>NC_069400.1:118933464-118950964 GCF_026875155.1 Cherax quadricarinatus | reverse complement strand
ATCTCACTCCAAAACTTTTTCTTATTTTCAACAAATTTGTTGATAACATCTCACTCACTCTCTCATTTGCTCTCTTTTTACATTGCTTCACCACTCTCTTAACCTCTCTCTTTTTCTCTATATACTCTTCCCTCCTTGCATCACTTCTACTTTGTAAAAACTTCTCATATGCTAACTTTTTCTCCCTTACTACTCTCTTTACATCATCATTCCACCAATCGCTCCTCTTCCCTCCGCACCCACTTTCCTGTAACCACAAACTTCTGCTGAACACTCCAACACTACATTTTTAAACCTACCCCATACCTCTTCGACCCCATTGCCTATGCTCTCATTAGCCCATCTATCCTCCAATAGCTGTTTATATCTTACCCTAACTGCCTCCTCTTTTAGTTTATAAACTTCACCTCTCTCTTCCCTGATGCTTCTATTCTCCTTGTATCCCCTTTTACCTTTTACTCTCAGTGTAGCTACAACTAGAAAGTGATCTGATATATCTGTGGCCCCTCTATAAACATGTACATCCCGAAGTCTACTCAACAGTCTTTTATCTACCAATACATAATCCAACAAACTACTGTCATTTCGTCCTACATCATATCTTGTATACTTATTTATCCTCTTTTTCTTAAAATATGTATTACCTATAACTAAACCCCTTTCTATACAAAGTTCAATCAAAGGGCTCCATTATCATTTACACCTGGCACCCCAAACTTACCTACCACACCCCTCTCTAAAAGTTTCTCCTACTTTAGCATTCAGGTCCCCTACCACAATTACTCTCTCACTTGGTTCAAAGGCTCCTATACATTCACTTAACATCTCCCAAAATCTCTCTCTTTCCTCTGCATTCCTCTCTTCTCCAGGTGCATACACGCTTATTATGACCCACTTCTCGCATCCAACCTTTACTTTAATCCACATAATTCTTGAATTTACACATTCATATTCTCTTTTCTCCTTCCATAACTGATCATTTAACATTACTGCTACCCCTTCCTTTGCTCTAACTCTCTCAGATACTCCAGATTTAATCCATTTATTTCCCCCCACTGAAACTCTCCTACCCCCTTCAGCTTTGTTTCGCTTAGAGCCAGGACATCCAACTTCTTTAATTCATAACATCAGCAATCATCTGTTTCTTGTCATCCGCACTACATCCACGCACATTTAAGCATCCCAATTTTATAAAGTTTTTCTTCTTCTCTTTTTTAGTAAGTGTCTACAGGAGAAGGGGTTACTAGCCTATTGCTCCCGGCATTTTAGTCGCCTCATACGACACGCATGGCTTACGGAGGAAAGATTCTTTTCCACTTCCCCATGGACAATAGAAGAAATAAAGAAGAACAAGAACTATTTAGAAAAAGGAGAAAAACCTAGATGCATGTATATATATATGCATGTGCGTGTCTGTGAAGTGTGACCAAAGTGTTAGTAGGAGTAGCAAGATATCCCTGTTATCTAGCGTGTTTATGAAACATAAACATATGAGACACAGGCATATATACATATATATATATATATATATATATATATATATATATATATATATATATATATTATATATATATATATATATAATATTATATATATATATATATTATATATATATATATGTATGTATGTATGTATGTCGTGCCGAATAGGTAACTTGGTCAATTAGCAAGAACTCATTTAAAATTAAGTCCTTTCTAAAATTTTCTCTTATACGTTTAAAGATATATTTTTTTCATTAATTTTAATGTAGAAATTTAAAATTTTGCACCAAAAGAATATTAGAAAACTTACCTAACATTATTATAACAAGAACAATTTATTTTAGCCTAACCCAACTAAATATTTTAGATTTGATTACAATAATTTAATACTAAACAAACACAGTGAAATATATTTTTTTCGTTAGGTTCAGAATGATTTTGGCGAAATTATTGCATATACAAATTTTCACTTATATGGCAAGATGAGCGTTGCTATTTAAGCCAAGATCCCATGTTCTGCCTATTCGGCACGATATATATATATATATATATATATATATATATATATATATATATATATATATATATATATATATATATATATATATATTATATGTATATATATATATCGTGCAAATTGTGGCAGGCAAGGATTCTACCCCACGACACAATGCCCCGCTTCAAGAGGCCACAAAATGTACATGTCACCCTACTATCTGAATCATCGATCCTACAGACTGCTTGTGGAGGCGGGTATTAAAACAGGAGGTGGAGGCTGAAATTAATCCTTAGGCATACATTTGCCACGAGTGTCCTCGTAACATGAAAGAAGACTAGTTCGCTAGGTCATGTTGTTTGTAGGATCCATGGCTCAGATGGTAAGGTGACATGTACGTTGTGTGACCTCTTGAGGCGGGACAACGTGTCGTGGGGTCGAATCCTGGCCTGCCGCAGTTTAGTAAATGATCATACATAAATATATATATATATATATATATATATATATAATATATATATATATATAATATATATATATATATATATATATATATATATATATATATAGGGACCCTCATCCTCAGAGAAAAGAATAAACTTGCTTCAGGGAAAACTCAATGTTCTCCCTGAAGCTGTTTGAGAATTTTCTCCTACCACCCCATATATTTTATGTACATTTTATTTAAAGACAAAATACATTGACAAAACATTCACAAAAATACGATAGAAAGTAAAACAACATAGGTAACTCAGAGCTACATCTCGAATACTTCGTTCAGCTCCCCGGCGGTGAGCCGCGTGCCCAGAATGCTGCAGGCATTTCCTCTCTGGATTGCAACACTGAGTCTCTGAAAGAGGAAGCTGGTCGCCCTGTGGTCCTTGGTTTCTATGATGAGCTTTTCACCCAGCTCTATTAGGAACTTTAGAGCACACTTGCCCATGCTCCAAGGGTCTCCGACCCTATTGGGATGAAGTTATAGCAAGGGGGAAGGTCTTCATATTTGCGGATCTTCTGGGTCTCCCTGTGGCTGGCAGTTCCACCCCCTTCCGCTACGGCGTATGGCAAGTATGTGTCTGCCAATGTGGCGGCACATGTGTAGTCCCAGCCAATCTGCTTTCCATCCTTCCAAGGTAGCATAGTGGCTCCATCAGGACGCTTTTGACTTCCGTCAGACCTCTGCACTTGGGGTTCCCGCTGAGCTGGGCAACGGGCTGTGGCGAGGCTTCTCTTTATGATGTCATTGACCTCCTCATGCCTGGCATACTTCCCTTCTGCTGTGTGACACACGAGACCATGAAGTCCGAATTGATCAGCTGTCGCCCTGCCGCAAATATACCTATGTTCGGTGAGGATAGGGGCGGCTAGGCAAAGAGCAACACCAATCCGAATGACCTGTGGGTCTAGTCGAGTGCCCAAGGAGGAATTGGGAACAGCTAACAGGAAATCTTCTGAGTGTGGTGCCTTTACTGCCAGGAGACGAGCTTTGTCCTTTCCTGAGGCATTGGAGAGCATTGTGTTGGCGATTTTTTCCAAATCAGTTTGTCCCATTGGGACTGTTTGTGCTCTTTGGGAGGAGCTGGTCTACTGGAGGAATCTGTAAAGGTGTCCCATCGAATCGCTGCTTCAGTAAACCTGGGGTCTTGAGCTCCTACCACGTCTCTCAAGCGTTTGGGAACAATCTTCTTGACTAATGCACTGGAAGCCAAACACGAAGACAGAAAAGCAGGTAAAGCAACATGCGTTGCTTTGCGCACCCCTATACCTCCCAGTCGCACTGGGAGGGTTGCCTGATCCCATTGCTGATCCTCTAGTTATGTTGTTAGGTAGGATGTAACATATTATGTGCTCAGTTCAAGTCTTGATTGCCTAACTACTGTAATTATCGCTCTTTGCTCATTACTCTGCCGGCTTCTTGCTAGGCAGCGACCCATGGAGCTATCACGTGATAGAGGGGGGGGGGGTGTCCTCACCTCGCCTGAAGTATTCAGTCTGGTCTAGACTCTCTTGGTGGTTGGACAGATTGTCTGTCTCATTATTCTTGTTAGTTCTGTAGACGAATAGACATTCTGAGCAACTCAGGTCCTGAGCTGTAGCTTCTGACCTAACTTGTACTGGTATCTGTGTATTATCACAGTCGGGGATTTTCTTATGCTGAACTTAGATTCAGTAGTATGGGAGTTTGGTGACTTGTGGAGGATCTGCAGATGGTCCCTACTTAGTGTCGTTATATTATCTCCTCGTTCCTGATTCTGTGTCGCAGTTGCTTGTTATATTGCTATTGGGCTTAGCATTCTTTTTGTTGTTCAAGCAGACTGTTCTGATTGCCAGTTGGTCAAGAACTTAGTTTATTTGAGGACTTTGTCAGTCACTTGTTTAAGTCTAGTCGAGTCTTGAAACATAGCAAACTACTTAGAGCACTTACACACATACACAAACTTGTACATATTTGTAATATCTTATCAAATGTTAATGTACCAGACGGTACTTAAGAATTATAAATGTGATATGTGCTTTCAGCACAATACTGTCGTATACGAGAGAAGTGATTATTATTAATTTGTTTGAATTGAGTAATTTAATTTGATGATATACCTCTAGACGATACTTAATAAATTTATTAAATTTTATTTTCTCTAGTTAGTAGCCTACCAGTTGTAATCCTGAAGCACTATTGAATCATACTGAATTCTAATGGATAATTGGACAGGGATACTGACTACTTGTTACGAAAACCCAGTAACAGGCTGGATGCTAAAAGGGAAGTCCTTTCTAGTATTCACTGGAGATCTCTAAGCTTTTAGAATCGCGTTTTTTTGTAACAATCTTGGAATAGTAAGGCACCTTGTGAGGAGATACAGAGCATCATGAGCATCAAGATTGCTTATTCTCTCCTCCATTCTCATCAGTTCATTCAATTTGTTCTTGAGGACTGTGTCGATGGCCTGGAGACCCAGCGGTGCTCCCAGGAGGGTACTGTTGGACGGAGTGGTAGTAGAGATTTCTGGGAGGATTCTTCGCACAGCATTGATTATTTCCTGGTTCGCTGTGATGATTTCACACTTGGAGGGATTGAGGATGAGTCCCAAGTCTTCTCCCTGTGTTTTCACCAGTTGTAGGTCCCCTACCAGGGACTCTTCAGTACCTGCCAGAGTGCCATCATCCAGGTACCAGATGTTGAGCTCGCTGCGTAGGCTGGAAGTTAGTTCTCTTACTGCCAAGCAGAAGAGAAGCGGAGCTAGTGGGTCACCCTGCTGAACACCTTCTGATGATTGAATTTCATGTTCTCCAAACAAAAGAGCTGTATAGCCCTTGTGGCTTAGCGCTTCTTTTTTATTATAATAATAATAATAATCCAAACAAAAGAATTGAGGGTTTGCTGTAGCCAGCTGAGATGAAGGGAAAAAGACTGGGGAAGCGATCCCGAACAGCTGACAAGACAGCATCTCTCTTTACCATATTAAAGGCATTTCTAAAATCAAGTTTGACTACAGCCTTGTCTTCTTGTAGGTGCCTGATGTAGGCCCTTGCCGCATGAGCTGCAGCTTCACTGCCTTGAGGGACCCCAAAGCCCAGTTGGTGTGGCTGGAGTAAACTGGCAGCTTCTAGGCGAATGTTTCTTACTGCTGCTTTGACAACGAGACGGCGAAGAGTGTTTCCAACCGCAATGGGTCTGATTCCCCCATCCTTCTTCTTAAACGCACACAGTGAGGCTCCGAAAAAGAAAAGGTTTAATTTCTTCTGGGATTCGCCCAGCCAGGCAGTTGTTGACGAAAGTTGTTAACCCCGGTGAGAAGAAGTGATGCAGATGAAACGAGTACTGGATTTCCATCTCCATATAGGACAAATTTTCATTGTCCTATATGGCAAGATGAACGTTGCTATTTAAGCCAAGATCGCAAGTTCTGCCAATTCGGCACGACATATATATATATAAAATATATTAATATATATATATTATATATATATATTTATATAAATATTTTATTTTATATATAAATATATTTATAAATTATATATAATGTCGTGCCGAATAGGCAGAACTTGCGATTTTGGGCTTAAATAGCAACGCTTATCTTGCCATTTTGGACAAGTGAAAATTTGTGTATGCAAAAATTTTTCGCCAAAATCTTTTCTGAACCTAACGAAAAAAAATATTTCACTGTGTTTTTTTAGTTTTAAAATTATTGTAAACGTATCTAAAATATATTTAGTAGGTTAGGCTAAAATAAATTGTTCTTGTTATAATAAGGGTTTTAGGTAAGTTTTCTAAGATTCTTTTGGTGCAAAATTATAAATTTTACATTATCATTAATGCAAAAAATATATCTTTAAGTGTATAAGAGAAAATTTTAGAAGGAATTAATTTTAAAAGAGTTCTTGCTAATTGACCAGTTTTGCATATTCGGGGACGACATATATATATATATATATATATATTTTAATTTTATATATATATTATATATAAAAGTATAAATATATATATATATATTTATAAATTTTATATATATATTTTTTTTTTTTTTATTATCACACTGGCCGATTCCCACCAAGGCAGGGTGGCCCGAAAAAGAAAAACTTTCAAACCCTCATTCACTCCATCACTGTCTTGCCAGAAGGGTGCTTTACACTACAGTTTTAAACTGCAACATTAACACCCCTCCTTCAGAGTGCAGGCACTGTACTTCCCCTCTCCAGGACTCAAGTCCGGCTGCCGTTTCCCTGAATCCCTTCATAAATGTTACTTTGCTCACACTCCAACAGCACGTCAAGTATTAAAAACCATTTGTCTCCATTCACTCCTATCAAACCGTCACGCATGCCTGCTGGAAGTCCAAGCCCCTCGCACACAAAACCTCCTTTACCCCCTCCCTCCAACCCTTCCTAGGCGACCCCTACCCCGCCCTTCCTTTCCCCTACAGACTGATACACTCTTGAAGTTATTCTGTTTCGCTCCATTCTCTCTACATGTCCGAACCACCTCAACAACCTTCCCAGCCCTCTGGACAACAGTTTTGGTAATCCCGCACCTCCTCCTAACTTCCAAACTACGAAATTTTCTGCATTATATTCAACCACACATTGCCCTCAGAAAATGACATCTCCACTGCCTCCAGCCTTCTCCTCGCTGCAACATCATCACCCATGCTTCACACCCATATAACGATTGGTAAAAAATATCTCTCATACATTCCCCTCTTTGCCTCCAAGGACAAAGTTCTTGTCTCCACAGACTCCTAAGTGCACCACTCACCTTTTTCCCTCATCAATTCTATGATTCACCTCATCTTTCATAGACCCATCCGCTGACAGTCCACTCCAAATATCTGAATACGTTCACCTCCTCCATACTCTCTCCCCCAATCTGATATTCAATCTTTCATCACCTAATCTTTTTGTTATCCTCATACCTTTCTCTTTCCTGTATTCACCTTTAATTTTCTTCTTTTGCACACCCTACCAAATTCATCCACCAATCTCTGCACTTCTCTTCAGAATCTCCCAAGAGCACAGTGTCTCAGCAAAGAGCAGCTGTGACAACTCCCACCCTGTGTTGATTCTTTATCTTTTAACTCCACGCCTCTTGCCAAGACCCTCGCATTTACTTCTCTTTACAACCCCATCTATAAATATATTAAACAACCACGGTGACATCACACATCCTTGTCTAAGGCCTACTTTTACTGGGAAAATAAATTTCCTCTTTTCTACATACTCTAACTTGAGCTTCACTATCCTCGTAAAAACTCTTCACTGCTTTCAGTAACCTACCTCCTACACCATACACATTGCAACATCTGCCACATTGCCCCCCTATCCACCCTGTCATACGCCTTTTCCAAATCCATAAATGCCACAAAGACCTCTTTAGCCTTATCTAAATACTGTTCACTTATATGTTTCACTGTAAAACACCTGGTCCACACACCCCTACCTTTCCTAAAGCCTCCTTGTTCATCTGCTATCCTATTCTCCGTCTTACTCTTAATTCTTTCAATTATAACTCTACCATACACTTTACCAGGTACACTCAACAGACTTATCCCCCTATAATTTTTGCACTCTCTTTATCCCCTTTGCCTTTATACAAAGGAACTATGCATGCTCTCTGCAATCCCTAGGTACCTTACCCTCTTCCATACATTTATTAAATAATTGCACCAACCACTCCAAAACTATATCCCCACCTGCTTTTAACATTTCTATCTTTATCCCATCAATCCCGGCTGCCTTACCCCCTCTTCATTTTACCTACATGCCTCACGAACTTCCCCCACACTCACAACTGGGCTCTTCCTCACTCCTACAAGATGTTATTCCTCCTTGCCCTATACACGAAATCACAGCTTCCCTATCTTCATCAACATTTAACAATTCCTCAAAATATTCCCTCCATCTTCCCAATACCTCTAACTCTCCATTTAATAACTCTCCTCTCCTATTTTTTAACTGACATATCCATTTGTTCTCTAGGCTTCCTTAACTTGTTAATCTCACTCCAAAACTTTTTCTTATTTTCAACAAAATTTGTTGATAACAGCTCACCACTCTCTCATTTGCTCTCTTTTTACATTGCTTCACCACTCTCTTAACCTCTCTCTTTTTCTCCATATACTCTTCCCTCCTTGCATCACTTCTACTTTGTAAAAACTTCTCATATGCTAACTTTTTCTCCCTTACTACTCTCTTTACATCATCATTCCACCAATCGCTCCTCTTCCCTCCTGCACCCACTTTCCTGTAACCACAAACTTCTGCTGAACACTCTAACACTACATTTTTAAACTACCCCATTCCTCTTCGACCCCATTGCCTATGCTCTCATTAGCCCATCTATCCTCCAATAGCTGTTTATATCTTACCCTAACTGCCTCCTCTTTTAGTTTATAAACCTTCACCTCTCTCTTCCCTGATGCTTCTATTCTCCTTGTATCCATCTACCTTTTACTCTCAGTGTAGCTACAACTAGAAAGTGATCTGATATATCTGTGGCCCTCGATAAACATGTACATCCTGAAGTCTACTGAACAGTCTTTTATCTACCAATACATAATCCAACAAACTACTGTCATTTCGCCCTACATCATATCGTGTATACTTATTTATCCTCTTTTTCTTAAAATATGTATTACCTATAACTAAACCCCTTTCTATACAAAGTTCAATCAAAGGGCTCCCATTATCATTTACACCTGGCACCCCAAACTTACCTACCACACCCTCTCTAAAAGTTTCTCCTACTTTAGCATTCAGGTCCCCTACCACAATTACTCTCTCACTTGGTTCAAAGGCTCCTATACATTCACTTAACATCTCCCAAAATCTCTCTCTCTCCTCTGCATTCCTCTCTTCTCCAGGTGCATACACGCTTATTATGACCCACTTCTCGCATCCAACCTTTACTTTAATCCACATAATTCTCGAATTTACACATTCATATTCTCTTTTCTCTCTTCCATAACTGATCATTTAACATTACTGCTACCCCTTCCTTTGCTCTAACTCTCTCAGATACTCCAGATTTAATCCCATTTATTTCCCCCCACTGAAACTCTCCTACCCCCTTCAGCTTTGTTTCGCTTAGAGCCAGGACATCCAACTTCTTTTCATTCATAACATCAGCAATCATCTGTTTTTTGTCATCCGCACTACATCCACGCACATTTAAACAACCCAGTTTTATATATATATATATTATATATATATATATATATATAATATATATATATATATATATATATATATATATATGTCGTGCCGAATAGGCAGAACTTGCGATCTTGGCTTAAATAGCAACGCTCATCTTGCCATATAGGACAAGTGAAAATTTGTGTATGCAATAATTTCGCCAAAATCATTCTGAACCTAACGAAAAAAATATATTTCACTGTGTTTGTTTAGTATTAAATTATTGTAAACAAAACTAAAATATATATAGTTGGGTTAGGCTAAAATAAATTGTTCTTGTTATAATAAGGTTAGGTAAGTTTTCTAAGATTCTTTTGGTGCAAAATTAAAAATTTTTACATTAACATTAATGAAAAAAATATATCTTTAAACGTATAAGAGAAAATTTTAGAAAAGACCTTATTTTAAATGAGTTCTTGCTAATTGACCAGTTTTACATATTCGGCACGACATGTATATATATATATATATATATATATATATATATATATATATATATATATATATATATATATATATATGTATATATAATATAATATATATGCAATAAGATCACAGTAAGCAGGTGATTTCAGAATATGCAAAACAACCACTGTGAAAGAATAGAGAAATTCCAAGCGCTTTCGTGACTACTCACATTATCAAGGAACAATGTTCCTTGATAATGTGAGTAGTCACGAAAGCGCTTGGAATTTCTCTATTCCTTCACAGTGGTTGTTTTGCATATATATATACAGTGGACCCTCGACCAGCGATGGCATCGATTAACGATAAATCTGACTAGCGATACATTTTATCGCAAAAATTTTGCCTCGATTAGCGCTAAAAAACTCGACCAACACTATTCGTTCCGTCTGAGACGCGTCCACTTCTGGCCAGTGTTTACAAGCCAGCCAGCCACCGCGGTCGCTTCCAAGCATACAATCGGAACATTTCATATTATCACAGCCTTTTTAGTGATTGCACATGCAAAATAAGTCACCATGGGCCCCAAGAAAGCTTCTAGTGCCATCCCTACAGCAAAAAGGGTGAGAATTACTATGGATATGAAGAAAGAGATCATTGCTAAGTATGAAAGTGGAGTGCATGTCTCCGAGCTGGCCAGGCTGTACACAAAACCCCAATCAACCATCGCTACTATTGTGGCCAAGAAAACGGCAATCAAGGAAGCTGTTCTTGCCAAAGGTGCAACTATGTTTTCGAAACTGAGATCGCAAGTCATATAAGATGTTGAGAGACTGTTATTGGTATGGATAAACGAAAAACAGATAGCATCTCTCAAGCGATCATATGTGAAAAGGCTAGGAAGTTGCATGACGATTTAATTAGAAAAATGCCAGCAACTAGTGGTGATGTGAGTGAATTTAAGGCCAGCAAAGGTTGGTTTGAGAGATTTAAGAATCGTAGTGGTATGCATAGTGTGGTAAGGCATGGTGAGGCTGCCAGTTTGGACCAAAAAGCAGCTGAAAAATATGTGCAGGAATTCAAGGAGTACATAGACAGTGAAGGACTGAAACCTGAACAAGTGTTTAATGGTGACACTGACAATGTTGTGAAACACTTTAGGAATGTCATAAAGGAACGGGAGGTACAAGCCTCTATGGGCAGATATGTTGTGCGACATAGGTCCAGTGACTCTCAAGCTGGTCCTAGTGGCATTAAAAGAAGGGAAGTTACCCCGAAAAAGGACTTGCCACCTCAAGTCCTAATGGAAGAGGATTCCCCTTCTAAACACTAAGACCATCAACACACTCCCCTCTTCCCATCCCATCAATCATCACCAGATCTTCAACAAAGGTAAGTGTCATGTAACTGTGCATGTCTTCTTCAGTTTGTGTGTATTAAAATTAATATTTCATGTGTTAAATTTTTTTTTCAATACTTTTAGGTGTCTTGCACGGATTAATTTGTTTTCCATTATTTCTTATGGGGAAAATTAACTTGACTAACGATTATTCTGACTAACGATGAGCTCTCAGGAACGGATTAATATGTCGTGCCGAATATGTAAAATTGGTCAATTAGCAAGAACTCATTTAAAATTAAGTCCTTTCTAAAATTTTCTCTTATACGTTTAAAGATATATTTTTTTCATTAATGTTGATGTAAAAATTATAATTTTGCACCAAAAGGAACTTAGAAAACTTACCTAACCTTATTATAACAAGAGCAATTTATTTTAGCCTAACCCAACTAAATATATTTTAAATACGTTTACAATAATTTAATAATAACCAAACACAATCAAATATATTTTTTTCGTTAGGTTCAGAATGATTTTGGCGAGATTATCGGGTACACAAATTTTCACTTGTCCTATATGGCAAGATGAACGTTGCTATTTAAGCCAAGATCGCAAGTTCTGCCTATTTGGCACGACATATATATATTCCGTGTTACACACATATATATATATATATATATATATATATATATATATATATATATAATATATATATATATATATATATATATATATATATATATATATATATATATATATATGTGTGTGTGTGTTGTGTGTAACACGGAAATAACTGGTTTTAAAGCAAAGGACAATACTACGACTGACCAAGACTCGAACCAGTTAAATTCTCGACACTAGTCTATACACCCTTATATATGCACGTATATGAAAATAAATAACAATACCTGCGTTACCATGAATTAATCTCTCTCGTGTATATTTATTTATATTTAGGCTCATAATAAGTAATATAGAATGAAATCTCATTATCACCTGCAAGTCATTTCTTATTTATCATAATTCTTTAGAAAGCACCTAGTTACGTCGTGCGCTGATACGAAATAATGATCCTCTTCATTGAGAGGTTCTAATTAATAAATCAGTGCTCAGTAGCTGACACTTGAATAGCAATGCTTATCTTTTTAAAACAGAAGATTTTATTATTAATGAACTCAGTCATAAGCTGTTTAGTGGAAAATACAAAGATATTCATCATAAATTCAATTCTATACTAAAGGAATGTTAGTACGGTAAGTAATCCTCTCTGGGAGAATCAATGCGGTCCATTACTTACCACAAAGGCGTACCGTGATCGCTCGCTGCTTCCCAGTACAACTTTGTCCGCACCAACTAATTGCCCAAGCCCTCTCTTGAATTATTTAGACACTCACTAAGGCGACGTTACCTGTGTACTGGGCCGCATACATTATTTACAAAGTGATTTTCCAACAGTGCTCTCAGGAAATGCTGGATAAGTGTGGGTGTCGGAGTGTCGTCTTTAATGCTTATTCTCAGGAATGATCATTCACGCTGTTTCATTATTCTTTGTCACTTATTTCTGTCCTCCGCTGTTTGCCTCTCTCTTACTTTATGAACGAGTGTTCGTGTTCGTATGTATCCGTATGATCTGTCTGCAAACACGTATCCATTTGTCTACGTACTGTATGTATGCCTGTCAGTATTTGTCATGTATGTATCTATTTGCCTTTGAGTATGTTTCATGCATGTGTCTATTTGTCTAGGTTGGTATGTAAGTATCTTTGTGCCTATGTATGTATTTTTATCTGCACGTTTATACATCCTTGTATATATTTAACATTGTGTGCATGAATGTAGCTGTCTCCATGTATGTATTTATTTCAGTCTGTCTGTCCGTCTGTCTCTTTCTCTTCAAAACAACACCCGTGTACATTACTCTAAGCAACCATTTCTCCCGCACCTGATCAGTGCTACAAACTCATCACCAGAAAGCAAAACAAAAATCAGTAAGTTACGTTGAATATTTCAGCCTCACAATGAGGCCCTCTTCAGAAGACTGCTCTAAAGGACCTCAACGTAAAACCAAATTAAAGAGTGCTTCTTCCGTTTTATTTTCTCCACTGCGTATCACACTTCTATATTTGGAGGAAACTTTGCACTAAGTATGGATTGCTTCAGTAACATTACACTTTCCTAAGATAAAAGTAATAATAGTAATCGTATAGATTATGAACTCTTATACAGACGGATAATAATGTAAGCTGACAGGTGTAAGTTAGCAATACTCTAAACAGGAAAAACGCTTTTCTAGCTACGTGCCCCACTGTGCCACGTAGCTAGTGGAACAGTGGGGCTTAATCAAGTACAGATCCTCCCCGTATCTAAGTGACTTCCATCCGCACATACAACCGAAAAAAATGCACCGTAAATTAGGAAAAAAATTATAAAATATATGCATGTAAATAAATAGACTAAGAAGGTAAACGAGAATGTTGAAATAACGAGGAACAAGAAATTTGATAGGCCTAACATAGGCTACATTCCATTCAGCATTTATATTTTTAAAGCATATGAATGATACCTACAAGTAAAGAATATCAGTTTGTGAGTAATAAAACTTTAGGTAATAAAGCAGGTTGATACAAAAAACGAGATAATCATAACAGAAATTTATTAGGCTAAAAGAATGCTGTACAGGTATACGACTTCAACACGTCATGCTAACATAATTCCCACATCCGTCCATTTCGAGATCCGACTGTTTGGTCTGAATGGAGCTCTGACGTAAGTCGGTGGAGGATCTGTACTTGATAGAGCCCCAGTAGAAGGGAAACGAATCTTGGAGCTACCCATTCTGATACAGCTGAATTCCTCATGCTTATGAGGCTACAAAAACAACTTTAAATATGCGGAGCCACTTATAAAACACGAAACGAGAAAATACAACTTTAAAAAAAAAAAATAGAATTTTACAACTTGATTAATACAAGCCGGTGAGTACAATTCGTTGAGTGCAGCTGATTAAAGTACATATCGGTAAGTAAATCTCGGGGAATACTACTCGGCAACGTCACAGCAATCATTTATAAAAGTTAAAAATTTTCAGAATTTTTTAACTTTCGCAAGTAATTAATTTACTTTCAAGTTAAGCACGCTGAAATCTAATCAGGGCAAGACTTTGTCCTTGTTGCTGTGCTAAATTGTGTTATGTTTGAGCGGTTCCTAAGATATTCATGGAACAAAGCCTGTCTATTGATGCACGTAGAGAGCCAGAGGGACGGTAGGAAATACTTCTCTAGTCTCTTGAAGGAATCAGTGGGAAGCGCAGTTCATGCACGGTATTAAGATGAGGTCTGGTACGTCACAGTCAGTAAGTTAACCTGTCTGTACTTGGTTGCAAGGCAGGATCAGGGGCTAAACCTCAGCCCCCCCCATTAACATAATTTATACGTACCTACGTACGGAGTTCTTGGCTCCGTACGTACGTGATGAACATCAAAATGGTATACAATACCGACAGGTTGTAAGGTAAGACACATATGCAACAGTTAGACAACTTTATTCCGAAACGTTTCGCCTACACAGTAGGCTTCTTCAGTCGAATACAGAAAGTAGGCAGGAACAGTACTGTTCCTGCCTACTTTCTGTATTCGACTGAAGAAGCCTACTGTGTAGGCGAAACGTTTCGGAATAAAGTTGTCTAACTGTTGCATATGTGTCTTACCTTACAATCCGTACGTACGTGCTGATCCAGGATCTGTTACTCAAACTTGGAAATATTGGCGAGGGTGCCATCACACACACACACACACCCACACACACGCACACACACACACACACACGCACACACCCTCATTACGACAACCAATAGTATATAAAATACATAAATATGTATTTGTTTTAATAGCTAAAAAATAAAAGTGTCTCCTGCCCTTCACGAAAAAAAATTGTTGACAACAATTGCACAAAGGTTTAAAGTATGGGGGGGTGACAGTATTTCCCCTTTTAAAAATGTTTCACTCACCGCCTCCATTCCTCCCCCCCCATCCCCCCTATCCACAATTTTCCCCGGGTGGTGCCCCCCTACTACCCATGTATTCTCTTCCCTTTCTTTTTTTTTACCCCGATCGAACTACGAGCTTAGACCCGTATCCCCCCTCATTTTGTTTGAGAAAAGGTTAATAGACTCTACCAGTCGGCGGTACAGGTATTTTTATATATATATATATTTATATATATATATAATATTATATATATTTATTTTATATATATAAATTTTTTATATAATATATATACTGATCTCTGGCTAAAGGGAGATCGAACCTAGAACCTTGGAACAAGGTAGCAGTGCTATACCATTCCCCACACGGGCCCAAAAACCTTGCGCCCGCTTGCGCTAGACGTTGACCAAAGGGCACCCGTTTAGGAGAAGGTTACAGCTTTTCTTCATCCCTGCATGCATCAGCCAGAGATCAGTGTTTGTGTATTTTCCCCTGCTCTTGCGATTCCCCTTGCATTTTTTAAAATCTCTAGAAGCTGATGCATGCGGGGGATGAGATGAAAAGCTGTAAGCCTTCTCCCGAAAGCGGCTCCCTTGGGATCAAGTCTAGCGCAAGTGGACGCCAAGGTATTGGTCCAGTGTGGTGAGAATGGTATAGACTGCGTACCTTTTTAAAGGTTCGTAGGTTCGAGTCTCCTTCCCAGAGATCGTTTTTGTGTTTTTTTCCCCTGCTTTGCGAATTCCTTGCACCGCACAACCACAAACACAACACACACACACACACACAAAAATTTATATATATATATCGTCCCGATTGGGCAGAATTTTGGACCCTGGCTTAATAGAAAACGTCTCTTCCCAAAATTTGGACAAGAAAAAATTTTGTGATGCAAAAAATTTCGCCAAAATCTTTTGAACAACGAAAAAAATAATTATTTACTGTGTTTGTTTAGTATTAAATTTTTTGTAAACAATCAAAAATATATTTAGTTGGGTTGGTAAAATAAATGTTCTTGTTTAATAAGGTTGGTAAGTTTTCTAAGTTTCTTTGTAAAAAATTAATTTTTTAAAATTAAACAATAATGAGAAAAATATATTTTAAAGTATAAGAGAAAATTTTCGAAAGGATTTAAATTTTTTAAAGGGTTTTTTTTCAAATTTGACCAGTTTTACTATTCGGCAGGGACAACACACACACACACACCCCACACACACACACACCAACACAATATATATAATATTATATATATATTTATATATATATATATATATAAATTTATTTTATAATATAAAATTATATAATATAATATATACCTGGATTTACTGGAGAGAGTTTGGGGGGGTCAACGCCCCCCGGGGGGCCCGGTCTGTGCCCCAGGCCTCCTGGTATCACCCGATCAACCGGGGCTGTTGCGCGCTGCCGCAAACCAAACGTACGAGCCACACCCCGGCTGATCAGGAACGCTTTGGTGCTTGCCCAGTGCCAGCTTAAAGACTCCCAGGGGTTGTTGGTAATCCCCCTTATGTGGTGGGAAAGGCAGTTAAGTCTCGGGCCCCCTGACATTATTGTAGGGTTTTTAAGTGCTAGTGACACCCTGCTTTTCATTGGGGGGATGGTGCATCTCTCCCAAGTTTTTTGTTTTTTGTGATGATTTTCGTGTGAAAGTTGGGTACTAGTCCCTCTAGGATTTTCCAGGTGTATATAATCATGTATCTTCCCCCTGCGTTCCAGGGAATACGGTTTAAAAAACCTCAAGCGTCCCAGTAATTGAGGTGTTTTTATCTCCGTTTTGCGCGCCGTGAAATTCTCTGACATTTTCAGGTCGGCAATTTCACCTGCCTTGAAAGGGGTTTATTTATATATATTATATATTTATAAATTTTATATATATTATATATATTATATATATATATATATATATTAATTATTTTTTTTTTGCACACGGCCGATTCCCAACAAGGCAGGGTGGCCCCAGAAAAAAAAACTTTCACCCCTTCACTCCATCACGTCTTTCCCCAAAGGGTGCTTTACACTACAGTTTTTAAAATGCAACATTAACACCCCTCCTTCAGAGTGCAGGCACTGTACTTTCCCATCCCAGGACTCA
>NC_069400.1:118915964-118928464 GCF_026875155.1 Cherax quadricarinatus | reverse complement strand
GTCAGCGAGGGTGGCCTCAAGTCTCCCCTAGTCCCTCAGGGACACTACTTAAGAACGACAATGGTCCTACATAATGCAACACCAACCATCGGTTCTGCCTCAATTATCACAAAGGAAAGGACATTATGTGTGTATGTAACTGATACTTGATACTAGACATACATGTAATTACTATTTGCTTATCTAGTTGCATTCCTCTGTGGTTACGCGGGTTGGGTCTGGGTTCTTGGGTGTGTCCCCTATAATAGTAATAATATATTAATATCTTTATTTACTACAAGTACATGTACAAGTTATACAGGCCTAGCTGACATCAATAACATACTACTATACAGAAATCCCCTTGTTATACTGAGTATTTCGGGCAAATAAGATCAGTTTTGTCCCAGGATACGACCCACACCAGTCGACTAACACTCAGGTACCCATTTTACTGATGGGTGAGCAGGGACAGCAGGTGTCTTATGGAAACACTTCCCTAATGTTTTCCAGCCGTACCGGAGGAGATTCAAACTCAGGACCTGAGTGTGTGAGCTGAGTGCTCTAGCGATCCAGCTACGGGACGCCCCCTAATTATTCATGAACGATCTCACACACGCACACAACATATGAAGCTCTATGTACCATATCACATAATAAAATATATCTACCTGTGCATTTATAAAAGGTAGGGTGGCAGTAGTAGTGAAATGTTCAAAAGGCTTCAGGGACAAATCCAAGCATTTTTATTCGAAGCCTTTTAATCTACTCCGATGCTATGGGTCCTCACAGTTTCTAATAGAGATGGCGACTTTCCCCTTTTTTCTGTGTGTGTGTGTGTGTGTGTGTGTGTGTGTGTGTGTGTGTGTGTGTGGTGTGTGTGTGTGTGTGTGTGTGTGTGTGTGTGTGTGTGTGTGTGTGTGTGTGTGTGTGTGTGTGTGTGAGTGCTTGTGTGTGTGTTTGTGTATTATAAGTGTATAAATATTTGTCAGACTTCATCTATATTTTATAGTTTCATGAGTTTTAAAGAAAACACTAATCAAATAAGTTTTTTGCAATTCGAGTAAATGCACTCAGGTTATCAGTTTCATTTGTGTATACGCCTCTGCACAACTTTTCCACATCAAGTAAATGTTGTAAACACAAAGTGAAAAGTGCCGTTTCCTTAAGATGTTCCGGAGGCTGGTACACTCAGGCTCCTGCTGAGAGAACACAGAAAGTTCATCATTTATGGAACAAGTTTTTACGTACACCAAAATCTTTCGAGTTTATGCTGTTCTCTCTCTCTCGAATGATTCTCCCATCTTTTTTCATAATACTTTTTTCCAATTACAGGAACGCCTTGTTATGACTCACGAAATCATAACAATAACACTAATAAAAACCCTTGGTCCAGTGGTTCTCTTGTAAATACGCCTCTGTTTTTATGTTTTTCATAAATTTCCTCTTGTTAAACATCAAACAATACTCGTCAGATGTTTATACAGATCACTGTAAAATGCTCTGGCAAATCGTTGTACTAACTTTGTAAATGCATGTAAACACACACAACTCGAGAAGTTGCAAAAGTTTTCTATTTTTTTATTTATTTCTCAGCAAACCTCAGTTGGGCGTCTCTTCGGAATGTTAATTTTGGACTCTGTGCATCAACATTCCTGAGTGAAGAGTTTTTAGATTTGTTATATAAATTTTTTCGTTGTCCTTTTGTTTCCTGTACAATATTTTGTTATTGATCTCTCCTTTGTTATGTTTATTACTATAGTTTATATTATTATTATAATTTATATAATTGTTATTACTATCATTATATTATTATTTAGTATACTAATTATTACGTTTTTATAATCTTGAATGGAGGTTCGATCCTCCCTCCGCTATCAGAGACACGTTACCAAACACTCTATTAACATATTAATATATACATAATTCTGAAATAATTAAAAACATATCTGGATATTGCAAGACCATGAGAAAAATTCACAGTCTGAAGTTTTTGAATTGTATGAGAGGAAGCAACAAATATGAAGCTAGAGTCTGTGTTCCTAGAAATGTACACGATTCATAATGGAATTTTTGCCCGAGGTTCTGAAAAAAGTGTACGCACTTCTGAGGGGATTATTGTACACGTGCCGGAAATTGTGGGTCGTACACGTGGGTCTGAAACCAACTGATGCTGTATTTCATAAATGAATATCTCTCATGGGACACACACACACACAATGTGTCTTAGCTATAAGTACATATGATAACTAACATACACACGATATATATATATATATATATATTATATATATATATATATATATATATATATATATTATTACATATATATATATATATATATATATATATATATATATATATATATATATATATATATATATATATATATATATATATATATATATACATACATATATATATATTTATATATATATATATATATATATATATATATATATATATATATATATATATATATATATATATATATATATATATATATATATATATATATATATATATATACCAGTTAAGTTTAAAGACTTATACTTAACTTAAAATGACAACTCATCGCCTGCACAGCCGCCCCTGCAGACGAGGTCTAGAAGCTGTCGAAACCATCTCAACATGGGCTGTCAAGAAATATAATTTGTAAGATTATAAATTACCCCTAGGGGGTGTTATGTCAGCATATTTCATTCACTGATGGCTGACAAAATACCTACTTGTGTGGACTCAATGGTCCGCATATCACCGGGGTCTACGATAAGTGACTAACTCACAACTTTATACTCAACTGCGCAGTCAATAGTAGTACATCACGAGTTAGAACACTTACCTGGGTATATGTATCTGACCCGTAATTACGCCCGGATATCCGTTGAGTTGATTGAAGAATAGTGTTCTTTGAAGAATGTCGCACTACACTCTGTTGGATCGCAACACTCGTTGTTACACTGTTCATCAACAATTGTTCACACAATATCACTAAGAAGTTGATCACACTTCTCTGTAAGTGTTTATCGTGTTTTGTGAGGCACTTTGTCCACACTAATGCACAGATCAGTGTTCTTTGTTGGTTATCCTGGCGTCAGTGTCACTCTCAGTAGAGTCAAAAGTAATCTGAAGACGCCACAGCGCCCCATGCCGTCACTGCCCCTTGCACAAAAAAAAGCTGACCTAGTACTTTTTGCTTCCTTGCCACTTCCTCCATGAAGCAAAGCAGAAGGTTTGATTCTTGCTGTCTTAAGCATAGACAACAATGTCCACTATCTTTACTATGGTAACGAAGTGGGAGCAGGATTTTCCTTAATTGCCCTGCTAAAGTAAGAGATGTACTGTCTCTTATTAAAATACACTCTCCCAACACGGGACTGCAAGGAGCAATGGTGGGTTGACCACTGGTCGCATACTCGTACGGCATCTGTGATCAATTTACTCATTGTAGCAGTAAAAAAAGACGCTTGCCCCTTCTGAGAGGTCTGGGCCCCTCAGGGCTGAAAGGGGCTGAAGGGGCTGAAGGGGGCTGATACCCCCCTCCTGACGAAAATTTCTCCACATTATATATATTTATATATATATATATATATAATATATAAAATATAATATATATATATATATATATATATATATATATATATATATGTACATATATGTCGTGCCGAATAGGCAGAACTTGCGATCTTGGCTTAAATAGCAACGCTCATCTTGCCATATAAGACAAGCGAAAATTTGTGTAATGAAATTTATTTCCCGCCAAAATCATTCTAAAACCTAATAAAAAAAAGTAAAATTTCACTGTGTTTGTTTAGTATTAAATTATTGTAAACAAATCTAAAATATATTTAGTTGGGTTAGGCTAAAATAAATTTTTCCCTTGTTATAATAACATTAGGTAAGTTTTCTAAGATTCTTTTGGTGCAAAATTAAAATTTTTTACTTTAACATTAATGAAAAAAACAATAATGAAAATTTCAGAAAGGACTTAATTTTAAATGAGTTCTTGCTAATTGACCAGTTTTACGTATTCGGCACGACATTATATATATAATATATATATATATATAATTTTAATATATATATATATATATATATATATATATTAAAATATATATATATATATATATATATAATATATGTCGTGCCGAATAGGCAGAACTTGCGATCTGCTTAAATAGCAACGCTCATCTTGCTATATAGGACAATGAAAATTTGTGTATGCAATAATTTCCCCAAAAACATTCTAAAACCTAACGAAAAAAAATATTTTTCACTCTGTTTTTTTTAGTATTAAATTATTTAAACAAATCTAAAATATATTTAGTTGGGTTAGGCTAAAATAAATTGTTCTTGTTTAATAGGTTAGGTAAGTTTTCTAAGTTCCTTTTGGTGCAAAATTATAATTTTTTACATAAAACATTAATGAAAAAAAATATATCTTTTAAAACGTATAAGAGAAAATTTTAGAAAGGTTTAATTTTAAATGAGTTCTTGCTAATTGACCCGTTTTTACATATTCGGCACGACATAATATATATATATATTTTATATATATTTATATTATATATATTATATAATAGATATATAAAATATTATATATATATATATATAAAATATATATAATATACATATATATATATATATATCAGAATATATAATATATATATATATATATATATATATATATATATATATATTATATATATGTGTGTGTGTGTGTGTGTGTGTGTGTGGGGTTTGTGTGCGTGTATCCCTTAATACCGCATATATAAATACAAAATAGCTCTTTGAAAATCCAGCGATGAATAGAGAAATTTTGGAGCGCCTGGCAAGCGAAAGTTAAGGAAGAAGAGTTCCAGCATCGACTGTCGTAGTTCCGCAGTCACAAAAGTCAGTTAAGAACACGGAACTGCACTTCATAGTATTACAAGGAGTCGTGTACCGAAATTTGACTTGTCAGCATCATCCAGTGCTGTCGTGGAGGTACACGACTATACGTAGCTCTGCGTATGTGCATCACACTGTGCGTCAGAGCGTGTCACATAGTGTCACAGTGGGTCGCAGTTTGGGCCGCTCTTTCGCAGTGTGAGTCACGGTGTGGGTCACAGTGTCACAGTGTGGGTTACAGTGTGACTCAGGGTGTAAATGACAGTGTGTCATGGTTTGGGAAAGTATGGGTTATAACGTGCGCATCAGTGTGTCACAGTATTCGTCACAGAACGTCACAGGGGGTCACAGTTTGGGTCACAGTGTACGTCACAGGTGATCACAGTGTTAGTCACAATGTGGGTCACAGTGTAGATCACACTGAGCGTCACAAGTGTTCACCGTGTGGGTCACGGTTCGTCACAGGGGAGGTCACAGTGGGTCACAGTGTGAGCTACAATATGACAGTGGGTCACAGGGGTCACATATGTTTGAGACCTACCTTAGCAGCCTCTAAACTAAACCCAATATCAAGAAGTGTGAAACAAACCAAGCGAGATAATAAACCAGCCGTAACCCTAACCAAGCCTAAACCAAAGCATAAAAAACCAAGCATAAAACGCATTAAGCATAAAACACATTAAACATAAAACAAACTAACCGTAAAATAAACCAAGCATAAAACGCATTAAGCATAAAACACATTAAGCATAAAACAAACTAACCGTAAAATAAACCAAGCATAAAAAAAGTAAAAAATGAAACAAGTATAAAAGAAATAAAATTTAAACCAAGAATAAAACAAAACGAAAAACTAAGCCTAAAACAAATCAAGCATACAAATAAATCAAACCTAAAACAAAGCAGTCAAAATAATCGAAACGAAAAAAATAAACCAGTGCGCAGAACTACAGAAAAACATTAGCAAAGTAAAATTAAATCAAATCGAGAATAAATATTTCGAAACCATAACAGTACATAGAATGTAAACAACCTGTCGACATGGCTTGCAGGTGTGACCTCAGTTTCTAGGTGTGACCTCGGCTTCTAGGTGTGTCCTCAGCTTCCAGGTGTGGCCTCAGCTTCCAGGTGTGGCCTCAGCTTCCAGGTGTGGCCTCAGCTTCCAGGTGTGACTTCAGCTTCCAGGTGTGACCTCAACTTCCAGGTGTGACCTCAGCTTCCAAGAGTGGCCTCAGGTTCCAGGTGTGACCTCAGCTTCCAGGTGTGACTTCAGCTTCCAGGTGTGACTTCAGCTTCCAGGTGTGGCCTCCATGTGTGACCTCAGCTTCCAGGTGTGACTTCAGCTTCCAGGTGTGACTTCAGCTTCCAGGTGTGGCCTCCATGTGTGACCTCAGCTTCCAGGTGTGAAATCCATGTGTGACCTCAGCTTCCAGGTGTAAAATCCATGTGTGACCTCAGCTTCCAGGTGTGACCTCAGCTTCCAGGTGTGACCTCAGTTTCTAGGTGTTATCTCAGTTTCCAGGTGTGACCTCAGCTTCCAGGTGTGATCTCAGTTTCCAGGTTTGACCTCAGCTTCCATGTGTGATCTCAGTTTCCAGGTGTGACCACAGCTTCCATGTGTGATCTCAGTTTCCAGGTGTGACCTCAGCTTCCATGTGTGATCTCAGTTTCCAAGTTTGACCTCAGCTTCCAGGTGTGACCTCAGCTTCCAGGTGTGATCTCAGTTTCCAGGTGTGACCTCAGCTTCCAGGTGTGATCTCAGTTTCCAGGTGTGACCTCAGCTTCAAGGTGTGATCTCAGTTTCCAGGTGTGACCTCAGCTTCCAGGTGTGATCTCAGTTTCCAGGTGTGACCTCAGCTTCCAGGTGTGATCTCAGTTTCCAGGTGTGACCTCAGCTTCAAGGTGTGATCTCAGTTTCCAGGATATATTGCATCAATGTCCCATTATATAATTTGTGGAAATAATGGCGACTATGTTCCAGCGATTTATTTATTCATTTTGCACGAAAGCCACATTGGCCTTTAAAAGCACTTTGAAAAAGCAAAATTCGCAGTTCTTTATGTTTTTCCCTACGCTAGGTTTGGCAGGGCGTATTAATTGCTCTTCGGAGATATCTAATTCAAAATTATTGCTGGCGTGATTACCATTCAATTAATTCCGTGATGCAGCACAATAAATGCTAATTAACTCTCGCGGATCCGATTATGTTTACTAAGAAGCAGAAATGAGTTAACATACACACACTGTATCAGTTTCACTCACATACATACATACACACACGTACACGCACACACACACAAAAACACTCACAGGAAAAAAAAAAGAAAAAATAGCAGTCTAGGCCTCCGTTCGATACCTAATAATAATAATAATAATAATAATAATAATAATAATAATAATAATAATAATAATAATAATAATGATAATTGTAATAATAATAATAATAATAATAATAATAATAATAATAATAATAATAATAATAATAATAATTATTATCATTATCATATTATTATTATTATTATTATTATTATTATTATTATTATTATTATTATTATTATTATATTATTATTATTATTATTATTATTATTATTACTCTAAGAATATTTACATTTTTATTACTAAATTAATTTTGTGTCAGGGATGATAATATTTTGAGTAAGTTCATGCACTGCAGATGTATATAAACTAACACAGAAAGACTCTCCCGTCTTAGTAGTGGTGGAAGTGTTGAAGAGGAGGCTTAGGGAAGAGGTGCTGGTGAAGTGGGAGGTTTAAGGAGGAGGATTTTGGCTAAAGAGGAGGCCTGAGGAAGTGTTGCTTGTGATATAGGGTTCCTAGGTAAGGTGTGTGTGTGTGGGAAGTAGGAAACATGTGACCAGAGGCCTTTACTTAGACTTAGCACTTACTTTGTGCCGCCTGAGCGCCTAGTTTAGAGCGCACCCGCAGCTCATCCTGTGAGTGGTAGCGCAAAAAACAATAAGGGATTACTGAATCACGTTGGTTCTTTAACAGATTGTACTGAGCATAGTTACTTACATCTTTAAGATACTTTAGTCGTTTCATATACTACAATCGTATCATCCTGTTCTATCCTATCATCCCATCATTTTACGTATTATAATCCTATCATCCACTTAATGCAATATGAAATTAAAGCTGCCTCCTGTTTAGCTTTCCTACCAGCCAGTCTGAGCCAGGCGTACGACGAAACCTTTGATGCTCATGTAGCTACTGAACCCATAGATAAAAGATTTAATTCGTTTTATTGAGGTATCTAAACTCAAGCTGAGAGATTTATGTGTGACATCCATAAATATGTGTGTGAAGAAATGTGACGGGGAATAGGGTAGACGTGGATGTTCCCAACATTAACTACTATACAAAACAGTATATCGACACACAAATGTACACAATAAAAATAAATGTAAAATAACCCTTGGCTCGCTCACACTTGTTGCATTATTATGCTTGGCCATGACCAACCCAGGACTTATATGTCCTTTGTGTCGCAAGCCCTTAAACCCCTCGTCGTATATATATATTTGCAATACAGACGTAAGTAGCAGTAATGATGCAGTCACACATGCAAGCACACGCACAACTATTTTTAAAGGACGAGGTCAAGTATCTATCAACAAATGCCTTTGACAACTGGTAACCCACACAAAACTTGAGCTAACACCGTCTGAGAGGTGTGGGCAGGCAGGATACTGGAGCTAACTTGATCAACAGGAAACAAGGTTAGCATATAGTGGCCCCGCTGAGCAGTGCTGCTACAGGATTTCATTACGTTAAAAGCAAAAATTGGGCAGGTGTTACAATGCTTGTTTGTGGCCGACATTCCCTCGACATTGATGAACCAGCTTAATATTCTAACTCACAACTGTGTGCGTAATAATATTTTTTAATAGGGATTTATTGTATAATAATTCAGAATAGCAAATTTAGCGAGATTATTTTCGTAAGAAAGAAAAAAAAAATAATGATTCGACAAGAAACGTTATTAACAAAACGCGTTTTGGACGACGCGCGAATTGCAATAATATGGAAGATGCCTGCCAGCTGTACCTCAACTGTACAAGAAACTTAAGAGATATATTAAGTAAAGAACCTCAGGAGACAGAGGACTGCTACAACACTGTCAAGAAGCCTAGCTACCTCTAACTCACAAAAGACACGGGAACTTCTGATAAACTTCCTCACTAGGCACTGGAGTTGTAGTTCAACATTCTCAAGAGGCCAGTAAATTGGAATTCACCCCACTCTAATGATGGGGTGTTAATGTTGCAGTTTTATAACTGTAGTGTGGAGCATACCTCTGGCAAGACAGTTATGGAGTGAATGATGATGAAAGTTTTCTTTTTCGGGCCGTCCTGCCTTGGTGGAAAACGGCCGACGTGTTAATAAAAAATAAAATGAAAGTAAATTCACAATGCCCGTAGAGTTTCCGATTTATCTACACTATAATCTGTACTTTGTCGTGGATGCATGGCAGGATAGTTAGCAGTGCTGTCAGGGATACCAACAGTGATCTTTATGAAATTCACGGCAATTATTATCCTCGGCGGATACCTAAAAATGTCTAATGAATATTAAATATATCTTTAAACCTTTACTGAACCACTAACGATACACTAAAATCTTTGTTAGGTGTAAGGACACAGGTGCCACTAATGTGACATTTTACTGAGGCAACGTTTCACTCTCCAGGAGCTTTGTCAAGCCGTTTTTACCTAACATATTGTCGGTAAGTCTACCAACATTGATACAATAAATCTTTCTCTGGATACCGCCCACAATATAAAAAGTTCTTTTCTGCAGATACTAACAGTGTTGTTTTACCACCCTCGATACACAGATTTTCTCCGGATACCAACAGCTTTGTTGGACCTCCCACGATATGTAAAGTGATTTTCTCCGTATACAAACAGCCTTGCTGACTCTCCCACAATACACAAAAAATCTGTCTCCAGATACCACCTTCCCCCAACCTTCATAATATACACAAAAAATTTCCCCACGATATACAAAGACATTCTCCACATCGAAATTAAAATAGATGGAAGGAATAACATGCGGATAAAATCTTGCTACATTTTACTCGGGTATTTTCCCTAACATTCCGAATTAATTAGAGAGGAATTAATAACGGAAACACGTGACTTTTACTTTATGGAACAGACCTTTAATCCGTTGCCTCGGAGTTTGTATTAAAAAATAAATAAGATGAAAAAGTTCGACAGGGAGATTACTACATCGAGATGATTGAAAATTACAATATCTGAGAGAGAACTTCAGATGATATTTTCCCGATGGAACAAGAAATGGAACAACCAAAAAAAAAAAAAAAAAAAGAGGAGAGCGTTTATAAAAAACATGTATATAATAACTTAACAAAATTAAGAAGTAATTCATTATCTGGTGATAGATGCTGCAATGATGTTTGATTTCGTAAGGCAAACTCAGATTTTCTGGTGACTTGAACAGCTGAGAAACATCGTTTTGACACTGCTATCTGTGACTTTGAAGGAGACGAGAACTGACAGATATACTGACGTTATGCTCGATGTCAAGAGTAAATTTTTATACAGAACACTGACAAAATGGCAAGAGGAGAAGAATCAGATCTTCTAGTGCCAGACATTGCAGGAACCCTGGTTATGCAACGGTAGAGTTTCTTAGATATGATGAAAACAAATGAAGTCTAATAAAATTTCCTTTTTCATGAGAGGCATTTATCAAAGTATAGACATAAACTAGAAAGAAATTGTCTACGTTAATAGTGAAAATAAGTATATATATATATATATATATATATATATATATATATATATATATATATATATATATATATATATATATATATATATATATATATATATATATATATATATATATATATATATATATTATAGTCACTGGAACATAGGATGTCGTTGGCCTCAATGGAAATAAGAAATCGCAAGAAAATATCGAATCATTGAAACACTCAGAAATGATAAGACTTACACAGTGTTTTCATACATTTTTGATAGCTGCAGACATAAGGCTAATGTAAAATCAGAATGTGAACTCGTCACCCCAGAGAGTCCTGATAGTTAAAATTTTGGTGACCGGATCAAGAGCACCTTGATGCAAGGTGAAAAACACCTTGGAACACATTGAAAGAAAGTAACACCTTGGAATATAAGAAGCACCTTGAAACATAAGAAACACATTGGAACATAAGAAATACCTTGTAAAATAGTAACACCTTGGAATACGCTGGAAGAAAGTAACTTCTTGGGAAAAAAGAAACACCTTGGAACATTGTGATACAGTAACACCTTGGAACAAGATAAGAAAAGTCTTATACTGGGTAAGAACCAAATAAAGAATAATCCTATTGACAAAAATGATCACAACAATAGCCAAAATATTTTATTTTACCATCGCGGAGTAATTTGTAGGCTAACTGCTACATAATTACGAAGAATGCTATTTCAATATATCATTTCTTGATATATAAACTTTTTTCGTATATTCTAGTGTAATGAAGCTAACTGGCTCCATTAACTTTTGCAATCAAACTTTGGAGGTACAAGCACGATCATTAGAGCAAAGTCTTGCAATATATTTGTTTAATTCTCAACGAAAAAAAGTGTAACTTTCTCTTAGTCTAATGCTACTATGAAGATAAATACTTAATTTCTAAGGAGTGGCAGATTTTTTTTTTACATTGTTAAGTTGTATGAATTACAAAACATTAGAACTGTTGATTAGTAAATTACAAATCTTTAGAACTCCCGTGATTAACAAAATTGCTTTAAATATCATTAATTCCTTGAACATGAATGCTTAGTTTCGACTACGTATCTGAAAAAACTACTATTATCCCATTTTGTTAGATTTTAACTATTATACATATATATTTTTTTTTTTTTCAACAAACCGGCCGTATCCCACCAAGGCAGGGTGGCCCAAAAAGAAAAACGAAAGTTTCTCTTTTTAAATTTAGTAATTTATACGGGAGAAGGGGTTACTAGCCCCTTGCTCCTGGCATTTTAGTTGCCTCTTACAACACGCATGGCTTACGGAGGAAGAATTCTGTTCCACTTCCCCATGGAGATAAGAGGAAATAAACAACAACAAGAACTAGAAAGAAAATAGAAGAAAACCCAGAGGGATGTGTATATATACATATATATGCTTGTACATGTATGTGTAGTGTGACCTAAGTGTAAGTAGAAGTAGCAAGACATACCTGAAATCTTGCATGTTTATGAGACAGAAAAAAAAGACACCAGCAATCCTACCATCATGTAAAACAATTACAGGCTTTCGTTTTACACTCACTTGGCAGGACGGTAGTACCTCCCTGGGCGGTTGCTGTCTACCAACCTACTACCTATATATATATATATATATATATATATATATATATATATATATATATATATATGTCGTGCCGAATATGTAAAACTGGTCAATTAGTAAGAACTCATTTAAAATTAAGTCCTCTCTGAAATTTTCTCTTTTACATTTAAAGATATATTTTTTTCATTAATGTTAATGTAAAAAATTTAATTTTGCACTAAAAGAATTTTAGAAAACTACCTAACCTTATTATAACAAGAGCAATTTATTTTAGC
>NC_069400.1:118911376-118915464 GCF_026875155.1 Cherax quadricarinatus | reverse complement strand
GGCGTGGTGGTGGAGGTGGTAGCAGCAGTGTGGTGTTTATACGTGGCAGTAGTGAGAATGTTGTATGATGGGGAGTGAGTGGGTGGAAGAGAGGGAAAGGAGGGAAGATGAAGGGGAAGTCGGAAGGAAGGAAGGAAGGACGGGAGGGAGAGATGGAGATTGCAAGACCTCAAAGATAAGAATAAAGACGGTGATGGAGTCACTACTAGAGGACACTGTTTTCCTTTGAAGCCAGCGGAAACAAATTAAAATTCCAGAGGTTCGCGTCTTGTGGGACTGGAATTGGAGTGGTATGTGCGTGGCGGGGGGTAAGGGGGGGGGTGTCCTTAGCGGTAGGGGTGAACGTACTCAGGCGGGAATCGTCCTTAGGAGGAAAAAGTCGTCCGTGATAGTGGGAGTCTCCATACGGAGAGTCAATCATAGAGTTTACGCAGCTCGACAAACATTACGACAATGATATTTTTTTCATGTTTTTGTTATAACCTAAGTGAACACGAGCTTAAAATGATGTATATAAAGGAAATTTTGATCGTTTGTGTATTTGTTCAGGCAATGCTTGAAATATCCAAGTGTATTGTGTCTGTGTTTGCGTTTGTGTTTGCGTTTATGTGTGTGTGTGTGTGTGTGTGTTTGTGTGTGTGTGTGTGTGTGTGTGTGTGTGTGTGTGTGTGTTTGTGTGTGTGTGTGTGTGTGTGTGTGTGTGTGTGTGTGTGTGTGTGTGTGTGTGTGTGTGTGTGTGTGTATGAGTGTTAGGTAACAAAATTTCAGTATTACCAAAGCAAAATAGAAGCAACGTAGTTAACAAATGCATTAAAATCTCACCTTGATGGAAGCGACGGGCTCTTGATCCAAGGAATCTTACCTGCCGTCCTCTTCCAAGTGCTGCGTAGCTCCTACAGTCTTAGCGCTTCCCCTGAATATAAAAATAATAATTTTAAAATGGAAAGATGAAGGGGAAAAATGACTTTGTGTTGACAAAGATGAAGTAATAAAACACGCACTTTGCATAAGTAATTAGCATATACAAAGTTCGGTTATGAGTCAAAAATGAACTGTAAGAGGATTTATGGATCAGCATTATCTAATAGATTTTATCGAAGTGAAATCGGATTAACTCGGAATCAATATTATAGGATGATGTTACTGCAATCTATAGTTATTTATCAGTATTTGTATGACTTTGTATGTTCATTTATGTGCACGATGTTGGACGCCATGAAGACGCAAGGATTTAAATACCGTGAAGTATGTGTCTTTCGGTATATACTGTATATACTGAGAATGTATACTGTATATACTGAGTATATATACTGAAACTTTCGTTTTTCTTCTTGGGCCACCCTGCCTAGGTGGGATACGGCTGGTTTGTTGAAAAAAATATACTGTATATACTGAGTATATATACTGTATATATCCTGAATATATACTGTATATACTAAGTATATAACCTGTATATACTGAGTATATAGATTGTATATACTGAGTATATATACTGTATATACTGAGTACATATACTGTATATACTGAGTATATAGACTATATATTGAGTATGTATACTGTATATATTGAGTATATATACTGACTATATATACTGTATATACTGAGTATATATACTGAGAGTTTACATTTAATTAAAATTCTTTGGACTGGTGATGAACAGGTAATATGTAGCCTTAATGATCCTTGTGTATTCCTTAGGCTTTAAGCCTCGTTAACCATCAATTATGTTACTATGAAAACAATATCATATACCACAAAGAGAGCATTGGATACTCTAAAAACAATATCTAATGCCATGAAATATGCTCCCGAGACCAAAGCATATTTTTTATAGTCTTGGTCCCTAGTAAAGACAATTCTCCCCACTTACAATGCAGCGACAGGCACAGGGTTTACGAGTCAACCCATTCATGGTTCTGGAGTTACTGCCACACAGCCAGTAATATAAAAAGGCGCATCTCGTTTGACTGGGAATGAACGAAGCAGATGACTGCTTTTACGAGACTCTTGGGGGTATATGGTTGAAGTCAGTAAATAATTCAGAGCAAATTAGACACTCACAATGTTTCGTCTCTTAAAATCAGACTCGGTAAAAAAAAAAAAAAAAAGGCTCCCATACCAGCACGAAAATAATTCATACATGAACATCTGTGTTACGTCTAAGAATAATGAACACTTGTCATTGAGAAAAAGAAAATTCACATTTAGACAGAAACATGAGTAATAGGTTGTATATTTCGACCTCCAACTAGGGCCCTCTTCAGCGTATCTTCTAAAGAGGACTCTTGATATTTCTAGGAACAACTTATCAGGTTTGATCCAAGGAGGGGGAGGGTAGCTCAGAGTCCTTGGATTAAGAGCTCTTTATCAACATCAAAGCACACACCTATAGGAGAATAAATAGTAAAGAACATGTACTTATGAGTCATGAAATTGTATTACTATTCCGTGAGTCATGATGGCGGCTTTAAGGGGACGTGAGCTAGAGTTCGTCAGAGCCACGCTGGCGGGAGACTCATATGTAAAAACTAGTTGGATGAATCTTATTGTAGCCAGCTGGCCCAGTGGTTAACGCACTGGCCTGAAGTGTTACGACTCACTCGCCAAGAGTTCTAGCCCCATCCGTTCCGTGGTTTGTGAGACGAGGTACTCAGAGAGCCTGTCGTTGAGGTGTACCGTATAAAGACTTTAAGCGCCTAGTAAAAGCTCTTAGGCACTGCAGTAGTTGTCAGGTGCACTCTGCCTCCTGCTGGCGATGTAGGCGCAGTAACCACCGCAGGTTCTTACCTGACGGCACTAGGGAAGGGGCAAAGAGGGTATAATGTGTCACACCTGCATTACCTGCTAAACTTCCCTTCCCTCCTTCCTTCCCTCCTCCCTTCCTGCCTTTCGTTTTCCTCCCTCCCCTTCATCTCTCTCTCTCTCTCTCTCTCTCTCTCACACCTCTCTCTTGCATTTGCAATAGAAAAAAGCTCAGTACTGCAAGATTTGGTAAATTTTTGTTATTTCCACGTAATGCATTTTTAATGCTCAAAATAATAGGCATTTTTACGTCTATATTATTCAGAATGTCTCTTAAAAAAATAAAAAAATATACACAATAAAGTACAATAATTTGAATAACCCACGGTATGTATGTTACACTTTTTACTGAAAAAATTAATGATTATATGGCATATTATTAGTGTTTTATTTGTGGGTCATATCGCGCCTCGGGGACGGGGGGGGGGGATCATGTGTGATCCGCGGAAAAAGAGAGTAGTTGCATTTCCTTGGATGAAGAGCCCTTCACCATCATCGGGGCGACTGACAGAACTGCTGAGCTGGACTCTGGTCTTCATAGTGGACTCCTGGCATCATGGTGGACTCTTCGCATCATGGTAGACTCCTGGCATCATGGTAGACTCCTGGCATCATGGTAGACTCCTCGCATCATGGTAGACTCCTGGCATCATGGTAGACTCCTGGCATCATGGTAGACTCCTGGCATCATGGTAGACTCTTGGCATCATGGTAGACTCCTGGCATCATGGTGGACTCTTAGTTACTTGTAAACTGGTACGAGTACTACACTACAAGCTGGACACTGGCTAGAACCGGACTCTGGCTACAAATTGTACTATAGCTACGAACTCGACTCTAGTTGCTGATTGTGCTCTAGAAAAGATTTATATTTCAGTTTTACACCAGACAGGCTTCATACTGCTATGGCTCTATCCTCAATACCTTTCTTTATTTTTACAAAATTACTGAATCTTAAGTGTGTGATCTAAACTACCATTACTTAAACGACGTATTCGTAACCACTATATATATACATAATGTAATCCCTAGTTATACCATTAAATTTCTCTTTTCGGTGTAAACAAAAAATAAAACTCTTTACAGTCTCTCACATGTAGCATTTTCTCAAACTTTCATATCCGATAAAACTTACTAAACCAATAGCACGTCTTCGTAAACCTTTTCTTCGTGACTTAAGAGCCAAATTTCTAAATAATGAGCATTTTAAACTTGCAGTGGGTCTTAAGTAATTCTAAAAAATATGTAACCTTGGAACAAATTAGTGCGTTGGGTTTTAGACCTGA
>NC_069400.1:118896376-118906376 GCF_026875155.1 Cherax quadricarinatus | reverse complement strand
AAGACTGAGAAAGCACCTTCGTTAAGACTGAGAAAGCACCTTCAGGTAATCCTGTAGCTACAGTAGGAAATGTCAGTATATAAGTAGTCCTGATATTTAATGGAAGTAATAGCAATAAAGATCCTGCGAGCTATAGTTTTCAGTTACGTATTATTGTATTATTTATTTTAGATCCCCACCCCCTTTTTTTTTTTACTTTATACGTATGTTATGCTGGATGTTTTTTTTTTTTTTTTTTTTTTGCAGACCTGATGATGAGAATAGAAAGTTCTGGAAACGTTGTCACCAAAAATAATTTGATCGCCTGCTCTTGCGAATTCCTTGCATTGTTAATATCTCTAGTAAGGCTGATGCATGTAGGAGATGAGATGAAAAGCTGTAAGCCTTCTCCCTGAAAGCTGGAAAGCTGGCTGCCTTGGATCAAAGTCTAGCGCAAGCTGGACTCCAAGGTCTTGGTCCAGTGTGGGTAGATTGGTAAAGCACTGCGTACCTTGTTCCAAAGTTCGTAGGTTCGAGTCTCCTTCAGCCGGAGATCAGTGTTTGTGTATGTTTCGCCTGCTCTTGCGAATTCCTTGCATTGTTAATATCTCTAGTAAAGCTGATGCATGCAGGGGATGAGATGAAAAGCTGTAAGCCTTCTCCCTGAAAGCTGGCTGCCTTGGATCAAAGTCTAGCGCAAGCTGGACTCCAAGGTATTGGTCCAGTGTGGGTAGATTGGTAAAGCACAGCATACCTTGTTCCAAGGTTCGTAGGTTCGAGTCTCCTTCAGCCAGAGATCAGTGTTTGTGTATATTTCGTCTGCTCATGCGAATGTCTGCTGACGTCACCTCGCGACATCACATGATGTCACATCGAGTGTTCTAGTAATTATTTCAGTATTATCGAGAAGATTGAGAGAAGATATATGTCGTGTGTTAATTAATTCCTCTCAGTCAGTGTTCTCATATGTTAGTGTATGGCTTAGTGTCAGTTTTGTGCACAGAAAAGCATCATTTGCTAGTTAAAGCCATGTTGTACCGCATGTACCGCAGGTGTGTGTAGTTTCCGTGTGTCCAGTGAGGTCTGCGGTCAGACCCTTGTGTAGCACCACTATGTTAAGTCACCCGGTGTGACCAGCGTGTTTGACAGCTGATATCAGTCAGCCTGAGCCCAAGCCTCCTTGTACAGAAAGCTCTTATGCTCGTCGCTCGTGATGTTCTGCAGAATCGTACCTGCTACGATTCCCATCGACATTTGTTTCACTTCACCTCCAGACCTTCAGAGTGCAGTTATATGTAGAGAAACAAGTCTGGGGATGCTTAGACTAACCTCTGCTATAACTCCAACTGCCGAGAAAATGACACTCGTCAAGCCGCAGTTAGCCCTGTCGGCAGTTGGAGTTATAGCAGAGGTTAGTCTAAGCATCCCCAGACTTGTTTCTCTACATATAACTGCACTCTGAAGGTCTGGAGGTGAAATGAAACAAATCTCGATGGGAATCTTAGCAGGTACGATTCTGCAGAACATCACAAGCGATGAGCATAAGAGCTTTCTGTAAAAGGGGGCTCGGGCTCAGGCTGGCTGATATCAGCTGTCAAACACGCTGGTCACACCGGGTGTTGCAACCCCTGAATGGGTTGCAATATATATAATGTATATTATGATTATGAATATAATGTATATATATAATTATTACCTTTTCATATAATTTTATATTGCTTATATTTGTGATAATAGCTAAATCGTAAATGTATTGCTTTATATTATTATTTGACTTATGTTGTGAGGTAGGATGAAACATATTATGTGCTCAGTTCAAGTCTTGATTGTCTAACTAAAGTAATTATTGCTTGTGGCTCGTTAGACTGCCGGCTTCTCGTTGTTGCTGGGCAGCAACCCACGGAGCTATCACGTGATCGAGTGGGGGTGTCCTCACCTCGCCTGAAGTATTCAGTCTGGTCTAGACTCTCTTGGTGGTTGGATAGATTGTCTGTCTCATTATTCTTGTTAGTTCTGTAGAACTCTGTTCACAGAACATTGTATAGACTTAGTGATTTTCGACGTTGTACTGAGGTTGTGTGTCTCATAGACACTCTGAGTAACTCAGGTCCTGAACTGTAGATTCTCACCTAATTTGTACTGGTTTCTGTGTATTATCACAGTCGGGGATTTTCTTATGCTGAACTTAGATTCAGTAGTATGGGAGTTTTGTGATTTTTGTGGAGGATCTGCAGATGGTTCCTACTTAGTGTCGTTATATTATCTCCTTGTTCCTGATTCTGTGTCGCAGTTGCTTGTTATATTGCTACTGGGGTTAGCATTCTTTTTATTGTTCAAGCAGACTGTTCTGACTGCCAGTTGGTCAAGAAGTTAGTTTATTTGAGGACTTTGTCAGTCACTGTTTAAGTCTAGTCGAGTCTTGAGACATAGCGAACTACGTAGACCACTTACACACATACACACAAACTTACTTGTACATATTTGTAATATCTTATTCAATGTTAATCTACCAGACGGTACTTAAGAATTATAAATGTGATATGTGCTTCCAGCACAATAATATTGTACTCAAGAGAAGTGATATTATTTTGAATACTGTGATTAATTTAATTTAATTTAATTTGATAATGTACCTCTAGACTTAATATATTTATTAAATTTTAATTTCTATAGTTAGTAGCCTACCAATTGTAATCCTGAAGCACTATTGAATCATACTGAATTCTAATGGATAATTGGACAAGGATACTGACTACTTGTTACGAAAACCCAGTAACAGGGTGGATGCTAGAAGGGAAGTTCTTTCTAGTATTCACTGTAGATCTCTAAGCTTTTAGAATCGCGTTTTTTGTAACACCGGGTGACTTAACACAGTGGTGCTACACAAGGGTCTGACTGCAGACCTCACTGGACACACGGAAACTACACACACCTGCGGTACATGCGGTACAACATGGCTTAAACTAGCAAATGATGCTTTTCTGTGCACAAAACTGACACTAAGCCATACACTAACATGTGAGAACACTGACTGAGAGGAATTAATTAACACACGACATATATCTTCTCTCAATCTTCTCGACAATACTGAAATAATTACTAGAACACTCGATGTGACATCATGTGATGTCGCGAGGTGACGTCAGCAGACATCTCGAGGTGACGTCAGGCAGACATCGTGACGTCATGAAGTCGGGCAGCATCGTCGGTGACGTCAATGTGATGCGGGCAGCAGACCACAGCATGAGGCCTGGGACATCTGGCTTGGTAACCCATGTGGCTTGTAGATCCTCGTGATATCATCCACACCCCACGTGGCATCGAGATCCACTTGGCATCGTGATCCACGTGGCTTGCTGATCCATGTGTCTTGCTGATCTACATGGCTTGCTGATCCATGTGGCTTGTTGATGCACAGGGCTTACTGAACCACGTGGCTTGCTGATCCAAGTGGCTTGCTGATCCACGTGGCTTCGAGTGATCTACATGGCTTGCTGATCCACATGGCTTCGAGTGATCTACGTGGCTTGCCGATCCACGTGGCTTCGAGTGGCCTCGGGCACTCGGATACACAGCACTGGCAATGAATTCACACAGAAAACAGCAGAAAACACAGCAGAGGGAGTGAGTAGTGGTGAGTGTATGGTAGTGTGGTGGCGAGGAGTGTGGGTGAGTGTATGGCAAGGGAGGATCTGGCCACTTCCTCCTCTCAAACCCACAACACGGCAAAATACTCACACTGGACGCAGAAATCACCACAAAACTCACTTCTGGCTTGCTGAAACAGCTATGCTGAGCTGAACAACAACAGCAGAACATACAAGTGACACTGAACACGTGACTTGAGAAACAGCGTTGGACGCTGTAGCGTAGGGTCACTGGGACACCACTTACAATTCTCGAAGAAATTCGGCAAATTTCGGCTGGATCCTGCTTGTACCTGTGTCTGGATGCTCAAACGCGCAGACACGACATCAGGACAACTCGTTGAGAGACGGATGCTTCTTGTATAGGGTGATAAAGCGAAGATGACTTCATACCTCTTCCTTCCTCTCTCCGGGCAAACACAACTGCTGCGACCAGCCTTCTGTGTTGCTGCCAGGCCGCTGTGAGAGTGAGTGTGGGACCAGCTTCCCACAGACATGGACAGGCCCAGAGGGCAGCACTTTAGTGGCGCAAAATATGAACTAAGATGGCAGACAGCATAGGCTGTCTGTGCAGACAGTACGGACTGTCTACATGAATTCCTTGCATTGTTAATATCTCTAGTAAGGCATGAGGGGATGAGATGAAAAGCTGTAAGCTGAAAGCTGGCTGCCTTGGATCAAAGTCTAGCGAAAGCTGGACTCCAAGGTATTGGTCCAGTGTGGGTAGATTGGTAAAGCACTGCGTACCTTGTTCCAAGGTTCGTAGGTTCGAGTCTCCTTCAGCCAGAGATAAGTGTTTGTGTATATTTCGCCTGCTCTTGCGAATTCCTTGCATATATATATATATATGTGTGTGTGTGTGTGTGTGTGTGTGTGTGTGTGTGTGTGTGTGTGTGTGTGTGTGTGTGTGTGTCAAGAAATCAACCCTTATGTAAACAAAAACAAGCGGAGCTCACCAAAACTAATAAGAATTATGCTTCAAGGTTGTCACAGATAAACAAGGGAGGGACTCTTTCAATCAAAGTCGTACTTCCCTTTCATCCTGGGATCAAAGAAGTCAGAAAACAACATCACCTGTCTTACCTTCTTCTATCACAGCAAAAGTGACAGTTGTTTCTCTAAAACTACAGGACACCTGTCACATCGACAACACCAAGTGTTGATCAAATACCCTGCAACAACTGTGAGTTAGTACATATCTCTGAGACTGGAAATTTCGAAAATAGTATGACACACCAGATATCGTAGTCTCACTACTGTATAAGACAGAAAAACTTAGCAGCAGCGTTTATCGACCAACAAGAAAACTTGAAATATATTAAGAAATGTAAAACTCGATTTATTAACCAAGTTTTACGGAGAAATGTAGTATATATCACAAGTTAACCGGGAATCCTCACCACACTGTTGTACTGGTCAGGCCACAAGACACTCACCACCACAACAAACTCTGTCACTTTTACACGGAGCAGCGATATTCCTGTAACCGGTGAGCAGCTTCAAGAGGTTTGTTTTTCTTCCCTCGCAACACAGATGACAAGCGTTCATTACATACTCACGAACACAGGTATACACACACACACACACACACACACACACACACACACACACACATTCCAGTTCACATACAAAATATCACGAAAACATTTTGGAACTCGGTGCAAGGAAAAAAAAGCCGCTCCTGTCATAAAACTTAAATATTCTTCCATACTGACAGACACTTCAGTCATTAGCCTTTCATGTTCTCTTTTTAATATTACCCCAGTATTGTTATCTCTCTCTCTCTCTCTCTCTCTCTCTCTCTCTCTCTCTCCTATTCGTATCTCTCTTTCCTCTCCCTTCTTCCCCCCTCATCCTCTCCTCGTTCCCCGTTAACTCCCTCACCTGCTCGTAATTACTCCCGTACTAGAGCAGGTGCAACATGCAATTATTATTATCATTATTATTATTATTATTATTATTATTATATTTATTATTTTTGGTTCATAATTATTAGTTTTATTACTATTACAATTACTATATTACTGGTCTGCGTTCCTTATTGATTCCGTTATTACCATAACAATGGTCACCTTCACTCTCTGGTCTGCCATTACCATAACAATGGTCACCTTCACTCTCTGGTCTGCCATTACCATAACAATGGTCCACCTTCACTCACGACTCCTTCATAAATGCACCACAAACCAATTTTCCGCCAGAACTTCTTGCGCCATGATATTTGCTGTGTTATTATCATGGCCGCCTTAATAATTTGCCTGGAACGAGCAGTTTTTGGTGGTTAATAGGTGTGGAGGGAGGTGGGGGAAATGTAGATAAGAGGAAGAAGGGTGGGGGAAAGGACAGAGGAAAATGGCACAAAGGGAATGGGAGGAATGGGTACGGAAAGATAAGGGGGAATGGAGAATGGTAAAATTTGTAGGGAGTCTTGATGATAGTGCTGTCTTTTAGTCTCTCAGTGCAGTTCACAAACTGGAGAATCAGACAACATTTGCAACATCTTGGTATCTTCATTTGTAGAGGTTTCGCCATCCAGTGGCTTTGTCAATACAAATTCAAGGACATAATGCCAAGACTAAAGAACTGTATACAAAAGATGAGGTAGTCATTTGTTGCGCATGTGTGTAATTATTCATCATGTCCGTACTGTATACCATTCATGTACAAACTGTTCCATTTCTCGGTACCCATCGCCGCCGGGAGCTGCCCAAACCATCACAACCCGGAATTACTACCACTACCACCGCCTGGAACTACTACCACCATCACCATCACCACTCCAGGGAGTGCTGCTACTACCACTACCTCCGGGGACTGCTGCCACTACCACTGCTGCAGGAGCTACTCCCACAGTGGTAACTGGAACTAGGGGTCTCTGGGGGCAATGAACAACGCTTACACCGCGCTGTTTCAATCTTAATCTTCGCACCCAGGATGTAATTGCTTTCCAAGAGGTCAAAGGAGACGAGCCAAAAGCTGGGCTTGGTCCTCTCGCACCGCCGAACTAGCTGGACCGACGGCCTATGACACCCTATGACTTGTCCCTTGTTCTCAGCCTGTCTGTTTGGCTCTCTGCCTGTTTGCCCGACTGCCTATCTGTTGTTTTTCTCTCTGCATAACTTTATGCCTGTTGAAAGTATTTTTCTAGTTCTGTCTGCATTTTGGGGACTCTCGACATATATTGTCTTCCTGGAGTCTACCTGGAGGTTTGGTAAAAGGTTACATGAGTAACGTTCCAACAATAAAATGTCTCATTAGCTGTACGTATATGCTTTTACCGAACATACTGTTGGTAATTGAGTCTTTATTACTCCCTAGAGGTGGTTCCGGGGGTCAACGCCCCCGAGGCCTGGTCCATAACCAGGCCTTCCGGTGGATCAGGGTCTCATCAACCAGGCTGTTACTGCTGGTCGCACGTAATCCAAGTTACGAACCACAGCCCGGTTGGCCAGGAAATGATTTTAGGTGTCTATTCGGTTCCCTCTTTAAGACAGCTAGGGATCTATTTGTAATCCTTCTTATCCATGATAGGAGGCTGTCGATGAGTCTTAGGCCCTTGACACTCATTGTGTTTTCTCATAGTGTAGTGACGGCACCCCTGTTTTTCACTGGGGGGATATTGCACGGTCTGCCAAGTATTTTTGCTTTCTGTGTGCAGATTTGAAACCACTCCCTCTAGTATTTTCCAGGTGTTAATTATGATGTATCTTTCTAGCCTGTATTCCAAGGAGTACAGGTTAAGGAACTTGTAAAGTTCTCAATAATTAATGTGCCTGACTGAACTTATACGTGTAGTGAAGGTTCTCTGGACATTCTGCAGTATCGCTTTCCTTGAAGGGGGCTGTTAGAGTACAGCAGTATTCCGGCCTAGAAGTCATATATATTATATAACCCTCTAAAATATCACTTCCTAGTGCATGCCATTTGCTCACAGCATTCACTTTCTTATGTCCCTCTGGCTCACTTGTACTTCTAGTTACATGTTATGCTCTTATTGTGGTCACCCTCGAAGGTGGTACTGCTCCTCCGGTCTTATACCTTCTGATTCCTCTTTATATTCTAGCATTTGCCGTGGGTGAATTCTAGTAGCCACTCGGACCATCTCTGTAGCCTGTTCAGGTCGTCTTCCTGCAACGTCTTATTCTCCTCATTAGTTCTGTGTCATACGAAGACTCTGAAGTATATCAGTAACTGTGTGGGTTCAAGCTCTGATCTTTGTGCTGCTCTGGTTGTTACTTTTCCATTTAGACTGCTTGCAGATTGTTATTTCAGGTGTTCTTTTATCAACTGACCTACAACTCCAGCCAGATATTTCAGTTTGTGTTATATACTCATAGGAAAATACTAAGCCCATATGAGACACAACACCTCAAAAATGAGAGATAATAAGGTTTGAAGGATTCCAGTTTGTAGTATTTAGCTCTCGTGTCTCAATGTTTCAAATGATATTTGAAAGCTAGGAAAAATTTTGTTATCCCATAACTAAAGGTTACCCGAAGGATGTTTAAGGAATCATCGCCCCCTGCAGCACGGTCCCAGACCAGGACTCTCATTTTTTTTTTCCGGTCTTCTTTGTCATCACGTAAAATAAATCGTTCACATTAGCAGGCAGTATCCCTCCCCCGTCCCTTTATCCATGCTTCACTTTCTGCAACAAACACTGCTTTTTCCAGGTGGTTTACCAAGTTGCTCCTGATTATTTTCTCTATTACCTTGCAGGGTACGCACATCAGCGGTACTACTGGTCTGTAATGTAGCGCCGCTCCTCCGTTTTCTCTTTTGAAGACCTGAACTACATATCCAGTTATCAGGCAGCTCTCCCGTCTCCAGTAATACGCCTCAGCTCCTCGCTAGTGGTCTGCATAGTAATGCTGCCGCCAGTCCGCAAGGCACTGGGTAGTATTGATGTACTCAGCTGTGTGCATGTTTTGGAGGAATGAAACCTTATTTCTGAGCCCAACACGAACTTGTATGAACACGGGCACTTCAACCTTTCGTGACATGATACGCCATTTCGTCTCCTCTCCTCAAAAAATGTATCACCATTTATCTCCTACTAAAAATAATTAGAAAAAACACTTGCCCAAGGGAAATCTCTCGCCTGTCAGTCAGTAAATGTGGCGCAATCTAAACGCTGATGGTTCTTAAAAAAAAAAAGAAATAGTCTGGTGGCAGGGCAGCATCCTCTCTTGTCGTGCTTTCCTCTGATCACAACTCAATGAGCCATGCTCAGTTAGATCAAATAATTAGCGGCTAATTAGGCATCTACAATGCAGTAAAATTATTATTATTATTATTGCTGCTGTTGTTGTTGTTATAATAATAATTTTTATTATTATATACACAAAAAACATCCACTGATTCTGTTTCATAGCTGACTGCCCTTGACCTCCATAATGTAGTCATTAAAATAATGTTAGTACATCATGCTGATTAGGGAAGCCGAGTATAGAATAGCTAAAAATCAGAGAGAAGGAAAAAACTACAATTACTTTTATAAGTATTCATTATAAAATTGGTTCGTAAATTAGTGGATGTTTCATGTTAACTTCCGTATGCCGTCAGCTGCCGTCTGTCTGGTATCGAATTATAGCCAGCATGGGTTTAATAATAATAATAATAATAATAATAATAATAATAATAATAATAATAATAATAATAATAATAATAATAATAATAATAATAATAATAATCGACATCATCTGATATAAAAAAAGAAATATTTAGAAAAAATGAGACTATAGCGTGTGTCTCTGTTACGTGATGAAATTATTGCCAGGCGAAAGTAAAATTTATATATTGAGTCATGTGAGCGTAGATAAGCACATCTACGAATCCACTTGCAGTGACATGTTGCAGAAGTCAGGCTCAGGCTCCGTTGGCAGAATGCTGCAGACGCAATGCTCAGGCTTTGTTTCTAGAATGTTGCAGAAACCAGGCTCAGACTTTGTTGCTAGAATGTTGCAGAAGCCAGGCTCAGGCTTCCTTGCTATTGTGTTGCAGAACCCAGACTCAAGCTCCCTTGCTAGCATCCTGCAGAAGCCAATCATTCTCCCTTGTTAGTTGTTGCGGTTGTTTGGTGCGTGGCGAACACGGGCGATAACCCAACTAACAATGCAAAACATCCATTCAGCCTTGCTACTGCTTTCTTGAATACTGTGCACTGACTGAGGAACTCTGAGACAAACAGTACACTCGACTACATGATATCGTCAAGGTACGTTACTTATGAAAATAAGATAGAAAATCTGAGGAAATATCTCAAATTATCTTGTTAATAACGCTTGTAAATCTATAAATCTGTAAATAATGTAAACAAGAGTGTATACCTTGTAAACCTTTTAGTCCCGGTTTACTGTACCTTTGTGTGTTCA
>NC_069400.1:118821376-118891376 GCF_026875155.1 Cherax quadricarinatus | reverse complement strand
TGAATCTAATTTGAATGTCTCTTATTCCACGGTTGTTATATGACCCCTACAGGCAATAATAGCGCCTGTGGAATAATGCCAGTGAAAGGCATCAATAAAATGGATCTCAAAGTCGGAACAGTTCCCATTATGTTCGTTTTGTGTGCGTAAAAATTTGAAAATATAATTAAATACAAAAAAAAAAACATATATATAGAACTTGGAATCGTTTGTAATCAGCGTTTTATCTGGAGAATGATTCATCTGATCGGCTTCAAACTGTCACCACTGGTGTCGTTTCCTTTGTCCAAGATTTGTGATATTTATTTATATTCATTAAATGAAGAATGCTTCTTCTTATAAGATTCAAAATATTAATGATGATGTATTCTTAAAGAAGGTTGACACCCATACAGGTTTAGTGGATACAAATTTGAAATTTTACTGAAATTGTCAATGAATTCGGACTCATCGGAATCTGCTCAATTGCTGGAGAATGCCTTTCCAGATCGGTTCAAACTTTCTTCATTAGGTAGACTTTATTAATAAAAAAAAATTGCGCTCATTTTGAGCTGCGCAAATTTAAATTTTTTTGTTTTCTCTCTTTCGATCGGCTTCAAACTCAAAATGAAATTATTTCATATTGATTTGGGCTGTCTGAGTACCACTTAAGAAACAGAATTTTTGACAATTTAAAACAGAATATAAATGAAAACGAAAACTGAAAAAAATAGCGTTTTTAGGGCGTTTTTAAATTTAATGAAGAATAAACTTTCCTATTTTCAGAATACTGATCTTTTTGAGATCCCAAAAAAATGCCTCTTCACCTTAGTTTTAAAGTTATTATTTCTTAATGGAAGGTTTGAATAAAATTTGGGCTGCATGTAACATATATCATACCTTTTTTTTTAATTTTTCTTGCTGGAAGTGGGATATTAAGTTCCATGTGATGACTTGTGAATGCCTCTTCCGATTGGCTTCAGATCTTCAGTGTTAACATTTAACTGCATTACAGACTTATGTCGCACTCTGCACTATTCCAATTATTATTACCATTATTATTATTATTATTATTATTATTATTATTATTATTATTATTATTATTATTATTATTGTGATTATTATTATAATTATTATTATTACATATTATTGTTATATTATCATTATTATTATTAATCATAACATTAATACTTAAGAATATGTCTAATCATATACCTATGTACTCTCAGCTTTACTCTCGTCCCAATATCCCCGTGACCTTTGGTCTGTCGTATAATTATTGATTTTAATCTCCCCCCACAACAAATCATATATTTGATCACAATATTAATTATTATGCGGGAGAGCGATGTATCATTATATAATTATGTAGCTGAGTTAGAGAGCAGCGAACAGTGTAAATGTACATGTACGATCCTCCACTCACACCTCCACTAGGTTTTCTTTATAATATATATATATATATATATATATATATATATATATATATATATATATATATATATATATATATATACATATTATATATATATATATATATATATATAATTATTTATTTCTTTAACCATCTTTGCAACTTTTAATTAAGTTTATCAATATTATTCTTCATATTTCTAGACTTTTTTCATTTATTATTCTATTGCAAACCTTTCTAAAATCTTATAACATTTACGCTTCAATCCCCTATATAAAACTACTACATGTTATACTTATATGATACCTCTAAATTCTACTCTTATTTCTGTCAACCCCCCCTTCAAGCTCCTTGCCACCATGTCCCTCTCCTTCACCCTTCTAACTCCTTTCCCCACCGTTCATCCCTTTGCACCCTTTCTAAACTCCCTACCCCACTACGTCACCCCCTTGAAACTCCTACATGTTATCTGACCTTTAATTCTCTTTCACTGATGTGAACCAACCACCTCAGACCCCTGGCTTCACATGTAATCTTGCACACTTCCTAAACTCCCTGGGTCCCCTGTCACCCTTAACCTGTTCGATATTCCTGCCATAGTCACCCCTTGCAGACAGTGCCGCATGTTTACTGAGATTTATTTCGTCTGTTCCTGGATGGGAGCCAAAGACCGGTGGTACAGGCTTTGGAGAAACATTCATGGACAACATGCTCGGCTCTTGCACTAATTCTGATTCGAGTATTTCCTCCAAGTCAGTTGTTGCACAGGCTTCCCTTGTTTGCTATCTCTCTCTCTCTTCTATCTCAATATTTGTAGCCTTGTTCCCGTTTGAGAGACTTGCTGACCAGTGTGGCACAGGAAGACTATGTGCGAAGACTATAAACTACTTTCCATTCGGAAACACTGATTTGCTGGAAGCTCTGCTTAGAGAGGGGAAACACTGTCTCAAAATTAAGCAGTCGTTTTGCTCCTTCCTATGTTGCGCAGTGTGCCAGCATTGCTTCCGTTGCACGTCTTGTGTTTATTCAGTGTTAAGCTTCACCTGCAACATTATTTATTGATGTGGAGACCGCCTGAGCTGCAGCTAGTGCGTGCTAGCTCGCTAAAACTGGTATTTTTCCAGCAAAATGGATGCCAATTTTTCGCATCTTTCTCACGTCTTCAAGTCTCCCTCATACATTTATTACAGTTTACCTCTCTCTCACTTTCTCTCTCTCTCTCAGTGGGTCATAAGAGAAGAATGTCACATTTTATAGCAACACCATATAGCAACTCACGGTATAGCGACAAAATACATATCGTTACGCTTTATAACGTAATGTAGACTCACTACGCTACACAGCCTACATAAGCTACGCTACACAGCCACGAAAGTCTGTACAGCCTGAAAGTGTCCAGCAATATAGATAGCAATTGCGAAACATGAGGTTATTCCTGTCGTACTAATTTTCAAAAATATTTAATGGGAAACGCTAAATCATTTAAAATGCCTTCGACGATAAAGTCGGAACTCCATTTTCACGCTAACATAGCTCACGCTACACAGTCAGTATTTCAACGGCGCACGGTACTAACCTCCGTACAAATAGCTTAGCTTACAACATCATCACATACAAATACGTACAACCCACGCTTACACACAATCTTGATGATTCGAAATCCAAAGGAAAGGATCTGATACTAATTTTCACATACTATTTAATGGTTTAAATCATAATAAATATTTACAATCCTAATTTAACAAATAATAAAATGGTTCCGGAATTCTCCATTTTATTAACTGCGAAATTTAATGGAATTTCAAAACAATTATTTTCAACGGGGACTGTGTATTCTAACTGTAAAATAATACATCTAGCTATTTAACAAATCAAATCACATAAGAAATGATACTTACCCAGTTTAATTTCAACTAATCTTTGATGTATTACCGATTATTTTATCCAAAGGAAATTCGTGAGTAAACTGATACTAGTTTCACGTTATGACGCTAGTTTAATAGGTTTAAACTCCTAGTAACTAAACTACGGTGATTAATGTCGAAATTTACCTAGAGTTTAACATCAATAAATTAAAATGGATTCTCGATGTACATTCTCACACAGATTTTTTTAAGTCTGTCGACTACAGGGGTTTTCAAACTCTTTTTGAAGTCGTGGAAACCTTTATATTCCTAAAAAGAAATCACGGAAGTCTAACTATGAGGTAAAATTCAAATGGCACGAGGTAAAAGGTAATAAAATATAATTTTTGTTATATTAAAGCTATGTATGAATAGAACAAAAAATATTCACAAAGAAATATAAGCTTGGAAATTTATCAAAAAAAAAAAATACATGGTGACACTCGACTTTTATTAACATTTTTAAAAATGAATTATGTAAAATTATGCTTATTTTAGGATTGAAGTTTTCAGCGGAAAATAATCAAAAGAAAATTGTTTTTTTTTTTTAGTTATTGATGAGATCATTATAATAGAATAACAAAGAAATAAATCTTCAGTGACTCGGATGTGATCGATTTTCCTTAGATGAAAGTTCAGTATTTTGAGTAAGTGATGTTACCGAGGTCTGGCCACTGACCGGCTGCTGGGTCGTTAACCCTCGTAGCTCCCTCCAGGTATACTCCAGGTATACTCCAGGTATACTCCAGGTATATTCCAGGTATACTCCAGGTATACTCCAGGTATACTCCAGGTATACTCCAGGTATATTCCAGGTATATCCAGGTATCCAGGTATACTCCAGGTTATCCAGGTATACTCCAGGTTTCAGGTATTAGCCACTTATACTCTGGTTATTACTCCAGGTATTCCAGGTATTCTCCAGTATACTCCAGGCTAATTACTCCAGTATACTCCAGTTATAGCCAAGGTAATACTCCAGGAATTCCAGGTTTACTACCAGGTATATCCAGGTATATCAGGATACTCAGGAAATCAGTATACTTCAGGTATACTCCAGGTAATTCAAGGTAGTATCCGGGTATACTCAGGTATTCCAGGTATATCCAGGTATATTCCAGTTATTCAGTATACTCCAAGATTTTATATCGGTTACAAGATGCGGTGCAGAGGTTTCGTGTACTTTAGCCAATCGTGTTTATCGTGTGTGGTTCGTCTTTATGAGTGTTTCCTGGGTTTCTGTACATACATGTGCCTGTATGTGCTTTGTCTTAAAGTTTCGAAGCAACAGCAAAGGGACCGAACAGAGACTTTCTGACAGTAAGATGAACAGTCACAGCAGCCGGAGTAAGATCTTCGCATGGATGCAGATTAAAAAGAAGCCGGTGTCAGAGGGAACTGACAGCACGGAACCACCCTTGATTTATAAAATTTTTCAAGGGAATTCCAGATGGGAAGAGATGCACTCGAGTAGCGGGACCCTCTTATTGTTGTTTGATGTTTGTGTTTGATGTGTGTGTTATGTGTGTGTGATTGTGTTGTGTGATTTGTGTTGTGTGTGTGTGTATGTATTATGTTATATTTTATATGTTGTGTTGGTGATATGTTGTGACTTGTGTACCTCGAATTAAAGGCAACATTATGACTGAAAGTGTGACCGATTATAATGTTGCAAAAGTTTCCTCCCCCCCGTGTTCACACGTCTTCCGTGCGTGTGAACTTGTAGTTAGAACAATGAATGACCTTCGTGTCAGCAGCTCACCTCCCACACCACCCTTGTAACCCACGTGTCAAAAGCTTGATGGAAATCACCCGGGACATACAGGGGTGGGTGAGTAACACACACACACACACACACACACAAACACACACACACACACACACAACACACATTATATATATATATATATATATATATATATTATATATATATATATATATATATATATATATATATATATATATATATATATATATATTAGAATGCACAAATTTATATAAATTAATCAGTTTGTTTAAGCCTTTCAACTACGCGAGGGCCATTAAAGCTGCATTTCACAAGTACACAACCAGTCAAGAAAACTTTAATCTTTAAAGCAGTGGTTAAACTCTCACTGTATATACACTGAGGTTTAGTCGACTCTCGATATCTGTAAATTGAGGGATATATATATATATATATATATATATATATATATATATATATATATATATATATATATATATATATATATATATATATATATATATATATATATATATATATATATATATATACACCTCTCGATGTCTGTAAACAGAGAGATAGACACTTCTCGATATATATGCAATGAGTGATACAAATGTCTCGGTAGATATGGACTGAGAGATACACACTTTTTGGTGTATATATACTGTGGGAGTGTATATACACTTAATGAAAAACTTTCCGTACATAGTCACGGAGAGATATATACCTATAAAAGAATATACACACCACTCGGCATATATACAGAGCGAGATCTCTCGGCGTTTGTATACTGATACACAAATCTTAGTGCACATGCCCAATGTACACTAATGCATTAATGTTCTACAGACTTGTCCAGCCGACATTAACACTGAGACCTGGTCATGGACCTGGCCGCGGGGGCGATGACTCCCGAAGCACCCTCCAGATATAACCTCCAGGTATCACTCCAAGTGTCACTCTTACGACGTTGCGAAAGTCTCTCTCTATGTATATATATATATATATATATATATATATATATATATATATATATATATTATATAATATATATATATATATATATATATATATATATTTTATATCCCACATTTCATCTATCGGTATTTAGCGAATTATTTTTATTATCGTTCGTTGCCTGAAATATATCAAACTTGAGATGAAAATATTGTTACCTGCTCTGCGTATATAGTTAAGAGATAAGAACACTTTTCCGTTCCTGCCTAACTGATAAAAGAATAATTTAAATGAAATGAAACACAAAATTTCAGAAGCTAGATAAATGCATCAATCACAATGTGGCAGCTGCGTATTGTTTGTCAGGGTAAATGTTCCCTGCCACAGCCTGTACGCTAGAGCAGACAGCTCCACACAGTAATAATAATAATAATAATAATAATAATAATAATAATAATAATAATATAATAATAATAAATTATAATAATAATAATAAAAAAATAATAATAATAATAATAATAATAATAATAATAATAATAATAATAATAATAATAATAATAATAATAATAATAATAATAATAATAATGACACGAATTGCCTTCCGCGAATTTCTGCACGCTTGAAAGTTTCGTGGAAATTTTTACTGTGTTATTCTCGGTATGTTAACTTATATTGACATATACTTTCGTATAATTTCTTTCCACTATGACTCAACACACCATCTGTCTTCCCCCTGTCCCTCCCGGTCGTTTATTCTGTGGTTCACCTCGTTTTTCCTAGACCCGTTTATCGACACGTTTACTTCCAAACATTTAGATACATTCGCTTCATCTATACTCCCTGGAATTTTAGGACTTGCCATGGGTTTAAACTCCATCAGTTCCTTGCTTTTTTTCTTTTGTTACTTTCACCTTCTCGCATTTTTTTTCTATAGTCAATTTCAATGTTTAGATTTCACACTCTCTCCCATACTTCTCTACCAAACTTTGCAATTTCACTTCAGAATCTTACAAACTGAGTCATCGGTAGAGAATAACTCTTACAATGCAACTTTAATAATCTTTCTCTCTTACAGAAAGAAGGAAGAAAGGCACAATACTGTGATTGGAACAATACACAACCTGCCAAGCCACTGACTGTGACTTTGTAAATGGTCCAAGTTGGACCGAAACGTCGGTGTAAGCCTCTCTCTCTCTCTCTTATGTGCGGGTTATTTGTGTATTTTCTCCCTTAAAACTGCAACATTTTTAAAGCTTTCTTTCCTATTATAAATACTTGTTCAGCATTTCTTTCCTACTACTGCAGCTTTCTAAACTTTCTCCACTCCGACTATAAGTTCATTAAATTCTCTACCATTACCACAACATCTTGTTAAACCATTTTGTTCGACCACTACAACGTTAAAGAACTTTCTACATGTGCTACTACACTTATCTTTCTACCTTTTAAAACCCTCCATCTTTACAACTACCTCCCCCAAACTACCATTATTGCTGCTACCTTCTATTATAGAATTTGCAGTCATGTAACTCCAGCAACTGTGTCCGTCAGGTTGGTGATCAAACACAACCGTTTTCACTCAACAGCTACCAGAGTTGATGAGGCTATAAACTGTGGGACAAATGGACCACACAGGACATCTGACAGTACAAGAATGTGTGAGATATTCTCAGAGAGCGTATATCTCACACATTCTTGTTCTGCGTGTGATCCATATGCAGCGTCTCAGGTGATATTTACACCCATGAAACTGACTGAGAAGCTATCGAGTCCAAAATCTGGTTGCAAAGTCCTCGCGGTGGAAAACCGTTCGCCGTACACAGGAGAAACGATAAAGGGTTGTATGGATAATGTCGTGGTATACCACGTACATGAGCTGGCAGGGTGAATGATACCATGATATGGTACGTTGAAGTCATTTAACGTCTGGTGAATGAAAGACAATCAGACTCCACCTATGAGGAAGACAGGTCTAGTTTCTTGAATTAAGAGCCCCTTACAATCATCAAGGCCCCCTCTCTTCAAGGGTATGATAAGTAGGAATGATTTCCAGCTGCTTACCTGAGACAACACGTTGGCTACGCATTCGTTTCGTCCTCTGAGCTCCATAGTTACTCTCCCATAGTCACTCTCCCAGACATTTCTCCACGAGAATGCGATAAAAAAAATCGACTCCTTCTTTCTGTCACCTGTTTGAACAATCCACAACACAGCAGGTCTCAGGCATCAGAAAATCCTTCAAATATACAGCGTTTCGTCGCGAAGCGCAAGGGTAAACATGGCACTGGTGCAGCCACACGCTTATCCAACAATATGGGGGGAAGGCCACCAAAAGAAGTCACGTGAAGACTCTTTAAGGCGCTCCTAACCCCTGTTATCACTTACATCTCCTCCCCCTCCCCTCTCATGAACGCAAAAATAAATCTCTTTCCCCTACCTTCTCAATGTTAATCCCCCTCCCCTCCACGACACCTCTCAGTTAGCCTCTTCTCATTCTCTAGGAAACCCATCCGTAGTCTATCTCTCTCATTCTTTTCCCATCTCCCTCTCCACCTCTTCCCCATCGACGGTGTCCCAGCTGAAGAGTAAATTCATGACATTAGTTTAAACTTCCCAGGAAGAATATTTAAAGAGGAACAGGAGGATAAAGGGAAGCGGAGAACAGGACGTGGAGGAGTAAGAGAAGAATGCAAGAAAATGGAAGAGGCAGAGTATGTGGAAGTGGGAGGAGGACGGAGAGCAAGAATTATTGGAGGTGGAAGATGAAAAGAGAAGGAGGCGGTGGAGGAAGGCAAGGAGGAGGAGGAGAAGGAGAAGGAGGAGGAGGAGGAGGAGGAAGAGGAGAAGGAGAAGGAGGAGGAGGAGGAGGAGGAGGAGACTCAGGAGAGCTGCTCAGCTTTACCCTCATCTCTGCCACTTCTGTATCAGCTACCTATAAATGAGAGAAGACAGGAAAACAAGACTTCATAAACGAAATAATCTCTGGACTCAGGAAAACTTTACATGACATTGCCAGAAACCGGCAAGACGGTGTGTGTGTGTGTGTGTGTGTGTGTGTGTGTGTGTGTGTGTGTGTGTGTGTGTGTGTGTGTGTGTGTGTGTGTGTGTGTCTGTACTCACCTAATTGTGGTTGCAGGGATCAAGACTCAGCTCCTGGCACCGCCTCTTCACTGATCACAACTAGGTCCTCTCTCTCTCTGCTCCCTGAGCTTTGTCATACCTCGGCTTAAAGCTATGTATGGTTCCTGCTTCCCCTGCATCACTTGCTAGACTTTTTCACTTCCTGACGGCTCTGTGACTGAAGACATACTTCCTAACATCCCGTACACTCGTCTGAGTCTTCAGCTTCCAACTGTGACCCCTTGTTTCTGTGTCCTATCTCTGGAACATCCTGTCTCTGTCCACCTTATCTATTCCACGCATTATTTTGCATGTCGTTATCATGTCTCCCCTGACCCTCCTGTCCTCCAGTGTCGTCAGTTCGATTTCCCTCAACCTTTCTTCGTAGGACATTCCCCTGAGCTCCGGAACTAGCCTTGTTGCAAACCTTTGTAATTTCTCTTATACTCCAGTACGTTAGGCCCATACTCCAGTATGGGCCTGACGTACACAGTGTACAGTGTCTTGAACGATTCCTTACTAAGGTACCGGAACGCTATTCTCAGGTTTGCCAGGCGCCCATATGCTGCAGCAGTTATCTGTGCCTTCGGAGACGTGCTCGGTGTTATGGTCACCCCAAGATCTTTCTCCTTAGCCTATACTCTGTCTGCGGTCTTCTTTGCCCTTCCCCAATCTCTATGACTTTGCATTTGGCAGGGTTGAAATCGAGAAGCCAGTTGCTGGACCACGTATCCAGCCTATCCAGGTCTCTTTGTAGTCCTGCCTGATCCTCATCCGATTTAATCCTTCTCATTAGCTTCACATCATTTGCGAACAAGGACACTTCAGAGTCTATCCCTTCCACCATGTCATTCACATATATCAAAAATAGCACTGGTCCTAGGACTGACCCCTGTGGGACCCCTCTCGTCACAGGAGCCCACTGTGATACCTCACCACGTACCATAACCCGTTGTTGCCTCCCTGTCAGGTATTCTCTGATCCATTGCAGTGCCCTTCCTGTTATACGTGCCTGATCCTCCAGTTTCTGCACTAATCTCCTGCGAGGAACTGTGTCGAAGGCCTTCCTGCAGTCCAGAAAAATGCAATCAACCCACCCCTCTCTCTCGTTTCTTGCTTCTGTTACCTTGTCATAAAACTCCAGAAGGTTTGTGACACAGGATTTGCCTTCCATGAATCCGTGCTGGTTGTTGTTCATAATCTTGTTTCGTTTCAGGTGCTCCACCACTCTCCTCCTGATAATCTTCTCCATGACTTTGCGTTCTATAATCTCAGCGTGTGTGTGTGTGTACTCGTTTGTGGTTAAGGGGGTCGAATCTCAGCTCCTTGGCATTAACCCAACACCAGCTCGTGGAAAACCTCTAGCACCAATGTCCACCAATCCCGCGAAAAAAAATCCATCACAATCCTTCCCCACCAATCCATTTCACTAGATCCTCATTTCATGAACCGGGTTCTCAAGTTAAGTCATTTCCCGAGAACAATGTCTTACACGCTGAGATTAACCATATAAGCAAGGCTGAGGCCATAAAGCGGTGGGTTAATGCCCGTAAGGGGCCACATTTAACCATGCTATTCGTCTGCCCATCCGTCTATTCTCATCCATCCTTGCTCAAATCACCCGTCTCAGACTAACTAACTGACTGCCCAAAGAGGTCGTAGGAACCCCGTTAACCTCTTTCTCTGGCCTGGTTGAACAAGCTTCACAGTACCCTTACCTCGATTTATGACCCAAGTGTTGGCGATGAGGAGGAGAGAGCCTCATGAGAGCCTTGTGATGGAGATGGAGAAAGTCTGGGAACCCTGTGATGGAGAAACTCTGGGAACCTTGTGCTAGGGATGAGAATATTGTCTCTCTAAGATCCTCGTGTTGATGTGGGGGAGACTCTGAGCTCAGCGCGTACACGTCCATCATTACAATGTCTTCCCAGCACATTTCAGTAAGCTTGTGATTTAGATCCCAGTTAATATTCTTGATAAAGTTAAATTTGTTAAACATACCTTCATAACTGGGCATATTTAGCTGATTAAGACCAGTGAGTGTGCATGTCTGAACTTCTATCAGGTTGTGGGCAGAGTTTACTGTCTTCTACACTATTATGTGCTGTATAGCCCTTGTGGCTTAGCGCTTCTTTTTGATTATAATAATAATAATAATACACTATTATGTTCCGTACTAGATCATTATTAGTGAATATTCTATAGTCTGGTTGGTTCCGTCATTTACTGGCATAAGGCGAAATTACTACACTTATCAGTTGAGTTGAGTGAGACTGTTCATCTAGACTGGCTCCTGGATTCTTTCTGCTGTTACATACAGTCTTTGCTATATTCTTCTATCTCAGTCATCAAACAACAGGATATTTGGGTCCGGGTTTGATTGATTTTCAACTTATATTAGTTGGTCTTTAAACTGCTGGAAGGTTGCTTCTGTAGGTTTATATACACGAACAATAACTAGATTTTGATTTTCAGTTATACTCATCATTACTTCGATTACATCATTCGTGGTGATAAGTAATTCAGAACATATAAGCGACTCTTTTACATACAGATCAACACTCTCCTTTGTTGCCTGTTTTTTTTTCTAATTGCGTCTGAGTAGACCTTTACCCAGGTATCCATATTTCACTGTCAAAGTAGCCTTTAACGTGGGTCACCGCAAAGACTGAAAACATTGCATTCGACTCAGTGGGACCACTAATGAACGGTATTTTGTTGTTGTTACTTGGTTTAAGACCTTGAATGTTAGCAAAGACGAATGACGCGTTGTTGTTGTTGTGTACGTGTGGGGAAACTTTTCTGTTAGTTTTAATATCTGTGTCTCTGGAGAGGCACTGACTTTGTTGCCATTCCAGGATGGTTCCTAAGTGATGCTATATTCTTACCATTTCTTGCCATTTTCCCCGCTTCCTGGCATAGAAAAAATTGTCTAACTGTAATTTTCGTGTTCGGTTGTGCGTTCATGATGCATTTTGCGCTTCGCTTTCTTCGTGTGGAACACCGGACAGTTTCCATTACAGCATTTTCTTTCATATATTAAATAATAGGACACTGTAAGATAAAAGTATATACAGATCTTGGAATGACACACTCCTTTACCGAGGAGAGAACGCCATTTCTTTATGTGGTCGTACTGACACATGTCATTCCTTTTTCCAATTGGGCCTCATTTGCAAATTTCCCAAGCATGGTGCCGAAACACTTGGTTTTTCTGATGACTACGTTTTGTGTCCGTGTTGGTAACAGTTTCGTTTTCAGTGATTTCATCCAATTTATGAGGTCCTGAATCTTTAATAGAACCTTTAATAGAAGCAATACTAGAGCTGAAGGCTGGACGGGAATTTAACCTGAGGCTACGTGTATGTGAAGCTTGTGCTCTACTACTGCACTAAAGTGGTTATAATTGAACAGATTAACCTTCATATGGTAATGTTTGCAGACGCCACGGCCTGCGACACCAACTGAGTTTCTCTCTCTTCCACACTACAAATATTCCTAGTGATACATCTAGATCTCGTCCCTTCAAAACCGGGCTCAATGTTCTCGGAAAAATCGTAATGAACGATTGTAAACTCAGGCGAAACTGGAGGGAAATCGAACCCGAGGTTACAGGTGTACGAAGCCTACAATACGCTCTGTCATTGCACCCGTAACCTTGGTGGTGGATGAGTTAGGTAATACTGCCTAATGAAGGTTTTTTTCTTGTACCAAGACTAATCTACCACCATTACCACTATCACTGCAACCTATACTAAACTACAACTACCATCACTACCTCCGCTCTTACCACCATATTAAAAACCACCAATGTCACCACCACCATCACCTCCACCCTCAGCCCAACACTAAACTACAGTTACCACAGCCATCTTCACTCGCACTAAACTATTCACTCGCACTAAACTATGACTGCTGCCGGTACCTCAACCTTCACCCCTACCAACTACCAACACCACCACCACCACCACCCTCACGCCTGCACTAAACTACCACTGCCACCACCTCTGAGATATTCCCACCACCAGCGCCCCCACCCAGTCGTTCGTTATCTTTAGGAACCACAACCCACAACCTTTGGGCAGTCAAGGCGTCCTCATAATTTTCCTCCTCCCTGCCTAGTACTGTACCCTAATTATGTAATTCTTGTGTGTGTGCGCGTGTATGTGTGTGTGTATGTGTGTGTGTGTGTGTGTGTGTGTGTGTGTGTGTGTGTGTGTGTGTGCGTGTGTGAGTGTGTGTGTGTGTGTGTGTGTGTGTGTGTGTGTGTGTGTGTGTGTGTGTGTGTGTGTGTGTGTGTACTCACCTAGTTGTGGTTGCAGGGGTCGAGACTCAGCTCCTGGCCACGCCTCTTCACTGACCACTACTGGGTCCTCCCTGTGTGTGTGTGTGTGTGTGAGCGTGTGTCCAAAGACGTCATAACAGCTGATAAATGTACAGTATTTGGGTATCTTTACTCTAGAAACGTTTCGCCAGCCAGTGGCTTCTTTAGTCCAATGCAGAGAGGAGGAGTTTTAGGTAATCGGTCTCTCACACGCCATACCAGTGTAAGATACTACATCATTGATACTTTCCCTGCTACCACAGCCACTGCTGAAGATAATGTTACTGCTGCTGCTGCTGCTTCTATATCTGCCTCCATTTAAAACAACACACAGCTTCCACTACATCACACAACACATCTCACCCACATATCACACCAGTGCCACCATATCACGCAACATACTACAACCACAGAGCATACTACAACCACAGAACACGCTACAACCACTGAGCACACTACAACCACAGAACACGCTACAACCACTGAGCACACTACAACCACAAAACACACCACTACCACCAAAACACACTACCACCTCATCACAACAACGTATCACTACAATCACAACGCGCCAGCTCAACGCACCACCATAACGCACCACTAAACTCTTTACAAACACCATTCTGACAAAAAGTGGAAATGCTCTCAGCTGAGGGCTCAGGAAAATGACAAGAAGCATTTCTCGTTCACACAAAGAGGGAGGGAGAGGGGGAAGGGCAGAAATAGAGGGCAGAGGTGGGAGAGAGAGAGAGAGAGAGAGAGAGAGAGAGAGAGAGAGAGAGAGAGAGAGAGAGAGAGAGAGAGAGAGAGAGAGAGAGAGACAGACAGACAGACAGACAGAGAGAAGATTGGCGTTTGTGTTTGTGTATGGGAATTCATTCTCGGCTTGGCTTTATTGAAGGTATCAATAAATGACGATTATTATGTTGCATGGGTGCGTGTGTGGGTTGTTATCTAGGTGCTGTTCTGACACGGTGGCTGTTCTTCAAACGGTATTGCTGTTACGTTGATGCTCCTCTGACGGACGCTGTTGTTGCGTCGATGCTCTTCTGGCGCACATTGTTGTTGCAGTGATGTTCTTCCGATGAATACTGTTATTGCAGTGATGCTCTTGTCAGGACACTGTTGTTGCGCTGTTGTTGTTACGGCTGTTGCTGTTGGTGTGTTTCCTCTGTTGCTGCAACCCTTGTCAGCCTTTCCCCCTTCCTTGTCAGACCTTTCCTCCCCTCCCTTGTCAGCCATATCCTCTCCCGTGTCAGCACACCCCACCATCCGCCCATCTCCCTGCATGCTTCCCTTTCTTAAAACTTTTTTCCACTCCACTAACTTTTATTGGGCGTTTTCTGGCAAAGTTCGGCGCTCGCCTTATTTTAGATTTCGTCCTCTGTATCGCGTTCCAGCCGCAAGATTCCAGCTCTTGAGGAAACATTATGTTTATGATTTTATAAATACCTGAAACCCAGTATAACTGGAAAGAAGGAAGGACACACGCTGCAGAACAGGCTGTCAAGGGGAAAACGTTTCACTCAATGTACAGTTTTACAGTCATGAGTTTGTAAAGCCAGGGTTCGCCCACTGCTGATGTATCCAATTTTATTTTTAATAAAATAAAAATTGTTCGCCCACACCGTGGTTTTATCAAGACAGTGGATTTTTATTTTTTACTGTTTTGATGTAAACACTGGGCTTCCTCTTAGTCTTCCATCACAAGGGGAATGAGTACTGATAAAGAATTCTTAATCTATGGAATTGGAGCTAACGTTTACCATTAAACTGCAGGTAACTGCGTGCAATCCAACTCAATTAGCTGTAATTTCCCAGGTGTGACCCCTGTAGTGACTTCCCTGTTGATCCTGCCTGCTCCTCGAGTTTTTGCCCCAGTTTCTCTCGAGGTACAGTATCAATGATGCCTTCTTGCACTCCAGGAACATGCATGCGCTCCGCCCATCCTCCCCCCCCCCACCCTCTCTCTCTCTCGCCTGCCTCACTTCTCTTACTTTGTCATAGAACTCCAGGAAAGATTTGCCAAGTTGTTTATTAAACCACTTGCAAGTGTTCCACCAGTTATTTTCTTTATTTCCTTCCATAGTGAGCATTCATTCTATTGAGGACATTAGTGCTCCAGGATGATTTGAATAGACTGATGCAGTGATCGGAGAAGTGGCAGATGCAGTTTAATATAGACAAATGCAAAGTGCTAAATGTTGGACAGGACAATAACCATGCCACTTATAAACTGAATAGTGTAGATCTTAATACTACTGATTGCGAAAAGGATTTGGGAGTTCTGGTTAGCAGTAATCTGAAGCCAAGACAACAGTGCATAAGTGTTTGCAATAAAGCTAACAGAATCCTTGGCTTCATATCAAGAATTATAAATAATAGAAGTCCTCAGGTTGTTCTTCAACTCTTTATATCCTTGGTTAGGCCTCATTTAGATTATACTGCAAAGTTCTGGACACCATATTACAAAATGGATATAAATGCTCTGGAAAACGTACAGAGGAGGATGACAAAGTTGATCCCATTTATCAGGATAGACTGAGGGCCCTGAATCTGCACTCTCTAGAAAGGCGTAGAATTAGGGGGGATATGACTGAGGTGTATAAATGAAAAACAGGAATAAATAAAGGGGATGTAAATAGCGTGCTGAAAATATCCAGCCAAGACAGGACTCGCAGCAATGGCTTCAAGTTGGAAAAATTCAGATTCAGGAAGGATATGGGACAGCACTGGTTTGGTAATAGAGTTGTGGATGAGTGGAACAAACTCCCGAGTACCGTCATAGACGCTAAGACGTTGTGTAGTTTTAAAAATGGGTTGGATAAATACATGAGTGGGTGTGGGTGGGTGTGAGTTGGACCTGACTAGCTTGGGCTACCAGGTCTGGTGCCGTGCTCCTTCCTTAAGTGGAAGTGACCTGACTAGGTGATCATTGTTCTAGGCCGGAGGGGGGGGGGGGTGGCATGGACCTGCTTCGCATGGGTCAGTAGGCCTGTTGCAGTGTTCCTTCTTTCTTACGTTCTTATGCCAGTGACACTGGTTTGTAGTTTCACTCTACCTGTCTGTCTCCATTCTTAAATCGTGAGACTACATTTGCCGTTTTCCATCTCTCTAGCAGTTGTTCCATATCCACTGATTTGTAGATTTTTAGCTCGTGGTTCATGTAGTACTTCTTTTGTCTCTCACAATCTAGGATAATACTTTGCTAGATTCCGCTGCTTTGTGATGTTTTCATCTCTCAAAGAAACATTTGAACCTAACGTGCTGTGTACCTGGTATCAAGTACCCGTTAGTGTACACTTTCTCCCTACATTCACTGATGTTGCTCACGTTTTCACTGAAAGCACCTCTCTAAATCAATTTTTCAGCTCGTCACAGGTTTCCTTGTAGTTTCTGGTGAGCTCTTCCTTCCTCTGCTCTGTACATCTCTCGATTGCCCTTCTTCTGATGTGGCTATGATGCAGTTCCGGCTCAGACTTGGCTTTAGTTGCTTTGTCATCCTCAAGTTATTGCTCCGTTTCTTCTCTCACTCTTTTGTAATCGCTTCCGGCTCGTCTGCTCTTGTGTCTTTCCCCTTCTAAAGTTATTCCACGTTCTTGCACTTTTGTTCTTTCCTCTTTGTGTCTTGGGTGAACCACAGGCTCTTGTTCTTCGCACCATTACATATTCTTGAGGGAATGAAATTATTCTCTGATTCTCGACACCTTCCAGTTAAGTTCTCCAGCATCTTATTTTTGTGTGTGAATGTATATTGGTATTTGTATGTATATGTGTGTGTGTTTGTGTCAGTATTTTTGCGTGTGTATATTTGTACCTGTGCGTGAGAGGACATGAACTTGTAGCAGGGTAGTGTGTGTGTGTTGTAGGGGTGTGTACTCACCTATTTGTACTCACCTATTTGTGGTTGCAGGGGTCGAGTCCTAGCTCCTGGCCCCGCCTCTTCACCGGTTGCTACTAGGCCCTCTCTCTCCCCGCTCCATGAGCTTTATCAAACCTCGTCTTAAAACTGTGTATGGTTCCTGCCTCCACTACGTCATTTTCTAGGCTATTCCACTGCCTTACAACTCTATGACTGAAGAAATACTTCCTACTATCTCTCTGACTCGTTTGTGTCTTCAACTTCCAATTGTGGCCTCTTGTTTCTGTGTCCCCTCCCTGGAACATCCTGTCCTTGTCCACCTTGTCTATTCCACGCAGTATTTTATATGTCGTTATCATGTCTCCCCTGACCCTCCTGTCCTCCAGTGTCGTCAGGCCGATTTCCCTTAATCTTTCTTCATAGGACATTCCCCTTAGCTCTGGAACTAACCTTGTTGCAAACCTTTGTACTTTCTCTAGTTTCTTGACGTGCTTTATCAAGTGCGGGTTCCAAACAGGTGCTGCATACTCCAGTATGGGCCTGACATACACGGTGTACAGTGTCTTGAATGATTCCTTACTAAGGTATCGGAATGCTGTTCTCAGGTTTGCCAGGCGCCATATGCTGCAGCAGTTATCTGATTGATGTGTGCTTCCGAGACATGCTCGGTGTTATACTCCACCCAAGATCTTTCTCCTTGAGTGAGGTTTGCAGTCTTTGGCCACCTAGCCTATACTCTGTCTGTGGTCTTCTGTGCCCTTCCCCTATCTTCATGACTTTGCATTTGGCAGGATTAAATTCGAGAAGCCATTTGCTGGACCAGGTGTCCAGTCTGTCCAGGTCTCTTTGAAGTCCTGCCTGGTCCTCATCAGATTTAATTCTCCTCATTAACTTCACATCATCTGCAAACAGGGACACTTCTGAGTCTAACCCTTCCGTCATTGTCGTTCACATATACCAAAAATAGCACTGGTCCTAGGACCGACCCCTGTGGGACCCCGCTCGTCACAGGTGCCCACTGTGATACATCATTACGTACCATGACTCGTTGTTGCCTCCCTGTCAGGTATTCTCTGATCCATTGCAGTGCCCTTCCTGTTATATGCGCCTGATGCTCTAGCTTCTGCACTAATCTCTTGTGAGGAACTGTGTCAAAGGCCTTCTTGCAGTCCAAGAAGATGCAATCAACCCACCCCTCTCTCTCTTGTCTTACTTCTGTTATTTTATCATAAAACTCCAGAAGGTTTGTGACACAGGATTTGCCTTCCGTGAATCCGTGCTGGTTGGCATTTATACTCCTGCTCCGTTCCAGGTGCTCCACCACTCTCCTCCTGATAATCTTCTCCATAATTTTGCATACTATACACGTCAATGACACAGGTCTATAGTTTAGTGCCTCTTTTCTGTCTCCTTTTTGAAAATGGGAACTACATTTGCCGTCTTCCATACCTCAGGTAGTTGCCCAGTTTCCAGGGATGTGTTGAAGATTGTGGTAAGTGGTACGCACAACATATCTGCTCCCTCTCTAAGGACCCACGGAGAGATGTTGTCCGGTCCCATTGCCTTTGAGGTATCGATGTCCCTTAGCAGTTTCTTCACCTCCTCCTCATCTGTATGTATGTCGTCCAACACTTGTTGGTGTATTCCTTGTTGGTGTCCCCATCTGGTCTGTCCCCCCAGAGTCCTTCCTGTCTCTACTGTAAATACTTCCTAAATCTCGTGTTGAGCTCCTCACATACCTCTTGATCGTTTCTTGTGAGTTCTCCACCTTCTTTCCTCAGCTTTATCACCTGGTCCTTGACTGTTGTCTTCCTCCTAATGTGGCTATACAGCAGTTTCGGGTCAGATTTGACTTTCGATGCTATGTCGTTTTCATACTGTCGCTGGGCCTCCCTCCTTATCTGCGCATACTCGTTTCTGGCTCTTCTACTAATCTCCTTGTTTTCCTGGGTCCTATGCCTCCTGTACCTTTTCCATTCTCTGTTGCACTTAGTTTTTGCCTCCCTACACCTTCGGGTAAACCAAGGACTCGTTTTGGTCTTCCTATTATTTCTGTTTCCCTTGGGAACAAAACTTTCCTCTGCCTCCTTGCACTTTGTTGCCACGTGGTAGGGGTGTGTGTATGTGTGGTAGGGGTGTTGGTATGTGTTCGTCTGTGTATGTGTGTGTTTGTGTGTGTGTGTGTGTGTGTGTGTGTGTGTGGTGTGTGTGTGTGTGTGTGTGTGTGTGTGTGTGTGTGTGTGTGTGTGTGTGTGTGTGTGTGTGTGTGTGGTAGGGGTGTGTGTATGTATGTGTGGTAAGGGTGTTGGTATGTGTTCGTGTGTGTATGTGTGTGTGTGTGTGTGTGTGTGTGTGTGTGTGTGTGTGTGTGTGTTCTTGTACTCACCTATGTGTGATTGCAGGGATAAAGTCACAGCTCCTGGTTACACCTCTTCGCTGGTCGCTACTACATAGTTCCACTCTCACCTGGCTTCGAGAGCCTTATTGTACCTCTTCTTAAAGCTATGTATGAATCTTGCCTAAACCACTTTACTCTCCAGGTTGTGTATATTAAAATGATATAATGGTATATCCACTCCACTCCAGTCTCCAGGTTGTTCTACTTCCTGACCGCTCTGAGGCTGAAGATATACTTCCTAACGTCCCTATGACTCATATAAGTGTTCAACTTTGAACTATACCCTCGTGTTTCTTTCCCCATCTCTCAAAACTTCTGTCCCTGTTCACTCTATCAATTCCTTGCAATATTTTGTACGATGTTGTCATATCACCTTTAGTCTTGTCTTCTAGTGTAATCCGAGTTACCTAACCTCATCTCATACGACATACTGTACCACTCATTATTGTATTCAATGGAAATGTTTAATTGGTGGTAGTTTTGTCAGGAAAACGGAAAAAAAATATATCCTGACGAGGGTTTTAGCCATAGGATGAATGACCAGCTCTGAAGGGCTTTTCGTTGCTTGGCCGAGGCCTTCACCTGGTTTATCAGATTTTTTAAAGATTTTCACCACATAACTGGTCAAATTTAGTCTGTATGTAAATTATTTTTCTATATTATTTCAAGTGTGTGTTGGTTTAATACATTACCTTGGTCCGAAGTAGGATTCGAACTTGCACACGCTGCATCAAAGTACAAGGCAATATTGCCACATAACCAGACCCCTGTGTGGCAAAAGTACTGTGTACTTTGATGCAGAGTGCGCAGGTTCGAATCCTTCTGTGGACTGAGAGATAATACTTGTAAGTAATTTCGCCCAGTTTGCGAATTGTTAATCGTTAAGTGTGTGCATTTATATATATATATATATATATATATATATATATATATATATTATATATATATATATATATATATATATATATATATATTATATATATATATATATATATGATGGCATAAAGAAGATAAGTCAGGCTGGAACAACTTGAAAGACAATTCATGAAACTTATACTTTCTAAACTCTGAATGTAATAAAAACTTTTAAGGTAACTCCCGAAACTTCAAGACATTTTACATCTAGTTTCTCTCTCTCTCTCTTTCCATGGACTGACTCCTCTCCTTCACTGTTTATTGTCCACTCTTTATCTATCATTCTCGGAATAGCATTTCTCTGCATTTTATTTTCCGCCTTTGTTTTTGTTTTTACCAATTGATTTTTTTAAGGAAGTCTGTTTTTGTTCTAGATTCCATTGTCCTGTTTATTCGAATATTTATCCTCTCCATGTATGTATTAATCCACGTTTACCGCAGTTACTTGTTTATGGTTGTGCTCAAGCCCTCGGTCCATCTATATATTTAATGGGTATTTGTCTATTGATATTTTTCACCCATTTTTTTAATTTTATTGTTAAGAATTTTACTCATATTACCAACTTGGAATTTTCTATTTTCTTTTTTCTTCTTCTTTTAGATTTTGTTGGCTTTCTTGTAGGTGTTTTAAGGCCTCGTTGACTTCCTTTCAAGCTTTATTCCTCTTCTTTTCTCGGTCCTATTTCCCAGGTTTCACACCTATCTAGCAATTGATTTTTTTTTTTTACTTTCTTACCCGTTCTTCCTTCCCTTTGCATTATCTTCTTCCATCTTCTTACATGAAATTATTGCCTCTTTTCCTGTTACTCTTTCTTCAACCTCCACTACCACAACCACCCCCTCCCTCCCCCCCCAGCCTCGAGTACCCGTCCCCTCCCCACACACACATCTTCCCTTTCATTCCCATCCTCCAGCTCCTGTCCCCGTAGGTTCCTCCTCCACCAGTCTTATGTTAACGTTGACCTCAGAAACAAAGAGTGATAAAAGCTAAAAAAAAGTTATGAAACTTTAGTCTTAAAAGTTATGATGAGCTTCACCCTGAAGGAAGAGAGAGAGAGAGAGAGAGAGAGAGAGAGAGAGAGAGAGAGAGAGAGAGAGAGAGAGAGAGAGAGAGAGAGAGAGAGAGAGAGAGATAATATTAAATAAAAAATATATTAAATAATGTTTTCTGTCTTTAAATAAAGTTCACATAGAATAATATTATATATATATATATATATATATATATATATATATATATATATATATATTATATATATATATATATATATATATATATATATATATATATATATATATATATATAATATATATTTAAATATTAGTCACACACACATATATACATACATACACACACACACACACACACACACATACATACATACATACACACATACACACACACACACACACACACACACACACACAACACACACACACACACACACACACACACACACACACATACACACAAACACACACACAAACACACACACATACACACACACAACCGTTCACTTCGACACCCACACTGGTGTTCCCAGTCCCCCCCTGGTCACTCCCCTGGTCACCCCCCTGGTCACACACCCCTGGTCACCCCCCCCTGGTCACACACCCCTGGTCACCCCCTAGTCACCCCCCTGGTCACCCCCCTGGTCACCCCCCTGGTCACCCCCTGGTCACCCCCCTGGTCACCCCCCCCTGGTCACACACCCCTGGTCACCCCCCCTGGTCACCACCTCTCACAAAAAACTACCCACAAAAGGAACATTGTTCAGAGCACTTTTATTACGCTATAATCGCTGGCATTGCGAGTGAATCTGAAAGAGATCATTGTACCATGAAAAACACAACTTGTTGCCTGTTTCCTCTCCTTGTTATTTTTTCTCCACTTGTGATTTCTTTTGTGTGGTTAAGACGAAACATAAGATGAAGTGGATTCTGGGGAGTAATGCTGGGATAAACTTGTTAAGAGAAATGATTAGGAGTAATGACCTTGATGATAGTGGTGTTGGTGGTGATAGTGGTGTGTGGTGGTGGTGATAGTGGTGTTGGTGGTGATAGTGGTGGTGGTGGGGGTGGTGGTGGGTATAGTGGTGGTGATAATGGTGGTGGTGGGGTGATAGTGTGGTGGTGGTGGTGATAAGTGTGGTGTGTGGTGGTGGTGATAAGTGGTGGTGGTGGTGATAGTGGTGATAGTGGTGTGGTGATAATGGTGGTGATAGTGGTGGTGATGGTGGTGGTTTGGGTTTATGGTGGTGGTGATAATGGTGGTGGTGGTGATAGTGGTGGTGGTGGTGATAGTGGTGGTGGTGGCCGTGGTGGTGGTGGCGATAGTGGTGGTGGTGGCCGTGGTGGTGGTGGTGATAGTGGTGGTGCTGGTGATAGTGGTGATAGTGGTGGTGGTGATAGTGGTGGTGGTGGCTGTGGTGGTGATAATGGTGGTGATAATGGTGGTGATAATGGTGGTGATAGTGGTGGTGATGGTGGTGGTGGTTGATGGTGGTGGTGGTTGATGATGGTGGTGGTGGTGGTGGTGGTAGTGGTACTAGTGGTGCTGGTGGTGATAGTGGTGATGTGGTGATAATGAAAATGTGGTGATAAAGAGATTTGGTGATAATGAAGGTGTGGTGATAATGGTGTGGTGATAATGACGATGTGGTGATAATGAAAATGTGGTGGTAATGAAGATGTGACAATGAAGATGTGATGATAATGAAGGTGTAGTGATAATGAAAATGTGGTGATTATAAAAATGTGGTGATAATGAAGATGAGGTGATAATGAAGGTGTGGTGATAATGAAGATATTACGATAATTAATGACCATGTAACTAATTATAATGGCAGTGATGGTAACAATGACAATATTCATACTTATGAGGACGCACAATTAAAATAATGACAACTGATAATGAAGAACATAATTACTGATAATGGAAATAATGATCATGACAATTCTATGGATAATGACATTTCAAGGAGACAAATTTTGTTGAAAATAAGAAAAAGTTTTGGAGTGAGATTGACAAGTTAAGGAAGCCTAGAGAACCAATGGATTTGTCAGTTAAAAATAGGAGAGGAGAGTTATTAAATGGAGAGTTAGAGGTATTGGGAAGATGGAGGGAATATTTTGAGGAATTGTTAAATGTTGATGAAGATAGGGAAGCTGTGATTTTCGTGTATAGGGCAAGGAGGAATAACATCTTGTAGGAGTAAGGAAGAGCCAGTTGTGAGTGTGGGGGAGTTCGTGAGGCAGTAGGTAAAATGAAAGGGGGTAGGCAGCCGGGATTGATGGATAAAAGATAGAAATGTTAAAAGAGCAGGTGGGGATATAGTTTTGGAGTGGTTGGTGCAATTATTTAATAAATGTATGGAAGAGGGTAAAGGTACCTAGGGATTGGCAGAGAGCATGCATAGTTCCTTTGTACAAAGGCAAAGGGGACAAAAGAGAGTGCAAAAATTTATAGGGGGATAAGTCTGTTGAGTATACCTGGTAAAGTGTATGGTAGAGTTATTATTGAAAGAATTAAGAGTAAGACGGAGAATAGGATAGCAGATGAACAAGGAGGCTTTAGGAAAGGTAGGGGGTGTGTGGACCAGGTGTTTACAGTGAAACATTTAAGTGAACAGTATTTAGATAAGGCTAAAGAGGTCTTTGTGGCATTTATGGATTTGGAAAAGGCGTATGACAGGGTGGATAGGGGGGCAATGTGGCAGATGTTGCGGGTGTATGGTGTTAGGAGGTAGGTTACTGAAAGCAGTTTAAGAGTTTTTACGAGGATTAGTGAGGCTCAAGTTAGAGTATGTAGGAAAGAGGGAAATTATTTCCCAGTAAAAGTAGGCCTTAGACAAGGATGTGTGATGTCACCGTGGTTGTTTAATTTTATTTATAGATGGGGTTGTAAGAGAAGTAAATGCGAGGGTCTTGGCAAAAGGTGTGGAGTTAAAATATAAAGAATCACACATAAAGTGGGAGTTGTCACAGTTGCTCTTTGCTGATGACACTGTGCTCTTGGGAGATTCTGAAGAGAAGTTGCAGAGATTGGTGGATGTTTGGTAGGGTGTCAAAAGAAAAAAATTTAAAAAGTGAAACGGAAAGGTAAGGTTAAGGAAAACAAAAAGTTTGGGTTGATGAAAGAGGATACAATTGGGGGAGAGATAGGGAGGAGGTGAATTTTTCAAAAAATTTGGGGAGGCTGTCAGCGGATGGGTCAGAAAGATGGGGTGAATCAAAAGAAATGATGAGGGAAAAGGTGGAGTGGTTCACTTAGGAGTCTGTGGAGACAAAGAACTTTGTCCTTGCGAGGCAAAAAGTGGGAATGTATGAGAGTATAGTTTTACCACGCTCTTATATGGTGTGAAGCATGGGTGATGAATGTTGCAGCGAGGAGAAGGCTGGAGGCAAGTGGAGATGTCATGTCTGAGGACAATGTGTAGTGTGAATATAATGCAGAGAATTCGTAAGTTTGAAAGTTAGGAGGAGGTGCGGGATTACCAAAACTGTTGTCCAGAGGGCTGAGGAAGGGTTGTTGAGGTGGTTCGGACATGTAGAGAGAATGGAGCGACACAGAGGACTTCAAGATGTATCAGTCTGTAGTGGAAGGAAGGCGGGGTAGGAGTCGGCCTAGGAAAGGTTGGAGGGAGGGGGTAAAGGAGGTTTTGTGTGCGAGGGACTTGGACTTCCAGCAGGCATGCGTGAGCGTGTTTGATAGGAGTGAATGGAGACAAATGGTTTTTAATACTTGACGTGCTGTTGGAGTGTGAGCAAAGTAACATTTATGAAGGGATTCAGGGAAACCGGCAGGCCGGACTTGAGTCCTGGAGATGGGAAGTACAGTGCCTGCACTCTGAAGGAGGGGTGTTAATGTTGCAGTTTAAAAACTGTAGTGTAAAGCACCCTTCTGGCAAGACAGTGATGGAGTGAATGATGGTGAAAGTTTTTCTTTTTCGGGCCACCCTGCCTTGGTGGGAATCGGCCAGTGTGATAAAAAAAAATCCTATAATTAAAAATGAATTTAATATACAATTTTTCTTCATAATTTTTTTTTGTGTATAAAAACTACAATTAATTAATTAATTAATTTATACATAAAAAATCTAAAGTTTCTGAATTATGCATTCTGAAAAATACATTATTATACTCATTAAAAAAATACATTGTATACCATATACATACACTCCCCTCCCCTCCACATACACACATACGTGCACACAGTATGCTCTATATATACAATTACCACCACATCAACATACAATCACCACCACATAAACGTATAATCAGCCTCACGGATACTACATACGATCACCCCTACACACACACCCTATCACACCTCAGAGGCTCAGATACACACAAAGTCACCCTCACGTACATGCACTCACCCCTACATACATTATACTTACCCTCTAAATGCATCTACTCATCCCTTCATACATAATATTTACCTCTAAATGCATATTCTCACCCGTACCTACATAATATTTACCTTTAAATGCATTTGTTCACCCCTACATACATAATACTCCTACATACACTTAGGAGGGTTGTGCGCTTACATACCCTTCAACAGCATGTGGTGGGCCGTAAAAAGCCCATATCACCCAGTCGCTCGTTGGTGGGGAGAAAAAAAAACTTATTTTAAAAGATGGCTCCCCAAGTGTTCCCTCAGGCGAGATAGTGTGAATAATTCAGTGCTGGTTTTTTATATCTCGCTTTTAATAATGGCCTCTCCCTCTTTTCTTTTCTTTATATCCTTTTTTTTTTTTCCTTGCTCATCCTCCTCCTCCCGCGCGTCTCTTAATTATCGTGCCCCTATACCCCCCTTCCTCTTAATTATTTTTTACCATTTGTCATTCCTCCTAGTGTTCCTACTCGTTCTCTCAATCTCACTCTTATCCCTCGTTTACTCACCCTTTTCATTTTCATAGTTCTTTGCCTCTCTCCTCCATTCCCTCTTCCCTCTCTCTTTCGTTCACTCCATCGCCCCCTCATCCAGTGCACCTTCGTTCGTCCCTCCTCACCTTCATCACCTCATGGTTCACTAATATGTTCAAACTTCAGGACCAACTTAAGAATTCTGACCAGCCTTGGTTACTGTGACCTTCTTCCACTCAAGAATCCTATGGTGGTTATATTTATAAATATATTTTTTCAAGCGGTGGACCGGTAGGGATCATCGTATGACTAAGACTCGCGTCAGGAAACACTTGTCCTGTTCCTTGACAAATCTTACCTAACCTTTCACTCAAGTATCTTGATCATTACTACTTTTTGCCCTCTCCGATATTTTACTCATTAAGTATTATATCTATATACCATTTTTCAATAGGTAATCAGATTTTTAACAGGCGAATCGCCCAAGAAAAGCTAAAAATCACATATATTACATTAAATAACAAGAACATGAAACCAAGCTATTAAAAATATGTAAGAAAATATCTCCTTGAAGAGGAGCATAATCATCAGAAGGTTAATAATGCCAGCTGGATCCTCAGTGCTAAAGGTGGGGATCCAGCAAGTGTCTCTATAAGCACCCTAAACAGGTGACGCTCAGGCAGTCTTCCACTGTTAACACCAAGGTCACTCATCCGCGCAGTCTTGCTACAGTGGCCACACGTCACACTGAGACAACCCTTCACATTACCTTGTGTCGCCCAGGGTGCAGGTGGCTCATCTGGTCATCACCACAGCGAGGCACGTCTAATTCACTGTTTTTCAAGGTAACAGAGGCTTCTAAATGCACTGCTGAGTGCCACGCGGATGAAATGAACCATAATTAAAATTACTCTAAACTTAAAATAAAATGGGTTCAGGCAACACAAAAAAAATCATAAAAAATAAATAGGCACAACACAGGGCCGCGGGGGCGTTGTCCCTCGAAACCTTCTCCAGGTAAACTTCAGGTACCGTAACTGGAGCAATACACAAATAACCCTCACATAGGAGAACGAAACTCATGTCGACATGGCTTGGACCATTAACTAGCCACATCATAATTATTAAATGTAGTGTTGTAGAACAACGTAACAAATCAAAACAGAAACATAATTGCCGGGAGAGTGAAAACAGGGGAAGTAATTACTATTAGCTTGTTACACCCTTTTGTCCATTTTAAGTAGACAATTTCTACTTGTTATTATCGCACTGGTATACTTTTACGTGATATTTTTTGCTATTTCACTTAACATTATATTCAGGAGTAATTCCATTAGTAGCTAAAGTGGATTTACTCTACTTTATGATATTATCTGGTCGTATTACTTTGCTTTGTACATAGGTATGTTATTTAATTAGTCTAAACTGCTGATGCGACTTGGCCAAGCACCAGTAGGTGTTTTGAGCTGCTCAACCCCTGGCTCCGACCGAGTGAACGTTGGCTGGTAAAGCCTCACTTTGTTCAGTTCATACCTTCCTCTGGACCATGAAGGGTCTAGGGAAGTGTCCACCTCTAAACCACCATTCACGTCCCTAGAAGATACCAGGAATTTTCGGAAACTCATTGCTAAGGCTTACCTCGGTTGGAGAAGGTGGTTGAGAAACTCTAAAAGAAAGTAAAACCAAGTGAGCAAGCCTCGGTGTTGTAAGAGGGCTTATTACAGAGTCAACCCTATGTAAGAGCTCTATCAATGTGGTGGTCGAGCTTTTAAGCAACGCCTGTGCATGTACATATACTGATATTTCCTGACTCACTCAGAGCAATTTGTAAATACTTAACCTAGTACTGTGATGTTTTAATGAGGCGTGAGATAAGTGTTCTACTCATAGTGCAAAATATGAGAAAGTGGATTTAAGTAGTTATTGTGGTTGTTAATAAATTAAATAGAAACTAAGAAAATTCCTTTTCCTCTACGAGTGGAGACCCCTAGAGGTGCTGAGTTTGTTAGTTTGTTACGAAAAGCACTATAACCCAGGGACCAACTGGCTATGTTCGTAACACAGCTGCCCAAGTCACGGACGACGAGACGAAAGGGGTAAAAAAATGCTGGAGAAATCCCGAGTTACTATGCAGACACCGAAGCTACGAACGCTGGTGACATTTCGCTATGAAAGCAGAGTTCTTGCTAGGAACGCTCCTTGCTGTCAGTTTGGGTTTCAATTATGTAGGCTCTTTTGAATAAATGGTTTGGAACACCGACAAGTTGATGAATGAGACACTTGTGCGACACTTGGGAATCTTTATTCTGGAAACGTTTCGCCAGCCAGTGACTTCTTCAGTTATGTGTAAACGTAATGACACTATCACCAGCAGCAGCAGCAGCAGCAGCAGGAGCAGCGGCAGCAGCAGCAGCAGCAGCAGCAGCAGCAGCAGCAGCAGCAGCAGGAACAGGAGCAGCAGCAGCACTAGTGCCACCATCAACATCGGCACCAGCAGCACCACCACCAACACTGGCACCAGCAGCACCACCACCAACACTGGCACCAGCAGCACCACCACCAACACTGGCACCAGCAGCACCACCACCAACACTGGCACCAGCAGCACCACCATCAACACTGGCACCAGCAGCACCACCATCAACACCGACACCAGCAATACTAGCAACACCAGCAACAGCACCTGTATAAGCAGAACCACCATCAACACCGGCACCAGCAATACTAGCAACACCAGCAGCAGCACACCATTAACACCGGCACCAGCAGCACCACCATCAACACCGACACCAGCAATACTAGCAACACCAGCAGCAGCACCTGTGTCAGCAGCAACACCATCAACACCGGCACCAGCAGCACTACCATCAACACCGGCACCAGCGGCAACACCAACACCGGCACCACCAACACCACCATCAACACTAGAACCAGCAACACTAGCAACACCAGCAGCACCACCATCAGCACCAGCAGCACCACCAGCAACACTAGCAACACCAGCAGCACCAGTAACACTAGCAACACCAGCAGCACCAGCAACACTAGCAACACCAGCAACGGCAACAGTCAGAGAACGGAGTCTGGGAAGTCAGCCCTAATAAGGAAACTGCTTGTAACATTGCTCAGTCTTCGCTAGCTCTCATTCCTGTGTAATGATCCGTGGAAGGCAAAAATTGTTAGGCTACCGTCTCCCTCCCCACCCTCTCCCCAACAACAGAAAAGTTCCCAGCGTTTGTCCACATTACCTCCAGCGTTCTCTCCCCTCCGGCCTCATCTGCCACCCCCCCCCTACTTCCCATCCCCCATCCACCCCCACAACCAACACAGTATTTTAAGCTTACTACCGAATTTTCCCAAATGATAATACAGCATCAGCAGCTCCCGGTGTAACGTGACCTCGTGTGACAAGCGTGGGAGGGAAGCCTGGAGGCAAAAGCTCTCGCTTTACACGGTGAGGATCGGGGTTCGATTCTCGGCGAAGGGGTGGAAACATTGGACGTGTTTCCTTACACCGGTTGTCTACGTTCACCCATCAGTAAAATGGGTACCTGGGTGTTAGTCGACTGGTGTGGGTCGCATCCTGGGACAAAACTGACCTAATTTGCCCGAAATGCCCTGCATAACAAGCGGCTTTCTATATAGTAGCATGTCGTTGATGTCAGCTAGGCCTGTACCCCTTGTACATGTACTTGTAGTAAATACAGACATTAATAATATTATTATTATTATTATTATTATTATTATTATTATTAGCTGTCACCCCCACATCACGTGACCTCATATCACGAACGGGGTGGGAATCCGTCACCCCACATCACGTGACCTCGTCTGCATCCTATTTTGTAACCAAGTTTGGAATCTGCTAATCTTCTTATTGTTATTGTTTGTTCTGCAAATTTCCCTTTTCTTACCTCTCTCTCTCTCTCTCTCTCTCTCTCTCTCTCTCTCTCTCTCTCTCTCTCTCTCTCACACTCTCCTTTGTTTTCTTCCTCAGTAACACATCCCTTCCTTCTCCCCTATCCATTCTCTTTCTTCATTACATATTCTGTTCTTCCATTATTTCTGTTTGTATTCTGTCTTCTCTTACTGATCTAGTCTTTGCCTGTGTGTCTGCTTCTATATTATTGTCTTTCCTTCGGATGTGTTTATTTTTACACTAAATCATTGTTCTCTGTTCTACCCCAACCCTTCGTCTGTGTGTGTGTGTGTGTGTGTGTGTGTGTGTGTGTGTGTTGTTAACGATAGCCTATGAGCAGAGTTCCCCTCAAGGAAGGTTCCTTGATGTTGGTGAGGGGCTCTTGATTTAGGGAATTGGATCTGTGCTCCAGTTCCCCGAATTAAGCCTGAATGCCTTCCACATCCCCCCCCCCAGGCGCTGTATAATCCTCCGGGTTTAGCGCTTCCCCTTGATTATAATAATAATAATATGAGCAGAGTTACAGGAGCAGAGTTACAGGAGCAGAGTTACTGGAGCAGAGTTACTGGAGCAGAGTTACTGGAGCAGAGTTACTGGAGCAGAGTTACTGGAGCAGAGTTACTGGAGCAGAGTTACTGGAGCAGAGTTACAGGAGCAGAGTTACAGGAGCACAAGAGTTTCTGGCTCCTCTGATCGAGTGATCTTCCAATAAAAATAATCTGAATGCTTTTTTTGTAGGATTTCTCTCTCTCTCTCTCTCTCTCTCTCTCTCTCTCTCTCTCTCTCTCTCTCTCTTTTAACACAGGGTTTGACAAGGTTAAGGATCCCTAGCTTTATTGACAAGCTATTTACAGGTTAAGGATTCCTAACTTTATTGGCAAGCTAAGAGCCGTTACTTACATCAGCTCATTTGAAAGCATTTTTATTGTTATGAGACATACAAGTAGGGAATAGGATGAAGTTGGAGCCATCTGTGGGCCAGCATTTTCATTTGATCAACTGACTTTATCTCGTTGATATCATTATGCTGTACGAATGTGTTCCATACTCGAGTCATCCTGGGTATGTATGATCTCAGATGGAGTGATGTTCTGGAGAAGGGTACAGCCAGAGTGAAGTTGCTGCTTTCTGCCCGTCTTGTGGCATAAAAGCTTGTTTCACGCTGTCCTCGAAGTGGATCCAAGTGTGGTATTTTGACAATATTGGCCTTGTACATAACAGTAAGGCCACCTCTCTCTCTCTCTCTCTCTCTCTCTCTCTCTCTCTCTCCCCTTCAATTTCAATGCTATTTAACACTTCCTGAAAAAATGGTTTAGCTCTCTCTCACTCTCTCTTTCCTCCCCTATCTTTGACATTTCATTCCTTATTCCCGATTGCCTATTACCAGAAACTCCCCTTTTTTTCCTCGTGTTTCCTTTAATTTCAATTAACTTCTCTGCCTTTTTCTTCGCCTTCCTCTGATCTCCGCTTCTCCAGCTGATGCAAAAAAAGATAGACTGAAAGGGGGAGCAGTAATTTAACACCGAGCTAAAACATAAACAAAGGTAATACCAGTATTACACCAAGGTAATACCAGTATTGAAAAGGTTTCAATTATTCTGCTTGGAAAATATTTCTCAGTAACAACTATCTATTGGCGGTAGAGATAATTGAGCATAAAAAAATGAAGTGGTCGTGCTTACCAAAAAGAGAGAGAGAAAAAAAACAAAGACGAAAAGAACGAGATTTTTGTAAAATAAATTTTACAAAAAAAAAGGGGGGAAAAGAACGACATTTTGGAAAATAAATTCCCCCCCCCAAAAAAAGAAAAGAACGACATTTTGGAAAATAAATTCCCCCCCAAAAACGAAAAGAACGACATTTTGGAAAATAAATTCCCCCCCCCCAAAAGAAAAGAACGACATTTTGGAAAATAAATTCCCCCCAAAAAACGAAAGAACGACATTTTGGAAAATAAATTCCCCCCCCCCCAAAAAAAAAGAAAAGAACGACATTTTGGAAAATAAATTTTAAAAGATTATTTATTTTTTAAAATTTGAGTAAAACCATAGTTGCTTCATTACAAAAGAGCTCGTGTTTAACGATACTATAGTTATAATTATGATCTTAAATTTTTAAAGGAGTGGACGGGTAAGCCAGCAGAAGGCATTGGTCAGATGACCAAAAGCTCCAGTGGCGGATCATTATATAACTAAGACACGCGTCAGGAAACACTTGTCTTACTTCCTGATAAGTCTTACCTAACCTAACCCGCGTCTGGTGACAGGTGTTTAGCAGCTGGGTGAAGGCCAGGTATGGCAGCTGGGTGAACCCCAGCTGGTAACATACACTGAAAATCGTCAAGGTTAACCTGTGCTATACAAATATGTTATGGAACACTGATGATATGATTTGATGTGACTTTTACTCTATTTTTTCTTCCTCCGGTGTGTGTGTGTGTGTGTGTACTCACTCACCTATTCACCTATTTGTGGTTGCAGAAGTCGAGTCGCAGCTCCTGGCCCGTCCTCTTTGCTGGTCGCTTCTTGGTCTACTCTCTCCCTGCTCCATGAGCTTTATCGTATCTCTTCTTTAACCTATGTATGGGTCCTGCCTCCACTACATCACTCTCCAGGTTGTCCCACTTCCTGACAACTCTGTGACTGAAGAAATTGTTTCCTAACATCCCTGTGACTCATTTGAGTTTTCAACTCCAGATGTGACTTGTCCCATCTCTGAAACATTGTCTCTATCCTCCTTGTAAATTCCTCTCAGTATTTTATGTCGTTATCGTGTGTGTGTGTGTGTGTGTGTGTGTGTACTCACCTAGTTGTACTCACCTAGTTGAGGTTGCGGGGGTCGAGTCCGAGCTCCTGGCCCCGCCTCTTCATGTGTGCGTGTGTGTGTGTGCGTGTGCGTGTGCGTGTGCATGTGCATGTGTGCGTGTGCGTGTGCGTGTGCGTGTGTGCGTGTGTGCGTGTGTGTGTGTGTGTGTGTGTGTGTGTGCATGTGTGTGTGTGGTGTGGTGTGTGCGTGTGCGTGTGCGTGTGTGTGTGTGCGTGAGTGTGTGCATGTGTGTGTGTGTGTGTGTGTGTTTGTGTTGTTGTGGTGTGTGTGTGTGTGCGTGAGTGTGTGTGTGTATGTGCGTGTGTGTGTGTGTGTGTGTGTGTAAAAAGTCGCTGTTTTCTTGGTGTGTTGCTGGCAATGGTTCGCTGATATTATACTTCTGATTTTCTCGATTTATCACAAAATATACCAGTTGACATTAATAATTCTGACATCGCTTCTGCACTAGTGAAAAACGTAGGATCAGTTTCCTCTATGTCTTTTTATGACCTGTCCCACTGTTATTATTTTTTGAGCAAAACTGGGTACAAGAGCAGCAGTGCGCGGCTACACTCTTCTATGTGATAGTTACATTGTGGGTACAAAAGGCAGCAAGCAATGTTTCTCTGTCATATTCCATCACACAGGATTGGTAATGAAATATGTCAACCTGAGCTGGGAGACTTCGTGAGAAGAGATGGGAGAAGGTGAGTTGGAGAGAGGTAGAAGGTGAGTTGGAGAGAGGTAGGAGGTGAGTTGGAGAGAGGTAGGAGGTGAGTTGGAGAGAGGTAGGAGGTGAGTTGGAGAGAGGTAGGAGGTGAGTTGGAGAGAGGTAGGAGGTGAGTTGGAGAGAGGTAGGAGGTGAGTTGGAGAGAGGTAAAAGGTGAGTTGGAGAGAGGTAAAAGGTGAGCTGGAGAGAGGTAAAGGGAGTTGGAGAGAGGTAAAAGGTGAGTTGGAGAGAGGTAAAAGGTGAGCTGGAGAGAGGTAAAAGGTGAGTTGGAGAGAGGTAGAAGGTGAGTTGGTTGAGATAAAAATAAAAGATATTAGGTGAGACGTATTAAACCAGAATGTGAGAGGAATGGAGGAGGGCAGATGGTGAGGCAGGAAGCGGGACGGAGGGATGTAGGTGTGATGGATTGAGAAGGAGGTTAGGAGAGGTAGGAGGCGAGAGAGTAAGGTAAGAGAGGAATGCAGGGGATGAGAGGGAGTGGGTAGCAAGGGAGGAGGGAGACGGGTGTCAGGTGTGACTGAGGAGATGGGAAAAACTTGGAGCAAGTGAGGTCTGCCACTTTGATAACCCAGCCACTCTGGGGACGTCAATATTTGTCGAGTCTTGGTGACCTTCAACGACATCCTGTGATCTATTCTTACTTATTTTGATCTGTGGCGACCTACTGTGACCTCTCTCATGAGAAACTCTAGCTACCTTACACTTTTGGTGACCTGTGAACTCTTGTGACTATATCTGGTCACCTAAGATCTGGTGTGACCAGTGAGCTGAGACCTGTTACGAGGTGCTGTAGCCTATTGTAATCTCCTGTTACACAATAAGCTCTGTTATCCTACTACGACTCATTTTAAAGCCCAGCTGTATCCAAGGTATACCACCATACACCCACCCTCTCTTCCCCCAGGATTCCACTCACAACAGACGACTAACATCCGGGTACCTATCTACTACTAAGCAAGCATGGGCAACAGGTGTAAGGGCAACATTTCTACGCATCTCGTCCAACCTGGGAATTGAACCCGAATCTCTTTGGTCGTGAGCCCAACATTTTGCTCAAAGAAAAATGAAAAATAGTTTTCGGGAACTACATTCACTTTTCATTCTATAAATTCTTTACAAGGAAAAAACTTTTTTCTTGATTAGACTCGGTGAAGCAAAAGTAATCTGGAAAATAATCTCTTTCCCCTAAGGTAAACTTCTTCACGCATATACTGTTCAGTTTATTTTTTTCCCTCTCTCACACTGTATCAAAGTTAAAATGAAAACTTGCTAATACTCTTATGGGGTAAAGTGAAGCCCAATCAAAACTTCGCTCTCTGAACACCTTGTTGTCTCTTAATTCTTTTACACTTTACTAGAATACATTTTTGTGGGGGTTGGGGGGTAAAGGTGAGACAGGAGGAGGAAGAGGAGGAGGTGGGGATGCGAGAGAGGGAAGGACGGAAAGGGAAATGGAGTTCAAGACACACGAAGGCATACACACATATACGCATCCACACAGGCACACCTCTTACACACATTCAATAGGCCAAGTAACTGTCGATAAGTGCCTCTGACAACTGGTAACTCACACACACACACACACACACACACACACACACACACACACACACACACACACACACACACGCACACACACATTCAAGACCAATTATGGACAATAACAAGAGTAACCAGAATATAAGATGATACGATGCACACTCTCTCCCTCTCGTTCCTGCTAAACGATCCATAACCTAAACAAACAAAAAAGAGACAAACAGAACAGCAATAACAAACACAGTAAAGAGGGTACCCAGAGTGGTAAACAGGACTGGCCCTCAACTATCAATCACAGACGATTTCAGTCACAATAAAATAACCTGGGAGAACAACGTCCCCTAACTGGCTGCCCTCGTACATGGGGTAATAAATTCTTACATACAATATTTAAGATTTCTTTTGAACCCACGGGAAAGAAAGGGACAACATACTAAGGAAACTAGACTTATCTTTCGCCCAAAGCATCTCAGATATTAAAGCAAGTAATAATACGTCGGTAGAATTACCGACAATATGTTAGCCATAACGGCTTATCAAAGCTCCTGGAGAGCGAAACGTTGCCGTAATAAAATGTCACATTAGTTGCACTTGTGTCCTTTTACCTAACATGACGAGTCTTTTAGACCCCCCCCCCCCCCTACTCCCCCAGTAAACCCCCCCCGTCCCAACTTTTATTACCCCAAATATCGGGAGGGCAAAACAAAGACAGAAAAAAAGCAAAACCCCCCAAAAAGATTTGCGTACAGAACGGGGATTTGTGGAATGAGAAATTTTTTCTAAAGGATTCAAACCGAAAAAGATTTGGGGGGAAAAATTCCCACAGAAAACGATGAAATTTCTCAAACTAAGGCGTTGGAAAACAGCGGAAAGATTTACCCGCGTCCGGAGGGAGGCGAGCAGGAATAGAAAAGAAAACCCACGGTTCAACAAGCAGTGCAAGGATGCGAAGGATAAAAAAAAAAGTGAAAGAATGAGAGAAGAACGGAGGGAACTAACACCAGAAAATAGAGGAAAAGCAAGAGGAAGAACAGGAGGAAGGTCCAGTCCTTCCTTCACATCTCCCTTCCCAGCCTCTACTCTGCCCTTCCCTCTCTTTCCACTGATCTGCTAATTGATAATAATTGGTCTGGTTATAGATCCGCATCTTAATGGACACTGTTACATCTTAATGGACACTGTGTCACATCTTAATGGACACTGTTACATCTTAATGGACACTGTGTCACATCTTAATGGACACTGTTACATCTTGATGGACACTGTTACATCTTAATGGACACTGTTACATCTTAATGGACACTGTTACATCTTGATGGACACTGTTACATCTTAATGGACACTGTTACATCTTGATGGACACTGTTACATCTTAATGGACACTGTTACATCTTAATGGACACTGTTTTTGCAATCATTAATGGACACTGTTACATCTTAATGGACACTGTTACATCTTAATGGACACTGTTACATCTTAATGGACACTGTTACATCTTAATGGACACTGTGTTACATCTTAATGGACACTGTTACATCTTAATGGACACTGTGTACATCTTAATGGACACTGTTACATCTTAATGGACACTGTTACATCTTAATGGACACTGTTACATCTTAATGGACACTGTTACATCTTAATGGACACTGTGTTACATCTTAATGGACACTGTGTCACATCTTAATGGACACTGTTTACATCTTAATGGACACTGTGTTACATCTTAATGGACACTGTTACATCTTAATGGACACTGTGTTACATCTTAATGGACACTGTGTTACATCTTAATGGACACTGTGTACATCTTAATGGACACTGTTACATCTTAATGGACACTTTTTACATCTTTAAAGGACACTGTTACATCTTATGGACACTGTTAACATCTTAATGGACACTGTTACATCTTAATGGCATTTTTTACATCTTAATGGACACTGTTACATCTTAATGGGGCACTGTGTTACATCTTAATGGACACTGTTACATCTTAATGGACACGTGTGTTACATCTTAAATGGACACTTGTTTACATCTTTAATGGACACTGTGTTGCATCTTATGGACACTGTTACCTCTTAAGGACACTGTGTAGCATCTTAATGGACACGTTACATCTTAATGGACTCTGTTGTACATCTTTATGATGGACTCTGTTACATTCTTAATGGACACTGTGTGCATCTTAATGGCACTGTTACATTCTTAATGGACACTGGATACCTCTAATGGACACTGTGTTACATCTTAATGGACAAGTTAAATCTTAATGGACACTGTGTTAATCTTAATGGACACTGTGTACACATCTAAGAAACTCATTTATACATAAAAGTGAAAAAAGTCCTTTTTACTGTGGCCTCGAAAATTTGAAACAAGGTTTCAGATCTAGATCTACACCCCACAGATTTAATTGATCTAGTACAATGTTACTCCAAGATGGAATATAACCTGGGGTATGATGTCTGTAAAAAAAAACAATGTTAAAACATTGAAAAGTTCAAAAATTCTCCAAAAAAGGGGTTGCAGATCCAAAAAAAATATACTATTATGAAGAAGGTCAAGACACTGGAATTATCTTTCGAGAACAGTAAGCGTAAGATATAATAGGTTAGTTAGGTAAGGTTCGTCAGGAAAGGACAATGTCTTCTGACGCGGGTCTTTGTCAGATGATGAACCCGTCAGTGGAGCTTTTGGTTATTGACCGGGGACGCTTCAGTTGGCTTAAGTTCTGCCCCTTTATAAATTTTATGGTTAAGTTATAACCATTTTATAATTATGTATACATTTATAAAATGGTGAGGAATAGAAAGACAGGGGCGTGAGCTTCTGGTGCAGCAAAAGCAACAAGAAACCAGAACAAATTACCGCAAGAAGCAATAAAGAAGAATATTTGAAATATCACACACACATATATATATATAATATATACCTCTATAATTTTTAAATTTAAAGGGACTGTTTCCCAGGTGAATAAAATAACTTTCTGAAGATATTTGCTGATGGTGCAGAAAAATCAATGGAAAACAAGAAACAAAATATCTGTAAATTCTTAAACGAAGATCTTGACAGGTTGAGCAAACAGTGATAAATGGATGGTGGATTATTTTTTGTAAATAATAAATTATTTACATAACTTGGAGGAGGAAGCGAAAATAGGCCGCAATAATAGTACAGATTTTGTGATATTAAGATAAGTATAATGAAGACAACAACAGCAACAACAACAACAACAACAGCAATAACAGCAACAACAACAACAACAACAACAACAACAACAACAACAACAACAACAACCACAACAACACAACAACCAAAACACAACAACAAACAACAACAAACACACACACACACACACACACCATACACACACACACACACACCACACACACACACACACACACACACACGTGTGCCAACACGTAAGGGACACTACAAGAGAGAGAGGAGAGGATGAACCAGCAAGGCTGGACTTATGTATTCACCTTGAGTAGTGCAGATATCGAGGACATCACATATGAAAGACCCCTTGGGGCCAGTGACCATGTGGTTTTTAAGCTTCGAATACACAGTAGAGCTACAAGTGGAGGGGAGAAGCAGGAAGGCCAGGACGAATGAAGCCAAACTACAAGAAGGGGACTACACAGGAATGAGGAACTTCCTGAACGGGGTTCAGTGGGACAGAGAACTGGCAGGGAAGCCAGTTAATGAGATGATGGAATATGTAGCAACAAAATGCAAGGAGGCTGAGGAAGGTTTGTACCCAAGGGTAACAGGAATAATGAAAAAGCCAGGATGAGCCCATGGTTTTACCCAAAGGTGCAGGGAGGCAAAAACCAAGTGTGCTAGGGAATGGAAGAAATATAGAAGGCAAAGGACCCAGGAGAATAAGGAGAACAGTCGTAGAGCCAGAAACGAATATGCACAGATAAGAAGGGAGGCCCAAAGACAATATGAAAATGACATAGCAGCGAAAGCCAAATCTGACCCGAAACTGTTTGTACAGCCACATCAGGAGAAAAACAACAGTCAAGGACCAGGTAATCAGGCTAAGGAAGGAAGGAGGAGAGACAACAAGAAATGACCGTGAAGTATGTGAAGAACTCAACAAGAGATTTAAAGAAGTGTTCACAGAGGAGACAGAAGGGACTCCAGAAAGACGGAGAGGTGGGGCACACTACCAAGTGCTGGACACAGTGCACACAACCGAGGAAGAAGTGAAGAGGCTTCTGAGTGAGCTAGATACCTCAAAGGCAATGGGGCCAGATAACATCTCCCCATGGGTATTGAGAGAGGGAGCAGAGGCGCTATGTGTACCCCTAACAACAATATTCAATACATCTATCGAAACAGGGAGATTGCCTGAGGCATGGAAGACAGCAAATGTGGTCCCAATCTTTAAAAAGGGGATAGACATGAAGCATTAAACTACAGACCAGTGTCGCTGACATGTATAGTATGCAAAATCATGGAGAAGATTATCAGGAGAAGAGTGGTGGAACACCTAGAAAGGAACGATCTTATCAACAGCAGCCAACATGGGTTTTAGGGACGGAATCCTGTGTCACAAACCTACTGGAGTTCTATGACATGGTGACAGCAGTAAGACAAGAGAGAGAGGGGTGGGTGGATTGCATTTTCTTGGACTGCAAGAAGGCGTTTGACACAGTTCCACACAAGAGATTGGTGCAAAAACTGGAGGACCAAGCAGGGATAACAGGGAAGGCACTACAATGGATCGGAAATATTTGTCAGGAAGACAGCACGAGTCAGGAGTGGCGAGGTGTCAGAGGGGCACCTGGACCAGCGGACCCCCCGCAGGGGTCAGTCCAGGACCGTGCGTTTCGGGGTTTTTGTAACGACATACGGAAGGGAAATGACTCTGAGGGTCCCTGTTTGAGATGACGTAAAGTTATGAAAGATTCACCGGTCGAAGACCAGCAAAACTACAAAGGGATCGGGACGCCTGCAGACCGGGTCCAGAAAATTGGCCCTGGAGTTCAATCCCTTTTTGCGGCCCCCCGCCAAACTAGGGGTTAAAATTTTAAAACCCTGCCGGCCGGCAGTACCACTGGGTGCGTCATAAACCCAATTGGGGCTGCTGACCGGCCTTAGAGCATAAGAGCCTGAGTGCCTCACGGTAAAACACCTAAGCTGGGTACCAAAACCACCGGGGGTACACGTCTACTGGTTTTAGTAACGTATGAACCAAGCGCCTCGCTGTACACACCAAGCGTAGTACCTGACCACCAAAGGGGGTAAGCCTACTGGCTTTAGTAACGTATGTACCAAGCGCCTCCAACAAAACCAAGCAGTATAACCTGCCCACCAAAGGGGTACACGTCTACTGGTTTTTTAGAAATATTAGTACCTGAGCCCCGCTTACACACCTAACGTAGGTACCGACCCCGAAGGGTACACGCACTGGCTTTAAAATTTTATGTACCTGACGCCTCGCAAACACACCAAAGCGTGGGACCTGACCACCGAAGGGAAAAACGCTACGGGCTTCAACAAAGTACCTAACTCCTCAGGGTACACGTCTTCATATACCTGACCACCAAATCGTACCTACACTGGCGTTAGAAAATTCCCGCTCACCGCAGCTCACTGAGTCTGTTGGCCTCAGTTATTTGAGGGCCGCATTCATGACTTGCACAGGGTTTTTTTTGGCTAGCGGGTGCCCCAACCCGTTTTTGGGAGGATTTACTGACTCCCGGGTGATGTCGGGGACTCACCGTCTACTTTATAAAACGGGGGCCGAGCGTAGATGCTTTTTGTGGGACATTACAGAAAAAAGGTTGGATGTTACACGAACGGGGCCGGGACCGTAGTGTGACCTGAGGACTACGAGGAGTGGAAATGAGATAGCACGGGCCCGTAGGGGAACACTGAGATAAAAGGGTTCGGGGGACACTGAAGATGCCGGGTTAGGTACACTAAACGTTCGTGGACTGACTTCGTGTCGTGAGAGGCATTTTATTGAATTTATTATTAAAAAAAGTTATTTAAATTTATTTTTTTTAGCATAGAGATATAAATATATGACGAGTGCAAGATTTGTACCTGTGTAGGGTTATTAATTATATTTTAGAAAAATCTATTATAATTTTTTAAGAAACTTTACATTATTATTATTTTTCATAATTTTTTCAAATACCTCTAACAAAGATAGTTGATTATATATATTAAAATTAATTGATTTTAAGGGTATTTATTACCCCCAAAACCTTTATTAAAAAAGAAGTAAATTTTTAATACCATCTTCTTTTAAAAATACTTTTTGTATATAAGGGGCCTGCCCGGGAGGATATGTTTATCAGAATGATTTCTGGACGATCATACCGGGGTGACGGTTCGGGGTACATATTTCATTGATCTTTTTGTTCGGGCCTTTTTTTTGGGGGGTGTTTTCGGCCCCCGCCAAACACGGTTTAAATATTTAAACCCGCCGGCCGGAGTACCACTGGGGGCTATCAACCCAAAGTGGGGGGTGCTGAGCCGGGCCCTTTGGCAGTAAGAGCCTGAGGCCCACGGGACACACCTAAGCAGTAGGTACCTGACCACCGAAGGGGACACGTCTCTGGCTTTAGAACAGATGTACCAGAGCGCCTCGCTGTTCACACCTAAGCAGAGGTACCTGACCACCAGGGGCACTCTCTGGGTTTAGAACAGTATGAAACCAGAGCGCCTCGCTGAAAACACCAAAAACGTAGGTCCTGACCACCGAAGGGGACACGTCTACGGCTTTAAAATAAAATGTACCAACCCCCTGTACACACCTAAAGCAGTAGGGACCTGACCCCCCAAGGTAACTTTTCTGGCCTTTAAAAAAAATGTACCGAGCCCTCGCTGTAAAACACCTAGCGAGGTACCGACCACCGAAGGGGACACGTCCCCTGGGTTTAACATTTAAATACCCAAACCCCCCGGGTACACGTCTATCAGTAGGTACCGACCCAAACCCAATCGTACCTACTACTGGCGTTAGAAAATCGCTCACCGCAGCTCACTGAGTCGTTGGCCTCAGTTTCTTGCGGCCGCATTCATGAGCTTCAGCATGGTGCGGTAGCGGGGTGCAACCGCCTTTGGAGAGGGTTTTCTGGACTACCGGTGATGTCTGTGGGGCTCACCGTCTACGTTGATCAACTGGGGGCCGGGGTCGTCAGATCTGTTTGTGGGGCATTACTGAAAAAAGGGTTTGGGGTTTACCTAACGGGCCAGGACCGATTTTGGGCACTGAGGGGCGTACGATGGATGGGAAACTGAATATCACAGGGCCGTGGGAACACTGAATGAAAAGGGGGTGGGGGGGCACGAAGATGGGCCCCCGGGGTAGGTACACTGAACAGTGTCGTGTCTGACTTCGGTCCCAGAGAGGCGTTGATTGTAATTTATTATTATAAAAAAGTTATTTTTTAATTTTATTGTTTTTGCATAGGATAATTATATAGTGACAGTAGTGTCAAGAGTTGACCCTGTGTAGGGTTATTAATTTTATTTTAGTAAAAAGCTGATTATAAATTTATTATATAACATGTACATATTTTTTTATATCATATTCAAATACCCTAGACCAAAGATATTATTTATATATATTTAAAAATTAATTGTTTAATGGTGTAAATTTGTATCCCGAACTTTTTTTTTACAAAAGAAGTAAATCTAAAAACCATCTTCTCTTTAAAAAATTTCTTTTTTGTAATAAACCCCCCCCAAGTGCAAATATAAGAGGGGGGAAGGGCAAAGAAAACCCCAGACGGGGTACGTCTGGGGGGCCGAGACTACAAACCCACTCAAGGGAAAAAAACTTGGGTGAATAACACCACACATCTCCTGAAGCGCACTCAACCAAAAAACTCTGCAGCATAGGGCCCTACAAACCTCAGAAAAGCATTTTCCCACATCTTAATAAGGAACATTTAGGACCCGTACACCGTGTACTTTTGGCCCCTATTTGGGGTATCGGCACCATTTGGGAAACCCCCACCTAGCCAAGCACTGTGAAATTAGAGTGCCAAAGTTGCTACAAGACTAGTCCAGAGCTATGGAATGTCCAAAGAGAGGTTAAGGAAATCAACAATGACACACTGGATAAGAGATATAAGGGAATAAAAACATACAAAATACTGAGAGGAATACAAGTGGACAAAGACATAATTTCAAATTGACACATAACAAGGGACAAATTTGGAAGCTGAAGACACAATGAATCACATGGGATTTTTAGGAAGTATATCTTCAGCCAGGTATAATAATGAGATAGTTTGGACGATGTAGTGGAGGTCAGGAATCCATACATAACTTTAAGCGAATTTTGATTAAGTCACACGGCTCAGGAGAGTGACCTACTAGCGGATCATGAGGGCCAGAGCTCGACTCGACCCCCGCAACCTCAACTAGGTGAAAACACACACAAAAACCCAAACAAACTAAAAACAACACAACAACAACAACACAACACACACACACACACACAGGCCAATCAGAAAATATTACCAACAAAATATGATAAAAAAAATGACAAAAAAAATAATCAAAATTATAGATTTTAGATAGTGCCACCGAAGTGGCTAGTTTATTGCTCCGAATATCCATCCTGTGGAGGGTAGCGCAAGAGGGTAGCTGTTTTTCAATTACATCAGCTAAATGTCATCAGTCACAAGATCACAAGGGAAAATTCCTAGGTATCCACTTTGACATAGCCTTAATTCCGGACACACATATAACAAATCACCAAGAAAATCTCCAAGACTGTTAGGCATACTATCAAAGATAAGGTACTACGTTCCACAATCAGCTCTCCTGGCACTGTACCATTCACTCATATACCCTTATCTTACATATGAATTTGTGCAATGGGATCAACAACATCCAATCACCTAAAACCCCTAATAACCCAGCAAAAGGCAGCAGTAAGAATGATAACAAATTCCCACTCCCGCAGCACTACTCCACCAATTTTCAAATAAGTCTGAATCTGCTCACCATTAAGAACATTCATACTTATTCATGTACCTACTACATACACAGAACAATACAGCAAATATAAAACCCTCCACTCAAACTTCTCCTCACCAACTTAAACAGGACACATGACCACAACACAAGACACAGATCTCTTTTTGATATACCTCGTGTCCATATCACACTGTGTAAAAACTCTATGCACATAAAGGGCCCAAAATATGGAATTCATTACCAGAAGATATTAAAGTAACTCAGTCTGAAAATCAATTTAAGACTCTTCTCAAAAGCCACTTAATCACCCTAGACTAAATGCTAAATACTCAGTACACACTTACTCACCTATGTACTCCCACATCATAACTTCAACAATCACATTGAACCTTTTATCCATTGTTGACAGGAATATAATTGAATCATTGTTTTTCACAAAAGCATTTTAGACTATAAATATATCTTTGTATTATACAAGTTTTGATTCATTTATAATTAATATTGTACTGTGCAACTATGAAATAATTACTTTCCTAGTGTACAACTATGATATACTACTCCTTAGTGTTAAGTAGAATGTAAGCCAATAATGTTAAGTTGGCCCATAATGCCTAGGATAATAGAGGCTCTCTTTGCATTGCAATCCACTATTGTATATACACAATCTCAATGTACTGTTTGCAAAGACATTAAATAAGTAAATAAATAAATAAAAAAAGAGCATATGGATACACAAAAGGCCTAGGAACTAGGACCCGAAAGAGTTAACAGGAGTACATCCGGATTTATATCTACAGTTCACTTATCTGTTACAAGCAAATTTACGAAATTTGCTTAATATATCTGTTATCTTATTTTCATTAATAAGATGTTTTGACATGTCACATAGGTTATTATACTTTTTCTATATTCTTTAATAAGTAGATAATTAAGCGGATAGTGTTAAAGACAGTGACCAAAGGGCTGGCCACATTGCATTTGGTTTGACTGTCATCTGTGTGTCTGCCAAACTGGTACCTGGAGGTACCTGGAGGTACTGCCAGAAATACTTGTAACCAAGCCTAAGCCTGGCAACTACAACATCAGTAAGTTTGTTCACAAGGGGTATTTCATCTCGGGTGACCGACGCTTAACAGGCAGGACTGTGAGCTAGAGATCAATCCCTATGTTCTACAAACTGAAATAGGTAACTGCAAATAGGCAATCACAAGCGAGGATACGGTAAGAGGGAAGAATCCAAAGGTTCTGGGGGAGAGGGTTAATTAAGGATCGTAGTGGGTTGAGGGTAGTAAGCTGGGGTAGTGGGTTGACGGTAGTGGGTTGAGAGTAGTGAGTTGAGAGTAGTGGGTTGAGGGTAGTGGGTTGAGGGTAGTTAGTTGAGGGTAGTGGGTTGAGGGTAGTGGGTTGAGGGTGGTGGGCTGAGGGTAGTAAGTTGACGGTAGTAAGTTGAAGCAAGTGGGTCAACCCATCCTTTGAAATTCCATGTCGATTTGTCAGATTTAGTTTACCTACCTGGAGGGTGTTCCGGGGGGTCAGCGCCTCTGGAACAAACCTCCGGTGTTGCTGCTGGCCGCACTTATTTCAGAGTACAAATCACAGCCCGGCTGGTCGGGTACTGACTTTAGTTATCTGTCCGGCTCCCTCTTGAAGGCAGCCAGGGGTCAATTGGTAATTCCCCTTATGCCTGGTGGGAGGTTGTTATACAGTCTTGGACCCCAGACACTTACTGTGTTTTCTCGGAGTGTACTAATGGCGCCCCTGCTTTTCACTGAGGATATGTTGCATCGTCTGCCTAGTCTTTTGCTTTCGTAGGGAGATATTTCTGTGCTCAGATTTGGGACCAGCCCCTCTAGGATTTTGTGTAGACCACGATGTATCTCTCTCGCCTGCTCTCCAGTGAGTACAGGTCAAGTGACTCTAAGTGTTCCAAGTAATTATGGTGTTTGACGGAACTTATATGTGCAATAAAGGTTCTCTGAACATTCTCTTGATCTGTGATTTCACCTGCCTTGAATCGAGATGTTACAATATAACAGTATTCCAGCCTAGAGAAAACAAATGATTTACAAAGAATCATCATTGGCTTGACATCCCTTGTTTTGAAGGTTCTCATTATCCATCCTATCATTTTCCTCGGTGATGTGATAGTGACACTATTGTGATCCTTGAAGGTGAGATCCTCTGAGATTAACACTCCCAAGTCCTTCACACTACTTTTGCAGCAAATTTTCAGATTTTCCTTATTTAGTTTAAGTTAGATTAGGCTTGGTTAGATTATCCTCTATCAAAATTAACCACTTGAACGATAACTACAATAAACTAGACCAAAGATAAAGGAGAAACCGACCGAGTCCACTAAAAAAGATTTATGTCATGATAATTACTATTTAAGCCCTATTAGTCACCCATTTGACTGTCGTAGCAACAGTGAAATACTGTCTGTTATTGAGAGGATGGGCAGAGAGGGTGGATGGTGGAGGGTAGAAGACAGAAGATAGAGGGGAGCCGCCTACTCGTCTCCAGTCATGAAGAGGCAAGTCACTCAGCGCTGTGTTTGAAAGAGACCGCTGTTTCCTCTCAAGCCAGACCAGAGTCAAGTGGAGACAGCCATGTTATGCGTGTGAAAACAATAATTCCTTTTAGTGTAAGGGTGTTAGTAGGGAGAGAGACTGCTATGGTTACTTTCATAATTACGTGTACCACTGTTATTTCTTTTGCCTGCACTACAATAAATATTATTACGACAACATCTACTACTGCTACTCTGACTGCTACCACTACGACAGCAACTACTACTCTGACTGCTACTACTGTTACTACGACAACAGTAACCACTACTTTGATTCTACCACTATTATTACTGCGACAGCAACAACTATTCTGACTACTACTACTGTGTCAACAACTACGACTCCTCTAACTACTACTACTACTACGGCAGCAACAACTACTCTGGCTTCTACTACGACAACAAGTGCTACTCTCACTACTACTACTACGATAACAACAGCTACTTATCTACTACCATTGCGACAGCCAACAACAGAGAGCAATATGATGTTCAATGAAGACAAATTCCAACTACTCCGTTACGGAAAGCTGGAGGAAATAATAACTAGGACTGAGTATACTACAAACTCTATTCACACAATAGAGAGGGAAAGTAATGTGAAGGACCTGGGTGTGGTAATGTCTGAGGATCTCACCTTCAAGGACCACAACAATGCCACTATCACATCTGCTAGGAAACTGACAGGATGGATAATGAGAACATTCAAGACAAGAGATGTTAAGCCATTGATGATCCTTTTTAAATTAATTGTTCTCTCTAGGCTGGAATACTGCTGTACATTAACATCCCTAGTCAAGGCAGGTGAAATTGCAGATCTAGAGAATGTACAGAGAACCTTTAATGCACGTATAAGTTCCATCAAACACCTTAACTATTGGGAACACCTGGAAGCATTTGACTTGTACTCACTGGAGCGCAGGCGAGAGAGATATAACATAATCTACACCTGGAAGATTCTGGATGGACTGGTTTCGAATATACACACAGCAATCACTCGATACGAAAGCAAAAGACTTGGCAGGCGATGCAACATACCCCCAGTGAAAAGTAGGGGCATCACTGGTACACTAAGAGAAAACGCAATAAGTGTCCGGGGCCCAAGACTGTTCAACAGCCTCCCATCAGCAATAAGGGGCATTACCAGTAGACCCCTGGTTGTCTTCAAGAGGGAGCTGGACAGACACCTAAAGGCGGTGCCGGATCAGCCAGGCTGTGGTTCATACGTTGGATTGCGTGCGGCCAGCAGTAACAGCCTGGTTGATCAGGCTCTGATCCACAGGGAGGCCTGGTCGTGGACCGGGCCGCGGGGGCATTGATCCCCGGAATACCCCCCAGGTATACTCCAGGTAGTCTGACTACTATTACTACTACTATTACTGCTTCCCTTGGCACTACTACTGCGAGAGAGGAGAGAAAGGTGTAGATAGTGATGAGTGGCGACCCATCACGTACAAAAAGTGAAGATGTCAGGACTGACGAGAGAGGAATGTGTTGTGAGGGGAATGATGGGGCGAGGGGAAATGTGGGGGGTGAGGGGAGTGGACAGTGGTGGCACTGTGGCGCTGGTGATTGCGTCTGAGGGTGCCAGGTGGTGTCTGGCACTTCCTGACTCATTCATCTTGGTATTCTCTCTCTCTCTCTCTCTCTCTCTCTCTCTCTCTCTTCTCTCTCTGTAGAGTACACCTGAACATCTCAGTACCAACACGGACCTTCCCTTAGATACCGTACACCAGTGCCAAAAGTTTGAAGCTGACCGGACGAGGCATTCTCAAGTTACAAACAAAATTCTTGTTCGAGAAATGAATCTTTCACCGACTCAAGAATGTCTCTTGTGATATACGTGGTCTCTTAATGCTAGTGCAGGGATCTTGATCCGGAGAACTGGAGCTACGGTCCTCTTTCGTACATCTAACCTGAATACCCCAATTCCATGGACACTGTATAAGCCTTACGGATTTAACGCTCTTCCATGAATGTTATATATATGTGTCTTGCCGAATAGGCAAAATTTATCAAGTAGCAAGAATTCATTGAAAATTAAGTCCTTTCTTAAATTTTCTCTTATACGTTTAAAGATATTTTTTTTCATTAATGTTATTGTAAAAATTAATACTTTTGTACCAAAAGAACCTTAGAAAACTTACCTAACCTTATTATAAAAAGCGCAATTTAATTTAGCCTAATCCAGCTAAAAATATTTTAGATAAGTTTACAATAATTTAATAATAAACAAACACAATAAAATATATTTTTTTGTTAGGTTCAGAATGACTTTTGCGAAATTATTGGATATACTAATTTTCGCTTGCCTTATTCGTCAAGAAGAGCGTTTCTATTTAAGCCAAAATCGCAAGTTTTGCATATTCGGCACGACACACACACCACACCACACCACACACACACACACACACACACATACATATATATATGTATATATATATATATATATATATATATATATATATATATATATATATATATATATACCTGGAGGTTACCTGGAGGTTATTCCGGGGATCAACGCCCCGCGGCCCGGTCCATGACCAGGCCTCCCGATGGATCAGGGCCTGATCAACTAGGCTGTTACTGCTGGCCGCACGCAGTCCGACGTACGAGCCACAGCCCGGCTGATCCGGGACCCGATATATATGCAATAAGATCACAGTAAACAGGTGATTTCAGAATATGCAAAACAACCACTCTGAAAGAATAGAGAAATTCCAAGCGCTTTCGTGACTACTCACATTATCAAGGAACTATGAAAGTAAAGCATCCAAGGAAGGTATATAAGGGGTCGGGCCAACACCTCACTATCAGATCCCACAACGGTTAAACACCTGACGCACGCCGGCCCAACTGGACAGGTCCTTTGCACAACCCACCAACAAACTATTCTACCCAAGAAAATTTTAAAAATTATTATTTGTCCAGTGTATTATTAAATTCTTCCCAAATTCTATTAATTATAAATGGATCTAATTTATATAAACCAAAGGAAATATTCATATTATTGTCAAAACTGCTTTTTATGAAACAAGATTCAATTATATTCCTGTCGACCATGGACTTGCTTGATACTACTTTCTCAACTTTTTGAAAATCAATTTAATGGTTAAAATCTCTTACATGAATAAATAGAGCATTGGAATCTTGTCCAGTTCTAATGCTATATTTATGTTGTTTTAATCTTAGTTCGAGATTTTTACCAGTTTGACCGTAATAAACTTTATCGCAAATTTTACAAGGAATCTTATAGACACATCCATCAGCATTTTGGGGGGAATTCTTTATCAAAAGTTTTTTTTACTGTATCAAGATTTTTGAATACAACTTTAATATTAAAAGTCTTAAGAGAAGGCATATCAACCAAGTTTTCATGGTAAGGGAGAACCAACATATTTTTAATTGAATAAGGCTGGTTGTCCCTTTTTGGATTGTAAAAAGTATTTCTAGCAACTTTAAAAGATTTATCAATTACATTTCTTGGGTATTTTAAATCATTACCTATTTCATAAATTTTGGATATTTCCTCATCTATGAACTCAGGACTACAAATTCGTAAAGCTCTCAAAAAACATTGATGAGAAAACAGACAGTTTGACTCTATCTTGATGCGAAGAATAATAGTGGACAGAGGAACAGTTATTTGTAGGTTTTCTGTAAATTTTAAATTTGGTATGGCAATGGGAAATCCTCTTTCACCTGTTCTTAGTAACCTATACATGGAATTTTTTGAAACAAGGTTGCTTAACACAATCCTCCCTAATAGAGCTAAATGGTTCAGATATGTTGATGATATTTTGTGTCTTATGCCCAAAAATGTAGATATACACCATTTCCTTGGAAAATTAAATAGCTTAGCCCATTCTATAAACTTTACTGTTGAGTTTGAAGAAAATAACTCATTGCCTTTTCTAGATGTTTTAATTATTAAGGGTAATAATGAATTCAAATTTAAAATTTATAAAAAACCTACAAATAACTGTTCCTATGTCCACTATTATTCTTCGCATCAAGATAGAGTCAAACTGTCTGTTTTCTCATCAATGTTTTTGAGAGCTTTACGAATTTGTAGTCCTGAGTTCATAGATGAGGAAATATCCAAAATTTATGAAATAGGTAATGATTTAAAATACCCAAGAAATGTAATTGATAAATCTTTTAAAGTTGCTAGAAATACTTATTACAATCCAAAAAGGGACAACCAGCCTTATTCAACTAAAAATATGTTGGTTCTCCCTTACCATGAAAACTTTGTTGATATGCCTTCTCTTCTTAAGACTTTTAATATTAAAGTTGTATTCAAAAATCTTGATACAGTAAAAAAACTTTTGATAAAGAATTCCCCCCCAAAAATGTGATGGATTTGTTATAAGATTCCTTGAAAAATTTGCGAAAAAGTTTTTTACGGCCCAAAGGTAAAAATCTCGAACTAAGATTAAAACAACATAAATATAGCATTAGAACTGGACAAGATTCCAATGCTCTATTTATTCAGTAAGAGATTTTAACCATCCAATTGATTTTCAAAAAGTTGGGGAAAGTAGTATCAAGCAAGTCCTGGTCGAAAGGAATATAATTGAATCTTGTTTCATAAAAAGCAGTTTTGACAATAATATGAATTTTTCCCTTTGGTTTTTTAAAATTAGATCCATTTATAATTAATAGAATTTGGGAAGAATTTAATAATACACTGGACAAATAATAATTTTTAAAATTTTCTTGGGTAGAATAGTTTGTTGGTGGGTTGCGCAAAGGTCCTGTCCAGTTGAGCCGGCGCGCGTCAGGTGTTTAACCGTTGTGGGATCTGATAGTGAAGTGTTGGCCAGACCCCTTATATACCTTCCTTGGATGTTTACTTTCATAGTTCCTTGATAATGTGAGTAGTCACGAAAGCGCTTTTGGGAAATTTCTCTATTCTTTCAGAGTGTAGTTTGCATATATATTAATATATTATAATATATATATATATATATATATATATATATATAATATATATATAATTTATATATAAGGAATTTGCCAAGAGCCCGGCGAAATATACACAAACACTGATCTCTGGCCGAAGGAGACTCGACATACTGACCTTGGAACAAGGTACGCGTGCTATACCATTCTCTCCACACTGGAACAATACCTTGGCGCCTAGCCAAGCAGACGTTGATCCAAAGGGAGCCAGTTTCGAGATCAGTGTTTGTTGATATTTCGCCTGCCTTTCGAATCCTGCATTGTTAAAATTCTAGTTGGTCGATTTTTAAAGCAGGGGATGAGATGAAAAGCTGTAAGCTTCTCCCGAAAGCTGGCTGGCTTGGATAAGTCTAGCATGTTTCTAGGGCCAAGGTATTGTCCAGTGTGGTGGAATTTGGGATAAGCACTGCGTTTCCTTGTTCAGGTTAGTAGGTTCGAGTCTATTTCGGCCAGAGATCATTTTTTATATTTTTATTATTATATAATATTATATATATAATAAAATATTATATAATTTTAATTATATATAATATATATATATTATTTATATATATTATATATATAATAAAATATATTATATATATATATAAATTTTATATATTATTATAATATATATATATATATATATAAAATATATATATATATATATATTATATTATAAATGAGGAATAATGTATGTGATGAATAACACAGATCAGGAAGGAAACAAGAATCATGATGCGTAGTCAATGAAAAATGTCGAAAAATTTTAAAGTGGCATAATTATTGAGCCTACTGGTGCATAAATTTGTGATTTTACGTAAGTAATCCCCGTATCATTATAAGCAATGAGAAGTATTAAGAGGATTATGAATGTGGTAATGACATAGGAGAAATTACATTACAAGGGTTGTGTGGTATGTGGAGAGAGTAGAGAGAGAGAGAGGAGAGAGAAAAGGGGAAAGAGGAGAGAGAGAGACGAGGGGAGAGAGAGAGAGAGAGAGAGAGAGAGGAGAAGGGGAGAGGGGGAGGGGAGAGAGAGAGGGAGAGAGGGGAGGGGAGAGCGAGAGAGAGAGGGGAGAGGGGAAGAGAGAGAGAGAGAGAGGGGAGGGGAGAGAGAGAGAGAGAGAGGAGAGGGGAAGAGAGGAGAGAGGGGAGAGAGAGAGAGAGAGGAGAGAGAAGAAAGAGAGAGAGAGAGAGAGATAAAGAAAGAGAGAGAGAGAGAGACTTCCCAAAATTACACAACATAAAAAGCCATTATCAAGGAGCTGAATAGAGCATAATATGTTTACTTTCTTCAGAGACGGGGTGACTGAACGCCATTCACACCCCAACACGAGGAGCCCTGTTCTGCGTCCTTCCACCTCCCACCTAAACCCCCACCCAACACACACACACACACACACACACACACACACACACACACACACACACACACACCCCACACAAAACACACACACACACGCACACACACACACCAGGTAATCAGGCTGAGGAAAGAAGGTAGGGAGTTCACAAGAAACGACTAAGAAGTATGTGAGGAGCTCAACATGAGATTTAAGTATTTACAGTGGAGACAGAAAGGTCTCCGGGAGTTCAGAACAGGGAAGTACACCAACAAGGGATATACCAACAAATGTTGGATGAAATACACACAACCGAGGAGGAGGTGCAGAAGCTGCTAAGTGACCTTGATACTTCAAAGGCGGTGGGACCGAGCATCTTTCCGTGCGTCCTTATAGAGGGAGCAGAGACTCATTGTGTGCCACTAACCACAATTTTCAACACATCCATTGTAACTACCTGAGGTATGGAAGACGGCAAATGTAGTCCCCATCTTTAAGAAAGGAGACAACCGAAGCACTAAATTATACGCCAGTGTCACTGACGTGTATAGTACGCAAAGTCAAAGACAAAACAAAATCCCCCCAACAAACACAGAATACAACCTCGTTCATATTTGCTAATATACAGGGCCTTAAGCCATCCACCAACAACAAAATACCTTTTATCAGTGGACTTCTAGTGGAGTCTAATGCAATGTTTGCAGCTTTCACAGAGACTCACACAAAAGATCACTTTGACAGTGAAATATGGATAAGTGGTTACAACCTTTTTAGATGCGACAGAAAAAACAGGCAACAAGGGGGGGTTGGCCTGTATGTCAAAGAGTCCCTTATCTGCACGGAGTTGCTGAACACCACAAATGAGGTAGTTGAAGTTCTATCAATAAAGATCGAGAACCAAAACCTAGTCATTGTGGTTGTATACAAGCCACCAGATACAACCTCCCAACAGTTCAAGGAACAGCTACTGAAAATCGATTACTGTTTGGGAAAAACCTTCCAGCTCCATCCCCAAACATCTTACTGCTTGGTGATTTCAACCTAAGGCATACAAAATGGAAAAATGTAGCAAATAATGTTATAGCTGAAACAATCCCCGGAGGTAGCGCAGATGAAAGGTCACACACACATGAGCTACTAAGTCTCTGCGAAAAAACACACCTTAAGCCAGCAGATAGTGGAGCCAACAAGACTAGAAAACACACTTGACCTTATCTTCACAAATAATGAGGACCTGATAAGAGACATAAGAATATCAAAACAACTAATTCCGATCACAATCTAATCGAAGTCCAGACGTACATGCATAGGGTCCTGAACAGCAGAATGCATGTACCGGTGAAGGTGTCTTCACAAAATACAATTTCAACAACGAGAACATCAACTGGGACCAGGTAAACCATGTCCTAAACGAAACATGTTGGGAAGATGTCTTAAATGACATGGACCCAAACCAGTGCCTTGAAAGGATCAACTTCCTGGTAGCCGAAGCATGTTCTAGGCATTTTCCCTAAGAAAGAAGAAGAGCAGGAGTAAACTGGAGAGAAAAAGAACGCTCCCTCTACAGAAGACGACGAAGAGTCACTGAGCTCCTCAGGAGTGCTAGAATATCTGATACAACGAAAGGAGGCGCTGACCAGGGAAGTGGAAACTATCGAACTTAAGCTAAATGACTCTTACAGGAACCAGGAGAGGCAGGAGGAGCTTAAAGCTATTAGTGAAATTGAAAGAAATTCCAAATATTTCTTTTCATATGCCAATAACAAGGCAAATACCACATCTAGTATCGGGCCCTTACTCAGACAGGATGGGACTTACACAGACGACAACAAGGAAATGAGTGAAATATTGAAATCCCAGTACGACTCTGTGTTTAGTGAACCACTAATCGGTCTGAGGATCGACGACCCAAATGATTTCTTCATGAATGAGCTCAAAAACTCCATAAATGTATGCCAGATTTCCGACATTACCCTAACTCCGATAGATTTCGAAAAAGCCATTGACAACATGCCTATGCACTCAGCCCCGGGCCCAGACTCGTGGAACTCTGTTTTCATTAAGAACTGCAAGAAACCCCTCTCGCGTGCCCTAAGTACACTATGGAGGAGGAGCTTGGACATGGGTGAAATTCCACAGTCACTTAAAACAACGGATATAGCCCCGCTCCATAAAGGTGGCAGCAAAGCATTAGCTAAGAACTATAGACCAATAGCTCTGACTCCCACATCATAAAAATCTTTGAAAGAGTGCTAAGAAGCAGGATTGCAAATCACCTGGTTTCCCCAAAAATCTGCACAATCCAGGGCAACATGGGTTCAGGGCAGGTCGCTCCTGCCTCTCACAACTACTGGATCACTATGACATTGGCCTTGGATGCACTGGAAGAAAATCAGAATGCAGATGTAATATACACAGACTTTGCAAAAACATTTGACAAATGCAATCATGGCGTAATAGCCCATAAAATACGTGCTAAAGGAATAACTGGGAAAGTGGGAGATGGATCTTCAACTTCCTAACAAATCGAACACAAAGAGTAGTGGCCAACAGAGTTAAATCGGAGGCTGCCATAGTGAAGAGCTCTGTTCCACAAGGCACAGTACTCGCCCCCATCTTATTCCTTATCCTCATATCAGACATAAACAGAGATATACACCACAGCACCGTATCATCCTTTGCGGATGATACTAGGATCTGCATGAGGCTGTCATCTGCTGAGGACGCGGTTAACCTCCAAGAAGATATAAACAAAGTTTTCCAGTGGGCAACGGTAAACAATATGATGTTCAATGAGGACAAATTCCAACTACTCCGTTATGGAAAACTGGAGGAGATAATAACTAGAACAGAGTATACTACTGACTCCGGCCATACAATAGAGCGGAAAAATAATGTAAGGGACCTGGGAGTAGTAATGTCTGAGGATCTCACTTTCAAGGATCACAACAGTGCCACGATCGCACGTGCAAAGAAAATGATAGGATGGATAATGAGAACTTTCAAAACGAGAGATGCCAAGCCCATGATGATCCTTTTCAAATCACTTGTTCTCTCTAGGCTGGAATACTGCTGTACATTAACATCTCCATACAAAGCAGGTGAAATCGCAGATCTAGAGAGTGTACAGAGATCCTTTACTGCACGTATAAGTTCTGTCAAGCACCTTAACTACTTGGGAACGCTTGAAAGCACTTGACTTGTACTCGTTGGAACGCAGGAGGGAGAGATATATCATAATCTACACTTGGAAAATCTTGGAAGGAATGGTCCCAAATCTGCACACAGAAATCACTCCCTACGAAAGTAAAAGACTGGGCAGGCGATGCAAAATGCCGCCAATAAAAAGTAGGGGCGCCATTGGTACACTAAGAGAAAACACCATAAGTGTCCGGGGCCCAAAACTGTTCAACAGCCTCCCATCAAGCATTAGGGGAAAATTTCCAATAAACCCCTGGCTGCCTTCAAGAGAGAGCTGGACAGATACCTAAAGTCAGTGCCGGATCAGCCGGGCTGTGGCTCGTACGTCGGACTGCGTGCGGCCAGCAGTAACAGCCTAGTTGATCAGGCCCTGATCCATCGGGAGGCCTGGTCGTGGACCGGGCCGCGGGGGCGTTGATCCCCGGAATAACCTCCAGGTAACCTCCAGGAGGAGAGTGGTGGAGCACCTGGAACGGAACAAGCGTATAAACGACAACCAGCACGGATTCATGGAAGGCAAATCTTGTGTCACAAACCTACTGGAGTTTTATGACAAGGTAACTGAAATAAGAAATGAGAGGGAGGGGTGGGTTGATTGCATTTTCCTGGACTGCAAGAAGGCCTTCGACACAGTTTCTAACAAGAGATTAGTGCAAAAGCTAGAGGATCAGGCACGTATAACAGGAAGAGCACTGCAATGATCAGAGAACACCTGACAGAGAGGCAACAACGAGTCATGGTATGAGATGAGGTGTCACAGTGGGCATCTGAGACGAGCGGGGTTCCACAGGGATCAGCCCTAGGACCAGTGCTATTTTTGGTATATGTGAATGACATGACGGAAGGGATAGACTCAGAAGTGTCCTTATTTGCAGATGATGTGAAGTTAATGAGGAGAATTCAGTCAGATGAGGACCAGGCAGGATTACAAAGAGACCTAGACAGGCTGGAAACTTGGTCCAGTAACTGGCTCCTCGAATTTAAACCCGCCAAATGCAAAGTCAGGAAGATTGGGGAAGGGCAAAGAAGACCGCAGACAGAGTAATGGATAGGTTACCTGGATTACCTGGAGGTTATTCCGGGGATCAACGCCCCCGCGGCCCGGTCCATGACCAGGCCTCCCGATGGATCAGGGCCTGATCAACCAGGCTGTTACTGCTGGCCGCACGCAGTCAGACGTATGAGCCACAGCCCGGCTGATCCGGCACTGACTTTAGGTATCTGTCCAGCTCTCTCTTGAAGGCAGCCAGGGGTTTATTGGCAATTCCCCTAATGCTTGATGGGAGGCTGTTGAACAGTTTTGGGCCCCGGACACTTATGGTGTTTTCTCTTAGTGTACCAATGGCGCCCCTACTTTTTATTGGCGGCATTTTGCATCGCCTGCCCAGTCTTTTACTTTCGTAGGGAGTGATTTCTGTGTACAGATTTGGGACCATTCCTTCCAAGATTTTCCAAGTGTAGATTATGATATATCTCTCCCTCCTGCGTTCCAACGAGTACAAGTCAAGTGCTTCCAAGCGTTCCCTGTAGTTAAGGTGCTTGACAGAACTTATACGTGCAGTAAAGGATCTCTGTACACTCTCTAGATCTGCGATTTCACCTGCTTTGTATGGAGATGTTAATGTACAGCAGTATTCCAGCCTAGAGAGAACAAGTGATTTGAAAAGGATCATCATGGGCTTGGCATCTCTCGTTTTGAAAGTTCTCATTATCCATCCTATCATTTTCTTTGCACGTGCGCCAAAGACTGTAAACCTCACTCAAGGTGAAGGATCTTGGGTGAGTATAATGCCGAGTACATCTTTTGAAGCGCCCATCAACCAGATAACCACTGCAGTATATGGGCACCTGGCAAACCTGAGAATGTTCTACGAAGAAAGGTTAAGGGAAATCGGCCTGACGACACTGGAGGGAGGGAGGGTTAGGGGAGACATAATAAAGACATACAGAATACTGTTAGGAATTGACAAGGTGGACAGAGACAGGATGTTCCAGAGATGGGACACAGAAACACGGGGCCACAATTGGAAGTTGAAGACTCAGATGAGTCAGAGAGATGTTAGGAAGTATTTCTTTAGTCATAGATTTGTCAGTAAGTGGAATAGTCTGGCAAATGATGTAGTGGAGGCAGGAACCATTTATAGTTTTAAGACGAGGTATGATAAAGCTCATGGAGCAGGGAGCGAGAGGACCTAGTAGCGATCAGTGAAGAGGCAGGGCCAGGAGCTGTGTCTCAACCCCTGGAACCACAAATAGGTGAGTATAAATAGGTGATTACACACACACACACACACACACACACACCACACACATACGAACACATACACATGCGAACACACACACATACGAACATACACACAGACACATACACACATAACGTGGGCCAATCTGGAGAGTGATGTAGTGGAGGCAAGATCCATACATAGCTTTGAAAGAGGTAGGATACGGCTCTTGGAGCAGGGAGAGAGAGTAGTCAGAATAGCGAACAGTGAAGAGGTGGGGCCAGGCGCTGTGAATCGACCCCTGCAACCACAAACAGATGATTACAAATAGGTGAGTACATTGACTTGCATACTATATAGAGTAACTGAGATAATCAAAGGAAGAACGCTTGATCATATGGAGAGACGTGATTTCATAATTAAGCATTAACCAGCACCGCCTTAGAGATGGCAAATCTTGTCTCACAAACCAACTGGAGTTCTGTGACTAAGTACCAGCAGTGAGGAAGGGGAGAAATTTGGCTACCAGTGTTCTAGACGAGTGTATTAGACTTGGTAATCAACGCTGACTTATTACACTCTCGTCTCTGAAAATCAGTTTTCTTAATGACCATTCTGACTTCGCAGTGGAACCGTAAGCAACGCTTGAAAGATATGTGTGTAGTAGGATGACATCAATAATGCCTGACTCACAAGCACAATGCCTGACTCATACGCTCAGATTCACCACATAAAATGGGTAGAAGCCAGCCTGGTCATTTAGGAAAATGATTTACAAATGGGAGTGATGGATGTCAGCAGTGATTGCTATAGTTAATACAAGTGTCCAGAACACTGATTATTTTAGCCTATCAGGGATCCTGGCTAAATTAATGTTACCCTGTTGAAACACAACGATCATGTGACTTCAATTCCAGACATCTGTCGGACTTCTAAACCATTTGTTAACTTTCTCTCTAATGAATGTCCTAGTATTGCACGTGTATCTAATTTACATACTTTTTTAAATCTGATTCATCTTTGACCAATTGACATTTTCCTCTTTTTCTTACACCTTTATCCCTTCCCCCCAACATCGCCTTCCTTTCCTTCCCCTCCAACCCCAGCCTCCACTCTCTGTCTTTCTTCAATATCCGCCCCCCTTTCACTCCCTACTAGTAGAAAGAATATAACAAAAATTTTTCATCCACCAGTGTCATATCATATTTAAAAACCGCCCCAGTCCTATGTAAGACACTCCGGTGCCTGCTGGAATGTCCCATCTTATAAGAAACCTCTGCAGTTATGTGTAAAACACTCCAGTGCCTGTTGGAAAATCATAACCTGTGCAACAAAACACTCCAGATATGTGTAAGACAATCCAGTGTCTGATGGAAAGTCACAACCTGGGCTAGAAAACACTCCAGTTATGTGTAAGACACTTCAGTGCCTACTGGAATGTCATATCCTAAGTATGAAAGCAGTCCAGTCATGTGCAAGACACTCCAGTGCCTGCTGGAAAGTCAAATGTGGAAGGCAACACTGCGGTCCCTTTTTAAGAAACTCCTGTGCCTGCTGGAATGTCATATCCTGTGTAGGTGACTAGGGTACCTACTTCAAGTATTCAAGTGTTGTGTAAAAGGTATTCCTGTACCTAATGATGGTAATTAAAAGAATAATCTTCTCTTGCCCCTCACAAAACTCTCTCTTTCTCTTCGCTCCATTCTCTCACTCGGACTCCTTCCCCCTCATTCTGCAGCCCACTCCCTCTCCCTTATAATCTTTTTCTCCCTACCCCGTCATCCCTCCCTCCCCTCCCTCTACTCAAGAGACAGCACAGACAATTTCATTGCGGAGAGACATTTAAAGAGTCGTATGCAAATGTCTCCATCACTTACAAGGATCCCAGGTGCAATAACCCAGCCCGTTAGTGTTGTGAGGTAGAGATCACCTCACTCTCTTTCTCTCTCTCTCTCTCTCTCTCCCTCTCTCTCTCTCTCTCTCTCTCTCTCTCTCTCTCTCTCTCTCTCTCTCTCTCTCTCTCTCTCTCTCTCTCTCCCTCTCTCTCTCTCTCTCTCTCTCTCTCTCTCTCCTCTACATTCTTTCTACTTCAACTTCCTTCATGTTGCCTAATCTCTCTCTCTAATCTTTCTTCTGTTCTCTGTCTGTAGTCCTCCTCCTCCTGTTTCCCCTTTTCTTTCCACTCTTCTCTCCCTTCATTCTCCCTTCTTCCTCTTCCTCTCTCTTTTTCTATTCTCTTCTTCTTTCACTCTTCCCACCTCTCAGTTGTTTCCACTTCCTTCTCTTACTGTTCTTCCTACTTCCCCCCTTCTCTCTCTCTCTCTCTCTCTCTCTCTCTCTCTCTCTCTCTCTCTCTCTTTCAATGCTTCCTTCCTATTGCCCTCTCTCCCGGTTCTTCATATTTTCTTTGTATCCCCACTTTCTTCATTCTGCCTGTTCCCCTCGTCTTCATTTCTTCCCTTTATCACAATTATTCCTACTTCCTCTTCCCTCCTTTCCCTTCTCCACGCAAAATACAGTGGAAAGTTACAAACATAAGTTGCACAAACACACCGATGATAATGAGGTTGCAGAATGGTAGTTGTTTCAGGTGGGCAGAAAGACTTTCTGCAGGTATTACTATCCCCCTAGCCAGACTTGATGCTGGTGAGGGGCTCTCGATCCAAGGAAGATGACCTATCCTATCTTCCCTTCCCACTCCTCTATCGAACCTGTTTCCCGGCGTGCAATAAATGCAGTTCTCTGGTTTTGTTTATTCTGTTTTGTCCGTCATCTCAGTGTAGTTCAGGTTTGCCTCCTCCCTTTCGTCTCCCAGACATTCTCTTCTCTTCCCATCTTTTCCCAATCCTCCGGTCTTCCTTATTCTTCTTCCATTCATCCTTCAAATTTCCTCTCTTCTCCAGCTTCTCTCACCCTTCCAAGCTCACTCACTCCTTCAGGTTCCCTCCTTCACGCTCCCTCATTTGATGAGTCTTTCTTTCCTGCCCTCTTTACCTCTCCTTTTATTCTCTCCCTCCCTGCTTCCCCGTCTCCCTGCAGTAACTGACAGAGACACGCGCACTGGCTGAGTTGTTGCAGCCGACTGTCTGGCATTACGAGAGGGAAGGGAGTAAGAAAATTCCCAAGAAGAGGGGAAGGGTAGTGAAGGAAGCGTATATTTAAACTGTGACAGACACACACATACAGTGCTCTTGTCCTTCTTTATGACCCGCATTCTAAGAAGGGGTGTAATGAGGGGAAATGGGGAGGGAGAGAGGGTGAAGAGTGTAGATAAGGGAGAGGATGGAGGAGAAAGAAGTGAGGTAGATAGATAGGGGAAAAGGGAAGAGGTGGGTAGCGAGGGAAGGAGTACACAGCGTAGTGTATTTAACGAAGGTGGTAAATTTGTGTGGGTAATGCAACACGAGGAGTGGTGCAGGACTCGATTCTCCGTCCTCTAGTCGAAGTCCGATTCTCTGGCTTGAACAGACATTAAGGAAGAACAGTAGTGGTGATTCGAATGCTCTTAAAGCAGGGAATACCTCCATTTTACCACACCTCGCCACAGTGAGGCCTTGTCAAGTAGTAGATGAAAACCCATTGTGGCTGATTAAGCTCCACTGTGGATTGTCGTAAAATGAAGGTTGTCTTTGAATTACTACTTACCAACTTACACTATTGCTCCACTGTGACAAGAAAAAAAATCGCAGCGACATACGCACGCGATGACACGGACGTAATCTCTGTGATTCCCGGCAGCATCCAGCGTGGGAGAGCGAGGGAGGGGCCGGCAGGTCCGTCAGTGTGAGGACAGTACTAGTGTTTGGTAACCATTATCCACCTCCCGGCTGAAATTACATCCACATGCCACCGTCCTCACTTCTCAACCCCGAGAGAACGTGGACTCACCCTCGGTGTCGTCTCCCAACCCCAAGGGAACGTGGGCTCACCCTCGGTGTCGTCTCCCAACCCCGAGGGAACGGGACTCAGGATGGGCGTGCCCTCGCGTGCTAAGTTAGTATATTTAGGCACAGGTATACATAATTACAATTATCATGCATAGTGTAAATTTCGTAGGAGAACCCAGAAAGGTCAATCAGGATGACTTATTTCCATTGGGTGCTTGATTTATCTCCATAAGGGTCCTTGACTTATTTCCATTATGGTCCTTGACTTATTTCCATTAGGGTCCTTGAATTATTACCATTGGGGATCTTGACTTATTTTCATTGGGGTCCTTGACTTATTTTCATATCCTTGACTTATTTTTATTGGGGTCCTTGACTTATTTTCATGGGATTCCTAGACTTATTTTCATCAGGGGTCCTTGGCTTATTTCCATTGGTATCTAAGACGTTCTGCCTTTTGGTTTATGCTGTTTTTGGAGAGCTCCTGACTAGTGTTTATAGCGCCGTCAGCATGTGTATCATTGCTCTCATCGTCCCTAACAGTAGTAACAGTAGCAACAACACACGTAGCAATGAAATACAAGCAACAGCTGCGGCAGAGCTTGTAGTAATGGTGGATATAGTAGCCGGATGAATTACAGTAGAAGAAAATAATAAATCTGAATATCACAGAAATGCATCTGGAATCCCGGGAAGATCTACAACTCCCTATGATAACACAGACGATGATCAAACCATATGCAAAATATGTGCTCAATCTTACGGTCATGCTCTTCAACAATGTGTGTTTGATTGTCCACTTACTAACAAGTATAAAGTTAGCACAATTAACCTATGTCATATGCCAAGATATCGTACCTGAGTAAATGAAATACCAGACGTTAGGAGCAAGTATTCTAAATCTACTTGAAAAAGATTATATCTAAATGGTTGATATATACCCTCAGGGACGCCTGTTAACCCTTTTTAGGCCCAGTTCCTGTGTCTTCTGCGCCTCCCCTTGTTCTTCCGCTACCCTCTACATAATGTTGATGGGGAGCGAAATATACTAGCCACTTCTGCGGGAAAAAATTGATCAATGATTGTGGTAGCGGAAGAACTAGTAAGAGCAGTGGTAGTAGAATTATTATTATTACAGCTATTATTATTATTATTATTATTATTATTATTATTATTATTATTATTATTATTATTATCATTATTATTATTACAGTTACTGTATTATTATTATTATTATTATTATTATTATTATTATTATTATTATTACACTCATTATTATTATTTTTTCAATTATTATTATAATTATCAAACCAATAATTAAGATTTATTGCTATATCATTATTATAACAAGTGTCACTGTTTTATTTAGTTACAACACAATTGGCAATTGATAATGAAACGATAATGGTTAAACTGTGGTATAAACCAGATTATTACCAAATAAATATCAGCAGAGCCTGATAAACGCATGCAGGAAAAAACCAGGAAAATTATGAAAAAAAGCAGGAAGCGAAAAACGAAAAATCTGTTAACAATGACGTTCACATTAGTGAAATGGCATTTTCCCCGACGCCTGGGCAATTACATTAATCAGTCAAATTACATTATTCAATCAAGTACATTAAGCAATATCCAAATGACAGCCGTAGTTTTCTTTCCATTGACACTTATTTCAATACAGAAGAATTTCTTCCTGATCTCTCAACCAAAATTAATGAAAGAGATAAATATTTTTTCTTTCCGAATACGGTGTTCTATTACGATATTGTTTTACACACACACACAAACACACACACACACACACACACACACACACACACACACACACACACACACACACACACACACACACACACACACACACTGTAGGGACAGCGAGCGCGCTAGTCACGCCCTCCGTGCTCCGGGAATATAAGTGTTTTTGAGGGCTACCTAAGTGTTCTGCAAGGGTTGCTAAGTGTGTCAGGGTAGTGAACAATCCTAGAAGTGATTTTTAATCTGCCTGAGCCACATAAGTGTGGGGAGAGCCACAATTTTGTAAGTGATCTAGAAAATAAAAACGTTTTTTAGCGCCAGGACAGACTGGGCAGGCCTGGTGTGGTTTGTTAAGGCGACGTTGTCAAGTGTCACCCAGAAAGATAATAAAGTTGAAAACATCGTGGTGAACCAGTGAAAGAAATACAGTGAATAGGGTAATTATTAAATGAGAAGAAATTGAGGTGGATCTCGCTAGGGGACGTACAATCGAAGGCTGATCTACGCCAGGACGTTTCACATTCGACCTGGACAATCTACAGTGCTACAGCTGCACTAACAGTACTGTATCACCTATGATTGGTTTGTTTTGGGTGTGGGGTTTACCAGGTTCCAATATAACCGCCAAGCGAAATTTTTGTGATTGGTCTAACTCTTATAAGCACGATTGAAGAATAGGCACTTAAAGTATTCAATTAAGGTTTAAGCAAATGGTTAATTATTTGAACCAAGGCGATTAATCACAATAAAGAGGTCGAGCATAGGCAACACTGTAAGGGTGGGAAGTACAGAGTCACAAGAGGTTGTGGACACAGCGACAACGGAATCTACATTTACACTACCAAGCACCAAGCCACCTATTTTAGAAACTTAATAAAACCCACACATATTCGACATAATTTACACACCACACACACAACACACACACACACACACATCACACACACACCATATATATATTATATATACACACATAACACAAAACACACACACCCACACACACACACACACACACCACACACACCAACACACACACCACACACATACATTACACACACACTACACACACACACACAATACACACACACACACACACCACACACCACACCTCACCAAACACACACACCAAACCACGCACACAACACTGTAATTGCTGGTAAGTCCCAGGAGGTTGGGGTCAGGTCACAAGATAGGTGTGGGCAGCCAAGGACCACTGGACTTACATTACAACGCACAAGCCCACCTAACCTTTCAGTACTAATAAACCACACATAAATTTCCACACAAAATTACACACAAAATTACATCAACACACACACACATACAACACACCACACACACACCCACACACACACACCACACACACCCACACACACACACATACACATATCCAGACACCACATTACCTCCCCCCCTCACACAAATTCTCACTATTCCCTGATCCCTACCCCTTCCTCGATCACCCTTCCCCCCCCCACCCAATCACCCTAAACCCTCCCCACCCTCCCCACTCCACTCCCACATAGCCACAGTTCCTTCCAATACTTCCCCCCCACCACTCTGAACATACACACTTACTAACCTTAACATACAGGACTACATAGGTTTCACTTGAGCAATCAGGATAAAACAAAATGGGGTTTGCCAGGAGAGCAACAAGGAAAAACCAAGGGAACTGGGAGGAGGAAGCTGCAAAAGGATGTTTGGGCAAGCAGAAGCTCATAAAAAGGGATCATGAAATGGGAAAAAGAAACTCAGAAGAACTTAGATGAGAATGGGAACGAAAGAGAGGTTAGATATGGAGAGCAGGAAGTAAGAGGTGCATGTCCATAGCAGCAGAAGCTAGGATACAGAGTTTAGAAGAAGAGGAATTGAAAAATCTGAAACAGCCTCCTAAAGAAAACTACAAGAATATTTTTGGGGATTGACAACAGAGATGCTACCCTTCAGCCACAATAAGGGGGGACTGTAGGGAAAGAAGGGGCACAACTTGCATCGGAGAAGCTCTATCAGAAGGTGACTGTAGCAAATGAAAGAAGCGAAGCTTTTGTGGAGGCCTAAACAGGACAACAACAGAGCCCAAGGAAAAGGCCGAGGAAGAAGGGAAAATGAAGGCCCACTGAGCCCAAGTACCATTAGCCAGTGAAACTGATGAGGGAAAGCTGCAGTGGAGGAGGAAACCAAATTAAATGAGGGGATTACACAGGATATGCAGTGGGATGAGAGAATGAAAGGGATGAGGTCAGTCTTTGTGTATGGGCTCCAGGAAGTCGAGGGGGGGAAAACATATGAAGCAGAAAACAAGGGGAAAAAAAAAAAAAAAAAAAAAAGCAATTGAAAGCATCATGATAGCAATAGGAGGAAGAACGATTGACCCAGCTGGAAAAATTTTCGGAGAATAGGGGGGGGTGTGAAAAAAAAGAACCTGGCCAGTGAGAGGTGGTCCATAAAGGCAGAAGAAAGCGACTCAGAACCAGGATCATGCAGGAGAAAGCACGATTAAGGGACATGACGGCATACAGGGAAGGTGTATCTCGACCGCGACAAAAATGCAAGGAAGGAAAGGCAGAAAAAGAAACTGAGAGAGATGATTACAAAGGCGAAAGGAGGAAAAGAGAGGGGATGGAGAAGACAACAGGAAGATTCCCCAGGACCCCAGGAAGAGGATCAAATACAGCCTCCATCACAATTCCTATAGAAGCACTCCCCAACCAGGTCAACCCCAGTGCAACCAAACACTCTAAATCAAAAACAACCCATGCCACATCCAATTCCCCCCACCCACTACATTACAAACTCCACCCCCACAGCAACAAACCCATAGTTCCTTACCAGGTCTCCCACTTCCCCCAACCCCAATATACATCCCAGACCACAGTCTTAGAAAAGAAGTTGAAGGTGTGTGGTTATACAAATGCTGATGGAATAAACCAACAAGTATGAGGAGTGCCGAAAGAATCTAAGAGGACATCCCCCAGACATATAGCACTCACAGAAACAAAAAATCCCCAGAATAATAAAACAGATTCAATCTTTCCATTGGCTATCAAAATCCTCAGGAAGACAGAGGGAGGAGAGGGGGAGGAGGAGTTGCAATTGCTCACTTAAAAACCAGTGGGGTTTTGAGGAAAATGGAAGGAATGGATGGCACGGGCGGAAAGGGACTACTTAAGTAGGAAACAATCCAGTCTGAGGGGACATAAGGTGATAATTGCAGTAATGTACAACCCGCCACAGAACTGTAGGAGGCCAAGAGAAGAATACAATGAGAGCAAACAGAGAGCAATGGATCGACACACTAGGCCGAGGTGGCCAGGAGAGCACACATGGGGGGGAGCAAAGTTACTAGTTATGGGTGATTTCCAATCCAAGGGATGACTGGGAGTGGATAAACCTGGAGCCCCATGGGGGCGTCCTGAAACTGATGGAGCCAAAGATGATGGATGTGGTACTGGAAAAACCTCATGCCATCAAACATGTTAGAGGACACTACCAGAGAGTGAGGAGAGGAAGAACAGCAAGGTTGGACCTTGTATTCACAGGAGTAGTTCGGACATCGAGGGAAGGCGTATATGTTATGAAAGGCCCCTGGGAGCTAGTGATCATTGTTGGTTCTGTGCTTCGACTACATAGTTGAGCTCCACAAAGTGGAGAGAGTAGCAGGGATCTTAGGTGGGAAAAGGAAAAAAAATAACCAAACTACAAAAGGGGGAGGAACTACTCGGCATGGGAACTTTCCTTCAAGACCATTCAGTGGGGGTGAGGGAACTGGACAGGGAAAACAAGAGTACAAGAAATTGATAAGGGACTATGTAGCAACAAAATGCAAGGGAGGGCAGAGGAGAGGTTTGTTCCCAAGGGAAAACAGAAATAATGGGGAAGAACCAGAAACGGAGTCCTTGGTGCACCCAAAGGGTGTAGGGAGGCAAAAACTAGGTGTGTATAAAGGAAATGGAAAAGGTAAAGAAGACAGAGAATCTCAGAAAATAAGAAAGAAATCAGCCCGAAAGAGCCAGAAAAAGAAACGAATATGCACAGATAAGAAGGGAGGCTCAGGACGGACAATATGAAAAAATGCACATTAGCATCAAAAGTAAAGGAATGACCGAAGCTGTTGTACAGCCACATCAGGAGGAAAACAACAGTTCAAGGACCAGGTAATCAGATGAGGGGAAGGGGTGATGGGGAATTCACAAAGAATCGACCCGAGAGGTTTGTCTGGAGCTTCCAACACAAATTTAATGAGGTATTTACAGTGGAAACCTGTAGGACTCCAAGAAATCAGAAACTGGGGGGGCACACCAGCAAGTGCTGGATGGGGAAGGTAACATATAACACCAAGGAGGAGGTGAAGAAGCTGCTATGCGAACTATGGACACCTCAAAAGGCGGTGGGACCAGGGACAACATTCCTCTCCATGGGTTCCTTAAAGTGGGAGCAGAAAATATTGTGGGTGTGCAGCCATTAACAAAGATCTTCAACACATCATTTGAAACAGGGCAACTTCCCTGGGTATGGAAAAATGGCAAATGTAGTCCAATTATAAAAAGGGAGACAGGATGAGGCACTAAACTACAGACTGTTTTCACTAACGTGTATAGTATGCAACGGTCATGGAGGAGATCATCAGGGAGGAGAGTGGTGCGGGCACCTGGAAAGAAACAAGTGTATAATTGGGACAACCAGCACGGTTTCAGGGAAGGAAAATCCTGTGTCAAAACCACTGAGTTTTATGACAAGGTGACAGAATAAGACAAGAGAGAGAGGGGGGATCGACTGCAATTTTTTTTGGCTGCAAGAAGGGCCCTTTGACAAGTTCCTCACAAGAGGGGTTTTGCAAAAACTAGAGGGGCCAGGCACACATAACAGAAAGGACTGCAAAGGATCAGAGAAAATTGACAGGGACAACAACGAGTATGGACGCGCGAGGTTCAGATGGGGGGCCCCGTACAAGCGGGTTCCACAGGGGTCAGCCCCGGGGCCTGTGGTTCTTTGGGATATGGAACGCATAAAAAGGGATAAATCGAAGTGTCCATTTTGCAGTATGTGAAGTTTAATTTGGGGAAGAAATAAATCGGACGGGATCGGAGGACTACAAAGAGACCTGGACAGGCTCAAGCCCCGGTCCGCAACTGCTCCTTTAATTTAACCCTCCAAATGCAAAGTCATTAAAGATTGGGGGGAAGGGCAAAGAAACCCCAGCCAATATATTTAGATGGCCAAAGCTGCAAACCTCACTCAGGAAAAGAAAGGGGGGGAAATATAACACCGAGCATATCTCCTGAGGCGCACATCAATCAGATAACTCGCCATACGGGGGGCCCCGGCAAACCTACGATAGCGTTCCGATCCTCAGTAAGGGTTCGTTTTAAGACCGTATACCCTCACGTCAGGGGCCTAGATATGCAGCACCATTTGGAATCCACACCATCAAGCACGTCAAGAAAAAAGAGAAAAATGCAAAGGTTGCAACAAGACTAGTCCCAGACTACGGGGGTTTCCATGAAAAAGGTTTAGGAAACGGGGTGACGACACGGGAAGAACAGGGGGTAGGGGGGAAAATGATAACGACATATAAAATACGCGCGGAAAAGAAGTTGGACAAAGACGGGATTTCCGAGATGGGACACAGA
>NC_069400.1:118771630-118820876 GCF_026875155.1 Cherax quadricarinatus | reverse complement strand
AAAACACGAGTGGAATATAACTGATGTTTGGTTAATTTCGGCTAAAGGGTTTTTACGGTATTGGTGAAAGGTGCACAATAGGTGAAAGTATAAAGGATAACTAAAATCTGAAGGTAAATTTGTAAACTAAAAAGTGATGGTGTAACGTGAATTAAAGGTGAAAGCGTATTGTGAAATACAGATGATGGTGTTTGGTGCACACGACTGGTTACGTTTCCTCCCTATCGAAAACGAAAGAATATTAAAAGTAACTTTAAAAAAAATTCAAAGGAATGTAAGAAAAAAAGTATATAAGGAAGAGTGATGAGCTGATGACTTCGATATGGAAAGCTTCAGGAGTCCATTGGTCGAGATCATGGTGTGGACGAGATTTCCTAGGGGTGGGGAGATACTTTGTAATGGTTGAATGCCCAAACGGAATCGTAATGAAAATGATTGCAAAACAAACCATACCTGGGGGGTTTGAACCCGCGGTCAGAGACTCTCTGACTGGGGGTTCAAACCCACCCGTGGTATGGTTTTTAATGGTTGAATATTTACATGTACTGGTGTTGATAACAGGGGTTTGCATGATGAGAGTTTTTTTTGACAGTGATATTTATTTGGAAAAGATAATGAAGAGGATGATACCCCAAAACTGTGAAGAGGGGTATAGGACCAACAAATATATTGAGAAGATAGATAGAAAAGATAAAAAGAGATAGTGAATGTGTCTAAAAATCCTAGATAAAATGTCCCCCAAATATAGATAAAGAGGGGATATTCCAAAATTAGACTAAGGATTGTGAGATCCCACAAATATAATGAAGAGAAAATTTATCTTGCTAGAGTACAAAACCTTTGACTGGCTTTTGTTCCAGTCTTTTCTAGCATAAACAGGTTCCCCCCCAGGCTAGTTGGTATCTACCAGCCTAATACGTGTTGTTGTTTCCATCATGTTTCCATACATTTTCTCACTGTCTTCACTGGACCTCATTCACATAATCTTTCATAGATTATATACATTATTAGTCCTTCTGTTAATATTATCACCTCTGATGTACGAGGAGTCACAGATACCCGAGATCTATGTTGACTGGCATTAAACACTGTGAGCTCCTCATGTCAGAAAATTGTAAAGTATGGGTCGCATATAAACCTATTAGATTATGTGAAGCAGTGATTGCTAGAATTAGGCTACGATTTCGTCACCTGTGACAGAACAATACAATTGTCAGCGGTAAACCTCCCTAAACTGTTTATTGCACCTATGTACTGTATACTACTGTACTTTTCTTGAAGGTTACGCTACTAATTTTTGTTACTGTGCTTTAAAGTGTTATGTAACTTTCTTTTCTTGTTTTCTGGTGCTCTTTACTTGTGCGTTGTTTGTCTTACGAGGTGTCTTTTCTATTTTATGCATTATTCTTTCTTTAACATGATACTGAACTGTTGCTGCATATTAACAAACCGTTCTCGTACTCTACATTTATATATATATATATATTATATATACTATATAATAATATATATATATATATTTTATATATTTTATATAAATATATAAATATATATATATATATATATTTATATAACGTATTTTTTTGCGTATTAAATGTATCTTTTGTGTGCTTTTCCGTTCTTGTATGTCGATGTGCTCTTTTATTTGCTTAATGTCATATAAGCTTATGATGGGCCCAAGAAATTCCCAAAATTCTCTGTTCAACTCCCCCAACAATATTTCTCACAGTTAACTCATGTCTCACAAAACCATTTTCACTCTTTATTAACAAAAATTTCCCCCCGTAAAATGCAAACAAATAACCTTTGGGGGAATTTAAACTCACTTTACGGAAGTCTCGTCTGCTGACAAGACATACACAAAAAATACCCACACTTCCCACCAACATCTTTTCGCGAATGTTTAAAAAATAATGTTTTATATTTAGTTTTGAGAGTATGATTTTAATTTTTTGGGAAATTTTGGTATGAGTTTGATAGATGAGGAAAGCATAAAATTGGAATTGCTGACATATTTTTGGGAAAAATGTTTAAAAAAAAGAGTTTTTCTGTAACTTGTGGTGGGGCAAAAAAATCTGGTAACGTCGGTTAGTTTCTTAAAAAAGAAGGGTACAACAGGTTGAAAAAAGGGGGGTTTGGGGTGGATTTATGACCCCCCAAGAAACACAGATGGGATGTGACGTCAGGGTGACCCCACCGGGTCCTGTGGGGTGTGACATCGTGTGTTGGGGGTATGAGGTGAGTGCACTTAGAATTTTTCAAATATGATTTTTTTGGTGAATTTTTAAAAATGAGAGTTTTTCTGTGATATTTGGATTTTTGATTAAGTGAAAGGGGGGATTGTTGTTGGTGGTTGTCTTAGATTTATTGTGTACAAATAGTTTTCATTGTGGTGATCATGTCAAGTGTTTGTGTATTAGGTTTGTGTTCATGTTTTTTTTTTTTTCACTCCAGGGGAGGGAGTTCTTGGTTATAGTGATTTGAGGGGTTTCTATAAATGGGTGTTGGCTGGTGATGCAAAACTTAGTTTTCTTGTGATTTTGACGGTGTTTTTGGTAGTATTCAGTGGTGATTTGGTAGTAAACAGTAGTGTTTTGGGAGTTTTCGGAGGTGTTTGATGGTGTTTTTGAAGGTGTTCAAATGATGTGCACAGTATTTTTTGAAGATGTTCAGTGGTTTTTTTGGTGTTGTTCAGAGTTGGTTCAAAGTTAGTCATGTGTTAGTTATGGTAATGTCTCATGTCATAAGTGTATGAGTTAGGTTTTTTTTTTTTTTGTGCTAATGTTGTAAAGTCTGAGAATGAGGGAGGAGTTTGGTGGATGATATGTAATTTCGGTTAATGAAATGTGTAAGTATGAATGAATGTAAATTGGTGGGTGAGTTAAGAAGAAGAAAAAATGTTATGTGATCTTAGTAAAAGTATAGATAGTTTTAGTGATCTTCGTTATGATGATGTTTTAAGTGTACAAAAATGTGTGATCTTAGTGGTGGGGTTATAGAATTTGGTAAACGTCTTGATTTTGGCGATATAACAGGTTGAAACAAGGTGTTTGGGTGTGACGTCGCTGATAGCCAAGTAAACACAGGATGGAGTGTGTCATGGGAGGTATCCCTATCTGTGCTGGTATGTGTTGGTGGTAGTGAGGGGAGCGTATTAGATATTGTATGGAGTTGGTGATTGTGATTTTTTGTGCTAATGTTTATAAAAATGTGTGTTTTCTGCTATCTTAGTGGTTTTCAGGTGAGTGGTCACTGATGATAGTTGATGGGAGTCTTAGTTTTTTTTTTTTTTTGTGTGTACATGTTATGTTTTCAGCTGGTGGTGATCCTGTTGTAAGTGTTTCGTTGTTGTTTGGAAATGTTCAAACGTGTTTTTTGTGAGTATTCAAATGATTTATGAGAATGTTTTTTTTTGCGCTCATGTTATATAATAGTCTGAGGTGAGTGGGATCGTCTTGGTTATAGTGATTTGAGTGGATTTCTATAAAATGGGTGTTAGTTGGTGGTGTTGAAATTCGTTTCTGGTGATTTTTAGTGTTGTTTTGGGCAGTATTCGGTGCTGTTTTGGTAGTATTCGGTGGTGTTTTGGGAGTATTCAAAGGAGTTTGTTGATGTTTTTGAATGGGTTTAAATGATGTTTTTGGAGTAATCAAAGGTAATTGATGTTGTTTTTGGTGTTGTACAAAGTAAAGTGGGGTTTTGGGTGGGTGTGTTTGTGTATTTTGGTAAAATGTCTCATTTTCTTTAATTTAATGAGTTAGTTTTTGTGATAATGTTGTAAAGTCTGGAGACTGAGGGAGTAGTATGGTGGATGAGCTGTAATTTCAGGTAATGAAATGTGTAAGTGTAGATAAATTAGAGATGCCAAATCTTATTTGGGAGTATTCAAAATGATATTTTGGAAGTGCTTCAGTGTTGTTTGAAAATGTTCAAAGGTGTTTCTGTGAGTATTCAAATGATTTATGAGAGTGTTCGAAGTAATCTTGGGGATGTTCTGTAGTGAGATGATAAAGATTGTCGATGAAAGAATATTTCTTAAGAGATATTGAGAAAAGGAGGTCTCAAATGATGATGTATGAGAGTGTTTTGAAGGTGTTCAAAGTAAAGTGAATTGTCTGTGTGTGTTAGGTGGTCATAGAATTTTGTGAATATCTTGGATACAGTGATTTTAGTGGATTTGAGATGGGTGATGAGATGCATTTGTGGATGTGAAATGTGATTTTTGTGTTTGTTCTGAAAAGGTGTCTTGGGAGAGGGGGTGAGTGTAAAGTGAAGAAATTATTCAAAAAATTATATTTTGGGAAATGTTTCAGTGTTTTGGTAATGTTCAAAGGTGTTTTTTTTTGAGTATTCCCAATTTTATGAGATGTTTGAAGACATCTTGGGGTTGTTCTGTAGTGAGATGATAAAGGTTTGGGTGAGAGAATATTTCTTAAGAGATATTGAGAAAAGTGGTTACAAATGATGATGTATGAGAGTGGTTTTTTAAGGTGTTCAAAGTAAAGTGATGTGTGTTGTGTGTGTGTGGTGTGTGTGTGTGTGTGTGTGTGTGTTGTGTGTGTGTGTGTGTGTGTGTGTACTCACCTAATTGTACTCACCTAATTGTGGGTTTCAGGGGTCGAGACTCAGCTCCGGCCCCCCCTCTTCACTGATCGCTACTGGATCCTCTCTCTCTCTGCATGTGTGGGGGGTGTGTGTGCGTGTGTTAGGTGGTCATAGAGTTTTGTGAATATCTTTTGGGTTTCAGTGATTTTTGTGGATTTGAGATGGGTGATGAGATGCATTTATTGGGTGTGAAATGTGATTTTTGTGTGTGTTTTTGAAGAGGTGTCTTGGGAGATGGGTGAGTGGATTGAAGAAATGGGGGTGAGTTGGGAAAGAGGGGTATGGGGAGGGTTGTATTAGAAATTTAATTTGAAGTATGGGGGGATTTTACTGAAAACAAAGGTAAATGTGTGAATTTTTTAAAAAAATTATAGAAGTGAAAAGTTAGATATAATGGAAAAGAAATGGAGGGGGGTAGAAACATGTCGCATTATTTGGGGTAGTGAGATGATTAGTTGTTGTGAGTATAATATCAATTTATGTGGATACAAGGAGATGGGTATGGAGAGGATTTTATTAGAATTTTAGTAATGTAGGGAGGAATGTGTATTACTTTTAAAATATTCAGTAAAAAGAATGGGAAAAAATTTGTATCGAAAGAGGAAAAATTGTGAATAATTGGTAAGTGATGGGGGTTTTTGGGTATTGTTGTCGAACTAGAGATACCAAAAAGATGTTATAAGTGGGTTGTTGTGGTGATGTGGTTTTGGGGTGTTCTGGGTTGTGGGTGTTGTTGTCGAACTAGTGATCCAAAAAAAGGGGTTTATAAGTTGTTGGTTGTTTGTTATGGTGTTGTGGGTGTGGGTGATGTGGGTTGTGGGTGTTGTGAGATGTGGATGTTGTGGGTTGTGGCGTTGGGTTGTCGAACTAGAGATACCGAAAAAGAGATGATTCTGTTGTAAGTCTTCGTGTGTGTTTGGATTGTGTTCATGTTTTTTGCACTCATGTTATATCTTAGTTGGGGGTGAGTGTACTCATAAAAATTTGGTAATCGTTTTGGGTTATAGTGATTTGATTTGATTTCTGTGAAAATGGGTGTTAGTCTGTAATGTTGATCATAGTTATGGTGATTTTGGAGGTGTTTTGACTGTATTCAGTGGTGTTTAGTAGTATTCAGTGGTGTAATTTGGGAGTACTCAAATAGTGTTTGAGACTATTCAAAAGGTGTTTTTGAAAGTGTTTAAATGATGTGCAAGAGTATTTATGAAGAAGTTCTGGGAGTATTCAGTGGTGATTTGCCGGTGTTCAAATATGTTTTAGGAGTATTCAATGGTAATTGATGGTGTTTTTTGGTGTTGTTCAAAGTAAAGTGTGGGGGTGTATGGGTGTGTTTGTGTTAGATTTGGTAAAATGTCTCATGTTATAAGTTTGAGTTAGTTTTTGTGATAATGATGTAAAGTCTGGAGAATGAGGGAGGAGTTTGGTGGATAGTTGTAATTTAATGAAAAAATGTTTAAATGTAGATAAAATTTGAGATGTCAAATCTTTTTTTGGGAGTATTCAAAATGAATTTTGGAAGTGTTTCGGTGTTGTTTGGAAATGTTCAATGGTAAATTTTTTTGACTATTCAATGATTTTGAGAGTGTTCGAAATAAAACTGGGGGGGTTGTTCTGTAGTGAGATGATAAAGGTTATCGAAGAGAGAATAATTCTAAGGATTAAGAAAAAGGTGATCTCAAATTTATGATGTACGAGAGTGTTTTGGAGGTGTTCAAAGTAAAGTGAGGTTTTTGTGTGTGGGTGTGGTGTGTTTTGTGTGTTTGTGTGGGGTTAAACTTCGTAATATGTAAAATTGTGACTAGTGAATTTATCGAAAAGTGGTTTAAGTGTTGTGGTGACTTTTTCTGATGAAATAGTTAAAACGAGAAAAATTTTGGTTATGAGTGAAAATTGTGAGATTTGGTGGAGAATGAGGGGTTTTGGGGGGTCGGGAGAATTTACTTTTGTCGGAGAGTGACCTGAGATGTTATCTGAATCGGTCAGATAAATTCGCCAGACTTTTTCGATGAAATAGTTTTAAAAAGAGAAAAAATGTCTAGACTTGAGGAGAGGACTCTTTTGTTGTATTTTGTAAAGGAATTTTGGATTGTTGTGGGTAAATTTAAAGAAAAATGTGGAATTATTTGGGGTTTTCCTGGTTAAGAGTGAAAAGTTTAAAAGTTTTCCCTATGTTGTTATGAAATGTGTAATACTGAGATGGTGACGACGAAGAAGATCCAGAACAAAATGCCCAAAAATTTCTTCAAGAGAAAAAGAATTACTATGTTGATTTTATTCCCAATGAATTGTACATTTTTTCAATTAATTTGTATTTTTTTGTTGTTTGTATTACCAGAAATGTATATGAAATATTGTGTATTGGTTGTATAATAAATAAATGAAAATATTGTGTATTATGTTATCCTGCTTTTTAAATTAATGTTTGGTCACAAGATTAAACCTGTGTGTGTGAGGTCATTGCGTGCGTCGCTGACATAGGGGAAGTTCATTTTGGTCGACAAGATTCACCCTGTGTGTTTTGAGGTCATCACATGACGTCACTGACCGCCGAGTAAACACAGTGGGTGAGGTCACACTTGTTTAGACCTGTAGTAAGAGAAAGTACCCCTGCCCCATAGGGGGGAATTTATTTGAATGCTACCCCCAGAGGGGAAAAACCAAAAAACTTGATCCAAAGAGATGGGGTCTTTGTAGTATTGATATCGAGAAAAACTTGATCCAAGGAGGTGGAGGAAAATACTTGGGCCCGAGGAGGGTAGAAGTGGATGGTGGGAGAGTGTTGATCCGAGGAATGGAGCAGTTTAATTTGGGATGCAAGTGGGAGCCCATTTTGAATGCTTACCCACAGAGGGGGAATCCAAAAAACTTGATCCGAGGAAGTGGAGTCTTTTTATTATTGATATCGAGAAAAACTTGGTCCAAGGAGTTGGAGTCTTTGTATTATTGATATCGAGAAAAACTTGATCCTAGGAGTTGGAGCAGAAATTTTGGGATGGGGGTGGTGTGGGGAAAGAGTGTTGATTTCCCAGGAGATCATAAGAAATTCGAAACCCCACAGGGGGGAAATCCAATGAAGTTTGGGGGAGAAACATATGGTTTAGAAGGTGTTGATCCGAGGAGATGGAACGAATAAATTTTGGTTTGGTGGGAGGGGCACCCATAGGAGGAAACCCAAAAACTTGATCCAAGGAGATGGAGAGCACAAGAAAATGAAATTAAAAAAAAATAAAAAAAAATCGGAAAAAATTGAGGAGCGGGCGATCCGGACGACGCTGCAGAAGGCGCTGCAGAAGGTGCGGGCGGCGCGGGGTGCGGGCGCGGGTCGGCGCGAGCGGGCCTCGTCGGGCGGGCGCGGGGGGGGGCCCGCGGGGGTCGGCACAGGCAGGGTCGGGGGTGGGGTCAGGGATGGTGCGGGGGTGGGGGTGTGGTTGAGGGCGAGGGGGTCGAGGGTGGGGGTCAAGGTCTTAGCAAAAGGTGTAAAAAGGGGGCACCCTTTGTTACAGCGCTCAAAAAAAACCCTTGCCGAAAGAAACACCTAGGGGAAAAAGGCGCTCAGAAGAAAAGTATACTACTTTATTATATATAATAAAATTATATATATATATATATATAATATAATATATTATAAAATATATAAAAGGGCACCCTGCCTGGGGGAAAAGGGCCGGGTGTATAATAAAAAAAAATAAAAAAAAATTAAAAATATATATATATATATATATAATATTTATATTATTTTTTAAATTTAATATATATATATATTATATATTTTTTTTTTTTTTTTTAAATAAGGGGGTCCACCCTGGTGTAAATTGTGGGACCCATGCCTGGGAAAGGGAAAAAAAGGCTTAAAGGAAGAATTTTTGGATTTCTTCCTGAACCCCGTTTAATATTCCACTTCCCCTACCCCCCCCCTCTTTAAACATTTTTTTTACTAATAGGAATATTATTACTAATAGGCACAAAGATTTAAGAGATACATTGTTAATATAATGGCATATAGGGTACTGTTCTGGTATCACTGATTATAAGGCAAAATTCATCCACTCCTCAGAGCTGGGGGTGTCCCCAAAAATCAGCTGCATTACCCCTTTAAACGCTGCACTGACCGCTGGTCAAAAACTACTGCCCTGGGACCCTAGTTACCCGATAGTCTTTTTCCCAGTCCTTAAGGAAAATTTAATGCACCTTTCCCATACCAAGGGGGTCTGCCCATGGGGAAAAAATATAATGATGGCAAATTTTCCATATTTTCTGACTTTTGGACTCCCAAAGTGGGACTCCCTCCTTCCTCCTTGGGGTATTGGGATAAGTATCAGCCAAGGTAGTGCACATGTATAGTCCCACACCACCTGCTTTCCCACTGCAAGGGTTTAAGGGGATACCATTGGACGCTTCTGGCTGCTATCGATCGATAGTTGGGTGGCTCCCCTTTTGCTGGGATCCCGCTGTTGTGAGGTCCTCTTGATAATGTTATTAACCCCTCTGTCTTGCACTTTCCCCGGGTTTTCGGCACACAAACCATGGTACCCCAATCGGTCTGCTGCTTCACTGCACAAATACACCTTGTTGCGAGAATAGGGCGGCAAGTCAAGGGCAACACCGATGCGGATGGGCGTGGGTCGAGGGGTGTGCCAAGGCGGGGTTGGGAACAGCCAACAGAAGTCCCCCCGCATGAGGGGGCCCCACTGCCAGCGGGGGGCTTATCCTTCCCTGACACACTTGAACATCGTTGAGGCTAATTTTCCCCCCATTGGACCTCCCCGTGCGATTGTTTGTAGTTGTTGGGGGACAGGTCCCGGTTTTTTTGAGCCCGTTTAAAATTTTCCCAGATCATTGCTCCCTCAAAAAATTTTTGGGGTTGGGCTCCAATCTTGTCCCTAAGATGTTCGGGAGAATCGCTGCTACAAGCTCTCTGGGTGCATACACAGGCAGAAAAGCAGGTAACCAACTGTGATACTTGGGACACCTGCTCCTAGTCTGACTGGAATGTACTTGGTTCCACTGCCCGTTTTTAGAGTAAGGTTAAAATACGTCATATTCGTGCAGTAAGGGTTACAATGAAGGTCACATCTAGGAAATTGTCAACCTGGGGAGACTCAAGCACTTTGTGAGAAGGTACAAGGCATCGTGGGTGTCCAGATTGCCTATTCGTTGTTCCATTCTCCTAACTCTTCCCAAATTTTTTCCTGAGAATTGTTCCATGGCATTGCTTTCCCCGAGGTGCCCTAAAATACACTATTGGGGGGGAATGATGCTGCTCCTGGTATTTTGAATTCACTGCATTTTTCCTTTTTGACTGGGCTGAGATGTTTCACATTTGGATGGATTCAGGTGAGACCCATTTCCTGTCCCCGTGCTTACCCGTGTAAGGCATGTAGGAGGGGCTTTTTTTGTCCTGCAGTGTGCCATCATCTAGGACCAGTGTTTACTCGTGGTCGTCTGACTGTGATTCCCAACTGAATACGAAGAGATATGGGCAAAAAGGGTTCCTTTTTGGGCACCCCCGATGTGCAAGAACACTCCAGTGGCCTGCTGGAAATTCAAATGTGGAAGGCAACACTGCGGTCCCTTTTTAAAAACTCCTGGTGCCTGCTGTAATGTCATATCCTGTGTTAGGTGACTAGGGGTACCTACTGTTCAAGTATTCAAGTGTTGTGTTTAAAAGTATACCTGACTAATGATGTAAATTAAAAGACAATCTTCTCTTGGCCCCTCACCAAAACTCTCTCTTTCTCTTCGCTCCCATTCTCTCACTCGGACTCCTCCCCCCTCATTTCTGCAGCCCACTCCCTCCCCCTTATAAATCTTTTTTCTCCCTACCCCAACCAGCCGTACATCCCTCCCTCCCCTCCCTCTACTCAAGAGACAGCACAGACCAATTTCATTGCGGAGAGACATTTAAAAGAGTCGTAATGCAAATGTCTCCATCACTTACAAGGAATCCCAGGTGCAAAACCCAGCCCGTTTAGTTGTTGTGATGAGAGATCACCTCACTCTCTTATCTCCTCCTCTCTCCACTCTCGGCCCTCGTCGGTCCTCCGCCTCCTCTCTCTCACTTCTTCTCTCCTCTCATCCTCTCTCATTCTTCTCGCACTCTCTTCTTCTCTCTCTCTCTCTCTACTTCTACATTCTTTCTACTTCAACTACCTTCATTTTTGCCTATCTCTCTCTCTAATCTTTTCTTCTGTTTCTCTGTCTGTAGTCCTCCTCCTCCTGTTCTCCCCTTTCCTTTCCACTCTCTCTCCCTTCATTCTCCTTCTCCTCTTCTCTCTCTTTTTTCTATTCTCTTCTTCTTTCCCTCTTTCTTCCACCTCACAGTTGTTTCCCACATCCTTCACTACTGTTCTTCCTCCTTCCCCCTACTCTCTCTCTCTCCTCTTTCAATGCATTCCTGTCCAATTGCACCTCACTCCCGTTCTTCAATATTTTCTTTGTATCCCCACTTTCTTCATTCTGCCTGTTCCTCGTCCTTCATTTCTTCCCTTTATCACAATATTCCAACATCTCTTCCCTTACCTCATCTCCACGCAAAAACAAGTGGAAAGTTGCAAACATAAGTATGCACAAACACACCGATGAAATGAGTTGCAGAATGGTGTTGTTTTCAGGTGGGCAGAAGACTTTCTGCAGGTATTACTATCCCCTAGCCAGACTTGATGCTCGGTGAAGGCTCTCGATCCAAGGGAAATGACCCATCCTATCTTCCTTCCACTCCTCTATCGAACCTTTTTCTGCCCGCGTGCAATTAAATGCAGTTCTCTGGTTTTGTTTTATTCTGTTTTTGTCCGTCATCTCATGTAAGTTCAGGTTTGCCTCCTCCCTTTCGTCTCCAGACATTCTCATCTCTCCCTCTTTTCCCATCCTCTCGTCTTCCTTATTCTTCTTCCATTCATCTTCAAATTTCCTCTCTTCTCCAGCTTCTCACACCCTTCCCGAGGCCTTCCCTCAACCTTCAGGTTACCCCTTCACGCTCCCTCATTTGATGATTCTTTCCTTTCTGCCCCTTTTACCTCTCTTTTATTCTCTCCCTCCCTGCTTCCCCCCCCCGTCTCCCCTGCAAGTAACAGACAGAGACACGCGCACTGCGAGTGTTGCAGCCCGACTGTCCTGGCATTACGAGATGGAAGGTGAGTAAAGAAAATTCCCAAGAAGAGGGGAAGGTATTGAAGGAAGCGATATTTCAAACTGTGAACAGACACACACTACAGTGCTCTTGTCCTTCTTTAGCCCGTATTCTAAGAAGGGGGTAAGAGGGAAATGTGGGAGGAGAGAGGTGAAGAGGTGTAGATAAGAGAGGATTGAGGAGAAAGAAGTGAGGTAGATAGATAGGGGGAAAGGAAAGGTGTGTAGCTAGGAAGGAATACAACGAGCGTAGTGTATTTAACGAAGGTGGTAAATTTGTGGGGTAAGCATCACGAGGAGTTTGTGCAGGAACTCGATTCTCCGTCCTCTAGTCGAAGTCCGATTCTCAGGCTTGAACAGACATTAATGAAGAACAGATTTGTGATTCGAATGCTTCTTTATCAAGCAGGGATACCTCATTTACCACAAGACCTCGCCACAGTGATGCTTGTCAAGTAGTAGATGAAAACCCATTGTGGCTGATTAAGCCTCCACTGAGGATTGTCGTAAAATGAAGGTTGTCTTTGAATACTAACTTACCAACTTACACTATTGCTCCACAGTGACAATAAAAAAATCGCAGCGACATTCGCACGCGATGACACGGACGTAATCTCTGTGATTCCCTCAAGCATCCAGCGTGGGAGAGCGAGGGGAGGGTCCGGCAGTCCGTCATGTGAGGACAGTACTAGTGTTTGGTAACCATTATCCACCTCCCCGGCTGAAATTAACATCCCACATGCCACCGTCCTCACTTCTCAACCCCCGAGAGAACGTGACTCACTCCTCGGTGTTCGTCACCCAACCCCAAGGGAACGTGGGCTCACCCTCGGTTTCGTCTCCCAACCCGAGGAACGGGACTCAGGATGGGCGTGCCCATCCGCTGTGTGCAAAGTTAGTATATTTAAGGCACAGTTATACATAATTACAATTATCATGCAAAGTGGTAAATTATCGTAGGAGAACCCAGAAAGGTCCAATCATGATGACTTATTTTCCCATTGGTGCTTATTTATCTCCATAAGGGTCCTTGACTTTGTTCCATTAGTCCTTTGACCTTATTTCCATAAGGTCCTAGAATATATACCATTGGGATCTTGACTTATTTTCATTGGGGTCCTTGACTTTATTTTCATATCCTATGACTTATTTTTATTGGGGACCTTTGACTTATTTCCATGGGAATCCTAGACTTATTTCACGGGTCCTTGGCTTATTTCCAATGTATCTAATACTTCGGCCTTTTGTTTATGCAGTTTTTTGAGAGCTCCTGACTAGTGTTATAGCGCCGTCAGCATGTGTATCATTGCCTCATCGTCCTAACAGTAGTAACATAGCAAACAACAACGTTTAAAAAAAAAAGCAATGAAATACAAGCAACAGCTGCGGCAGAGCTTGTAGTAATAGGTTATATAGTAGCCGATGAATTACAGTAGAAGAAATAATAAATCTGAATATCACAGAAATGCATCTGGAATCCCGTGAAGATCTACCTACAACTCCTAAGATAACCAGACATGATCAAACCAAATGCAAGAATATGTGCTCAATCTTACGGTCATGCTCTTCAACAAATGTGTTTGATTGTCCACGTTACTAACAAGTATAAAGTTTTAGCACAAATAACCTATGTCAAATGCCAAGATATCGTACTGAGTATATGAAATACCAGACTTAGGAGCAAGTATTCTAAATCTACTTGAAAAAGATTATATCTAAATGGTTGAAATTTACCCTCAGGGACGCTTGTTAACCCTTTTTTAGCCCAGTTCCTGTGTCTTCTGCGCCACCCCTTGTTCTTTGCCGCAATCCCTCTACATAAAGTTGATGGGGAGCGAAAATATACTATCCACTTCTGCGGGAAAAAATTGAATCAATGATTGTGGAAGCGGAAGAACTAGTAAAGATCAGTGGTAGTAGAATTATTATAATTACAGCTATTATTATTATTATTATTATTATTAATTAAAGAGCATATGGATACACAAAAGGCCTAGGAACAGGCACCCGAAAGAGTTAACAGAGTACATCCTGATTTATATCTACAGTTCACGTTATCTGTTACAAGCAAAATTTACGAAATTTTGCTTAATATTCTGTTATCTTATTTTCATTAATAAGATGTTTTGACATGTCAGACATAGGTTATTATACTTTCTATATTCTTTAATAAGTAGAAAATTAATCGGATAGTGTTAAAGACAGTGACCAAAAGGGCTGGCCACATTGCATTTTGGTTTGACGTCCCATCTGTGGTGTCTAGCCATCTGGTACCTGAGGTACCTGGAGGTACTCTGCCAGAAATACTTGGTAACCAAGCCTAAGCGCTGGCAACTACAACATCAGTAAGTTAGTTCACACGGGTATTTCATCTCGGGGTGACGACGCTTAACAGGCAGGACTGTGAGCTAGAGATCAACCCCTATGTACTACAAACTGAAATAGGTAACTGCAAATAGCAATCACAAGCGAGGATACGGTAAGAATGAAGAAACCAAATGGTTCTGGGAGAAGATGGTTAATTAATGATCGTAGTGGGTATGGAGGGTAGTAAGCTGTGGTCGTGGTTCGACGGTAGTGGGTTTGAGGAGTATGAGTTGAAGTATTGGGTTGAGTATTGGGTTGAGGTAGTTAGTTGAGGGTAAGTGGGTTGAGGGTAGTGGGTTGAAGGGTGTTGGGCTGAGGGTATTAAGTTGACGGGTAGTAAGTTGAAGCAAGTGGGTCAATCCCATCCATTGAAATTGCCATGTCCGATTTGTCATATTTAGTTTACCTACCTGGAGGTGGTTCCGGTCCGGGGGGTCAGCGCCTCTAGGGACAAACCTCCGTGTTGCTGCTGGCCTCTGCACTTATTTCGAGTACAAATCACAGCCCGGCTGTCGTGTACTGACTTTAGTTATCTGTTCCGGCTCCCTCTTTGAAGGCATCCAGGGTGTCTATTTGGTAATACCCCTTATGCCTGTGGAGGTTGTTATACAGTCTTGGACCCCAGACACTTACTGTGTTTTCTCTCTGATTGTAGCTAAATTGGCGCCCCTGCTTTTTCAATACTGAGGATATGTAGCCATCGTCTGCTAGACCTTTTGCTTTCGTAGGAGTATTTCTGTGCTCAGATTTGGGAACAGCCCCTCTAGGACATGTTTGTGTAGACACTATGTATCCTCTCGCCTGCTCTCCAGTGAGTACAGGTCAATGAACTCTAAGTGTTCCAAGTAATTTTTGGTGTTTGACGGAACATATAGTTCAATAAAAAGTTCTCTGACTTACTCTTGATCTGTGATTTTCCCTGCCTTGAAACGTAGATGTTTACAATTATAACAGTATTTCAGCCTTAAGAAAACGAAAAAATGATTTACAAAGAATCTCATTGTCTGTGGCATCCCTTGTTTTGAAGGTCTCATTTCCATCCTATCATTTTCCACGGTGATGTGATAGTGAGTGGGAATATAATGCAGAGAATTCCGTAGTTTTGGAAGTTAGAGAGTGGCGGGATAACTCAAAACTGATGTCCATAGGGCCTGAGGAATGGTTGTTGAGTGGTTCGGACATGTAGAGAGAATGGGCGAAACAGAATGACTTCAAGAGTGTATCAGTCTGTGTGGAAGGAAGGCGTGGTAGGGACGCCTAGGAAGGTGTTTGCTAGGGGCTTGGACTTCCACAGGCATGCCGTGAGCGTGTTTGATAGGAGTGAATGGAGACAAATGGTTTTAAACTTGACGTCTGTTGGAGTGTGACAAATGAACATAAGAAGGATTCAGGGAAACCGGCATGCCGGACTTGAGTCCTGAGATGGGAAGTACAGAGTGCCGCACTCTGAGGAGGGGTGTTTAATGTTGGCAGTTTTAAAAACGTATGTAAAGCACCCTTCTGGCAAGACAGTGATGGAGTGATATGATGGTGAAAGTTATTCTTTTTTCGGGCCAACCCTGCCTTGGTGGGAATCAGGCCAGTGTGATAATAAAAAAAAAAAAAAAATGTGAATAGTGACCTATGTGATCCTGAAGGTGAGATCTCTGAGATTAACATCCCAAGAGTCCTTCACACTACTTTTGCAGCCAAATTTTCAAGATTTTTCCTTATTTAGTTTTAGTTAGATAGGCCTTGGTTAGATTATCCTCTATCAAAATAACCACTTTAAACGATAACTACAAAAAACTAGACCAAAGATAAAGAGAAACCGACCGAGTCCACTAAAAAAGTATTTATGTCATGGATAATTACTTATTTAATCCTCATTAGTCACCCAATTGACTGTCGTAGCAAACAGTGAAATACTTCTGTTATTGAGAGGATGGGCAAGAGAGGGGTGATGGTGGAGGTAGAAGACAGAAGAAGAGGGGAGCCTGCCTACTCGTCTCCAGTCAAAAGGCAAGACACTCATCGCAGTGTTTGAAAGAGACCGACTGTTTTCCTCTCAAGCCAGACCAAGTCAAGTGGAGACAAGCCATGTTATGCGTGTGAAAACAATAATTCCTTGTTGTGTAGAGTGTGTTAGTAGGGAAGAGACCTGCAATGGTTACTTTCATAATTACGTGTACCATCTGATATTTCTTTGCCTGCACTAAATAAATATTATTTTAACGACAACAATCAACTACTGCAACTCCTGACTGCTACCACAACGAACAGCACACTAACTACCTGAATGCTACTACTGTTACTACGAAAAACAGTACAACCACTACTTTTGATTCTACCACTATTATTACTGCGACAGCAACAACTATCTGACTACAACTACAGTGGTCAACAACTACACTCCACCTACCTACAATACTACTACTACGCAGCAACAACTACTTTTCTGGCTTCTACTACGGACAACAATTCACTCCTCACTTACTACTACTACGATAACAACAAGCTACTTATCTACTACCATTGCACAGCCACAACAAGAAGAGTCAATATGATGTCAATGAAGACAAATTCCAACTACTCCCGTTACGGAAGCTGAGGAAATAATAACTAGGACCTGAGTATACTACAAACCTTATTCACATACCATAGAGAGGGAAAGTAATGTGAAGGACCTGGGTTGGTAATGTCTGAGGACCTCACGCTTCAAGGACACAACATGCCACTATCACATCTGCTAGAAACTTGACAGGATGGATTATGAGAACATTCAAGACAAGAGATGATATTGTAGCCATTGAGTGATCCTTTTTAAATTAAATTGTTCTCTTCTAGGCTGGAATACTGCCTGTACAATTAACCAATCCCTAGACAAGGCAGTGAAATTGCAGATCTAGAGAATGTACAGAGACCCTTTAATGCACGTATAAGTTTCCATCAAACACCTTAACTATTTGGGAAACACCTGGACATTGACTATGTACTCACTGGAGCGCAGGCGAGAGATATTATATCATAACTAACACCTGGAAGATCTGGGAAGGACTGGTTTCGAATATACACAGCAAGCAAATCGCTCGATACGAAAGCAAAGACTGGCATCGAATGCAACATACCCCCGTGAAAAGTAGGGCATCACTGGTACACTAAGAGAAAAAATACGCAATATGAGTGTCCGGGGCCCAAGATGTTTCACCAGCCTCCCTCAGCATAAGGGGCATATACTATAGACCCACTGTTTCCCTTCAAGAGGGCGCTGGACAGACACCTAAGGCGGTGCCGGATCAGCCAGGCAGTGGTTCATACGTTGGATTGCGTGCGGGGCAGCAGAAACAGCCTTGTTGATCAGGCTCTGACCATATGGAGGCCTGGTCGTGGACCGGCCCGCGGGGGCATTGGAACCCCGTAATACCCCCCCAGGAATTACACCAGGTAGTCTGACTAACTATTTACTACTACTATTACTGGCATCCTTGGCACTACTAACTGCGAGAGAGGAGAAAAGGTGTAGAAGTTATGAGTGGCGACCCATCACGTACAAAAAAGTGAAGATGGGTCGGACTGACGATAGAGGAATGTTGTTGTGAGGGAATGATGGGGCGAGGGGAAATGTGGGGGGGTGGATTGGAGTGGAACCAGTGGTGGCACTGTGTCGCTGGTGATTGCGTCTGAGGGGGTGCCCAGGTTGTGTCCTGCACTTCCAGACATCATTCCATCTTGGTATTCTCCTCACTCTCACTCTTCATTCTCTCTCTCTCGTTCTCTCTCTCTCCTCTCTCCTCTCTCTCTCTGTAGAGTACACTTAACATCTCAGTACCAACACGGACCTTCCCTTAGATACCGTACACCAGTGCCAAAAGTTTGAAGCTGACCGACGAGACATTCTCAAGTTACAAACAAAAATCTGTTCGAGAAATGAATCATCACCGCCACATAATGTCTCTTGTGATATACGTGGTCTCTTAATGCTAAGTGCAGGGAATCTTAGATCCCGGAGAACTGGAGCTACGGTCCTCTTGTCGTACATCTAACCGGAATACCCCCAATTCATGACACTGTATAAGCCTACGGATTTAACGGCGCGGCCAGGGAATGGTTATATATTTGGTCATGCCGAATAGCAAATTTTATCAAGTAGTCAGAATTATTGAAAATTATGTCCTTCTTAAATTTTCTAGGGATACGTTAAAGATAATTTTTTTCATTAATGTTATTGTAAAAATTAATACTTTTGTACCAAAAGAACCTAGAAAACTTACCTAACCTTAATTATAAAAAAGCGCAATTTAAATTTATCTAGATCCAGCTAAAAATATTTTAGAAAGGTTTACAATAATTTAATAATAAACATACACAATTTAAAATATATTTTTTTAGTTAGGTTCAGAATGATTTTGCGAAATAAATTGGATATACAAATTTCGACTTGCCTTATTCGTCAGAAGAGCGTTTTCTATTTAAGCCAACATCGCAAGTTTTACATTATTCTGGCACGACCCACACACACACCGCACACACACACACCACACATAGTAAATATATATATATATATATATAATCTATCTATATATATCTAATATATATATTAATATATATAATATATATATAGTATATATATAGTATAAATATATATATATATATATAATAATATAATATATAATATATATATATATAATATATAATATATATAAATATATAATAATAATATTAAAATTTATATATATATATATATAAATATATATTAATTCAATAAGATCACAGTAAACAGGTTATTCCATATATCAAAACAAACCACACTGAAAGAATAGAGAAATTCCAAGCGCTTTCTGACTACTCACATTATCAAGAACTATGTAAAGTAAAGCATCCTAGGAAGGTATATAAGGTCTGGCCAACACCTCCTAGCAGATCCCACAACGGTTTAAACCCTGACGCACGCCGGCACAACTGGACAGGTCCATTGCACAACCCCACCAACAAACAATACACCCAAGAAAATTTCTAAAAATTATTATTTGTCCAGTGTATTATTAAATTCTTCAAATCTATTAATTATAAATGGATCTAATTTAATATAAACCAAAGGAAATAATCATATTATTGTCAAACTGCTTTTTATGAAACAATTCAATTAATACCTGTCGACCATGGACTTGCCTGAATACTACTTTTCTCTCAACTTTTTGAAATCAATTTAATGTGATAAATCTCTCTCTTACATGAATACATAGATGCATTTGGAATCTTGACCATTCATATGCTTATATAATGTTTTTTTAATCTTAAGTTCGAGATTTTTTAACCAGTTTGACCGTAATAAACATTATCGGGGAAATGTTGGCTACCTAGGAATATCTTATAGACACATCCATGCAGCATTTAGGGGGAAATCTTTATCAAAAGTTTTTTTACTGTATCAAGATTTTTTGAATACAAACTTAATATTAAAAGACTTAAGAAGAGAAGGCATATCCAACCATAGTTTTCATGGTAAGAGAGAACCAACATATTTTTAATTGAATAAGGCGTTGTCCCTTTTTTGAATTTTAATAAGTTATTTCCTAGCAACTTTAAAAGATTTTCATTAACATTCTTGTTATTTTAAATCATTACCTATTATCATAAATTTTGGGATATTTTCCTCATCTATGAAACTCAGGACTACAAATCGTAAAGCTCTCAAAAAAACAATTGATGATAAAACAGACAGTTTGACTCTAACTTGATGCTCGAATAATAGTTGACATAGGAACAAGTTATTTGTAGGTTTTCTGTTAAAAATTTAAATTGGTTGGCATGGGAAATCCCCTTCAACCTGTTCTTAGTAACCATATACATGGAATTTTTTGAAACAAGGTTGTTAACACACAATCGCTCCCTAATAGAGCTAAATGTTTCATAAATGTTGATGATATTTTGTGTCATAATGCCAAAAATGATAATATACACCATTTCCTTGGAAATTAAATAGCTTTAGCCCATACTATAAATTTTACTGTTTATTGAATAAAATAACTCACATGCCTTTCTAGATGTTATAATTATTAAGGTAATAATGAATACAAATTTAAAAATTTACGGAAAACCTACAAATAACTGTACTATGTCCACTATTTATTCCTTCGCATCAAGTAGAGTCAAACTGCCCTGTTTTCCTCATCATTGTTTTTGTAGATGCTTTACTAAATTGTAGTCCTAGAGTTCATAGAGAGGAAATATCCAAAATTTATGAAATAGTAAAGATTAAAATACCCAATAAATGTAATTGGAAAAATCTTTTAAAGTTGCTAGAAAAACTATTACAATCCAAAAAGGGACAACCAGCCTTATTCAACCTAAAAATATATTGGTTCTCTCCCCTTACCCTAAAAACTTGGTATGATATGCCTTCTCTTCTTAGACTTATAAATATTAAAGTTGTATTCGAAAAAACTTGTATACAGTATAAAACATTTTGATAAATATCCAAAATTCCCCCCCAAAATGCTGAAGTGATGTGTCAAAAGATTCCTTGTAAAAAATTGCGATAAATGTTAATAACGGTGTCAAAACTGGTAAAAATGCCTCGAACTAAGATTAAAACAAGCATAAATATAGCATTAGAACTGGACAAGAATCCAATGCTCTATTTATTCATGTAAGAGATTTTAACCATCCAATTGATTATCAAAAAGTTAGAGAAAAGTAGTACAAGCAAAGTCCATGGTCGACGTAATATAATTGAAACTTGTTTCATAAAACATTTTGACAATAATAAGAATATTTCCTTTGGTTTTATATAAATTTATATCCATTTATAATTAATAGAATTTGGAAAGAATTTAATAATACCTGGACAAATAATAATTTTTTAAAATTTTCTTGGGGTAAGAATAGTTTGTTGGTTGGGTTGTGCAACATGACCTGTCCAGTTTGGCCGGCGTGCGTCAGGTGTTTAAAACCGTTGTGGGATCTGATAGTGAGGTGTTGGCCAGACCCCATATATACTTCCTGGATGCTTTTCTTTCATAGTTCCTTGAAAAGTATTAGTCACGAAGTGCATGGAATTTCATCTATTCTTTTCAGAGTGGTAGTTTTGCATATATAATATATATATATAAAATATATATAGTAAATATATTAAATAAAAAATATATATCTATAAATATATAATATAAGGAATTTTCAAGAGCACAGGCGAAATATACACAACCCACTGATCTCTGGCCGAAGGAGAACTCGAACATACGACCTACACGAACAAGGTACGCATGCTATACCAATTCACACACACTGGACAATACCTTGGCGCCTAGCACAATGCTAGACGTTGATCCAAGGCAGCCAGCTTTCGGGGAGAAGGGCTTAACAGCTTTTCATTCTCATCCCCTGCAGTTCATCGACCAACTAGAGAAATTTTAAACAATGCAAGGATTCGCAATAGCAGGGCGAAATATAATCACAAACACGATCTCTGGAAAGCTGGCGCCTTGGATCAACGTCAAAGCCATTGTGCTAGTCGCCAAGGTATTGTCCATGTGGAAAGAATGGTATAGGACACTGCGTCCTTGTTCCAAGGTATCGTAGGTTCGAGTCTATTTCGGCCCAGAGACATTGTTTATACAAAATATAAATATATATATATATATAATATAATAAAATATCTAAATATAATCTATATGATATATATAATAAATTATATCTATATATATATATAACTAAAAAAGAGGAAATAATTTATTGAATAATAACACATAGATCAGAAGGTGAAGGACAAGAATCCACTGATGTGTAGTCAATGTAAAAATGTCGAAATTTTAAGTGGCATAATTATAGAGCCTTACTGGTGCATAATTAGTGAATTATTACGAAAAGTAAACCCTGTATCATTTATAAGCAATGAGAAAGTATTAAGAGATTATGAATGTGGGTAATGACATAGAGAAAATATACGATTACAAGGGGTGTGTGGGTATGTGGAGAGAGAGAGAGAGAAGGAGAGAGAGAGAGAGATATAGAGAGATAGAGAGAGAGAGAGAGAGGAAGAGAGAGAGAGAGAGAGAGATAAACGAAAGAGAGAGAGAGATAGAGAGAGACTTACCAAATTACACCCACATAAAAAGCCATTATCAATCAAGGAGGCTTTGATGGAGGCAGTAATATTTTACATTCTTCAGAGACGTGTGACTGAACTCCATTCACAACCCAACACGATGAGCCTGTTCTATGTTGTCCTTCCACCTCCCACCTAACACCCACCCAACACACACACACACACACACATACACACACACCACACACACACACATATATATATATACACATATACACACACACACACACACACACACACAAGCCACACACACCAGCGACAATATACACATATACACACACACACACACACACCACCTCAACACACACACCCACACACACACACAAGCACACACACACACACACACACACAACACACACACACACACCACACACACCACACACACACACCACACACACACTCGACACACACACACAAACACGCAACACACACAACACACACACCCAGACGCACACACCAGTATACACACACACACACACACACAACCACAACACACACACACACACACACACACACGCACACACACACACCAAAAAAAAGGTAATCAGCTGAGGAAAGAAGGTAGGGAGTTCACAAGAAACGACTAAGAAGTAAGTGAGGAGCTCAAACATGAGATTATAAGTATTTACATTGTAGACAGAAAGGTCTCCGGAGTTTCAGAACAAGGGAAGTACCCAACAAGGGATATACCAACAAATGTTGGATGAAATAACACACAACCGAGGAGGAGGTGCAGAAGCCGCTAAGTGGACCGTTTGATAATTCAAGGCGGTGGAACCGAGCATCTTTCTCGTGCGTCCCTTAAAGAGGGAGGAGAGACTCATTTTGGTGCCACTAACCACAATTTCACACATCCATTTAACTACCTGATGTATGGAAACGGCAAATTAGTCGCCCATCTTTAGGAAAGGAGGCAACCGAAGCACAATTATACCCAGTGTCACGACTGTATAGTACGCAAGAGTCAACGATAAAATTACAGGAGGAAAGAGTTGGTGGAGCACCTGGAACGGAACAAGCCAATAAACACAACCAGCACGGATTCATGGAAGAGCAAATCATGTGTCACAAACCTACTGGAGTTTTTATGACAAGGTAACTGAAATAGAAATGAAAGGGAGGGGTGGGTGATTAGCATTTTCCTGGACTGCTGCAAGAAGGGCCTTCGACACAGTTTCTAACAAGAGGATTAGTGCAAAAGCTAGCGGATCAGGCACGTATAACAGGAAGAGCACTGCAATGATCAGAGAACACCTGACATAGAGGCAACAACAGAGTCATGGTATGAGATGAGGTTTCACAGTGGGCATCTGAGACGAGGCGGGGTTCCACAGGGATCAGCCCTAGGACCCAGTGCTATTTTTGGGTATATTGTGAATGACCATGACGGAAGGGATATACTCAGAAGTGTCCTTATTTGCAGATGATGTAAGTTAATGAGAGAATTCAGTCCAGATGAGGTCCAGGCAGGATTACAAAGAGACCTAGAACAAGCTGGAAACTTGGTCCATAAACTGGCTCTCGAATTTAAACCCCGCCAAATTCAAAGTCAGGAAGATGGGGAAGGTCAAAGAAAGAACCACATACAGAGTAATGGATAGTTAACCTTGATTACCTGGAGGTTATTCCGGGGATCAACGCCCCCCGCTGCCTTCCCTGTCCATGACCTGGCCTCACCATGGATCATGGCCTGATCAACCAGGCTGTTACTGCTGCCGCACGCAGTCCGACGTATGAGCCACATCCCGGCTGATCCGGCACTGACTTTAGGTATCTGTCCCAGCTCTCTCTTGAAGGCAGCCAGGGGTTTTATTGGCAAATCCCCTAATGCTTGATGGGAGGCTTGTTTGAACAGTTTTTGGCCCCGACACTTATGGTGTTTTCTCTTAGTGTACCAATGGCGCCCCTACTTTTTATTGGCGGCCATTTTGCATCGCTGCCCATCTTTTACTTTCGATGGGAGTATTTCTGTGGGGGAGGGGGGGTGTGCAGATTTGGGACCAATTCACTTCCAAGATTTTCCAAGTGTAGATTATGATATAACTCTCCCACCTGCGTTCGCAACGAGTATCAATCAAGTGCATCCAAGCGTTCCCAGTATTTAAGGTGCTATGACAGAACTTATACGTGCAGTAAAGATCTCTGTACACTCTCTAGATCTGCGATTTCCACGCTGCATTGTATGGAGATGGTATAATGTACAGCAGTATTTTCCAGCCTAGAGAGAACAATTATTTGAAACGGATCATCATTGCTTGGCAACTCTCGTTTTGAAAGTTCTCATTATCCATCCTATCATTTTTCTTTGCACGTGCGCCAAAGACTGTAAACCTCACTCAAGGTGAAGGATCTAGGGTGAGTAATAATGCCCGAGTACATCTTTTTTGAAGCGCCCATCAACCAGATAACCACTGCAGTATATGTGGGCACCTGGCAAACCTGAGAATGTTCTACGAAGAAATGTTAAGGTAATCGCCTGACGACACTGGAGGGAGGGGAGGGTTAGGGGAGACATAATAAAAGACATACATAATACTGTTAGGAATAGACAAGGTTGACAGATACAGGATGTTCCAGAGATGGGAAACAGAAACACAGGGCCACAATTGGAAGTTAAGACTCAGATGAAGTCAGAGAGATGTTAGGAAGTATTCTTAGTCATAGAGTAGTCATTAAGTGAATAGCCTGGCAAATGATGTAGTGGAGGCAGAACCTTTTATAGTTTTTAAGACGAGGTATGATAAAGCTCATGGAGCAGGGAGCGAGAGGACCTAGTAGCGATCAGTGAAGAGGCAGGGCCAGTGAGCTGTGTCCTCCAACCCTTGGAACCACAAATAGGTGAGTAATAAATAGTTGATATACACACCCAACACCAGCCCACACACACCACACACACACAAACAACACATACACTGCGAACACACACACATACGAACGAATACTATACACACAGACACATACACACATAACGTGGGCCAATCTGAAGTGATGTAGTGGAGGCGAGAAACCAAACATAGCTTTGAAAGAGTTAGATACTGCCTTGGAGCAGGGGTAGAGAGAGTAGTTCAGAATAGCGAACCGTGAAGAGGGTGGGGCCAGCTCTGTGAATCGACCCCTGCAACCACAAACTATGATTACAAATAGGTGAGAAACATTGACTTGCATACTATATATAATAACTGAGATAATCAAGGAAGAACGCTGATCATATGGAGAGACGTGATTCATAAATAATCATTAACCACACCGCCTTAGAGATTGGCAAATCTTGTCTCACAAATCCAACTGGAGTTTCTGTGACAAGTACCCGCAGCAGTGAGGAAGGGGATAACTTTGCTACCAGGTTCTATACGAGTGTATTGGACTTGGAAATCAACGCTGACTTATTACACTCCGACTCTGATAAATCAGTTTTCTTTAATGACCATTCTGACTTCGGCAGTGGAACCGTAAGCAACGCTTGAAAGAGCAAGATATTGATTATAGGAATGACATCAATAATGCCTGACTCACAAGCACAATGGCCTGACTCAAAACGCGCAGATATCACACACATAAAATGGGTAGAAGCCAGCCTGGTCATTTAGGAAAATGATTTACAAATGGGAGTGATGGATGCAGCAGTGGATAGCTAAAGTTAATACAAGTGTCCGAACACTGATTATTTTACCTATCAGGGGATCCTGGCTAAATTAATGTTACCTCCCTGTTGAACCACAATGGGCGATCATGTGACTTCAAGTTCCAGACATCTGTCGGTACTTCTAAACCATTTGTTAACTTTCTCTCTAATGAATGCCCTAGTATTGCACGTGTATCTAATTTACATACTTTTTTAAATCTGATTCATCTTTGACCAATTGACATTTTCCTCTTTTTTTTACAACCTTTAATCCCTTCCCCCCAACATCGCCTTCCTTTCCTTCCCCTCCAACCCCAGCCTCCACTCTCTGTCTTTCTTCAATATCCGCCCCCCTTTCACTCCCTACTAGTAGAAAGAATATAACAAAAAATTTTCATCCACCAGTGTCATATCACATGTAAAAACCGCCCCAGTCCTATGTAAGACACTCCGGTGCCTGCTGGAATGCCCATCTTTATAAGAAACCTCCTGCAGTTTAGTGTGTAAAACACTCCAGTGCCTGTTGGAAAATCATAACCTGTGCAACAAAACACACTCCCGATATGTGTAGAAGACCAACCTGTCGCTGATGGAAAAGGTCACAACCTGGGCTAGAAAACACTCCATTACGTTAAGACACTTCAGTGCCATGGCTGGAATGTCATATCCTAAGTATAAAGCAGTCCAGTCATGTGCAAGAACACTCCAGTGGCCTGCTGGAAATTCAAATGTGGAAGGCAACACTGCGGTCCCTTTTTAAAAACTCCTGGTGCCTGCTGTAATGTCATATCCTGTGTTAGGTGACTAGGGGTACCTACTGTTCAAGTATTCAAGTGTTGTGTTTAAAAGTATACCTGACTAATGATGTAAATTAAAAGACAATCTTCTCTTGGCCCCTCACCAAAACTCTCTCTTTCTCTTCGCTCCCATTCTCTCACTCGGACTCCTCCCCCCTCATTTCTGCAGCCCACTCCCTCCCCCTTATAAATCTTTTTTCTCCCTACCCCAACCAGCCGTACATCCCTCCCTCCCCTCCCTCTACTCAAGAGACAGCACAGACCAATTTCATTGCGGAGAGACATTTAAAAGAGTCGTAATGCAAATGTCTCCATCACTTACAAGGAATCCCAGGTGCAAAACCCAGCCCGTTTAGTTGTTGTGATGAGAGATCACCTCACTCTCTTATCTCCTCCTCTCTCCACTCTCGGCCCTCGTCGGTCCTCCGCCTCCTCTCTCTCACTTCTTCTCTCCTCTCATCCTCTCTCATTCTTCTCGCACTCTCTTCTTCTCTCTCTCTCTCTCTACTTCTACATTCTTTCTACTTCAACTACCTTCATTTTTGCCTATCTCTCTCTCTAATCTTTTCTTCTGTTTCTCTGTCTGTAGTCCTCCTCCTCCTGTTCTCCCCTTTCCTTTCCACTCTCTCTCCCTTCATTCTCCTTCTCCTCTTCTCTCTCTTTTTTCTATTCTCTTCTTCTTTCCCTCTTTCTTCCACCTCACAGTTGTTTCCCACATCCTTCACTACTGTTCTTCCTCCTTCCCCCTACTCTCTCTCTCTCCTCTTTCAATGCATTCCTGTCCAATTGCACCTCACTCCCGTTCTTCAATATTTTCTTTGTATCCCCACTTTCTTCATTCTGCCTGTTCCTCGTCCTTCATTTCTTCCCTTTATCACAATATTCCAACATCTCTTCCCTTACCTCATCTCCACGCAAAAACAAGTGGAAAGTTGCAAACATAAGTATGCACAAACACACCGATGAAATGAGTTGCAGAATGGTGTTGTTTTCAGGTGGGCAGAAGACTTTCTGCAGGTATTACTATCCCCTAGCCAGACTTGATGCTCGGTGAAGGCTCTCGATCCAAGGGAAATGACCCATCCTATCTTCCTTCCACTCCTCTATCGAACCTTTTTCTGCCCGCGTGCAATTAAATGCAGTTCTCTGGTTTTGTTTTATTCTGTTTTTGTCCGTCATCTCATGTAAGTTCAGGTTTGCCTCCTCCCTTTCGTCTCCAGACATTCTCATCTCTCCCTCTTTTCCCATCCTCTCGTCTTCCTTATTCTTCTTCCATTCATCTTCAAATTTCCTCTCTTCTCCAGCTTCTCACACCCTTCCCGAGGCCTTCCCTCAACCTTCAGGTTACCCCTTCACGCTCCCTCATTTGATGATTCTTTCCTTTCTGCCCCTTTTACCTCTCTTTTATTCTCTCCCTCCCTGCTTCCCCCCCCCGTCTCCCCTGCAAGTAACAGACAGAGACACGCGCACTGCGAGTGTTGCAGCCCGACTGTCCTGGCATTACGAGATGGAAGGTGAGTAAAGAAAATTCCCAAGAAGAGGGGAAGGTATTGAAGGAAGCGATATTTCAAACTGTGAACAGACACACACTACAGTGCTCTTGTCCTTCTTTAGCCCGTATTCTAAGAAGGGGGTAAGAGGGAAATGTGGGAGGAGAGAGGTGAAGAGGTGTAGATAAGAGAGGATTGAGGAGAAAGAAGTGAGGTAGATAGATAGGGGGAAAGGAAAGGTGTGTAGCTAGGAAGGAATACAACGAGCGTAGTGTATTTAACGAAGGTGGTAAATTTGTGGGGTAAGCATCACGAGGAGTTTGTGCAGGAACTCGATTCTCCGTCCTCTAGTCGAAGTCCGATTCTCAGGCTTGAACAGACATTAATGAAGAACAGATTTGTGATTCGAATGCTTCTTTATCAAGCAGGGATACCTCATTTACCACAAGACCTCGCCACAGTGATGCTTGTCAAGTAGTAGATGAAAACCCATTGTGGCTGATTAAGCCTCCACTGAGGATTGTCGTAAAATGAAGGTTGTCTTTGAATACTAACTTACCAACTTACACTATTGCTCCACAGTGACAATAAAAAAATCGCAGCGACATTCGCACGCGATGACACGGACGTAATCTCTGTGATTCCCTCAAGCATCCAGCGTGGGAGAGCGAGGGGAGGGTCCGGCAGTCCGTCATGTGAGGACAGTACTAGTGTTTGGTAACCATTATCCACCTCCCCGGCTGAAATTAACATCCCACATGCCACCGTCCTCACTTCTCAACCCCCGAGAGAACGTGACTCACTCCTCGGTGTTCGTCACCCAACCCCAAGGGAACGTGGGCTCACCCTCGGTTTCGTCTCCCAACCCGAGGAACGGGACTCAGGATGGGCGTGCCCATCCGCTGTGTGCAAAGTTAGTATATTTAAGGCACAGTTATACATAATTACAATTATCATGCAAAGTGGTAAATTATCGTAGGAGAACCCAGAAAGGTCCAATCATGATGACTTATTTTCCCATTGGTGCTTATTTATCTCCATAAGGGTCCTTGACTTTGTTCCATTAGTCCTTTGACCTTATTTCCATAAGGTCCTAGAATATATACCATTGGGATCTTGACTTATTTTCATTGGGGTCCTTGACTTTATTTTCATATCCTATGACTTATTTTTATTGGGGACCTTTGACTTATTTCCATGGGAATCCTAGACTTATTTCACGGGTCCTTGGCTTATTTCCAATGTATCTAATACTTCGGCCTTTTGTTTATGCAGTTTTTTGAGAGCTCCTGACTAGTGTTATAGCGCCGTCAGCATGTGTATCATTGCCTCATCGTCCTAACAGTAGTAACATAGCAAACAACAACGTTTAAAAAAAAAAGCAATGAAATACAAGCAACAGCTGCGGCAGAGCTTGTAGTAATAGGTTATATAGTAGCCGATGAATTACAGTAGAAGAAATAATAAATCTGAATATCACAGAAATGCATCTGGAATCCCGTGAAGATCTACCTACAACTCCTAAGATAACCAGACATGATCAAACCAAATGCAAGAATATGTGCTCAATCTTACGGTCATGCTCTTCAACAAATGTGTTTGATTGTCCACGTTACTAACAAGTATAAAGTTTTAGCACAAATAACCTATGTCAAATGCCAAGATATCGTACTGAGTATATGAAATACCAGACTTAGGAGCAAGTATTCTAAATCTACTTGAAAAAGATTATATCTAAATGGTTGAAATTTACCCTCAGGGACGCTTGTTAACCCTTTTTTAGCCCAGTTCCTGTGTCTTCTGCGCCACCCCTTGTTCTTTGCCGCAATCCCTCTACATAAAGTTGATGGGGAGCGAAAATATACTATCCACTTCTGCGGGAAAAAATTGAATCAATGATTGTGGAAGCGGAAGAACTAGTAAAGATCAGTGGTAGTAGAATTATTATAATTACAGCTATTATTATTATTATTATTATTATTAATTAAAAACAGGACACATGACCACAACCAAAGACACAGACTTTTTTTGATATACCCTTTCCCATTCACACTGTGAAAAAACTCTCCAAAAAGGGCCCAAAAAAATGGAATTCTTACCAGAAGATATTAAAGTAACCATCTGAAAACAATTTAAACTCTTCTCAAAAGCCCTTAATCACTAGAAAAAAAGCAAAATACTCATACACATTACTCCCTATGTACTCCCACATCAAAACCAACATTCAATTGAACCTTTTATCCATTGGACGGGAAATAAAATTTGAATCATTTTTTTTTCACAAAAGTTTTTAAAATAAAAATATATCTTTGTATTATACAATTTTGATTCTTTTATAATTAATATTTACTGGGGCAACTATGAAATAATTACTTCCTAGGTAAACTATGATTACTACCCCCTTAGTTTAAAGTAAAATGTAACCCAATAATGTTAGTTGGCCCATAATGCCTAGGGATAATAGAGGCTTCTTTGCATGCAATCCACTATTGTATATACACAATCTCAATGTACTGTTTGCAAAAACATTAAATAAGTAAATAAATAAATAAAAAGAGCATATGGATACACAAAAGGCCTAGGAACAGGACCCGAAAGAGTTAACGGGAGTACATCCGGATTATATCTACAGTTCACTTATCTGTTACAAGCAAATTTACGAATTTGCTTAATATATCTGTTATCTTATTTTCATTAATAAGATTTTTGACATGTCACATAGGTTATTATACTTTTTCTATATTCTTTAATAAGTAAAATAATTAAGCGGATAGTGTTAAAGACAGTGACCAAAGGCGGGCCCACATTGCATTTTGGTTTGACTGTCCATCTGTGTGTCTGCCAACTGGTACCTGGAGGTACCTGGAGTACTGCCAGAAATACTTGTAACCAAGCCTAAGCCTTTGGGAACTACAACATCAGTAAGTTTGTTCACAAGGGTATTTCATCTCGGGTGACCCACGCTTAACAGGCAGGACTGTGAGCTAGAGATCAACCCCTATGTTCTACAAAAATGAAATAGGTAACTGCAAATAGGCAATCACAAGCGAGGATACGGAAGAAGGAAGAACCAAAGGGTTCTGGGGAGAGGGTTAATTAAGGGTCGTAGTGGGTTGAGGGTAGTAAGCTGGGTGTGGGGTTGACGGTAGTGGGTTGAGAGTATGAGTTGAGAGTATTTGGGGTTTAGGGTAGTGGGTTGAGGGTAGTTAGTTGAGGGTAAATGGGTTGAGGGTAGTGGGTTTAAGGGGGGTGGGCTGAGGGTAGTAAGTTGACGGTAGTAAGTTGAAGCAAGTGGGTCAACCCATCCTTGAAATTCCCTGTCGATTTGCAGATTTAGTTTACCTACCTGGAGGTGTTCCGGGGGGTCAGCGCCTCTGGAACAAACCTCCGGTGTTGCTGCTGGCCGCACTTATTTCGAGTACAAATCACAGCCCGGCTGGTCGGGTACTGACTTTAGTTATCTGTCCGGCTCCCTCTTGAAGGCAGCCAGGGGTCTTTTTGGAAATTTCCCCTTATGCCTGGGGGGAGGTTGTTATACAGTTTTGGACCCCAGACACTTACTGTTTTTTCTCGGATGTACTAATTGGCGCCCCTGCTTTTCACTGAGGATATGTTCCCATCGTCTGCCTAGTCTTTTGCTTTCGTAGGGAGATATTTCTGTGCTCAGTTTTGGGGAAACCCAGCCCCTCTAGGATTTTGTGTAGACCACGATGTATCTCTCTCGCCTGCTCTCCAGTGAGTACAGGTCAAGTGACTCTAAGTGTTCCAAGTAATTATGGTGTTTGACGGAACTATATGTCCAAAAAAAGGTTCTCTGAACTTCTCTTGATCTGTGATTTCACCTGCCTTGAATCGAGATGTTACAATATACAGTAAATTTCCCGCCTAGAGAAAACAAATGATTTACAAAGAATCACATTGGCTTGGCATCCCTTGTTGAGGTTATTTCCATCCTCATTTCCTTTTTGAGTGGGAATAAGCAAAATTGTTTTAAGGTTTAGTTGGATTAACTCCAAAACTTTCCCCTTGCAGGAAAATTTTGATGTTCTTAATTTAAGAGAATTGGCCGGTTGATTAAATTTATCATTAATTAAGGAAACTTAATAAACCGAAAAGGGACAGGTGATTCCACAAAAGGATGCTGATTTTTATAAGGCAAATGGGTTTAATTTGACTGTGAGTTAAAAAAATATGGATTAGGAAGGGCAAGGGGGATTGGGGGGTTGAAAGAAGAAGAGGGGCCGCACTCGAGTTGAAGGGCAAGTCAATACCCGTGTGAAAGGAACCCTTCTCCCAAAACCCGGAAAGTAAGTGGATGAGTTATCTTTTTAAAAATTTTAATGGAGGTGTTAAAAAAATGATTTATAATAAATGTGACCATTAATCTTTCCCGAATAACAATAAATTTACACAACTCTTTGCACTTTGATTCCATTTAAAAAATTCCTTGGTTTTATCCCTTTTCAAAACAGTAACCACAACTTTGATTCTACCACATTATTACTGCGACAGCAACAACTATTCTGACTACTACTACTTTTGTCAACAACTACGACTCCTCAAACTACAATACTACTACGGCAGCAACAACTACTCTGGCTTCTACTACGACAACAATTGCTACTCCTCACTACTACTACTACGATAACAACAGCTACTTATCTACTACCTTTGCGACAGCCAACAACAAAGAGCAATATGATGTTCAATGAAGACAAATTCCAACTACTCCGTTACGGAAAGCTGGAGGAAATAATAACTAGGACTGAGTATACTACAAACTCTATTCACACAATAAAAGAGGGAAAGTAATGTGAAGGACCTGGGTGTGGTAATGTCTGAGGATCTCACCTTCAAGGACCCCAACAATGCCACTATCACATCTGCTAGGAAACTGACAGGATGGATAATGAGAACATTCAGACAAGAGATGTTAGCCATTGATGATCCTTTTTAAATTAATTGTTCTCTCTAGGCTGGAATACTGCTGACATTAACATCCCTAGTCAAGGCAGGGGAAATTGCAGATCTAGAGAATGTACAGAGAACCTTTAATTTCACGTATAAGTTCCATCAAACACCTTAACTATTGGGAAAAACCTGGAGCATTTGACTTGTACTCACTGAGCGCAGGCGAGAGAATATAACATAACTACACCTGGAAGTTTTGGGGGGACTGGTTTCGAATATACACACAGCAATCCTCGAACGAAAGCAAAAAACTTGGGGACGAGCAACATACCCCCGTGAAAAATAGGGGCATCACGGAAAATAAAGAAAACGAAATAATGTCCGGGGCCCAAGATGTTCACAGCCTCCCTCGAAATAAGGGGCTTCCCCATAGACCCCGGGTTTCTTCAAGGGGGTGGACGACCCCAAAAGGCGGTCCCGGATCAGCCGGGCTGGTTCTCTTTGGGGTTGCGTCGGCAGCAGAAACACCCTGGTTGATCAGGCTCTGACCAAGGGAGGCGGGTCGGGGACCGGCCGCGGGGGCATTGAACCCCGGGAATCCCCCCCCAGGATACCCAGGTAGTCTGATACTTTTTACTACTACTATTACTGCCCCCTTGGCCTATCTGCGAGGAGGAGAAAAGGTGTAGAAGTATGAGTCGACCCCTCACGTACAAAAAGTAAGATGTCGGACTGACGAAGGGAATGTTTTGTGAGGGAAGAGGGGGCGAGGGAAAAAGGGGGGGGGTGGGGGGGGGAAACAGGGGGTGGCATGTGGGCGCGTGTTTGCGTTGAGGTGCCAGGTGGTGTCGGGCATTTCCCGCTCATTCATTTGGGTATTCTCCCCTCTCCCCCTCTCTCTCTTCTCTCTCTCTCCCCTCTCTCCCCTGTAGAGTACCCCAACATCTCAGTACCAACAGGACCTTCCCTTAATACCGTACCCAGTGCCAAAATTTTGAAGCTGCCCGGGGACGAGCATTTCAAGTTACAAAAAAAAATTTTTGTTCGAGAAATGAATCTTTCACCGCCAAATGCTCTTGTGATTACGTGGTCTCTTAATGAAAGTGCAGGGATCTTGACCCCGGAAACTGGAGCTACGGTCCTCTTTCGTACATCTAACCAAAACCCCCAATTCAGGACACTGTATAACCCTTTACGGATTTAACGCCCAGAATGTTATTATTTGGGGCTTGCCGAATAGAAAAAATTTTTCAAACAAGAATTATTGAAAAATTAGTCCTTCTTAATTTTTTTTATACGTTTAAAATATTTTTTTTCTTTAATTTTATTGAAAAAATTAATACTTTTGTACCAAAAAAACCCTTTAGAAAATTTACCTAACCTTATTATAAAAAGCGCAATTTAATTTACTAACCACTAAAAATTTTTAGAAAGTTTACAATAATTTAAAATAAACAAACACAATAAAATATTTTTTTTTGTTATTCGAATATTTTGCGAAAAATTGGATATAAAAATTTCGCTTGCCTTATTCGTCAGAAGAGCGTTTCTATTTAAGCCAAATCGCAAGTTTTCATTTTTGGCCCGACACAACCACCCACACACACACACACACAATAAAAAAATTTTTTATATTAATTATTTTTATATAATTTATATTTATATATATATATATTTTAATATATATATATATAATATTTTATATTTAAAATTATAAAATTATAATAATAATTTTAATAATATTATAATATTTAAAAAATTTTAAAAATTTATAAAAATATTTATATTTTAAATTCAATAAGTCACAGTAAACAGGTTTTTCAAATACAAACAAACCACCGAAAAAATAAAAATTTCCCAAGCGTTTTCTGACTACTCAATTATAAAGGGAATATGAAAAAAAGCACCAAGGAAGGTAAAAGGGGGTCGGCCAACACCCCTACAGACCCCACAAGGGTTAAAAAAACCCGACGCACGCCGGCCCCAACGGGACAGGCCCTTGCAAAACCCCCACCAACAAACTTTCACCCAAAAAAATTTTAAAAATTTTTATTTGTCCAGTTATTATTAAATTCCCCCAAATTTCTATTAATTATAAATGGATTAATTTATATAAACCCAAAAAATATTCATATTATTGTAAAAACTGCTTTTTATGAAACAATTCAAAAATACCTGTCGACCGGGACTTGCTTAAAATACTACTTTTTCTCAACTTTTTAAAAAATAAATTTTAATGGAAAAATTCTCTTACATGAATAAATAGGTTTTGGAATTTTTGCCATTCTATGCTATTTTTATTTTTTTTTAAATCTTAGTTCGAGTTTTTTTCCTTTTGCCGTAAAAAACTTTATGAAATTTTACGGGAAATTTTCTTATAGACACATCCATCAGCATTTGGGGGAATCTTTATAAAAAGTTTTTTTCTGTATAAAGTTTTTTTGAATAAAAATTTTAATATAAAAGAAAAGGAAAAGGGCATATCAACCAATTTCAGGGTAAGGAGAACCAACATTTTTTTAAATTGAAAAAGGCGGTTTCCCTTTTTTTGGATTTAAAAAGTTTTTCTAGCAACTTTAAAAGATTTTCATTACATTTTTTGGGGTATTTTAAATCATTCCCTTTTTTCATAAATTTTGGATATTTCCTCATCTATAAAACTCAGGACTACAAATTCGTAAGCCTCAAAAAAAAAAATTGATGAAAAACAGACAGTTTGACTCTACTTGATTGAATAATATGAAAGGAACAGTTTTTTGTAGGTTTTCTGAAAAATTTTAAATTTGGTTGGAAATGGGAAATTTTTTTTCACCTGTTCTAGTAACCTAACGGGAATTTTTTTGAAAAAAGGTTGTTAAAAACAAAATCCCCCTAATAGAGCTAAAGGGTTTCAAATGTTGATGATATTTTGTGTCTTATCCCCAAAAAGTAATATACACCTTTTCCCTTTGGGAAAAATTAAATGTTTTGCCCTTCTTAAATTTTACTGTTATTTTAAAAAAAAACTAAATCCCTTTTCTAGTTTTTTTAAATTTTTAAGGGGTAATAAAAATCAAATTTAAAAATTTAAAAACCTACAAAAAAATTTCCTATGCCCACTATTATTCTTCGCATCAGTAGAGTCAAACTCCCCTGTTTTCCTCATCAAAAATTTTGTTTTTTAATTTTTTAAAATTTATCCACAAAAAAACCCCAAAAAAAAAAATTTTCCCAAAAATGAAATTTGAAAATCTTTAAAGTTGAGAAAACTTATTACAACCCAAAAAAGGGACAACCACCTTATTCAACTAAAAATATTTGGTTCCCCCCCTTCCCCTAAAAACTTGGTTGATATGCCTTCCTTTTTAAAGACTTTTAATTTTAAAGTTGTATTCAAAAACTTTGATACAGTAAAAACTTTGATAAAAATTCCCCCCCCAAAATGTGAGGATTTGTCAAAGATTCCTTGTAAAATTGCGATAAATTTTTTTTAAAAACGGTCAAAACGGTAAAAATCTCGAACTAAGATTAAAACAACATAAATTTAGCATTAGAACGGGACAAAATTCCAATGCTCTTTTTTATTCATGAAAGAGTTTTAAACCCATCCAATTGTTTTTTCAAAAATTTGAGAAAGTAGTACAAGCAAGTCCATGGTCGAGGAATATAATTAAAACTTGTTTCAAAAAACATTTTGACAAAAATTTTGAATTTTTCCCTTTTGGTTTTTAATAAATTAATCCTTTATTTTTAATAAATTTTGGGGAAAAATTTTAATACCTGGACAAATAATAATTTTTTAAAAAATTTTCTTGGGTAGAATAGTTTGTTGGTGGGTTGGCAAAGGCCTGTCCATTTGGGGCCGGCGGCGTCGGGTTTTTAAAAACCTTTGTGGGATCTGATGTGAGGTGTTGGCCGCCCCCTTATTACTTCCTGGATGCTTTCTTTAAAAGTTCCTTGAAAGTTTTGTCACAAAAAGTGCTGGAATTTCTCTATTCTTTCAGAGTGGGTTTTGCATATATATTATATATATAAAATTATTATAAATATATTAAATAAAAATTTATATTTTAAAAAATATATATATAAGGAATTTTAAAGAGCAGGGAAATATACACAACACTGTTCTCTGGCCGAAGGAGACTCGAACATCGCCCTTTGGAACAAGGTACGCATGCTATACCATTTCCCACACTGGACAATACCTTGGCGCCAGCCGCGCGTTGATCCAAGGCAGCCAGTTTGGGGGGAGACAGTTTTATTTTCCCCTGCATTTCGAAACTGAAATTTTAAAATCGGGTTCGAAAGCAGGGGAAAAAAAACAAAAAATTCCCCCAAAAAGCGGGCGTTTGGGATCAACGTCAGCTTTGTGCTAGGGCCAAGGTATTGCCCAGTGGAAAGAAGGTATAGGCACTGCGTCCTTGTTAATTCTATTTATTATTTAAAAAACATTTTTATAAAATTAAATATATATTTTTTATAATTAATAAAATATTAATTTTTATAATTATATATATATTTTTTAATAAATTATATTATATATATATATAAAAAAAGAGGAAAAAATTTTATTGATAATAACACAAGATCAAAGGAAGACAAGAATCCCTGATGGTAGTCAATGAAAAATGTCGAAATTTTAAGGGGCATAATTTTTGAGCCTTACTGGTGCAAAATTTTGGGAATTTTACGAAGTAACCCGTATCTTTTATAAGAAATGAGAAAGTATTAAGAGATTATAAATGTGGTAATGACAAAAGGAAAATTACATTACAAGGGTTGTGTGGTTGGGGAGAGAGAGAGAGAGAGAGAGAAGGAGGAAAGAGAGAAGAGAGAGAGGGAGGGGAAGAGAGAGAGAGAGAGGAGATAAGAAAGAGAGAGAGAGAGGGAGAGAGAAAAAACAAAAAAAAAAAAAGGAGGAGGAGAGAAAAAAGAGAGGGGGAGAAAAAAAAAGAGGGGAGGAAATAAAAAAAAAAAAAAAAATAAAAAAAAAAAAAAAATTTACCAATTACACACACAAAAAAAACCCCCAACCAAAACAATAACAATTTTTTAAAACCCCAAACCCCCCCCAAAACCCACAAAACCCAACCCCCCCAAAACCCCCCCCCCCCAAACCCCCAACAACCCACCCCCCAACACCACAAAAACACCACAACACAAAAACCACCCCCCACACCAAACACCCCAAAAACACACACACACACCACACACACACCCCACACACACGCACACACCACACCAGGTAATCGCTGAAAAAGAAGGTGGGGAGTTCACAAGAAACGATAAAAGTAGTGAGGAGCTAAAACATGAGATTTAAGTATTTACAGGGGAGACGAAAGGCTCCGGATTTTCAAAACAGGGAAGTACCCAACAGGGATATACCAAAAATGTTGGGTGAAATAAAACACAACCGAGGAGGAGGGGCAGAAACCCGCTAAGTGACCTGATTTCAAAAAGGGGGTGGGACCGAGCATCTTTCCGTGCGTCCTTAAAGAGGGAGGAAGACTCATTTTTTCCAAACCACAATTTTTAAAACATCCATTTAACCCTGAGTATGGAAACGGCAAATTAGTCCCCACTTTAAGAAAGGAGGCAACCGAACACAAAATTTTACCCAGTGTCACGACTGTATAGTACGCCCAAAGCAAACAAAAAACAGGAAAAAGTTTTGGGGTAACGGCAAACCCAAAAACAAAAACCACAGGGGGTTCATGGAAACAAAACTGTGTCACAAACCACTGGATTTTTATGAAAGGTAACTAAATAAAAAAAAAAGGGAGGGGGGGTTTTTGGCCCCGGATGCAAGAAGGGCCCTTTTTGCACGTTTCCCAAAAAGAGATTAGTCAAAAAGGGGTCAGGACAAACAGGAAGGTTTTCAATGACAGAAAACCTACAAAGGCAAAAATCATGGGATGGAATTTCACATCATCTAAGGGGGGTTCCACAGGGATCATGGAATGTATTTTTGGGTATAGTGAAACATGAGGAAAGGGATAACCAAGGTCCCATTTGCGAATAATTAAGAGAGAATTAGCCCCGATAGGGCCACAATTTTCAAAAAAGACCTAGAACAAGTAAAAAATTTCCATAAATCTTCCCCAATTTAACCCCGCCCAAAACAAAGCAGGGAAGATGGGGAAGGCAAAAAAAAACAAACAGAGTAATGGAAGGGAAAACCTGTTACCATTTTGGGGATCAACGCCCCCCGTGGCCGGGGCATCCCCGGTCCAGGTCAGGCCTATCAAAAACCCGGCGTACGCTCCCACGAGCCCAGAGAGCCACTCCCGGCTGATCCGGCAACAGGACTGCCAGCTCTCTTTAAGGCCCAGGGGAGGCAAACCCCCCAAGCTTGTGGGGGTTTTTGGAACATTTTTGGGGCCCCGGACACTTATTTTTGTTTTCCTTAGTGTACCAATGGCGCCCCTACTTTTTATTGGCGGCCATTTTGCATCCCTGCCCATCTTTACTTTCGAGGGAGTATTTCTTTTTTGGGGGGGGGGGGTGCAGATTTGGGACCAATTCCTTCCAAGATTTTCCAAGTGTGATTATATATAAATCTCCCCCGCGTTCCAACGAGTACAATCAAGTGCTTCCAAGCGTTCCCAGTATTTAAAGGGGCTTGACAGAATTTCGTCAGTAAAGGATCTCTGTACACTCTCTAGACTGCGTTTCCACCTGCTTTGTATGGAGATTTAATGTACAGCAGTATTTTTCCAGCCTAGAGGAAAATTTATTTGAAAGGATCATTTTAAATTTTGGGGTTGGCACTCTCGTTTTGAAAGTTCTCATTACCATCCTATCATTTTTCTTTTGCACGTGCGCCAAAGAATGTAAAACCTCACTCAGGTGAAGGATCTTTGGGTGAGAAAAAAATGCCGAGTACATTTTTTTGAAAAAGCGCCCATCAACCAGTAACCACCGCAGTATATTTGGGCACCCCTGGCAAACCTGAGAATGTTTACGAAGAAAGGGTTAAGGAAAATCGGGCCTGACACATGGAGGGAGGGGAGGGTTAGGGGAGACATAATAAAAAGACATTCAAATTACTGTTAGGAATAAAAAAAGGTTGGGACAGAACGGAGTTCCAGAGATGGGAAACAGAAACACAGGGCCACAATTTGGGAAATTAAGACTCAGAGAAAATCAGAGAGATGTTTGGAAGTATTTTCTTTTTGTCATAGAGTTTGTCATTTAAGTGGAATAGCCCCGGCAAATGATGTAGTGGAGGCAGGGGAAACCTTTTTTAAAATTTTTAAGACGGGTATGATAAAGCTAGGGGGCGGGGCGAGAGGACCTTTTGTAGCGATCAGTGGGGGAGGAGGGCCAGGGGAGCTGTGTCCCTCCCAACCCTTTGGAACCAAAATAGGTTGAGTAAAAATAGTTTGATTACACCCCCAAAAACCCCCACACACACCAACACACACACAAAACAACACATACACTGCGAACACACACACATAAAAGAAAAAATAACACAGACACATACACACATAAAGGGGCCAATTGGGGGTGATGTAGTGGAGGGAGGGCCAAACAAGCTTTGAAAAAGTTAGGATTTCGCCTTTGGGGCAGGGAGAGAGAGTAGTAGAATAAAACGAACCGGAAAAAAAGGTGGGCCCCCCCCCGTTGTGAAATCGACCCCTCAACCAACCCCAACAAAAGATTACAAAAAGGTGGCATTGGACTTGCATCCCCCCCCTTTTTAACTGAGATAATCAAAAGGGAAAAACGCTTTTCATATGGAGAACGTGATTTTATAATTAACATTAACACACCGCCCTTTGAGATGGCAAAACTGTCTCACAAACCCAAATGGAGTTCTGTGCAAGTACCCCCAGTGGGAAGGGGAAAATTTGGGACCAGGTTCTAAGAGGTATTGACTTGGAATCAACGTGACTTTTCACTTCCCCTCTGAAAAACAGTTTTCTTAATGACCCTTCTGACTTCGCTGGAACCGTAAGCAACGCTTTAAAAATATTTTTATAGGATGACCAATAAAGCCTGACTCACAAGCACAATGCCTGACTCCGCCAGATTCACCACATAAAATGGGTAGAAGCCAGCCTGGTCATTTAGGAAAATGATTTACAAAAGGGAGTATGGATGCAGCAGTGGGTTGCTTTAAAAAATACAAGTGTCCGAACACTGTTTTTTTTACCCATCGGGATCCTGCTAAATTTAAAGTTACCCCCGTTGAAACACAACGTCTGTGCTTCAATTCCAGACATCTGTCGGATTCTAAACCCTTTGTTAAATTTTCCTTTAAAGAAAGCCCCGTATTGCACTGTATCTAATTTACTACTTTTTTTAATCTGATTACTTTGCCAATTTTACTTTTCCTCTTTTTTTTACACCTTTATCCCCTTCCCCCCAAAATCGCCTTCCTTTCCCTTCCCTCCAACCCCCGCCTCCACTCTCGTCTTTTTCAATATCCGCCCCCCTTTCACTCCCTACTATAGAAAGAATATAACAAAAAATTTCATCCACCAGTGTCATATCAATTAAAAACCGCCCCATCCTAGAAAGACATCCCGGGGCCTGCTGGAATGCCCATCTTATAAGAAACCCCTGCAGTTTTTGTGTAAAACACTCCCGGCCTTTGGAAAATAAACCTTGCAACAAAAACCTCCGTATGTGAAAGACAACCTGTCCCGATGGAAAGCACAAAAACCCGGGCTAAAAACACTCCATTAGTTAAGACACTTCATGCCTCTGGAATGTCATATCCTAAGTATAAACAGTCCAGTCATGTGCAAGACACTCCAGTGCCCCCTAAATCAAATGTGGAAGGCAACACTGCGGTCCCTTTTTAAAAACTCCTGGGGCCTGCTGGAATGTCATATCCCGTGTAGGTGACTGGGTACCTACCCAAATTTCAAGTGTTGTGTAAAAGGGATTTTCCCGACCCAAAGGGTAATTAAAAGAAAATCTTCTTTGCCCCCACAAAACTCTCTCTTTCTCTTCGCTCCCCTTCCTCATCGGACTCCTTCCCCCCCCATTCTGCAGCCCACCCCTCCCCCTTTTAAAACTTTTTTTCCCTACCCCCCATTCCCCCCCCTCCCCCCCCTCTATCAAGAGACAGCACAGAACAATTTCATTGCGGGAGACATTTAAAGGTCGATGCAAATGTCTCCATCACTTAAGGATCCCCGGTGCAAAACCCCCCCGTTAGTGTTGTAGGAGAGATCACCTCCTCTCTTTTTCCCCTTTTCCCTTCCCCCCTCTCTCCCCCCCTCCCCTCTCTCCTTCTTCTCTCCCTTTTCCTCTCTTCTTCTCCCCCTCTTTTTTCTCTCTCTCTCTCTACTTTTACATTCTTTCTACTTCAATTCCTTCATTTGCCTAAACTCTCTCTCTAATCTTTCTTCTGTTCTCTGCTGTAGTCCCCCTCCTCCTGTTTCCCCTTTTCTTTCCCTCTTTTCCCCTTCATTCCCCTTCTTTCCCCTTCCCCTCTCTTTTTCTATTCTCTTCTTTTTCCCTCTTTTCCCCCCTCCAGTTGTTTCCCACTTCCTTCCTACTTTTTCCTCCCCTTTCCCCCTTTTTCTCTTCTCTCCCCTTTCAATGCTTCCTTCCATTGCCCTCCTCCCGGGTTTTTAATTTTTCTTTGTATCCCCACTTTCTTTATTCTGCCTGTTCCCCCCGTCTTCATTTTTCCTTTTCACAATTTTTTCCACTTCCCCTTCCCTCCTTTCTTTTCCCCGCAAAAACAGTGGAAAGTTCAAACATAAGTTGCACAAACACCCGATGAAATGAGTTCAGAATGGTGTTTTTTCAGGTGGGGAGAAAAAACTTTCTGCAGGTTTACTATCCCCCCAGCCAGACTTGATGCTGGGAGGGGGTCTCGACCAAAAAGACCCCTCCATTTCCTTCCCCCCCCTCTATCGAACCTTTTTCCCGCTGCAATAAATGCGTTCCTTTGGTTTTTTTATTCTGTTTTGTCCTCATCTCTGTAGTTCAGGTTTGCCTCCTCCCTTTCGTCTCCCCGACTTCTCTTCTCTCCCTCTTTTCCCAAACCCCGGGCTTTCCTTTTTCTTCTTCCATTTTTATCCTTTAAAATTTTCCCCTCTTCTCCAGCTTTTCCACCCCTTCCAGTCCTCACCCCCTTTAGGTTCCCCCTTCACCTCCCTCTTTGTGATCTTTCTTTCCCGCCCCTTTTTCCTCTCCCTTTTTTTTCCCCCCTCCCTGCTTCCCCGTCTCCCTGCAGTAACGACAGAGAACCCCACTGGGGAGTTTTTTGCACCGACTGTCTGGGATTACGAGAGGAAGGGATAAAAAAAAATTCCCAAGAAGAGGGGAAGGGGATGAAAGGAAACGTTTATTTAAACTGTGACAGACACAACTACAGTCTCTTGTCCTTCTTTTTTGCCCCCATTTAAGAAGGGGGTTTGAGGGAAATGGGGGGAGAGGGGTGAAGAGTGTAGAAAGAGAGGATGGGGGAGAAAGGGAAATGGGTAAAAATAGGGGGAAAGGGGAAAGGTGGGTACAGGGAAGGATTCAAGCGTAGGTATTTAACGAAGGTGGTAAATTTGTGGGGTAAGCACACGAGGAGTGGGGGCAGGACCGATTCTCCGTCCTCTAGTCGAAGTCCGATTCTCGGGTTGAACAGACTTAAGGGAAGAACAGATGGGGATTTTGAATGCTCAAAGCAGGGAATACCTCCATTTTACCACACCTCGCCACAGTGAGGCCTTGTCAAGTAGTAGATGAAAACCCATTGTGGCTGATTAAGCTCCACTGTGGATTGTCGTAAAATGAAGGTTGTCTTTGAATTACTACTTACCAACTTACACTATTGCTCCACTGTGACAAGAAAAAAAATCGCAGCGACATACGCACGCGATGACACGGACGTAATCTCTGTGATTCCCGGCAGCATCCAGCGTGGGAGAGCGAGGGAGGGGCCGGCAGGTCCGTCAGTGTGAGGACAGTACTAGTGTTTGGTAACCATTATCCACCTCCCCGGCTGAAATTACATCCACATGCCACCGTCCTCACTTCTCAACCCCGAGAGAACGTGGACTCACCCTCGGTGTCGTCTCCCAACCCCAAGGGAACGTGGGCTCACCCTCGGTGTCGTCTCCCAACCCCGAGGGAACGGGACTCAGGATGGGCGTGCCCTCGCGTGCTAAGTTAGTATATTTAGGCACAGGTATACATAATTACAATTATCATGCATAGTGTAAATTTCGTAGGAGAACCCAGAAAGGTCAATCAGGATGACTTATTTCCTTTGGGTGCTTGATTTATCTCATAAGGGTCCTTGATTTTTTTCCATTATGGTCCTTGACTTTTTTCCTTAGGGTCCTTGAATTATTCCATTGGGGATTTTGACTTTTTTCATTGGGGTCCTTGACTTTTTTTCAATCTTGACTTTTTTTATTGGGGTCCTTATTTTTTTTATGGGATTCCTAGACTTATTTTCATGGGGGGCCCTTGGTTATTTCCTTTGGGTTTCTAAGAGTTCTGCCTTTGGTTTATGTTTTTTTTTTGGAGAGCTCCTGACTAGTGTTTATAGCGCCGTCGCATGTGTACTTTGTCTCATGCCCCTAACAGTAGTAACGTACAACAACAAAACGTAGCAATAAAATACAAGCAACAGCTGCGGCAGGCTTGTAGTAAGGTGGAAAGTACCGGATAATTACAGTAGAAGAAAAATAAAATCTGAATATACAAAAAAATGCATCTGGAATCCGGAAAAAGATCTCCAACCCCCTATGAAAACCGACGATGATCAAACCTATGCAAAAAAAAGTGCTAAATCAGGGGTCATGCTCTTCAAAATGTGTGTTTGATTGTCCACTTAAAACAAGTATAAAGTTAGACAATTAACCTATGTCATATCCCAAAGATATGTACCTGAGAAATGAAATACCAGACGTTGGGGGGCAAGTTTTTCTAAATCTACTTGAAAAAATTATTCTAAATGGTTGATTATACCCCGGGGACGCCTGTTAACCTTTTTAGGCCCATTTCCGTGTCTTCTGCGCCCCCCCCTTGTTCTTCCGCTACCTCTACATAATTTTGATGGGGAGCGAAATATACTAGCCACTTTTGCGGGGAAAAAAAATTTATCAATGTTGTGGTAGCGGAAAAAATATAAAAGCAGTGGTATAGAATTATTATTATTACACTATTAATTTTTATTATTATTTTTTTATTTTATTATTTTATTTTTTATTTTTAATCATTATTATTATTACAGTTACTGAATTATTTTTATTATTATTTTATTATTATTATTTTTATTATTACACCATTATTTTTATTTTTTAATTATTATTATAATTATCAAAACCCCCTAATTAAGATTTTGCATATCATTATTTAACAAGGTCACTGTTTTTTTTAGTTAAACACAATTTGGGAATTGATAATGAAACGATAATGGTTTAAACTTGGTATAAAACCAGTATTACCCAAAAAAAATATCAGAGAGCCTGAAAAAAAGCATGCAGGAAAAAACCAGGAAAATTATGAAAAAAGCAGGAACAAAAAAAAAGAAAAAATTTTTAACAAGACGTTTACATTATGAAAAGGCATTTTCCCCCCCCCCGGGGGGCAATTACTTAATCGTCAAATTCTTATTTAATCAAAATACATTAAACAATATCCAATGACAGCCGTAGTTTTTTTCCATTTACACTTATTTCAATTCGAAGAATTTTTCCTGATCTCTCACCAAAAATTTAAAGAAAGGATAAATTTTTTTCTTTTCCCAATCGGGTTCTTTTCGTTGTTTTAAAAAACCAAAAAAAACACACCACACCAACACACACACCCCCACACACACACCAAAACACAACCACACCACCCACTGTGGAAAACGAGGCGCACAGCCCCTCCGGCCCGGGGAATATAAAGGGTTTTTGGGGCTACCTAAGTGTTCTGCAAAGGGTTTTCTAAATGTGCAGGGGGTTAGTGAACAATCCTAGAAGTGATTTTTTAAATTTCCCGGCCCATAAGTGTGGGGGGAGAGCCACAATTTTTTAAGTGACTAGAAAAAAAAAAAACGTTGTAGCGCAGATGGGCAGGCTGGGTGTTTAAAAGGGGGGGACGTTGTCAAGTGTCACCCAAAAAAGATAATAAAATGAAAACAATCGTGTGACCAGTGAAAGAAATACAGTGAATAGGGTAATTATTAATGAGAAGAAATTGAGGTGGATCTACGCTAGGACGTACATCGAGCTGGATCTACGCCAGGACGTCACATCGACCTGGACAATCTACAGTGCTACAGCTGCACTACAAGTACTGTATCACCTATGAGTGGTTGTTTGGGTGTGGGGTTCCAGGTTCCAATTAACCGCCAAGCTGAATGTGAATGGTCTAACTCTCATAGCACGATGAAGAATAGGCACTCAAGTATTCAATAAGGTTTAGCAAATGGTAATCTATTGAACAAGGCGATTAACTCACTATAAGCAGGTCGAGCATAGGCACACTGTAAGGGGGAGTCAGGTCACAAGAGGTTGTGGACACAAGCGACAACTGAGAATCTACATTACACTCCAAGCACAAGCCACCTACTTTTCAGACACATAATAAACCCACACATAATTCGACACATAATTACACACACACACACACACACACACACACCACACACACACACACACAATATATATATATATACACACATACACAAACACACACACACACACACACACCACACACACACAACACACACACACACACACACACACATACATACCAACACACATACACAACACACACCATACACACACAACACACACACACACACACACACACACACACACACACACACACACACACACACACACACTGTAAGTGCTGGTAAGTCCCAGGAGGTTGGGGGTCAGGTCACAAGAAGGTGTGGGCAGCCAAGGACCACTGAGACTTACATTACAACGCACAAGCCACCTACCTTTCAGTACATAATAAACCCACACATAATTCCACACAAAATTACACACAAAATTACACACACACACACACCACATACAACACACACACACACACACACACACACACACACACACACACACACACACACACATACACATATCCAGACACACATACACTCCCCCCTCACCACCAAAATCTCACTACTTCCCCTGATCCCTCCCCTCTCCTCGATCACCCTCCCCTCCCCACATCACCCTAAACCCTCCCCACCCCTCCCACTCCACTCCCACATAGCCACAGTTCCTCCACTACTTCCCCCCACACTCTGACATACACACTACTAACCTAACATACAGAACTACATAGGTTTTCCCACTCTGAGGCAATCAGGATAAAAACAAAAATGGGTTGCCAGAGAGCAACAAGAAAAACCAAGGGACAGGAGGAGGAAGCTGCAAAGGAAGATTGGCAGCAGAGCTCATAAAAAGGGATCATGAATGGGAAAAGAAACTAGAAGAACTTAGCATGAGAATGGAAGAGAGGATAGATATGGAGAGCAGGAAGTAAGAGGTGCATGTCAAAGCAGCAGAAGCTAGGATACAGAGTTTGAAGAGGAATTGAAAAATCTGAAACAGCCTAAAGAAACTAAAGAACATTTTGGGATTGACAACAGAGACTGCTACCTCAGCCACAAATAAGGGGACTGTAGGGAAAGAAGGGGCACAACTGCATGGAGAAGCTCTATCAGAGGAGACTGTAGCAAATGAAAGAGCTAAGCTTTATGTGGAGGCCCTAACAGACAACAACAGAGCCCAAGGAAAGCCGAGAAGGGAAAATGACAGGCCACTGAGCCCAAGTACATTAGCCAGTGAAACTGATGAAAGGAAAGCTGCAGTGGAGGAAACCAAATTAAATGAGGGGATACACAGGGATATGCAGTGGGAGAATGAAAGGGTGAGGTCAGTCTTTGTGTATGGGCTCCAGGAAGTCGAAGGGGAAACATATGAAGCAAGAAAACAAGGGAAAAAAAAAAGCAATTGAAAGCATCATGAAAGCAATAGGAGAAGACGATATGACCCAGCTGGAAAATTTTCGGAGAATAGGGGGGGTTGTGAAAAAAAGAACCTGGCCAGTGAGAGTGACCTTCAAGGCAGAAGCGACTCAGACCAGGATCCTGCAGGAGAAAGCACGATTAAGGGACATGACGGCATACAGGAAGGTGTATCTCGACCGCGACAAAATGCAAGAAGAAAGGCAGAAACTGAGAGAGATGATACAAAGGCGAAAGGAGGAAAGAGAGGGGATGGAGAAGACAGACAGGAGATCCCAGACCCAGGAAGAAGATCAAATACAGCCTCCCTCACAACTTCCTATAGAAGCCTCCCAACCAGGTCAACCCCAGTGCAACCAAACACTCTAAATCAAAACACCCATGCCACATCCAATTCCCCCACCCACTACATTACAAACTCCACCCCCACAGCAACAACCCATAGTTCCTTACCAGGTCTCCCACTTCCCCAACCCCAATATACCTCCCAGACCACAGTCTTAGAAAAGAAGTTGAAGGTGTGGTATACAAATGCAGTGGAATAACCAACAAGTATGAGGAGTGGCACGAAAGAATCAAAAGAGACATCCCCAGACATAATAGCACTCACAGAAACAAAACTCACCAGAATAATAACAGATTCAATCTTTCCATCTGGATATCAAATCCTCAGGAAAGACAGAGGGAGGAGAGGGGGAGGAGGGAGTTGCACTGCTCATTAAAAAACCAGTGGGGTTTTGAGAAAATGGAAGGAATGGATGGCACGGGCGAAAGGGACTACTTGTAGGAACAATCCAGGGACATAAGGTGATAATTGCAGTAATGTACAACCCCACCACAGAACTGTAGGAGGCCAAGAGAAGAATACAATGAGAGCAACAGAGCAATGATCGACACACTAGCCGAGGTGGCCAGGAGAGCACACATGGGGGGAGCAAAGTTACTAGTTATGGGTGATTTCAATCACAAGGAGATTGACTGGGAAAACCTGGAGCCCCATGGGGGTCCTGAAACTGGAGAGGCCAAGATGATGGATGTGGTACTGGAAAACCTCATGCATCAACATGTTAGAGACACTACCAGAGAGAGAGGAGAGGATGAACCAGCAAGGTTGGACCTTGTATTCACCATGAGTAGTTCGGACATCGAGGGTATCATGTATGAAAGGCCCCTGGGAGCTAGTGATCATGTGGTTCTGTGCTTCGACTACATAGTTGAGCTCCAAGTGGAGAGAGTAGCAGGGATAGGCTGGGAAAAAACCAAACTACAAAAGGGGGAACTACTCAGGCATGAGGAACTTCCTTCAAGACATTCTGGGGAGAGGGAACT
>NC_069400.1:118756630-118766630 GCF_026875155.1 Cherax quadricarinatus | reverse complement strand
AACACACACACACACACACATACACATACACACACACACTTCCTCTGACTCATTTGCTCAAGCTTAAGCACTCACGAAAATAATTATACACTGTCTCAGGAGGGAAGAGAGGAGTTGCGAGGACTACCTAAGTAATGGAAGAAGTGAGAAGGTAGCAGGGACGTAATAAGTAACAGTGAGAAGGTTGAAGAGAGGTAATGAGGAGTAGTGAGAAGGTAGTGAGAAAGTAGAGAGGGTACAGAGGAAGTAGTGGGAAGATAGTGAGGAGGTAGTGAGGAGGTAGAGAGGAGGTTAGTAAGGCAGTGAGGAGGTACAGAGAAATAGAGATAGAGAGGAGGTAGTGAGGTAGTGAGGAGGTAGAAGAGATGTAACGAAAAGATAGTGAGTAGGTAGTGAGGAGGTAGAAAGGTAGTGAGGACGTAGTAAGACTGTGGAGAAATTTTCTCCAAGGAAGCGGGTATCGGCCCCCACTTCAGCCGTTCAGCCTTTCAGCCGTTCAGCCGTTCAGCCGTTTCAGCGTTCAGCCGTTCAGCCGCTTCAGTCATTAGCCCGTTCAGCCGTTCAGCCGTCAGCACTCAGAGGGGCCCAGCCCTATCAAATAGGTGTGCAAACATATTGTTGACTTCCACATCAAGTAATAACAAGCAGATGTAAAACCAGATAGTGAGAAGGTAGTAAGATGGTGAGGAGGCAGTAAGATAGTGAGGAGGTAGTAAGATAGTGAGGAGGTAGTAAGATAGTGAGGAGGGAAGGTTAGTAAGATAGTGAGGACGGTAGTAAGATGGTGAGGAGGAAGTAGATGGTGAGGAGGTAGTAAGATAGTGAGGAGTTAGTAAGGTTAGAGAGGAGGTAGTAAGGATAGTGGGGAGTGTAGTAAGGTAGAGAGGGAGGTATTAAGGCAGTGAGGAGGTAGTAAGATAGTGAAGACGTTAGTAAGATTGGAGGATGGTAGTAGATAGTGAGTAGGGAGAATGGTAGTGAGGAGGCAGTAAGATGGTGAGGAGGTAGTAAGATAGTGGGGAGGTAGTAAGGTTTGTGTGGAGGTAGTAGATAGTGAGGAGGTAGTAGATAGTGATGGAGGTAGTAAAGATAGGATGACGTAGTAAGATAGTGAGGAGGGTAGTGGTAGTAATAGTGGGGAGGTAGTAAGGTAGTGTGGAGGTGTAGACAGTGAAGACATAGTAAGCTCGTGAGGAGTTAGTAAGATAGTGAGGAGGTTAGTAAAGATTAGTGGGGGGGGAGGTAGTTAGGTAGTGAGGAGGTAGTAGTTGTAGAGATAGTGAAGACGTAGACGTAGTAGATAGTGAGACGGTAGTAAGTAAGATAGTGAGGATGGTTGTAAGATAGGGAAGTAGGTAGTAAGGTAGTGACGACGGTGTAAGGTAGTGAGGAAGTAGTAAGATAGTGAGGAAGGTAGAAAGATAGTGAGGACGCACGGTTGGTAAGATAGATGAGGAGTAGTAAGATCGTGAGAGAGTTAGTAAGATGGTAGGAGCGTAGTAAGGTGCGTAAATAGGTAGTAAGATTAGCGAGGAGAGTAGTAAGATAGTGAGTACGTTGTAAGATACGTGAGGGACCGTAGTAAGATAGTGAGGAGGTAGTAAGGATAATGGGGAGGTAGAGCTAAGATAGTGAGGAGGTAGCAGTTGTGAGGACGTAGTAAGATAGAGAGGAGGTGTAAGTTAGTGAGAGGTAGTGAGATAGTGTGGAAGGTAGTCAAGTTAGGAGGAGGTAGTAAGATAGTAGCGAGGTAGGTAGTAAGGTGTAAGAGAGGTAGTACGATAGTGAGGAGTTAGTAAGTAGTGAGGGGGGTTAGTGAAGGTAGCGACGGGAAGGTAGTAAGATAGCGAGGAGGTATAGGGTAGTGTAAGATAGTGATGGACGTAGTAAAGATAGTGAGGAGTTTGTAGATATTGAGGATGTTGTAAGATAGGGGGAAGGTAGTAAGAAAAATGAGGAGTAGTAAGATAGTTGAGGAGGGTAATAAAGGTAGTAAGGACGAGTAGTAAGGTAGTGAGAGGTAGTAGGTAGTCAGATGGAGGTAGGTAGTAAGGTAGTGAGGAAGTAGTAAGATAGTGAGGAGGGTAGTAAGTAATGAGGATGTAGTAAGATTTAGTGAGGAGGGTAATAAGGTAGTTACGGTAGTGAGGAGGTAGTAAGGTTACTTGAGGAGGTAGCTAAGAATTGTGTGGAGGTAGTAAGAATAGTGGGGGGGGCAGTAAAGATAGTGGGGGGAGTAGTACGATAGTGAGGAGGTACAGTCAGATAGTGAGGACGTTAGTAAGATAGAGAGGAGGGAGATAGTAAGTTAGTGAAGGAGGTGGTAAGGTAGTGTGGAAGGTAGTAAGATAGTGAGGAGGTAGTAAGGTAGTGAGGAAGTAGTAAGATAGTGAGGAGGTAGTAAGATAATGAGGATGTAGTAAGATAGTGAGGAGGTAATAAGGTAGTAAGGTAGTGAGGAGGTAGTAGGTGTGAGGACGTAGTAAGATAGTGAGGAGGTAGTAAAGTAGTGAGGGAAAAGTACGTAAGATAGTAGAGGAGGGGTAGTAAGATAATATGGATGTAGTAAGATAGTGAGGAGTTAATTACGGTAGTAGGAGGTAGTAAGGTAGTGAGGTGGTAGTAAGGTAGTGAGGACGTAGTAGATAGTGGAGAGGTAGTAGATAGTGGGGCGGATAGGTAAGATAGTGGTGGAGGTAGTAAGATAGTGAGGAGGTAGTAAGATAGTGAGGACGTAGTAGATGAGAGGGAGATGTAAGATAGTGAAGGACGGTGGTAAGGTAGTGAGGAGGTAGTAGATAGTGAGGAGGCAGTAAGTCGTGAGGAAGTAGTTAGTAAGGATGTGAGGACGTAGTAAGATAATGAGGATGTAGTAAGATAGTGAGGAGGTAATAAGGTAGTAAGGAGGTAGTAAGGTAGTGAGGAGGTAGTAAGGTAGTGAGGACGTAGTAAGATAGTGAGGAGGTAGTAAGATAGTGGGGAGGTAGTAAGATAGTGGGGAGGTAGTAAAGATAGTGAGAGATGGTTAGTAAGTAGTGAGGACATTAGTAAGATAATGCGGATGTTTAAGATAGTGAGGACGGTAATAAGGTAGTAGGGCAGGATAGTTAGTAGTGAGGAGGTAGTAAGGTAGTGAGGACGTAGTAAGATAGTGAGGAGGTAGTAAGATAGTGGGGAGGTAGTAAGATAGTGGGGAGGTAGTAAGATAGTGAGGAGGTAGTAAGATAGTGAGGACGTAGTAAGATAGAGAGGAGATAGTAAGATAGTGAGGAGGTGGTAAGGTAGTGAGGAGGTAGTAAGATAGTGAGGAGGTAGTAAGGTAGTGAGGAAGTAGTAAGATAGTGAGGAGGTAGTAAGATAATGAGGATGTAGTAAGATAGTGAGGAGGTAGTAAGGTAGCGAATAGGTAGTAAGATAGCGAGGAGGTAGTAAGATAGTGAGTACGTTGTAAGATAGTGAGGACGTAGTAAGATAGTGAGGAGGTAGTAAGATAATGAGGAGGTAGTAAGGTAGTGAGGAGGTAGTAAGATAGTGAGGAGGTAGTAAGGTAGTGAGGAAGTAGTAAGATAGTGAGGAGGTAGTAAGATAATGAGGATGTAGTAAGATAGTGAGGAGGTAATAAGGTAGTAAGGAGGTAGTAAGGTAGTGAGGAGGTAGTAAGGTAGTGAGGAAGTAGTAGATAGTGAGGAGGGTGGTAAGGTAGGTGAAGGAGGGTACAGATGAGGTAGTGAGATAGTGGAGAGATGTAGGTAGTGAGGAGGTAGTAAGATAATAAGGAGTGTTGAGAGGACATTGTAAGTTAGTTGAGGAGGTAGCAGAGGGATAGTAAATAGTGAGGGGGAGATAAGGATTGACGAAGGTAGTAAGCTACGTGAGGAGGTAGTAAGATAGTGAGGGGTAGTAACATAGTGAGGAGTCTGTAAGATGGTGAGGAGGAAGTAAGATGGTGACGGAGGTAGATATAGATAGTGGAGGAGGTAGTAAGTTAGAGAGGAGGTCGCAGATAAGTGAGAGAGGTAGTAAGGTAGAGGGAGTGGTATAAAGGCCAGTGGGAGAGTAGTAAGTAGTGGAGACGTAGTAAGAATAGTGAGGATGTAGTAAGATAGTGAGTAGGGAGAAGAATAGTGAGGAGTGCAGTATGGGGTCGGTGAGGGGTAGTAAGATAGCTGGGGAGGTAGTAAGGTAGTGTGGAGGAGTGGTAGTAAGAAGTGAGGAGGTTGTAAGATAGTGAGGAGGGTCGGTAGTAAGATATTGAGGACGCTAGTTTAGTAAGATAGTGAGGAGGTAGTAAGATATGGGGAGGTGTAAGGTAGTGTGGAGGTAGTAAGCAGTGGAAGACATAGTAAGCTAGCTGGAGGAGTTAGTAAGATAAGTGTGGACGGGTTGTAAGTTCTAGTGGGGAGGTAGTTAGGTAGGAGGAGGTATAGTAAGATAGTGAAGACGTAGTAAGATAGTGAGGAGGTCAGTAAGATTGTGAGGGAGGTAGTAGTATTTAGGGAGTAGTAAGTAAAGGTAGAGACGAGGTAGTTAGGTAGTGGAGGAGGAAGTAGTAGATAGTGAGGAGGTTAGGAAAGATAGGTGAGCGAGGAGGTAAGTAAGATAGTGAGGAGGTGGTAAGATAGTGAGGAGTTTGTAAGATGGTGAGGAGGTAGTAAGGTAGCGAATAGGTAGTAAGATAGCGAGGAGGTAGTAAGATAGTGAGTACGTTGTAAGATAGTGAGGACGTAGTAAGATATGAGGAGGGTAGTAAGATAATGGCGGAGGTAGTAAGATAGTGAGGAGGTAGCAAGTTAGTGGGACGTTGTAAGATAGAGAGGAGGTAGTAAGATAGTGAGGAGTAGTAAGATAGTGAGGGTTGTAAAGATAGTGAGGAGGTGTAAGATACGTAGAGAGGTAGGTCGTAAGGTAGTAAGGAAGGTAGTAGATGTGAGGAGGTTAGTAAGATAGTGAGGGTGGTAGTAGGTAGCGAGGACGAGGTAAGTAGATAGCGACGGAGGTAGTAAGATAGTGAGGAACGTAGTTAAGATAGTGAGGACAGTAGAAGTAAGATAGTGAGGATGTAGATAAGATAGTGGGAGGTGTAAGAAAATGAGGATGTAGTAAGATAGTGAGGGAGGGAATAAGGTAGGTAAGGAGGTAGTAAGGTACGTGGGAGGTAGTAAGGTAGTGAGGAGGTCGTAAGGTGTAGTGAGGAAGTAGTTAGATAGTGAGGAGGGTAGTAAGTTAATGAGGATGTAGTAAGATAGTGAGGAAGGGGTAATAAGGTAGTTAGGTCAGTGAGGGGGAGGTAGTAAGGTACGTGAGGTAGGTAGTCTAAGATAGATGAGGGGTAGTAAGATAGTGGGGAGGCAGTAAGTTAGTGGGGAGGGTAGTAAGTTAGTGAGGACCGTAGTAAGATAAGTTGAGGACGTAGTAGATAGAGATGAAGATAGTAGATGTTTGAGGAGTTGGGTTAAGGTAGTGACGGATGTAGTAAGTTAAGTGAGGAGGTAAGTAAGGTAAGTGAGGAAAAAGTAGTAAGTTAGTGGGAGGTAGTAAAGATTAATGAGGATGTTGTAAGATTTAGTGACAGGCGGTAATAAGGTAGTAGTAAGGTGTGAGTGATGGTTAAGTAAGGTTGTGAGGACGTAGTAAGATAGGGAGGGGGGGTAGTAAGGTAGTGAGCGAAGTAGTAAGATAGTGTGGAGGTAGTAAGATAATGAGGATTGTAGTAGGATAGTGAGGAGGGTATAAGGTAGTAAGGAGGTAGTAAGGTATGAGGAGGTAGATAGGTAGTGAGGGAAGTAGAAGAAGTGAGGAGGTAGTTGATAGTGGAGGACGGTAGTAAGATAGTGGGGATGTAGTAAGATAGTGAGGAGGTAGTAAGTAGTGAGGGACTTAGTAAGATAGAGAGGAGATAGTAAGTTGTGAGGAGGTCGGTAGGTATTTGAGGAGGCTAGTACAATGATAGTGCGGAGGCAGTAAAGGTAGTGAGGAAGTAGTAAGATAGTGAGGATGGTAGTAAGATAATGAGGATGTACGATAGATGTGAGGACCGGTAATATGGTTGTAAGGAGTAGTTAAGGTAGTGAGGATGGTTGTATGGTAGTGAGGACCCGTAGTAAGATAGTGAGGAGGTAGTAGATAGTGGGAGAGGTTAGTAAGATAGTGGGGAGGTAGTAAGATAGTGAGTGAGGTAGTTTAAGTAGTGAGGACATAGTAAGATAATGAGGATGTAGGTAAGATAGTGCGAAAGAGGCTAATAACGGTTGAGTAAGGAGGTAGTAAGGTACGTGAGGGATAAAGTAAGGTAGTGGGACCACGTAAGTAGTAGTGAGGAGGTAGCTAAGATAGTGGGGGAGGAAGTAAGTATAGTGGGGCGGAGGTAAGTAAGATAGTGGAGGAGTAGTAAGATACGTGGGGACGTTAGTAAGATAGAGAGGAGAATCAGTAAGTAGTGAGGAGGTGGTAAGGTAGTGAAGGAGGTAGTAGATAGTGAGGACGGTAGTAATGTAAGTGAGGAAAGAGTAAGATAGTGAGGAGGTAGTAATGATAATGAGGATGTAGTAAGATAGTGAGGACCCCCCCCCCCCCCCCCCCCCCGGGTATAGTAAGGTAGCGAATAGGTAGTAGATAGCGGAGGAGGTAGTAAGATAGTGAGTACGTTGTTAGATGTGAGGACGTAGTTAGATAGTGAGGACTGGTAGTAAGATCAATGAGGAGGTAGCTAAGGTAGTGAGGAGGGTAGTAAGATAGTGAGGAGGTAGTAAGGTGTAGTGAGGAATAGTAGTAGATAGTGAGGACGGTAGTAAGATAATGAGGATTTATGTAGATAGTGAGGACGGTAATAAGGTAGTAAGGAGGTAGTAAGGTAGTGAGGAGGTAGTAAGGTAGTGAGGAAGTAGTAAGATAGTGAGGAGGTGGTAAGGTAGTGAGGAGGTACAGATGAGGTAAGTGAGATAGTGAAGTGATAGTAAGGTAGTGAGGAGGTAGTAAGATAATAAGGAGGTAGAGAGGACATAGTAAGATAGTGAGGAGGTAGAGAGGAGATAGTAAGATAGTGAGGGGGAGATAAGGTAGTGAGGAGGTAGTAAGCTAGTGAGGGGTAGTAAGATAGTGAGGAGGGTAGTATTAGTAAAGATTGTGAGGAAGTTGTAGGTAGTGAGGAGGTAGTAAGATAGTGAGGAGGAAGTAAGATACTGAGGAGGTAGTAAGATAGTGAGGAGGTAGTAAGGTAGTGAGGAGGTAGTAAGGTAGTGAGAGGGTAGTAAGATAGTGAGGAGGTAGTAAGATAGGTGAGGAGGTAGTAAGATGAGTGAGGGGGGTTAGTTAGATAAAGTGAGGAAGTAGTAAGGTAGTGAGGAGGTAGCAAGATAGTGCGGAGGAAGTAAGATACTGAGGAGGTAGTAGTTAGATAGTGAGGAGGTAGTAAGGTAGTGAGAGAGGGTAGTCAAAATGGTAGTGAGAGGGTAGTAAGATAGTGCAGGAGGGTAGAAGATAGTGAGGGAAGGTAGTAGAGATAGTGTAGAGGTAGTAAGCTAGTGAGGAAGTAGTAAGGTAGTGAGGAGGTAGTAAGATAGTGAGAGAGGAAGTAACGATCTGAGGAGGTAGTATGATAGTGAGGTGGTAGTAAGTGTAGTGAGGAGCGGTAGTAAGGTAGTGAGAGGGTAGTAAGTAGTGATTGTAGAGGAGGTAGTATGATAGTGAGGACGGTGGTAAGAAGTTAGGAGGTAGATAAGATAGTGAGGAAGTAGTAAGGGTGTGAGGAGTAGCAAGCATAGTGAGGAGGTAGTAAGGTAGTGAGGAGGTAAGTAATGTAGTGAGGAGGTAGTAAGTTAGTGAGGAGGTAGTAAGGTAGTAAGGTGCGTAGTAAGGCTAGTGAGGAAGTAGCTAAGATAGTGAGGAGAGTAAGTAAGATACATGAGGAGGTAGTAAGATAGTGAGGAGGTAATAAGGTAGTAAGGAGGTAGTAAGGTAGTGAGGAAGTAGTAAGATAGTGAGGAGGTGATAAGGTAGTGAGGAGTGTAGTAAGAATGGTTTGAAGACACGGTTGGTAAGGTTTAAGGAGGTAGTACAGATTGTGGGAGGTAGAGAGGAGATAGTAAGATAGATGAGGAGGTAGAGAGGAAAGATAGTAAGATAGTGAGGAGGTGGTAAGGTATAGTGAGGAGGTAGTAAGATAGTGAGGAGGTAGTAAGATAGTGAGGAGGTAGTAAGATAGTGAGGAGGTAGTAAGATAGTGAGGAGGTAGTAAGATAGTGAGGAGGTAGTAAGATAGGGGGGGGGAGAGATAGTAGTAGTAAGGAGGTTGTAAGATAGTGAGGAGGTAGTAAGGATGGTGAGGAGGTAGTAAGAGGGTAGTAAGATACTGGGGAGGTAGTAAGATGTGAGGATTAGGGTAGTAAGATAGTGAGGAGATATATTCAAGGTAGTGGGGAGGTAGTGTGGAGGAGAGACGGAGGTAGTAAAGAAGGTAGTAAGCTCACTTTAACGGAGATGAGTATTAACTACCCCATGAGGCGCCCGTTAATGTGATAACAGGATAAGTGGTATTAAACGATAAGTGACGTGATGTCAGCCATCACTTGATGGACGTAATTATCATAATAAATTATGATATTGGCTTTCGACTCTTCGTGCGTGTTGTGTGTGTGTGTGTGTGTGTGTGTGTGTGTGTGTGTGTGTGGTGTGTGTGTGTATGTGTGTGGTGTGTATGGTCAGTCTGTCCTTGTCTCCCCATTACCTTCACTCCCCTGTGTAGTAAAGAAAAATAATTGTTTTCACAAACATATAACTCCAATGAGCAATGTATGTTTCTTCAATTGAAAATACTGGACGTAGTGAATAATTGGTGTGGTTGCTGCACTGCCAAGAGGATTCTTGTTGCTCTTGCTGGGGGAAGGTGGGGGAAGGTGGGGGTGACGGGGGTGTCGGGTCGTGGTAAAAATTGTTATTCTTTCAGTGTCCCGCCTATATATATACATATTTTTTAAGTACATGAACCGACGAAATTCAAATGAAGTCAAAATGAGAATATGTTCATCGTGTTCATTAAGTAAGAACGCACACAAGCTTTTGCTTTAGTGTTTACTTCTTGAGAACAGTGTTTTTTTTTATATTTTCGCTTCCTAGGGACAATGTTTTCTTGCGTTCACTCGTTGAGAACGACTAAACAGACGCGTCTACTGAAGAGACTCGTTTACTGGCGAGGTACTCTGGCTGAGGCAGATATATGCAGACGCTTTCTACACCGTACTGTACATTCTCTCCAGGTTTTAGGACACTGGTCAATGACATTTTTCCCTGATGAATGACTCTTATAACACTGGTGTTTGTGATATTTAAAGACATTTACCGCACATAACTGAAGAGCTGCAATAACCAGATTTACTTTAGACTGTGTTCACTTGACCTGGGGTCTTGTTGTCGGTGAAGGACTCTTAATCCACGGAATTGAAGCTTTCCTCTCCTTCCTTGGATGGAGATTGATTGACCCACCCCCACTCCCTAGGCTATTACCCCTAATAAAATTAATAATAATAATAATAATAATAATAATAATAATAATAATAATAATAATAATAAAAATAATAATAATAATGGTATTGAGTAAAATTATACGTATATATAGGCCACTAGTCTAGGATTCCCACTTGACTGAAGTTTTAGCTGTAACCCCAACTTATTTTTCATACCTTTTCGTGATGAAGTGGAATAAAAGATTTGTAGATAGTTATAATTATTATATTGAGAAATATAAATTAGTTTTGATAGGCACTGTATCTTAGGGTACGGTGAGCTTTATTACGAAAGAGAAGGGTGTATAGTGAGAATAAATTTTCGGATGTAGGCCTAAGTACCCTTCCAAACTGTGAAAATTTTGAGATTTTATCTGTATGACACAATTAGTCATATGCGAGACTGTGGCGCTGGAGACTAGAGGATAATTCCAGGATTATTTTTTGGTAATTTCAGGTTTAACAGACACGCGTCCCTTTCAACCCATTTTGATCTTCTGCCA
>NC_069400.1:118749130-118751630 GCF_026875155.1 Cherax quadricarinatus | reverse complement strand
AGAAAATGCAATCCACCCACCCCTCTCTCTCTTGTCTTACTGCTGTCACCATGTCATAGAACTCCAGTAGGTTTGTGACACAGGATTTCCCGTCTCTGAAACCATGTTGTCTGCTGGTGATGAGATCATTCCTTTCTAGATGTTCCACCATTTTTCTCCTGACAATCTTTTCCATGATTTTGCATGCTATACATGTCAGTGACACTGGTCTGTAGTTTAGTGCTTCATGTCTGTCTCCTTTTTTAAAGATTGGGACCACATTTACTGTCTTCCATGCCTCAGGCAATCTCCCTGTTTCGAAAGATGTATTGAATATTGTTGTTAGGGGTACACATAGCGCCTCTGCTCCCTCTCTCAGGACCCATGGAGAGATGTTATCTGGCCCCATTGCCTTTGAGGTATCTAGCTCACTCAGAAGCCTCTTCACTTCTTCCTCGGTTGTGTGTACTGTGTCCAGCCCATGGTGGTGTACCCCACCCCTCCGTCTTTCTGGAGCCCCTTCTGTCTCCTCTGTGAACACTTCTTTGAATCTCTTGTTGATTTCCTCACATACTTCACGGTCATTTCTTGTTGTCTCTCCTCCTTCCTTCCTTAGCCTGATTACCTGGTCCTTGACGGTTGTTTTCTTCCTGATGTTGCTGTATAACAGCTTTGGGTCAGATTTGGCTTTTGCTGCTATGTCGTTTTCATATTGACGCTGGGCCTCCCTTCTTATCTGTGCATATTCGTTTCTGGCTCTACGACTGCTCTCCTTATTCTCCTGGGTCCTTTGCCTTCTATATTTCTTCCATTCCCTAGCACACTTGGTTTTTGCCTCCTTGCATCTTTGGGTGAACCATGGGCTCATCCTGGCTTTTTCATTATTCCTGTTACCCTTGGGTATAAACCTCTCCTCAGCCTCCTTGCACATTGTTGTTACATATTCCATCATCTCATTAACTGGCTTCCCTGCCAGTTCTCTGTCCCACTGAACCTCATTCAGGAAGTTCCTCATTCCTGTGTAGTCCCCTTTCCTGTAGTTTGGTTTCATTTGTCCTGGCCTTCCTGCTTCCCCCTCCACTTGTAGCTCTACTGTGTATTCGAAGCTCAAAACCACATGATCGCTGGCCCCAAGGGGTCTTTCATATGTGATGTCCTCAATATCTGCACTACTCAAGGTGAATACTAAGTCCAGTCTTGCTGGTTCATCCTCTCCTCTCTCTCTTGTAGTGTCCCTTACGTGTTGGTACATGAAGTTTTCCAATACCACCTCCATCATCTTAACCCTCCATGTATCTTGGCCCCCATGTGGCTCCAAGTTCTCCCAGTCGATCTCCTTGTGGTTAAAGTCACCCATGATCAGTAGCTTTGCCCTGCATGCATGAGCTCTTCTGGCCACTGCAGCAAGTGTGTCAACCATCGCTCTATTGCTCTCGTCATACTCTTGCCTTGGCCTCCTGCTGTTCTGTGGTGGGTTATACATCACTGCAATTATCACCTTGGGACCACCAGTGTGAAGCGTTCCCGCTATGTAATCTCTTTCTTCTCCGCTGTCTCCTCTCTCCAGCTCATCAAAATTCCATCGGTGTTTGATCAGCAATGCCACTCCTCCACCCCTCCTGTTCCTTCTGTCTTTTCTCAGGATCTGGTATCCCGCTGGAAAGATGGCATCTGTTATCATACCTGTAAGCTTGGTTTCTGTGATCGCTATGATGTCTGGTGATGCCTCTTTGACTCTTTCGTGCCACTCCTCCCACTTGTTTGTTATTCCATCAGCGTTTGTGTACCATACCTTCAGTTTCCTTTCCAACACTGTGGTTTGGAGGGCCTGTGGGGGTGGGAGACCTGGTAGCATACTGTGGGATTCTATGGTTGGGGGATTGGGTGGAAGCTGTGGGTATGGATTGTATTGTGTGTTGGGATGGTGTGATAGGTTGTGGGGTTCTGAGGATAGTTGTGTGCGTGCTTGCCCTTGCTGCTCTGTTCTGCTCTGACTGACCTCTGCTGGTTCCATCCTTGTCTCCTTTCCTAGCTCCTTTCGCTTTTTTGTCCTCTCCCTCAGCTGCTGTCTCTCTGTTCGTGTTCTGTCTCTGTCTAGGAACACCTTCTTGTACTCTTCCGAGCTTTTCAACCGTGGTTTCTCTTGGAGGATCCTGTTCCGCACTGCTTCTGTCCTGAGAATCAGCTTGATCAGTCGGTTTCTCCCCTTCAAGTACCCCCCTATTCTCTGAAAATTTACAATCTCATCCATGTCTTCTCCCCCTATTTCCGTGATGATTTTCTCAATCTCCTTTCTTTCTTCCTGCCGTCTTTCAGTGTGTGTCCTTTCCTCTCTCTCCCAAAGCCCATGGATAATCACTGATTTTGCCCTTTCCTCCTCCCATTGCCTCTCCCTCTGTGACTCTGGTTCCTGTCTGTATGTGGTCATTTTCTCCCTTGATTTTTCCATTGGCTCTTGGTAGCATGGTTGTGCCTCAGCATTCAATTATCTCCCTCTCCATCTGCACCATCTGCTCTTCCC
>NC_069400.1:118626630-118741630 GCF_026875155.1 Cherax quadricarinatus | reverse complement strand
TATAGGACAAGTAAAATTTGTGTATGCAGTAATTTCGCCAGAATCTTCTAAACCAACGAAAAAATATACTTCACTGTGTTTGTTTAGTAAAAAAATTACTGTAAAAAAATCTAATATATTTTTTTGTTGGGTTAGGCTAAAACAAATTGCTTTTGTTTAATAAGGTTAGGTAAGTTTTCAAGATTTTTTGGTAAAAATTAAATTTTTTACTTTAAAAATTAAGAAAAAATATTTTTAAAAGTATAAAAAAAAATTTTTGAAAGGACTTAATTTTAAATGAGTTCTTGCTAATTTACCAGTTTTACATATTCGGGACGACTTATATTAAAAATATATATATAAAAATATTTATATTTATATAAATATATATATTATATAAAAAATATATAATATATATATATTATATATATATATATATATATAAATTTAATATAAAATTTTTATAAAATAACAACTGTAAATAAATTTCTAACGCATAGGGGAATCAAAACCAGGTACGTTTTGGGGAAAAGTTGAAAACTCCATGAGTCAAAGGGGTGTTAGGAAGTATTTTTCAGTCATAGAGTAGTCATGAAGTGGGAAAAGCCCAGAAAATGACGTAGTGGGGTAGGAAAACATCGTAATTTAAAACGAGGTTTAATAAAACTCATGGAGCAAGGGGAGAGAAAGGGCAGTGGCGTGTGTGAGCTTAAAATGCACTACCACGACCTTTGGGGCTTGAAAAAAAGCTCCGCCTTCATTACGTACTGTTAACAGGGCGCCGCAGTAACCATCCGGAAGAACAAAAGTCTTTTCAATTAAGTGTGAAATGGATTCCTTTAAATTTCTTGCACTGGATAGAATTGATTTTTTCTGTCTATGAATGCGTAAGATGAAAGGTAAATTTAACACGTTATTTACATTCAGTGAACGCATACCCTTTTTTTCCCCCAAAGCTTCAAAAAGTTCTTAAACCAGAGATTTTCTTTCCAACCTAGGGGGGTTGGTCTAAAATGAACCGTGGGGGGAAAAAGCCCCAAACCACTAGGGAATCCCCCAAGCGCCCTTTGTGCACTCGCAAAAATCCCTCCCTGGCTCACTCCCCAAAACTCCCATCACCCCCACTTATCTTAAAAAGTTACAAGGTGATGCTCCCTCCACCCTTTTCATTTTCCTTTTTCCCGTTTTTACAGGGACTTTCCTCACACGTCCATTAAAAGACCTCGGGGGAAAAATGGGCCTGCCTGACCTTTTCCCTTTAATCCAAGTGAGTTAATTGCTCATCATAAGCCCATCCAAGTAAAAAGGGAAATTTCGAAACCCAAAAGGGTTGAGCGTTTCTCACGTTATTTATTGTGTGTGTAATTGCTATTTGATTTTGGAGGAAGGGAAGGGCGAAGGTGAGCCACACTCTTGGGCCTTCTCATCATTTTTTGACCGATGAGTGGTAATATGTCTATGGCTTTTGAAACCATTGTGGAATCCCATTCCTCTGATATTGACTATTTGTTTACTTTTTTATAATGTTGCACTGAAAAAAATTTTTTCCCCTTTTTAAACTTGTTGGTATTTTTACATTCCATTTAATATTCCCTGATTGGCAAAACTATGGAAATTGGTATGAGATCGTCTTTTTCAACTCCATGATAAATCTGGCCAACTTTTTGAACCTGACTTGTTTCCCCTAATGGGCCCCCTTACAGGCCACTTGCAAAATTTGCATCCTCCAGTCTTTCACTGGGTTTTACTACAACATTTTTTTTTACTTTCTGAAACTGCATTGCTGAATCTCTGGCTTATTGTTTAGGCTTGATTTAATTCCTCTAGTGGGCCCCTCCCACGTGACTACATCTACAGCTGCTGCATCTCTCCACATCTTCACCGGCTCTACTATAAAATTCTCCCTCCTCATTCGTCTGTATTAAACTGATAAACCCTGTGGTAGGTGAAACATCTCTCAGTAGTCTTATACACACATGTTACACATTTATGTTATTCATCAATATTCTAGGTTATATTACATCTGATCTTAATGCCATTGATGTGTCAATTTCCAACAGAAATCACTCCACTTCCTCGTTAGTTGTTTCAGTGTTTGATATCTCTTTTTTGACCTCCCATGTATTGCTGATACTGGTTCTGGCTGGCTTGCCAACACGCCATGGAATCCTCTTTGGTGCCCGCTGGACTTTTCTCTTTTAATGTGGCTGTGTAGCAACTATGATTCTCCCTTTGTCTTAGCTGCTGTATCCATTTCAAGATATTTTTTGCTGTATCTCTCCTCACCAGAGGATAATAATAATTTTCAGCTCGTGTAATAGTTTCCTGGTTCTCAGCACTGGGTTCGTCTTGAACGTCTATGATCATCTACTTCTGCTTTTAGTCTTTTTACACTGATGGATAAACCGTAGATTCTCTCCGTTTCTCTTAGTCTTCCCTGTGGGTTAGTACCAGTTTATTTACTACATCTCTTTGCACTTCTGGTTGAAATATGTTAAACAATTTTACGGTCGAATCGGTCTTTGAACTCGGCGTACAGGACGTCCTCATTTAACGTCGTCGATAGGTTCTTGGAAACTGTGACTTTAAGTGAAATAACGTATAACGAAACCAAGTTTTACCATAGGCTAATTGATATAAACAAAGAGTTAGGTTTCTAGAGCAAGGGAGGGCAGTAGTGCTGCAGACGCCATGACTATGAACTAAGTCGCTCTGGGGCGCTAAAAAGTCGTATATTTACTCTATTATTATTTTAGGTATTACTCGTTTTTCAGAATTATGTAAGAAACACACTACATATCATAAAAACCGAATACAAACAGCCATAAGAGATGAAACTGGCATAATAGTGAAGGTGGGTGAGCAGCTGCGGCTTCATTATCGGTACTTGCAGACTCACCTGTTATTTGTATGTTATGCAATTTTAACCTTTTCTTAAATCGCTCAAACCAATCACGACTTGCCACGAAGGTTTCACTGTCAGCAGTAGAACCTTGTTTTTTCTTTAGGTCTTCAAATAAGTTTAAAGCTTCCATTGGTATGATCAATAGCGAACATAGAGAGTTATATCGATTCATGTCCTCTTTCCATATTTAAGAATCTTTCCATGTTTCCCATTCCTGGCCGGGAATTGATTTCTTTGTCTCATCAGCGTTATAACGAAACGACGTGAAGTGAGGACTTCCTATACATGTTTCAGAAAACGTTCCGTAACTAACAGTCATCTTTCACACTCATTAATCTCATCAAATCTTCGTTTCTTCTTTATTTCCACTTTCAGAAGGAAGCAGAGCAACACACACACTGGGATTAGGTTATTCCTCACTGGTCAAAACGCCTTCCACCATCAACCTCCCCCCTCCCTCCTACACGATAAACACACCATTGCTTCCCAAAACGGCCACCAGGGGACAAATTTCAAACTCTGAATAGATAGCTTTAGTTTTATAACTAAAAATATTGTAAGCTTTGAAGAATACAGTGAAAAAATAAAGTTTTTTTTTATATAAGTTGATATGTCAGGTTAAACGACCATCGACTATAAGAGGCTCATAAGGCTGCGTTTAGTCTTTAATCCTTAAAATAGAGATTTAAGTAAACTCTCAGTGTATATACAAATATAAACTCTCAATGTACACTCGCAATTTGGAGTGGTTGTGTGGTTTATCAGGTTTAAAGAGAATCGATTACAAGAAGAGTCATGAAGTCATGGACATCTCAATTTCAATAATAGGAATTAAAGTACACTAAGCGTATATATAAGAGCTGCGTATATAATCATGAGAATATATACAACGTGACTTATATGAAGACGTTAACACCCATCAATGATATACTACAGCTGAAGACACTTACACGAACACATTACTACCCTTACTGGAGCACCACTTACTGAGGACACTTACACGAACACATTACTACCATCACTGGAGCACCACTTACTGAGGACACTTACACGAACACATTAATACCATCACTGGAGCACCACTTACTGAGGACACTTACACGAACACATTACTACCATCACTGGAGCACCACTTACTGAGGACACTTACACGAACACATTAATACCGTCACTGGAGCACCACTTACTGAAAACAATTTGATGAAAAGCTTGTAATATTGAATAGCATTGTACTAACTTATGAAACCTCACCCCAGAACATACAGTATAACCACAGTATTACCACAGTGTTACCACAGTATTACCACAGTATTACCACAGTGTTACCACAGTATTACCACAGTATTACCACAGTGTTACCACAGTATTACCACAGTGTTACCACAGTATTACCACAGTATTACCACAGTGTTACCACAGTATTACCACAGTATTACCACAGTGTTACCACAGCATTACCGCATTATTACCACATTATTACCACAGTATTACCTCCGTGTTACCACAGTATTAACACAGTATTACCACAGTATTATCTTCGACCAAGAAGACCGAACTACAGGATGTAGCCAGCATAAAAAAAAGGAGATTTTAAATTCACTTTAATACTGCATAAAAAAAGACGATAGATTCGCCTGTATTTACAAGCGTTACTAGTATTAATATATCCTGAAGCGCTATATCCGTACGGGGGGCCATACAAGGACCTGACTCCCTGATCGAGAGCATATTCACTAGTCTGTTGTGAAAGTCTGACGTACACCAAGTGTGGCTACTGTCACCTTCACATTATCAATAACCTTCAGTAAAGCTCTCGATCCAGGGAACTGGAGCTGCCCTCATGAGTTATCAGACTCTGTATGACACCCACGAGTTTAGCGCTTTCCCATATGTAATATTAATATAAAAAATAATAAAATATTAACAATAATAATTATTATTGCTTATTAACAACTTACGAGAAGCAACAATAACAACATCAATACTAACAATACTAACAATACTAACAATACTAACAATACTAACAATACTAACAATACTAACAATACTAACAATACTAACAATACTAACAATAACAATATTATATTTATGTGGGTAGAATTACCGACGATATGTTAGGTGAAAAGAACACAAGTGCAACTAATGTGATATTTTATTGTGGCAACGTTTCGCTCTCCAGGAGCTCCTGGAGAGCGAAACGTTGCTACAATGTCACATTAGGTGCATTGAGTCGTTTTACCTAACAATAATAATATTCAACACGTTAAGTTAGTTTCTGAGATTCACAAGTTACTTTTTGAGGTTCAGCTTGTAAGTCACTTTCTGAGGTTCAACAAGTAACTTAGCTTCTTAATTTCAAAGTCTATCAGCTGCAAGAGGGTTATTGAGTTGTAAAAATCACCAGCGCACAACCAACGATCTGTCAGTGTATACCCAGTAATACACTCCGCTCGGTGTATATACATTTAGCCATATACACTGATGTATGTGACAATCAGGAATGGATCAGCGTTCCTCTCACTTTTACACGCATTGTTGAGTGTATTAAACCTGATTGACTCGAAGAGGGATAAAATACATTGGAAGCATTTTCAGCTTCTCTCTCTCTCTCTCTCTCTCTCTCTCTCTCTCTCTCTCTCTCTCTCTCTCTCTCTCTCTCTCTCTCTCTCTCTCTCTCTCTCTCTCTCTCTCTCTCTCTCTCTCTCTCTCTTTTCTGTCTGTCTCTTTTCTGCCTGTTTCTCTGCCTGCCTGTCTCTCTGTCTGTCTGTCTATCTCTCTCTTTCTCTGCCTGTCTGTCTGTCCAACGCTCTCTATTTCTCTGTCTGCCTGTCTCTCTTTCTCTCTCTCTCACTAGTTAATGACGTGTGTAGGCATAATGGTCCTTCAAGCAATATTTTCTCACCTTCTTTATAACCCTCGGGAACTAATTAGAAACTTTGTGCGTTAGCTGAAGTTGTGTGATTTTGAGTCTTTCTCAGTGATAAACTGCCCCAAGATCCTTGGATGCCCATCTTAACCTCTCCGTCACAGTCCCCTGGGTAGAACGTCACAGCCTCCTGGTGGGACGTCACAGCCTCCTGGTAGGACGTCACAGCTTCCTGGGAGGACGTTACAGCCCCCGGGTAGGATGTCGTAGCCCCCTGGGCAGGATGTCACAGCCCCCTAGGCAGGACGTCACAGCCCCTTCAGGCCCCCTTTTCAAAATAAGTTTTTCAAAGCGTTCACAGGCGTCAACATCTGAATAATATAGTGTAAGCAGCTCAAAATTAATATTTTAAATTTTGTCTTATTGTTATAATCGAAATCACAATGTTTAGTTAACCACCAATGATCAAGTTTCATGGTCTGAATGGTAGCGTCTGGCAATGGGGAGATGCATTGTCTCCTAATTATCTTAATTCGTTAGAAACAATACGTTAGTTATGAGCGGCGTGAGGACGAACTGCATTGGGAGGTGCGATTGTGGTTGTGGTTATGGTTGTGTTTGTGGGTGCTGTGAGGAGCTTACGGTAATTATTCTACCTTTCTTCTCTATTTTTTGACTGTGACTAATTATAATCATAATGATTTTCATCACGAGTGACAACAGGCCGTCCCACTCTGATCACAAAAATTCAGACTAATTAGAATAAATTAGTAATTCTGTAAATGAGGCATATCACAACTAAACCACACTTGGGAGAGGAAACTATAGACTTCTCCTGTCAAACTGAGGTCTCACAATATAGTGAATCTGACCTACTATTACGCAGTGTATTATAAAACGTGTATAAAAAAAAACCTTCATGTACAAAGTCAGTTTTCGGGATTTGTTCTGAAACCGGACGCGTATTAGTCGTGAAGAGTAGCCAGGACAGGAGAAGTGCGTTTATTAGTCAGTACAAGAAGAGCGGCGGCTGGGATAAGTCTTGGTTTGGTGTTGGTTTAAGTAGGTGGGGGCGATTATCGGGAATTTAGGCCATAGGTTATTTTATTGGTTTTGGTGCTCTCATGTTTATCCGTACAGCCCTAGTATGAGGAGAGGTTTGGTTAAGTTTTGGGAGAGTACTTGTGTAGTGTGTTGCCTGCAGGTTTAATGGCCGGCAGAAGATGGGAAAGGGGGATCATGGAGCCTCCCTGTTTATAATATTTGTTTTAACCACCAATAGCAATATTGACCATTTAATTAACACAATGTGAAGGCACAAGCTAGCACTAAGTTTGTTTATGTGAAGTTATTTAAATACCCTTAAACTAGGCAGGTTGTTCACCCTTAGGAGCCAGGACTTATATACGTCACGCAGTAAAAAATGTAATACTTACTTTGTAAACAGACTGCCACGAGGGCTCCAGTACTTGGCAGTACTGCCTCACCTTGTCCCCACACCACGAGTGGACGTCAGTTTTGGATTGATTTTCACGGACTTACGGCAAAGAATAACATAATTAACTCAGGTTTGGTTGGTAAAATGCTCCTCCTTGCTCATTAAGTCGAAAAGTTCTGGCAACGCAAACTTTCCCAATATGTTTTTCCAAAAGACAGGAAGCATCATCACATCTCACCCCTAGTAACGAGGACACGTGAGAAGTGATACGAAGAGGCGAAGCTTTTCTACGATCGTGACACTATTCTTTTGCCACAAATATATGCGCAGTACCCAGCCTCACTCGACATTCAGGATAAGATTGCCATATGAAACAGCGTTCGAGCCCAAATGATGCTTGGATAATAGGATTCGATAAATTCACATTTTTTTAATTCCAAATATACAGTGTTCTAGAGAACAGTTTGTATGTGTTTGGAGAGCTAGATCATCATTACTGCCCACCTATGGTATTTAGTTTATACGATCAATGTGCTGACGATTTTAAAATTGAACAAGGTACCTTGCTTTCATTGTTAATAAAAAGGGAATGTACTTTTTCTCTGCTACAGTTCAAAGTTCGTTGTTTTCCAGGTGAGACTGTGGTCTCGAGATGAGGGTGTAATATACACAAGGCTCTGTCTCAAGACATTTCCATATTGCACACGAAGATGCAGTTCACTCTGCATAATTTTTTTTCCATTATTTGAATGGATACTACCCATTACATTTTCATGTATAGGGCTGTCTTGACGAGAAGGCAGTGACCCGTCTGGAAGACAGCGTGCCTCATGGGAAAGTTGCTTGTGACTGGTTAGCAAGTGTCTGTTCCCCGGAGGTCAATGTACCTTTAGTCGCATTAATTCAGTGTAAATGTTTAATTAGCTTTAATTTTTATGTGATTATTCACACTCTTTTTAAATCAATTTTATGCAGTTATTATTCCGCAGGGACTTGTATATTACACTGTAGCCATAACTTAGTTATTTATTGAAGAAGAGGCCGCCTGTGCCTGTGCTAGACGATCACTGACTTCCAGCAAGGAGAGCAACCCTACCCAAGCTTCAGGCAAGGAAAACAACCCTACCCAAGCTTCAGGCAAGGAAAACAACCCTACCCAAGCTTCAGGGAAAAGGGAAAACAACCCTACCAAGCTTCAGGCAAGGAAAACAACCCTACCCAAGCTTCAGGCAAGGAAAGCACCCTACCCCAAACTTCAGGCAAGGAAAGCAACCCTACCCAAGCTTCAGGCAAGAAAGCAATCCTACCCAAGTTTTAGGCAAGGAAAGCAACCCTACCCAAGCTTCAGGCAAGGAAAGCAACCCTACCCAAGCTTCAGGCAAGGAAAACAACCCTACCCAAGCTTCAGGCAAGGAAAGCAACCCTACCCAAGCTTCAGGCAAGGAAAACAACCCTACCCAAGCTTCAGGCAAGGAAAACAACCCTACCCAAGCTTCAGGCAAGGAAAGCAATCCTACCCAAACTTCAGGCAAGGAAAGCAACCCTACCCAAGCTTCAGACAAGGAAAGCAATCCTACCCCAAACTTCAGGCAAGGGAAAAACAACCCTACCCCAAACTTCAGACAAGGAAAGCAACCCTACCCAAGCTTCAGGCAAGGAAAGCAATCCTACCCAAGCTTCAGACAAGGAAAGCAACCCTACCCAAGCTTCAGGCAAGGAAAGCAACCCTACCCAAGCTTCAGGCAAGGAAAGCAACCCTACCCAAACTTCAGGCAAGGAAATCAACCCTACCCAAACTTCAGGCAAGGAAAGCAACCCTATCCAAGCTTCAGGCAAGGAAAGCAACCCTACCCAAGCTTCAGGCAAGGAAAGCAACCCTACCCAAGCCCTTCAGGGAAGGAAAAACAACCCTACCAAGCTTCAGGCAAGGAAAGCAACCCTACCCAAAATTCAGGCAAGGAAAGCAACCCTACCCAAGCTTCAAGCAAGGAAAGCAGCCCTACCGAAGCTTCAAACAAGGAAAGCAACCCTACACAAGCTTCAAGCAAGGAAAGCAAAACCCCACCGAAGCTTCAAGCAAGGGGAAAACAACCCTACCGAAGCTTCAAGCAAGGAAAGCACCCCACCAAGCTTCAGACGGAAAGCAATCCTACCCAAGCTTCAGGCAAGGAAAACAAACCCTACCCAAACTTCAAGGCAAGGAAAGCCCAAACCCTTTCCCAAGCTTCAAGCAGGAAAGCAGCCCTACCGAACTTCCAAACAAGGAAAGGGAAACCCTACACAAGCTTCAAACAAGGAAAGCAACCCTACCGAAGCTTCAAGCAAGGAAAGCAACCCTACACAAGCTTCAAGCAAGAAAAGCAACCCTACCAAAGCTTCAAACAAGGAAAGCAACCCTACAGAAGCTTCAAGCAAGGAAAGCAACCCTACAGAAGCTTCAAGCAAGGAAAGCAACCCTACACAAGCTTCAAGCAAGGAAAGCAACCCTACAGAAGCTTCAAGCAAGGAAAGCAACCCTACACAAGCTTCAAGCAAGGAAAGAAGCCCTACCGAAGCTTCAAGCAAGGAAAGCAACCCTACCCAAAATTCAAGCAAGGAAAGCAACCCTACAGAAGCTTCAAGCAAGGAAAGCGACCCTACACAAGCTTCAAGCAAGGAAAACAACCCTACACAAGCTTCAAGCAAGGAAAGCAACCCTACAGAAGCTTCAAGCAAGGAAAGCAACCCTACAGAAGCTTCAAGCAAGGAAAGCAACCCTACAGAAGCTTCAAGCAAGGAAAGCAACCCTACAGAAGCTTCAAGCAAGGAAAGCAACCCTACACAAGCTTCAAGCAAGGAAAGCAACCCTACCGAAGCTTCAGGCAAGGAAAGCAACCCTACCCAAGCTTCAGGCAAGGAAAGCAACCCTACCCAAGCTTCAGGAAAGGAAATCAATCCTACCCAAACTTCAGGCAAGGAAAGCAACCCTATCCAAGCTTCAGGCAAGGAAAGCAACCCTACCCAAGCTTCAGGCAAGGAAAGCAACCCTACCCAAACTTCAGGCAAGGAAAGCAACCCTACCCAAGCTTCAGGCAAGGAAAGCAACCCTACCCAAACTTCAGGCAAGGAAAGCAATCCTACCCAAGCTTCAGGCAAGGAAAGAAAAAACCCTACCCAAACTTCAGGCAAGGAAAGCAACCCTACCCAAGCTTCAGGCAAGGAAAGCAACCCTACCCAAGCTTCAGGCAAGGAAAGCAACCCTATCCAAGCTTCAAACAAGGAAAGCAACCCTACACAAGCTTCAAGCAAGGAAAACAACCCTACCGAAGCTTCAAGCAAGGAAAGCAACCCTACACAAGCTTCAAGCAAGAAAAGCAACCCTACCGAAGCTTCAAACAAGGAAAGCAACCCTACAGAAGCTTCAAGCAAGGAAAGCAGCCCTACCGAAGCTTCAAACAAGGAAAGCAACCCTACACAAGCTTCAAGCAAGGAAAGCAACCCTACCGAAGCTTCAAGCAAGGAAAGCAACCCTACACAAGCTTCAAGCAAGAAAAGCAACCCTACCAAAGCTTCAAACAAGGAAAGCAACCCTACAGAAGCTTCAAGCAAGGAAAGCAACCCTACAGAAGCTTCAAGCAAGGAAAGCAACCCTACACAAGCTTCAAGCAAGGAAAGCAAAACCCCACCCAAAAATTTAAGCAAGGAAAGCAAACCCTACAGAAGCTTCAAGCAAGGAAAGCGACCCTACACAAGCTTCAAGCAAGGAAAACAACCCTACACAAGCTTCAAGCAAGGAAAGCGACCCTACACAAGCTTCAAGCAAGGAAAACAACCCTACACAAGCTTCAAGCAAGGAAAGCAACCCTACAGAACTTCAAGCAAGGAAGCAAAACCCCACAGAAACTTCCCAAGCAAAGGGAAAACAACCCCACAGAAGCTTCAAGCAAGGAAAGCAACCCAAAAGAAGCTTCAAGCAAGGAAAACAACCCTACACAAGCTTCAAGCAAGGAAAGCAACCCTACACAAGCTTCAAGAAAGGAAAGCAACCCTACACAAGCTTCAAGCAAGGAAAGCAACCCTACAGAAGCTTCAAGCAAGGAAAGCAACCCTACAGAAGCTTCAAGCAAGGAAAGCAACCCTACAGAAGCTTCAAGCAAGGAAAGCAACCCTACACAAGCTTCAAGCAAGGAAAGCAAAAACCCCAAGAAGCTTCAAGCAAAGGGAAAACAACCCCACAGAAGCTTCAAGCAAGGAAAGCAACCCTACACAAGCTTCAAGCAAGGAAAGCAACCCTACAGAAGCTTCAAGCAAGGAAAGCAACCCTACACAAACTTCAAGCAAGGAAAGCAACCCTACAGAAGCTTCAAGCCAGGAAAGCAACCCTACAGAAGCTTCAAGCAAGGAAAGCAACCCTACCGAAGCTTCAAACAAGGAAAGCAACCCTACAGAAGCTTCAAGCAAGGAAAGCAACCCTACACAAGCTTCAAGCAAGAAAAGCAACCCTACCGAAGCTTCAAGCAAGGAAAGCAACCCTTCCGAAGCCTCCCATTAGTTGTCTCGCATATTAACCATCTTCATGGAGGCCAAAGTGTTGTTATTATCAACGGTGTTTTTTCATGTAAAATAAATTAATTTTCCATAACCTTTCTGATATTTTCCAACCTCTCTAAAATGCAACAATTGACGTATATTAGACGGAGTTAATGAGAGTAAAAGGCGTTCACTGCTTCAAGTTGAAATTGATAATATAATATGAATTAACCATTAATTTTATTACCAAGAGGGAAACTGTGGACACAGAAGAGATCTGTCACAAATAATGGAGAAGTACTAGCGTTCCTTAGTATACTTGAAGGAGGGTACTCTCCTAGTATATATCACAGTGAAAGAGCTGATATTTCCAGAACTTGCTGTGTTTAATCGGCAAGGATAATTTATTTCATTTTTTTTTTTTGCAAAGAGGCCGAACACGTACTTTTTTCCATATACCTTTTGAGAGAAAAAATGAACATATCGAAATTATTATATTTTATTGATGGGAAGTAATACTAAGCAGAGTAAGAAGCTTATAAATAGGCGAGGAAGATGGGAAGTGTGCAACGTCTGGGTATCTTTATTGTAGACGTTTCGCCATCCAGTGGCTTTATCAGTTTGTCGGTATTGTATACCATTCTTGCACAACTTGTCAGACAATGCAACATCATGGAATCTTGGTTCGAAGGACATCTACATGACCTTCTTCCCGGCTACTACAGCTACTACAACAGCTTACCCATCCTTTCGGGTATGACCTACTTCCACGGAGCAGTCCCACCTACCAGTGACTATGCCCTCGTTTGCTACACGTCCCAATCCATCTGGCGTTAGTATATAAGCGCCAGTCTCCTTGCCTCTGCTCCAGAATCTTCACAACTACGGTGCTCTTCACACCAACTTCAAGGCTGAGGGACTGATTACCTCATCTTTTGTACATAGTTCTACTGTCTCAAATTATGTCCTAGTATCTGTATTGATAAAGCCACTGGATGGCGAAACGTCTACAGTAAAGATATCCAGATGTTGCACATGTGTCTCAGTTTCCATCTTGTCGGTATTGTATACCATTCTCGTAGAGGATGGGAAGTGTTACGATCACGGTCTACACGACACTCCTGGAGATGGACAAGAGAAAGGCTGACATGGGTAATAAGAGAACAAGTCAGAGTAGTTGGGAGCCAAGCATCCAGAAGCCAGTCATACAGAAAGTGTGAAGAAATCATTATTATTGTAAGACTAGTTGAAAGTGGAATGAACCTGACGAAGCTGCACAACAGACAAAATTTGTATAAGTTTTCGGAGTAGACACGTCAGGGCGCCCAATAGTTGAAGAATAAAACAAGTCTGTTGACTAAAGTTAAAATGGAAAACGCACACACACACACACACACACATACAAAGTCATTTCAAGAGTCCTTAAATATTGAAAAGGGAAAGGAGGGGGCAAAAAAACTCTGCCATTCCACACGCTTTCCCGGGAATTCTTATCCAGCGTTTTCAGGCAAATTGGTTTATACCACTTTGGGGCTATCTCTGAGGCCGGCAAACACCACATTGGCTCTCCTCCTGAGCCACCCACGTTTTGAAGGAAATCTAATATTTCCTCTTCCCCCAGTGAAAGATTGGGAAGGAGGGAGGTATAGAGGAGAAGGAGGAGGAGGAGGAGGGTACTGGGGACTAAGAAGAAGAAGAGATAAGGGAGAGAGGGGAAATAAGAAGAGATAATAGAAGAATAACTAAGAAGGAGTGGTTTGAGAATTAGAGAGAGAAGAGAGAGGAGAAGGAGAGAGAGAGAAAGAGAAGAGAGAGAGAGAGAGAGAGAGAGAGAGAGAGAGAGAGAAGATAGACAGACAGACAGACAGACAGACACAGACAGAAGAGAGAGAGACAGAAGAGCAGAGACAGCAAAGACAGACAGACAGACAGACAGACAGACAGACAGACGGACTGATTGACTCTACCTAGTTTACTCTAAACTACCAGCCAAAACTTGCCCACGTCGGACAATATGATGATTAAGAATATGGTGATAGACACACACACACACACACACACACACACACACACACACACACACACACACACACAACGCGACACACACAGACATGTGCAGCACGGACACAACTAGACACCACCCACGATACACACCACACACAACCCCACACAGACTGGTTGTCTGCATTACCCTGTCAGGGAGCATTGTGGTGTCAGCCGGACAAGAGGGCGGTTGATGGATGGTGTCACCGAGTGGCTGCCTGCCGTTATTACCTGCCTACTCACCTCCAACTCGCGGTCAACTCCCCTTCATAACCCCTGCCGCTTGACCTGCCACTACCTAGTAGCCCACACCTGTAACCCGTGTTCTCGTGTCCAAACTTCACATGCCACGAGTCATTCACTCTACCCAGTGTACTGCTGTAATCTTTTTCGTTGAGTTCGGAGTTCTCAAGCGTGCCATTCTGTCTACATCTGCCACCTGTTTCATTCACTCTGTTCTATGGCTCTTACCTGTGTCATTCATTCTGGTACACGGCTCTTACCTGTGTCATTCCCTCTGCTACATGGCTCTTAACTGTGTCATTCACTCTGTTACATGGCTCTTACCTGTGTCATTTATTTCAGCCAGCTAAATATTCATAATAGCCTACACTCCTTGTGTTAACATTATAGAGGATCACTCCTCCCCAGTATCCTATGTTAACGTGACCCACACGAACCGAGGATCAAGCCTCCATCTTAACTTGTGTTAACATTACCCACACGAATAGAGGAACAATCCTCCCCAATATCCCATGTTAACATGACCCACACGAACCGAGGATCAAGCCTCCACTACTCATCGTACAAATACAATAACAACAACAATTCATCTTAATCTGACAAGCATTCTAATTGCCTAGCTGCGTTTGTCGTCCACGACACAAAATGTTGATGATAATTTAGTCTTATATGACTCCCACATGACTTCAGGGAGACGAAGGTAAGGGTAAGGTGCAATAAGACAAAGGGGATATGGCAACTAAGGGGTTAAAGGACAAAGGGTTATGATTACGAAAGAGAATGAAATGCTTCCTCACTGTACTAATGTTAGTGGTAAAGAATAAGATGTGGGCAGGAAGGAAATGACTTGGTGTCGTAAATAGGGGGTCTTAGGAGAGGTTGTTAGTAGAGCTGAGAAGTTAATAGCACATCTGAGAGATTGTTAGCAGAGCTGAGAGAGAGCTGAAAGCCTGTTAACACGTCTGAGAGATTGTTAGTACGTCTGAGAGATTGTTAGCAGAGCTGAGAGAGAGCTAAGAGCTTGTTAACACTTCTGAGATACTGTAGCAGAGCTGCGAAGTAATTGATCGTGCTCAGTGTTTGCTAGGACGCCTGAGAGCTTGTTAGCGAAACTGAGGTGTTCTTAACAGGGGGAAAGTTTATTAGGAAGTCTGGGAGGTTGTTACCATGCTTCAGAGAATGTTAACAGAATTGAAAGCTAGTTACTATGTCTGACAGAGTGTTGCTTGTGCTGAGAGCAGTGCTAAAAAGTAGTCAGTATGTCCCAGTGGTAGTTAGCAACGCTAATAGCTTAACATGTATGTGAGAAGCTGTCAGCTGATGTGTGAGGAGCTGTCAGCTGATGTGTAAGGGACTGTCAGCTGATGTGTGAGGAATGTCAGCTGTGTGAGAGGCTGTCAGCTGCTGTGGAGGGCTGTCAGATAATGTGTGAAAGGAGGCTGTCAGCAGATGTGTGAGGGGTAACTGTTATCAGATTAGTAAAGGAGGAGGGGTTGTCAGTAGTGTGAGGAGCTGCCAGTTGTATGTGTGAGAGGATGTCACTTGACGTGAGAGGAGCTCTCACCTGACGTGAGAGATGCTGTCACCTGATGTGAGAGGAGCTGTCAGCTGATGTGTGTGGGAGGAGGGGGAGAGGATTATTTTTTATGAAACTCTTGTTAGGAATGTCAAGAAGGAGGAAGAGGAGATGACCTCGGCGAGCCTACTCTGAATGGAACTTCCACGAGGAGTCATACACCACTCTCGAACTGAGTACAGACACACTCCACTGACTCAGCAATTACACTAATGGTCGCTTTTGTACAGTGGTCTCTTGTACTGAAGATCACTTCTACACAGTGGTCATTACATATTTTTTTTATTTATTTATTATTATTATTATTATTATTATTATTATTATAATTATTATTATTATTATTATTATTATTATTATTATTATTATTATTATTATTATTATTATTATTATTATTATTATTATCCTGTATGTATTATGCTGTAGCACAGATTCATTCTCTCTGTCACTGTGTCTGTCTGTCTCTGTCTCTCTCTCTCTCTTTCCCGAAAACGCGCAAAAATAATTTTATCTTCAATTACTTTTATTATGAAACCCACTAAAACAGACACACAACAAGTATAAGAAAATAATGAATCAATAATTACATATATATTGTAATACGCTGGTGTTTTTTTTACCATCATTTCTCATAAATGAATACCTAAGATTATTGTTATAAGATAATTACCCGTTATGGCGGATACCGCCTCGGCTGAGGGACGATTCCCAATGCACCTGAATTGTGCCCTAAGTCACTCTTTCGTTTTTACGTACTGTTGTTGTAATATTCGTCAGGGAACAGTACAGGTGTTTCCTGACACGGATCTTAATCATGTAGATGACCTGTTGTTTGAATCGTTTTACGAGGGGGGGGGGGGGTGGGGGGTTGTCACTGGAGTGACGAGGAAAAAATCCGGGTAGACTTGCTCTAACCCGGCAGTGAGTGAGACCGTAATTGTATCTAGGTATTGGTACACATAAGTATAACTATCATATATAGTGTAAGTTGCATTAATGTTGGTGGAATTACCGACAATATGTTAAGTAAAAGGTTCAAGTGCAACTAATGTGACACTTTACTGTGGCAACGTTTCGCTCTCGGTAACTCGAAGAAACACGGTTGATGTGCGGTTGAGTCCGTTTTCTTCCTCTGTGTAATTCGCAGTATATGACTTGGAATAAATCAAATATCTATCGGAGTTTACATTCAGAAACTCCAGATTTCTGATCACCAGTGAATCCATCACCATCATCCTCTAGGGCAATCTGGCCTTGATTACATGCATTAAACTCATTTGCATCAAAATTGAACAATGTTGCAAAAACCTCAAAAGAGGTTTCGGGATTGGTACAGAATTCCAGGAAGCTTTGAAATGAGTGGTAGCACAAAACCTATCGTTAAAGTCATGATCATCGTCTGAAAATGACTACTGTGTTAACTCAGCACTCTTCTTGATGGCATCAGTAGATCGGATGGTCACATCCATTTTCTCAGTTATTTTCTTGCTTAAAAAGAAAGTTATCCTTGTTTTGACTTTGAAAAACAAATCCTGTCCCTAAAGTGGTTAGTGAGAAGAACCTTCACCTCTTGGTTTTCTGAAACTAGGCCTAATTTCATGATTTTCTAAATCCAGGAAAGCTATTCAGAGCCTCTGAGTTTATATCTCCTCCCCATTTTCAAGACCAGTTTTAATGTTTTTTGTCATGTTCATCCGAACTTATGTTTATAAGTAATGGAGTCATAGATTTTGTACATTACATTGCTTACACGTTCACACAGAAACATTTATTCACGCAGGCTTTATGGCAATATATATTTGACACGAACACGGAGATTATGTCATGTAAATCACCAGTTCTGGTTTAAACTTCATCCTCCATGAATATACTTGCCTTCGAGAATTTTTCAGTTCTGTACGTTACTGAAATGCGATAATCTCAACGGACTCCTTTGTGTATCACAAAACCGTAGATTACACACTTGACAGTAAGTTCACTGATCAGTTGACTTTGGCCGGGGAAGTGCTTTAAGATCGAAACAGGGTTTTAGTCTCGGAAGAATCATTGTCCACAGCCTTTTTTAAGTTTACTAGTAAGAGCTTTCTTTTAATGTGTAAGTCTTGTAACAGTGGTTGTTCATATGATAAACAAAATCGCCATCTTCTATCAACATAAGTCCATTGTTAGCGATATTACTCCTGATGAGGCCTGCTTCCCGTATACTCAACCGGCCATTTTCAATAGCTGGGTTGGCTGTAAGGATGATGTCTGGCAGATGATGCACTTATCGTTGTTCACTGATGTCTCTGAATCTGCTGCAACCTTCACAAGCCTTTGTAGGTGGAACACTTCACAGGCTAACCTGAAAGATAAGAAGAAAATCCCACTGAATGTTATGTACTTTCATTTTAATTTGTTTATAAACTATATTAAGGACTCGGGGCTATATTGTGAGTCAACCTTGAAGCTTCTTTTTAGGGATGTAAAATATTAATTTGACTTCATATTGTGAGTTTTTTTTACCTCATTATCTTTGAAATAATTTCATTTAATAATTTCATTGTGTAGAGGTCAATAAAACAAACATTGTAAGTGGTCAGTCACGTTTCTGCCATTTGCAAGTCTCCCTACCGCTAAATATTGCAGAAAAATTTTTTGTCGCGATCCTGTAAAAAAAGAGATGCCATTTTCTTACAGCCAGGTTAAAGGAGGTTTACTAAAGAGTAATAAAAGGTATTTTTGCCCCCCATGGGCTGGAACGGTATTCACTTTACCATCCTTCGGGACCACGTCGGGTCCCACATGGGAAGACCGGGCCAGGCCCCGCCCTGGCAAACCTACATGAAATGAATAAATTTAAAGGTACATGTCAGGCCGGGAACCCCCCAGGAGTATAAGAAAATTGACTTGCTGTAATTAAATTACCTTAAAAGGAAAAGGGAAGTGTAATGCTAATTATTTTTTATATTACATAAGAGCCATTCCATATCATTTCCCAAAACCAATGAACATAAGGATAATACAAAAATGAATATTTGGGTTTATATGTTAGTAATTACAGTCAAAAGCAACAATTGATATTTAAGTTGCTGGTGCTACAAAACATTTTTTTCCCGTGTATTAATTTCCTCACTTGGAGGACTTTGAAAAGTGTCTAGAAGCTTGTGCTGAGTTGTTAAAATTTTATGTAGGTTAGATCAGTGAGAAACCTACCGTCTCGGGGAAACATTCCTGTTACTGTGATTATACTTCGCCTCTTGTGTAAATGATATTCTGGTGAAAATACCTCTTTCAGTGTGTGTGTGTGTGTGATACCGCGGCACGCGGTGAAATATACCAGCCTTTTATTTTCATAAAAAGTGTATTTTTCCCTAGAATAAATTAAGTAGAAGGAATTTATGCAGGGAGCGCCGCTGACACTGCTGCCTCATGAAATGTATTTCTTAAGCCCTTTTGAATGAAGGTGATCGGCGAAAGATTTTTGATAGAATGCCAGAATATCTAACAAATGCCGCACCTGACTGCAAGCGAAAAAAATATTTAAAATAACCGACACAAAAATGATACACACCCACACCACACACAAAACAAGCACCCACCCCCTTACCCACCACAACTACCAAAACCACCCCACCCCACACACACACACACACAAATATATTTATATTTATATTATTATTTTATATTTTTAATTATATATATAAAATTTATATATAAAATTTTATATTTTTAAAACAAAATACATTTACAGAAAAAAATAAACATAAATACAAGGGCAAAATGTATCAAAGGTGAATTTCCCCCAGCCCCTCGAGGCTGGAGTGGGGCAATATGCAGCAAGATTTCCCCTTGGATGGCGCGTGAGGCGCTGGAACAGGGAAAGTGGCTGCCCTTGGGTCCTGGGGGTGTCGTGGTCGGGAAACCCCAATTTTTTTTAAAGGAAACGGGGCATTTTTTCCCCAGATCCAAGGTCTCTGATCCCATGGGAAAAAAATTTGTTTCTGTTGGCTAATGCCCTGTACTTGTGTTTGTCCCCCCTGTGGTCAGAGTCCTCCCTGTCGCCCCACACTGTGAGGATTAGGTGTCGCAAGTGTGGACAAAAGGTTAGCCCCATGTAGAGTTGCCATTCTTCCAAGGATGATGGTGATCCCGTCGGGGGGTTTTCTGGGTTGTGGGGGATTTTTTTGCTGCAAGTGATCGTGGCTCCCTTCGGCGGGCATCCGCTGTACAAGGGTTCTCTTAAAGAGTCGTTGACCTCATTGTGTCTTTATGCCGCCCCGGTTTTGGCAGTTAAGACCCTGTAGACCTTTGGTCTGCTTGCATTCGCCCCAAATACACACAAAACTATATATATTTATTATATTTATTTTATTATATATATATTTATATATATATATATTTATATATATTTATATTTTATTTTATTTATATATATATATGAAAGGGAAATTTGCGAGAGCAGGGCGAATTACACAAACAGATTCTTTGAAGGGACTCGAAACCACGAACCTTAGGACAAAAGGGACGCATGCTTTTTCCAATCTACCCACCTGGACAATACTTGGGGTAGCTGCGCTACACGTTTGTTTTTTCCCGGCATATATAATTTTATTTATATATATATATATTTATATATTATATATATTTTAATATTTTTATTTATTTATAATTTTTAAAATTTTATATTATTTCTGCATTCTTGGGTGCGTTAGCCCCGAAGGAGGGAGGAAATTTATGATTTGTCATGTCCCTTGATTCATGTTTATGTTTTTTTTTTTGTAAATGTATTTGTAAATGTATTTGTTTATTATAAATTTACTAGAATATAAAATTTTGGGGGTGGTTGGAGAAGAAAATTTAAAAAAGCTCCGGGGAAACCTTTAGTTTTTCCTGGTGCGTTTTTTTGTCTTCTCTGAGGATGAGGGTCACCATTCCAGCTATGGGGTGGTACTTTATTTAAATATATTTATATATATATAAATATTAATTTTATTATTTATTTTTTATATTATTTTTAACATAATAATCATATCAATGTTTGAACTTAAACTGCTTTACTTTGCCTATTTCCCTTAAATAATTTGCGGGGATACTGCCCTTTTAAGTTCATGTAATCATTCCAATTATTTCTATGTTTTTTTATTTGTATCATTGAACGGTTTAACTATGTACATATTCATTTCTTCTGTGAAAAACACAAGTTTTTCAGTGGGTGCGAAGTTTTACTTTTCAACCAATTTAAAAATTTTACCGAGAAACATTCTGTTTTCTTTTCAATTGTTTAGTTCATGATGGAATTGGGATAATTTGATTTATTCTATAAACTTGCTTTGGGGTTTTCATAAATGCGTTGAAAATTTAACTGGCTTTAAAATTTAGTATTAAACCAGTAAGTTATTCTTTCTTTAAAAATGAGTAGAAAATGCACTCTCAGCTCTTTTAGCAAAATATTCCCCCCGAAAGGCAATTTACAATTACCTTCCCGGGGGATATTTTGACCCCAAAAGAGTGAGAGTGCATTTTCTAGTCAGTGTAAAGAAAGGAATATACTTACTGGTTAAAACTAATTATTTAACCCGTTTAATTTTAACGCAAAATTTGTAAAAACCCAGATAGCGGAGTTTATTGAAAAATTCAATTATACCAATTTCAATTACCTTTATTTGTAATAATTTTATTTGAATGGGATCATGGGAAGGTTTACTGAGCGAAAAGTCATTCCCGCCTGACGGATGTTTACTCAGACTCTTCTTTGCACCGTTTTGGAGAAAGTTTCTCGGTAAAGTTCCCATTGTTTCGTTTTTGTCTCATTCTTCAACTTGTCGGTTTTCTGAGCCATTTATGCATACTAACAGTAACGGGGATTGACAGGAACACACGAAAGCTGGAGTGACTTTTATGAAAGCGTCAACATCCAAAAAAGACGATGTTGGACCAAAAAGGGAAAGGGCCGGGTTTAGTCATTTGGGAAAATAATTTCCGCAGACGAAAATACGTGGAGAGCCTTATTTAAACCCCTAACACAAACCTTTACAAGTCCGTAGTTCAGTATGCCCCCCCAAAATTTGGAAAAAAGACAGTGCCATTTTGGAAACGTATCTGTGATAAACCTTCCTCGAAAAGTTACAGGGCATGTGGGTTCATTACCAGGTCCTTTTTAACAACCATTCCACACAGTGTGTTACTGCTCCCTAATATACTCTTTCGTATGTATACCTGAGGCGTCATTGATTTACAGACACTTGTGCAGCCTTTTATTACCCAAAACCCGCCCTTATTGACTCCATCCGTTTTTGTTGCTGCATTTGTACTAAAGATGCCACTCGTTGCGAAATGCTTGCTTAATAAATGTCCCGAACTTTACAAAAGTGGTTTTTTCCCCACCACAACTGTTCCATGGATCCATTACTTCCACCTCTCTGGTCCCCTAGATGGCTCCTTTCTCATGTCTCCGTATTGGATTGATAAAGCGCCTGGTGGGCGAAACATCTCTCAGATAAAGAAACCCATGTGTTAAACAAATGCCTCTAACCATTTTGTGAGTATCATGTACCTCTGATCTAGTTTTAACTACAAGAGCTAAAAGGGGTGAATTTTGGAAATATACCGAAAATGCTGACAAAAAGAGTCTTCATAGTTCAAAAGATAAGAATTAATAATCGCTTAAAGAGCAAATGAAGATACTAGAAAATAAATAACAATAAAGTATTAGCATCATTAGCATGGTCAAAGAGAGAGGTTTTATTTATTTTTGTTAGGACTGCTTGATGACAGACTTAGGTAAACTTTAGGTCATGTGACCAAGCTCTTTTATTGGTTTATCGGTCCACTCCGTGAAAAATTAAATAATCTCATCAAGAGATGATGGAAGCGTCCTGGAAATTTTATCTTTACGAAAAAGAGAATACATTGAGAGCCAAGAAAAAATTCTTGGGCTGCAACCACGGGGAGCGTGAAAGCAAATATAAACACCTTTGTAAAACACAAGTGACAGACGACTACCTGCATAACATTGCTCCTGTAAGTGCAAACGCTGAAGACAGGACATGAGCATAGCTCTGCACGAGCATAGCTTTCCTCGTTTCCTATTAAACACTGAAGACAGGACATGAGCATAGCTTGCACGAGCATAACTTTCCTCGTTTCCTATAAACACTGAAGACAGGACATGAGCATAGCTCTGCACGAGCATAGCTTTCCTCGTTTCTATTAAACACTGAAGACAGGACATGAGCATAGCTCTGCACGAGCATAACTTTCCTCGTTTCCTATAAACACTGAAGACAGGACATGAGCATAGCTCTGCACGAGCATAGCTTTCCTCGTTTCCTATAAACACTGAAGACAGGACATGAGCATAGCTCTGCACGAGCATAGCTTTCCTCGTTTCCTATAAACACTGAAGACAGGACATGAGCATAGCTCTGCACGAGCATAGCTTTCCTCGTTTCCTATAAACACTGAAGACAGGACATGAGCATAGCTCTGCACGAGCATAACTTTCCTCGTTTCCTATAAACACTGAAGACAGGATACGATGAGCATAGCTTTGCTCCCTTCAATTAAAATCGTTGACGACATTACACCACCACCATCTTAGCTTCGTTTTTGTAACTGTAAACGCTGAGGACAGGACACCACCAGCATGACTATGCCTCTGTAACTACAAGTACTGAAGACAGGACACCACCAGAATGACTCTGCCTCTGTAACTACAAGCACTGAAGACAGGACACCACCAGCACAGCTCTGCACAGCTCTGCACATCAGAGCTTATTTCTTGGGTAGCATTGAAAATTGGGTTGGGCAAATGTTTTGTTAGTGGGATGAATTGTAAAGGACCTGCCTAGTATGGGCCAACAGGCCTGCTGCATTGTTCCTCCTTTCTTATGTTCTTATGTATGTAACTACAAACAATGAAGATAGGACACCACCAGCATAACTCTACCTCTGTAACTACAAACAATGAAGATAGGACACCACCACCAGAACAGCTCTGTTTCTGTAACTACAAACAATGAAGATAGAACACCACCAGCATAACTCTGCTTTTGTAACCACAAACACTGAACATAGGTCACCGCCCGCACAGCTCTGCCCCTGTTACTACAAACGCTGAAGACGGGACACCGCGAGTATACAGAAGATTGGCTGCTGTAACTGCAAATAAATATAGTCGCAAGACATGCGTAACATGCACATGCGCAAGATGCTGAACTACACGTAAAATATCACGAAACAAAGAAGGCGATTCATCAAGCGGTTTTGACGTTCCTGTCAATAATGGCGTCCACTGAACGGAGAATAAGATTTATGTACCTGCCGAGTTCAACAACGATGTTGATAATAAAAATAATAATAATAATAATACTATAATAATAATAATTACAATATTAATATAAATTCTAGAATAATAATAATTACAATACTAATAATATTAATAATAAAAATAAAATAATTTACAAGAATACCATAATAATAACAATAATAATTACAATAATAATTAATAATAATAATAATAATAATAATAATAATAATAATAATAATAATAATAATAATAATAATAATACCATAGTTAAAATAACATTAATAATTAATGATAATAATTAATAATAATAATAGTAATTAATAATGATAATAGTACCAATAATAATAATAGCGACAACAAACTGTATAGAATATATTATTAAATAAAAGCCAGGTGTATCAGACAATTTTTATAAAATATGACAGGAACAGAAATTATTTTCAGCTGTAAAAATGCATCAGGTTTCCAATTGCAACTCTGACGCTTAACATGTCCCTGTTGACGAGTCGATTCGATTTACAAATGATTTGGGGGGGGGGGTTGCAATCATTTACAGCGGTGCACAGTGTCCGTTTTTCTTTTTCTTTTTGCACACTTGTGTATTTGCGAGCTGAGTAACGTACCTTGAGGTGTTGTACAGATTTATATGGAATTGATTTGTGGGGAAAGAGAGAGAGATAGATAGATAGATAGATAGATAGATAGAGAGAGAGAGAGAGAGAGAGAGAGAGAGAGAGAGAGAGAGAGAGAGAGAGAGAGAGAGAGAGAGCGAGAGAGAGAGAGACAGACAGACAGACAGACAGACAGACAGACAGACAGAGGGGCAGAGATACATAGATAGATAGATAGATAGATAGATAGATAGATAGAGAGAGAGAGAGAGAGAGAGAGAGAGAGAGAGAGAGAGAGAGAGATAAACAGACAGACAGTGACAGTTCCAGCGGCAGAATCTGAGGACAAATCTGCAAAACACAGGAGGTGCAACAAATCCTAGTCCACCCTCCCAGGCACCTAGGCTGTGCTCTCGCTGTCACCGGAAGGGGCACACTGCCAACAAAGCCTGCGAGATACCAGGTGTAATTACTGCTACAAGAAAGGACATAAGGAGGACCAGTGTCGGAAGAAAAAGGAACTTGACAGACAGGGCCACCTGTTTAGAGACCTGTTCTCAGAGCAAACCAGCAGGATCTCTGAATTGGTGAACACTCTCACACGTCACCCACTTAGCTACTCCTATCCCAGCCCAGCAGGTGGGATTGTGCCTTATACAAGACCACAGACCTACATCCCTGCAGCTGCCTCAGTACCCTACCTCTCTCAAGGGCAGGCACCTTACATTCCCTACACACCCACCACCTCAAGCTGACCACTTCATCATGAGGAGCCAGTCTATCAGCATCCTGTCGGCCAACATTAGAGGTTTCATTACTAATGTTGGAGAGCTCACACATAGCTTTGTGAACACTCGACGTCCCGACATGATAGCTGTTGTTGAAACATTTTGGATGACAGGACTCCAGAAAATTTTGCAAGAATTGCTGGCTACACCTCATGGATGAGAAGAGACAGGCAAGGGCAAGGAGGAGGTGTTGCTGTGTGCTTCTCTAAAAGTGTTCATGCCCAGCACATTGATGTTGCCACCCCTACACATCTTGAAATGATGTTTTTCAAGCTCTGTATAAACACTAGTACCTCTGTACTAGCATGTGCAATGTACAGACCTCAGTGGCAACATGCAGACCCTATCAACTTCCTAATGGAAAATATTGACTCCCTTCTGCTACAACACAACTGTCAACATATTATAATTGTTGGTGACCTCAACCAGCACCTTATACAGAGGGACTTTTGATGACCTTCTTGCAGTGTTTGACATGAGAAACTTTGTGATTTCCCTACTCATATCTCTGGCTCCTCCCTTGACCCAGTAGTGAGTGATCTGGCAGAAGGCATAGTCACTTGTCAACCCCTCGGCTACGTTGGATCGTCTGACCACAAGGCTGTTTTTACCACACTTAAGATCCCAACAGAACGAGGTGAGGAGTCCACACGCACAACCTGGCTATGGGAAAGAGGTAATTGGCCAGCCCTTTGCTCTGAGCTCGCCACCACCGACTGGAATGCTCTTCTCCAAGGGGATGTTGACAACCAAGTGAAAGCCTTCACTGGACACATCCTTAATCTACAACAAGAACACATTCCTCACCGGCAATATGTGACGAAGCCTACAGATCAGCCTTGGTTTGGCTTTCGTTGTAGAGAGGCTGCTACTGCTAAGTACAAAGGATGGCGAAGGTATAAGAGACATCCTACCACCTATAACAGGAACTTGCACATGCAAGCCTGTAGGCATATGGGTGATGTTCAAAAGTGGGCCATTGCTAAATGGGAGGTGGACACTAAAAGAAAGTTAGCATCAGGTAGGGTAGGCTCCAAAACCTGGTGGTCCCTGGTCAAGGACAGACAAGGTTATCTGCCTGATGAACTTATTCCACCTCTAAATCGACAGGATGGGACCACCTCTACTAGTAGTCAAGAGAAGGCGGACCTCTTTGCTGAACACTTTGCTACCAAAATGCAAGTTCCTGATCCAGCAAGGGACCCTCCTTGGCTAGCTGCAAGAACTGTGTCAAAACTGTCAGTGGTGACAATAAGGCAGGAGGAGGTGCATTTCCTTCTTAAATCGCTTAACCAAGAAAAGGCTGTGGGCCCAGACAAGTTGAGCCCAAGATTGTTGAGAAGATGTGCAGACCAGCTAGCAGCCCCTCTAACTCGCATCTTTCAGCACTGCCTAGTACAGTGTAAATGGCCCTCTCTATGGAAAGAGGCAAATGTAGTCCCTGTTCACAAAAAGAAGAGCAGAGCAGAAATCAGCAACTACAGACCGGGTGTCACTCCTGTCAATCACTGGTAAGATCCTTGAGACAATAATCTCAAGACAAATGACAGAGTTTTTTGACTACCACTCCTACTTTGTAAATCGTCAATATGGCTTCAGGAAAGGTTACTCTGCTGCTGATCTGTTGTTAAACCTCTCCACTGGCACCAGTCACTGGATGAATCAAAAGTCGCTGTGTGGTAGCACTGGACTTTGCTGGCGCTTTCGACCGGGTGTGGCACCAGGGCCTTTTAGCAAAACTTCAAGCACTGGGAATTGCAGGCTCTACGCTATGTCTCCTCAGTGACTACCTTCATGTAGATCTCTAAGGGGTAGTTTCAATGGAACGGAATCAGCAAACATCCTATTGGGGCAAGTGTTCCACAAGGAAGCGTACTGGGACATTGTTATGGAATGTCTACTTCAACGACCTTCTTCATCTCATCCCAGAATCACATGCTTTATGCAGACGGACTGTACACTGACATTCACTTATCCAAGAGAAAAATGCCAGCTGCTCTAAGCTACTCAATCACCAGCTGAGAGCTATATCAGCTTGGGGAAATAGATGGCAAGTAACATTTGCACCTGAGAAAACGCAAATGTTTGATCTTTCTTGGGCCCACCATGATGGTAATGCTGGTGCAGTAGAAAGGGGATGAATGGGAGGATGTTGGCACCTGGAGAAGAAGTTGATATCCTTGGGGTGAAATTTGACTCCAAACAAACCCATGAAGAACCTTGCTGTAAATCTTGCAAACAAGGCAGCCAGGAAGCTTACAGCACTTCGCCGTATTCGCATCTTGCTTGACAGTAGGGGTTGCAAGACCCTTTTACGAGGCACAAGTACGCTCGCACCTTGAGTATGCCCCACTTTCTTGGTTTGCTGCCCCCCTCTCATCTGCGACTGCTTGACAGAGTAGAGAACATAGCAAGACGTCTCATCTCTCGTCTGGACCCATCCTGGATAGATCTGTCATTTCAGCAGAGCCTTCAACATAGGGGGATGTGGGTGGCCTTACTGTTATGTACAAGGCCAATATTGTCAAAATACCACACTTGGATCCACTTCGAGACAGCGTGAAACAAGCTTTTATGCCACAAGACGGGCAGAAAGCAGCAACTTCACTCTGGCTGTACCCTTCTCCCGAACATCACTTCATCTGAGATCATAATACCCAGGAGACTCGAGTATGGAACACATTCGTAAAAGGATAATGATGTCAACGAGATAAAGCCAGTTGATTAAATGAAAATGCTGGCCCACAGATGGCTCCAACTTCATCCTGTTTCCTACTTGTATGTCTCATAACAATAAAAATGCTTTTTCAAATGAGCTGATGTGGTAACAGCTCTTAGCTTGCCCAATAAATTAGGAATCCTTAACCTGTAAATAGCTGTCAGTAAAGCTAGGGATCCTTAACCTTGTCAAACCCTGTGTAAAAAAAAAAAAAAAAAAAAAAAAAAAAAAAAAAAAATACTCCTGTCCATCTACCCAACCATCCATGCCTGCACACATCCATCCACGCAGCCATCCATCCATCCATCCATCCACTCTCTGCTAAGCATCGAGTAAATACTTGATGGGATGGGCTCAACACTGCCTCTGAGTTCTCATTAAATATTCACACAATAATGTTAACGTCCGTGACCGAGATCACCCAAGACCAACTGAAGATTGATGGCACGTGCTGGAGATTGATGACGCCTGCTGGGCTGATGACGAATCGGAGACTGATGACACAAATTGGCGATTGATGACCTGTAGTTGACTCACGAGGCAACCTGCGGCATTGATGACAAACTAGGGGGAGTGATGACGCGAACTGCTGAGTGATGAGACGAGCTAGGGAGTAATGAAACTAGAGGATTGATGACAAAATTGAGAATTGATGACAAACAGGGATATTGATGACGAAATAGAGAATGATGACATGAACTGCATTAATCAGTCGAACTAGGGAATTGATGGCAAACTGGTGAATTTATGAGACAAATTAAGTGTTTATGACGAAATGGGAGAATTGATAAAATTACCCAAATTAATGACGAGCTGGGGAGGGTGATTGATGAATTAAGCTGAATTGATGTGTCTAACTGGACTGAGGTGGTGAACTGAGGATTGACTATAAACCTGGGGAGTGATAGATGAATTAGGCGGTTGATGATGAACTGCGAGATTGATGATGAACCGGCAGGATTAACGAGGCGAACCGGACAATGATGATCAACTGGGACGTGCTGAAGGGCTGATGAGACAAAATGGATAAGTGATGGAAGTGCAGTGGGTGACTGATGGAGCAAGCAGATGACGCAGTAAAGACGCGCTGATATATCACAGACAGTAAACAATGAGCGGGTAATGTTATCCGGAAATCCGTTTCAAAACACTGGGCAAAACTCGCATCATTATAATGTAGATGCTGGCCACTGATGGAACTGTTCACCATAATGGAATATGATGATGTGGGGGGAGTATGATGATGAAGTATAATGGAGTAATAATGATGGAGTTTGATGATGAAGTACAATGGAGTTATAGTGATGGAGTTATAATGATGGATTTATAATGATGGTGTTATAATGATGGAGTATAATGGTGGTGTTATGATGATGGAGTATAATGGTGGTGTTATAATGATGGAGTATAATGATGGAGTTATAATGATGGAGTATAATGATAGAGTGTGATATACGGACCAACACATTTCTCCTTGATATGTACATAAACCCTTTGTAATGTGTGAATGTGAGAGAAGAATGTGTGTGTGTGTTGTGGTGTGTGTGTGTGTGTGTGTGTGTGTGTGTGTGTGTGTGTGTGTGTGTGTGTGTGTGTGTGTGCCCGTGCGTGTACTCTTTGAGTTGTGTTTGCTTGGGTCGATACTCAGCTCCTGACCCAGCCTCCTAGACTATTTTGATCGGTATTACTAATTTTTGGCCTCTTGGACCATATCGTATCTACTGTTCAGTTTCTTTCCACTGTCTCATCCAAGTCATTCCACTTTTCAACTTCCTGTGTCTCCAGCTTCCACCTGCGTTCCCTTGTTATGGTCCTCTTAAATTCAGTCACTCCCTATAAATTCCTCTTAAGATTTTGCATGTCGCAATCATGTCTCCCCTGTCCTTCTCTACGCCAAGGTCAGATTCAGTTCCTTCAACCTCTCATCTCACTGTATTCCTCTCATTACTAGTCTAGTCTGCTTGCCAACCTTTGGACCTTTACAAGCTTCTGCAAGTGCTTGACCTGGAGTGGGTTCCAAACTGGAGCTGTGTACTCAGTGATTGGCCTAATACATGTCGTATTCTGAGGGATTTTTTATTCAAGTTCCTGAATGCTGTTCTGAAGTTGGCTAATCTTGCACATGAGATTGAAGTTATACAGTTTAGAGTATAACTTAAGCGGCGTAATTCTGGCGATATACTTCTTGTTACTTTCATCTCCAGGTCCTTTTCGTTAGCTGATATTTGTAACTTATCTTTACTGATGCTGTACTCTGTGGTTTTCGTGATTTGACGTGCTGTTGGAGTGTGAGCACGTCTAGTGATTCAGGGAAACCAATTAGCTATACTTGAGTCCTGGAGGGCTGGGGATATAGCAGTTCAGAGGGTCATCTGAGCTATGACATCTTCACGCTTCTTGGAAGAAGACAGAGTGAATGATGCTGAAAGCGTTTCTTCCTTTGTAGATGAATGGTTCAGAGAACAGACATGTTGATAAATTAGACACATGTGCAACTCTTGGGTATCTTTATTGAGGAAACGTTTCGCCACACAGTGGCTTCATCAGTCCATACAAAGGAGAATCTTGAAGAACAGGAGGAGAATGAGGTAATCAGTCCCTCAACCTTGAGTCGATGTGGTCAGTCCATCAATCTTGAGTAGAATACGGCATACGTGCGGAGAAGGAGCTTATAAACCGTTGGTAGGAGAGGTGCAGCAGTCATAGGCGGTGTCACATTTGTTCAATGTGGAAGTAGGTCGTGCCCAAGAATTAGGCAAGCGAAGAAATTCCCAAGTATTAAGATCCCAAGAAGTTGCAGTGTCTGACAGGTTTGTAGATGAATGGTTCAGAGAACAGACATGTTGACACTGTCAGACACTGCAAATTCTTGGGATCTTAATACTTGTGAATTTCTTCGCTTGCCTAATTCTTGGGCACGACCTACTTCCACATTGAACAAATGTGACACCGCCTATGACTGCTGCTCCTCTCCTACCAACGGTTTATAAGCTCCTTCTCCGCACGTATGCCGTATTCTACTCAAGATTGATGGACTGACCACATCGACTCAAGGGTGAGGGATTGATTACCTCATTCTCCTCCTGTTCTTCAAGATTCTCCTTTGTATGGACTGATGAAGCCACTGTGTGGCGAAACGTTTCCTCAATAAAGATAAGTAAGAGTTGCACATGTGTCTAATTTATCAACATGTCTGTTCTCTGAACCATTCATCTACAAACCTGTCAGACACTGCAACTTCTTGGGATCTTAATACTTGGGAATTTCTTCGCTTGCCTAATTCTTGGGCACGACCTACTTCCACATTGAACAAATGTGACACCGCCTATGACTGCTGCTCCTCTCCTACCAACGGTTTATAAGCTCCTTCTCCGCACGTATGCCGTATTCTACTCAAGATTGATGGACTGACCACATCGACTCAAGGGTGAGGGATTGATTACCTCATTCTCCTCCTGTTCTTCAAGATTCTCCTTTGTATGGACTGATGAAGCCATTGTGTGGCGAAACGTTTCCTCAATAAAGATAAGTAAGAGTTGCATATGTGTCTAATTTATCAACATGTCTGTTCTCTGAACCATTCATCTACAAACCTGTCAGACACTGCAACTTCTTGGGATCTTAATACTTGGGAATTTCTTCGCTTGCCTAATTCTTGGGCACGACCTACTTCCACATTGAACAAATGTGACACCGCCTATGACTGCTGCACCTCTCCTACCAACGGTTTATAAGCTCCTTCTCCGCACGTATGCCGTATTCTACTCAAGATTGATGGACTGACCGTTTCTTCCTTCTCGGGTCACCCTACCTCTGTGGGAGACGGTACGCTCAAAATATATATATTAAATGTCAAAAGAGTGCTTCGGATCATCCTGGTTCTGTAATGTCCATTAGCGACCAAGCGTGAGCTTGGTGACAGGTGCCATATTTTGGGTTAAAATATCTTTGTATTTTTTGGACCATCCGTCACTCAGCCCTAACAATGACAGGACCACCGGGGGATGAAAAACTGCCCTATTATATACTGACGCGATTTATTTCGACAATCTTTTCCTTTTTCTGATAAAAAGAAAAAGAGTTTCTTTTCGATATAAAACTGTTGTAAAGAGCTTAGCATAATTCAGGACATGATTAATGCTGGCATTATAGTCTACCGGGATATCGTGGCCCTACCGGAGTTCTGACCGTTTCGTTAATTATATACTGTTTATGGTAAAATCTTATGACTTGTGTACTTTAGTGTTAAGTCTCTGCAGGAGTGTCAAAGCTTGGTGATTAGGGCGACAAGCCGCTACGAGTGTATGAAGACATTTAATACCAATGTCTACGTAAGAGAGGCAGGTATGCAGGTATTCAGACTTTGAGGATACGTTTAGCCCACCAGGGTCTTCCTCAGTCTAGCGGTGGGCGGTGACCGGGACATGTCCTCAATAAATGCATTAATACCCTGCACGCGTATCTTACATACTTGTCACAATTAATCACCAGTCTTGGCTTACATATTGCAGACGACGACCTGTGGCCAATAAAGCTGACGACTCCTGAGCGAAACGTCATATGAAATAAAGACTTGCTCTGTAATATGTCACAGTGTCCAAGCTTTGCCGTATTGCAGATTGCAGCACGGCAAACCTGTGCAACTTCTATTACCGGACTCCCACGTCTGAGGTCCTGAGTGCTACCTGAATCAATAACATTGTGCAGCGGTGTAGAGGAGCGTCAACCAGACTCGGGAGACTTCGATAGAAGGGTCCATGGTACTTAACCTTCCCCACTCTCCCCAGTCTCTGAAACTACGTCTGGTACATGTAAGGTCTTCGCATACAAAAGGGAGCGTTAAGCCCATATGAGTCATACCCGTAAGGGTCAACCCTCAGGGCCAAACACACACACATGCACAGCTGACACATAAGACAGGATATTCAAAATACTGCTTAACAGAGCATTTCCAGAGTGACCAAATGTTTTTGTATAACCAGCTGCGAAACAGGTGGCGAGTGATTTCAATAACCAAGTTACTACTCAGATTGATGTCCATCAAGTTATCACCCATCACCCTGAGTAATGTCGACGTCCTGGTTGGTATGTTGCTTGATTAGAGTTGAAAATCTATCAAGGGTAACTTAGACTGCATCAGACCTGGTCACCACCACACAAGCATAATATATTCCCTGATACATAGAGCAAACTCTAGAGTGTATATACATTAAGATACACCCACCTACACATCTCTCTGTGTATATACCTTGCTCTTCTTAGCCAACATATATCTCAACAATTTATTTAAATTTTTACACACACACACGCATACATTACAACACACACACACACACACACACACACACACACACACACACACACACACACACACACACACACACACACACACACACACACACATATATACATATATAATATATATATATATATATATATATATATAATATATATTATATATATATATATATATATATATATATATATATATATATAATGTCATGCCGAATATGTAAAACTTGCGAGTTTAGCTTAAATAGTAACGCTCTTCTTGCCGAATAAGGAAAGCGAAAATTTGTGTATGCAATAATTTCGCAAACATTATTCTGTACCTAATGAAAATATATATATATATATTTCATTGTGTGCGTCTATTATTAAATTATTTTAAACTTATCTAAAATATATTTAGTTGGATTATGGTAGATTAAATGGCCTGTTTGCGAATTCTTAAGCATGTGGCAGGATTTGACGAAATAACTTTCAAAACGAGCTTGGTGTTCCGGGGTATGGAGAAACATTGTCTAGGCTCGACTAGACGCCCATACTTGTCTGGGGTCTGGCTTCGTGGTAAAGTACCGTGTACTCTAATACAGAGTTTGCAGGTCGGAGTCCTGCTGGGGACGTAGATATATATATATATATATATATATTATATATATATATATATATATATATATTATATATATAATATATATATATATATATATATATATATATATATATATATATATATATATATATAATGCATGATGGTTCTCCTAGTTGACTTTCAAATACATTGTAATACATGAAATACCATTTTAGTTTATTCAGTATATTTAACTCGTAATGAGAGTGGCGACTAACTAAATTTTTGAAGGTGAGGGGCATCTCACTCCATGGTAGTGCTGCCACACATCTCACTCCATGGTAGTGCTGCCACACATCCACTCCATGGTAGTGCTGCCACACATCCACTCCATGGTAGTGTTGCCACACATCCACTCCATGGTAGTGTTGCCACACATCCACTCCATGGTAGTGTTGCCACACATCCACTCCATGGTAGTGCTGTCACACATCTCACTCCATGGTTTTGCTGCCACATACCCACTCCATGGTAGTGCTGCCACATATCCCACTGAATGGTAGTGCTGCCAAATATCCCACTCCATGGTTGTGCTGCCACATACCCACTTCATGGTAGTGCTGAAATATACCCACTCCATGGTAGTGCTGCCACATACCCACTCCATGGTAGTGCTGCCACATATCCCACTCCATGGTAATGCTGCCACATATCCCACTCCATGGTAGTGCTGCCACATATCCCACTCCATGGTAGTGCTGCCACATATCCACTCCATGGTAGTGCTGCCACACATCCACTCCATGGTGGTGCTGCCACACATCCACTCCATGGTAGTGCTGCCACATATCCCAATCCATGGTAGTGCTGCCACATATCCACTCCATGGTAGTTCTGCCACACATCCACTCCATGGTAGTGGTGCCACATATCCCAATCCATGGTAGCGCTGCCACATATCCACTACATGGTAGTGCTGCCACACATCCACTCCATGGTAGTGCTGTCACACATCCACTCCATGGTAGTGCTGCCACATATCCCACTCCATGGTACTGCTGCCACATATCCACTCCATGGTAGTGCTGTCACACATCCACTCCATGGTAGTGCTGCCACACATCCACTCCATGGTGGTGCTGCCACACATCCACTCCATGGTAGTTCTGCCACACATCCACTCCATGGTAGTGGTGCCACATATCCCAATCCATGGTAGCGCTGCCACATATCCACTACATGGTAGTGCTGCCACACATCCACTCCATGGTAGTGCTGTCACACATCCACTCCATGGTAGTGCTGCCACATATCCTACTCCATGGTACTGCTGCCACATATCCACTCCATGGTAGTGCTGTCACACATCCACTCCATGGTAGTGCTGCCACACATCGCACTCCATGGTAGTGCTGCCACATCCACTCCATGGTAGTGCTGCCACACATCCACTCCATGGTAGTGCTGCCACACATCCACTCCATGGTAGTGCTGTCACACATCCACTCCATGGTAGTGCTGCCACACATCCACTCCATAGTGTGCTGTCACACATCCACTCCATGGTAGTGCTGCCACATCCACTCCATGGTAGTGCTGCCACACATCCACTCCATGGTAGTGCTGCCACACATCCACTCCATGGTAGTGCTGTCACACATCCACTCCATGGTAGTGCTGCCACACATCCACTCCATGGTAGTGCTGTCACACATCCACTCCATGGTAGTGCTGCCACATCCACTCCATGGTAGTGCTGCCACACATCCACTCCATGGTAGTGCTGCCACATCCACTCCATGGTAGTGCTGTCACACATCCACTCCATGGTAGTGCTGCCCAATCCACTCCATGGTAGTGCTGTCACACATCCACTCCATGGTAGTGCTGTCACACATCCACTCCATGGTAGTGCTGCCACATCCACTCCATGGTAGTGCTGCCACATCCACTCCATGGTAGTGCTGCCACACATCCACTCCATGGTAGTGCTGTCACACATCCACTCCATGGTAGTGCTGCCACACATCGCACTCCATGGTAGTGCTGCCACACATCCACTCCATGGTAGTGCTGCCACACATCCCACTCCATGGTAGTGCTACCACATCCCACACATCTAATACCTACCTGGAGAGTGTTACGGGGGTCAGCGCCCCCGCGGTCCGATCCATAATCAGGCTTCCAGTTGGATCAGGCCTGATTATCCAAGCTGCTACTGTTGGCCTCACGCAGTCCAGTGTACAAACCACAATCAGGATGGTCAGACACTGAGTTTAGAAACCTATTTATTTCCCTCTTGAAGACGTCTAAGGATCTGTTGGTAATCCCCTTTCGTATGACGGGAGGCTGTTGAATAATCTTGGGCACCTTACGCTGACTGAGTTGCTTCTTAGTGTACTCGTGGCCCTCCTGCTTTTTATTGACGGTGTGTTGCATCGTCTGCCGATCCCTTTGCTTTCCTGGTGAGTGCTTTGTGTGTGTAGATTTAGGATCTGTCCCTCTAGGATTTTTCAGGTTTAAATTATGATGTATCTTTCTCGGCCGCACTCCAGAGTACAAATCAAGGGATTTCTAATGTTCCTAGTAATTAAGGTGCTTCGCAGTGAAAGTTTTCCTTATATTCTCTAGATAAGCAGTTCTGACTGCCTTGAAAGGGTCTGTCAGTGTACAACAAACAGTATTTCAGCCTTGAGAGAATAACTGACTTAAAGAAGACCATCACTGGTCCGGCATTTTTTTTTTTTTTGAGGTTCTCAATATCCGTCCTATCGGTTTCCTTGCTGTTGTGCTAATGACACTGTTGTGATTTTGAAAGAGAGATCCTCTGACGTTATCATTGCTAAGACCTTCACACTATTACATGGTTAGAATGTGTTTTATATTCCTTTCTAGTTTTATTTCCTAAGTTTTGCATGACGGAGTAACTACAGTTGGTCCTCATTGATCATTATATTGTTTTCTGCGGCCGACTGAAAGACTTGATTAATATCTGCTTGAAGATTTACAATGTCCTCAATAGATAATACTTCCATGCAAATTCATGTAAATTCTAGTATCGTATACAAATGATGGCACAATGGTATGATTAAATCTCTGTCTGCGGCAGATATTATTATGAGGAAAAGGAGTGGGAAGAGAATTGTACCTTTGGTGAACAAAATTATTCACTGTGGTAGCCTTCTGTTTATCATTACTCTGCTTTCTGTCAATTAGAAAGTTAAAAATCCACTGCCTACTTTTTTAGTTGCTCATTTTGCACGGTTTTTTTTTGTGTGTAATTACAACATACTCACCCTTGCTGAAGGCTTTTTCAGAGTGTGTATATTACATCTGCATTATATTTGTCGTCCAGTGCATCCAAGGTTACGTCATTGTGGTCCAACAGTTGTGAGAGGTAAGAGGGACTTGTTCTAAATACATGTTTCAGTGGGTTGTACAATTGTTGAAAAACCAAATGGTCAGTGATATTGTTTCTTAGAACCCTTTCAAAGATTTGTATATTGTTGGTCTTTAGTTATTTGCTATTGTTTTACTACCACCTTTGTGGAATGGGGCTGTATCCATTTTTAATGAATGTGGGATGACTTTCCTATCTAGGCTCCGTCTCCAAAGAATATTTCCTGTCAACAGTGAAAATTTCATCTTCTTTGAGCAAGAACCTGTAAGTAGATAAATTTTTTTCCTTGGATTTGGGATATGAGAGGAGATATTTTTTATTTCTTTCAATTTCATTTATTGCTTTTAGCTCCCTCTGTCTATCCTGGATTCTGTATAATTCATTCAACTTAAATTTAATATTTTTTTTATCTCCCCTGGCCAGAGCTTCCTTCCGCATTTCAGACAATCTAGCACTTTTGAAGAACTCTGTGATTCTTCGTTTTCGCCTGTAGAGGGAGCATCTCTCTCTTTTTAGTTTACTTTTTTATATTTTTCCATAGTAGAATGTGCCTTGAGTATACTTCTAAACAATGGTTTGGATCCATGTTGTTTAAGATATCTTCCCAGCATATTTTGCTAAGGATGTGTTGCCACATCCCACACCTCAGTTATGCCACATATTGGCTCGCATTGATGGAGTTGGAGGTACCCTTTCCTCTTCCACCGGTTTAACCTGGCGACCTTCCATTACTCATGCTCTGCATCACCCTTACACGTTTAGCGTTTCCCCGTGTTTTCTTTTAGTCTATCTGGTATGATCCCAGATCAGGTCACCTTATTGATACAACAACAACAACAATAATAATAATAATAATAATAATAATAATAATAATAATAATAATAATTATAATAATAATAATGATAATAATAAATAAATAAAGATTAAAATTACGTGAAACGATATTTACATTTACTGCTTTTACTATTCTATTGACTAGCTTGGTCAGCTGTAAAATCTATCGACTGACTGGGCCACGTGTAAAGTCTATCGACTGGCATGGTCAGTTGTAGTCTATAAACTGACTGCGACATGTATGTATATATATATATATATATATATATATATATATATATATTATATATATATATATATATATATATATATATATATATATATATATATATATATATATATTATGTATGTATTATTGTACCCACGGAACAAGTGGTATTGATCAATAACAACACTGCACTAGCCAAGGAGTCGAACCCATGCTGTTTTGTCCCACCTCATGGTGAGAGAAAACGCATGACGCTTTAGATATCACTAAATCACACAATCCTTAACAATGGTGCATCCAGCCATCGAAGGATATACGGTGGTGTGGACGCCTTTGAACTAATTTCATTCTACTCCCTGATTGTGTACTAACTCAACAAGCAGTATATTATATTATTGTACCCACAACACAATAAGTGTCCGGGGCCCAAGACTGTTCAATTGCCTCCCAGCATACATAAGGGGGATTACCAATACACCCCTGGCTGTTCAAGAAGGCACTGGACAGGCACCTAAAGTCAGTACCTGATTAACTGGGCTGTGGTTCGTACGTCAGCTTGCGTGCGGCCAGCAGTAACAGCCTGGTTGATCAGACCCTGAGCCATCATGAGGCCTGGTCCCAGACTGGGCCGCGGGGGCGTTGACTCCCGAAACTCTCTCCAGGTAAACTCCAGGTAAACGGAACAAGTAGTATTGATCAATAACAACACTGCACTAGCCAAGGAGTCGAACCCATGCTGTTTTGGTGGATACAGCATCTAGCTTGGGTGGATGCACCATTGTGTGGTCTAGTGGTCTAAAGCGTCATGCGTTTTCTCTCACCATTAGGCGGGCCAAAACAGCATGGGTTCGACTCCTTAACTAGTGCAGTGTTGTTATTGATCAATACCACTTGTTCCGTGGGTACAATAATATAATACACTGCTTGTTGAGCTAGTACATAAACAGGGAGCAGAATGAAATTTGCTTAGAGGCGTCCACACCACCGTATGTCCTTCGATGGTGGGTACAACATCTAGCTTGGCTGGATGCACCATTGTTAAGGATTGTGTGGTCTAGTGGTCTAAAGTGTCATGCATTTTCTCTCACCGTGAGGCGGGCCAAAACAGCATGGGTTCGACCCCTTGGGAAGTGCAGTATTGTTATATATGTATGTATGAGAGATATATACTTCTCAGTTTGGAAATACTATGAGATACGCTCCTATCGTTGTATATACACACATCTCGGTGCACACGCACTGAGAGTTGCAAATCTCTCAGCGGATATACACTGAGAAAAAAAAAAAAACACCTCTCAGTGGATATACATACAATCACAAGTGTGGCTGGCGAGGGGTAACAAACACAGGGTCTCATTAGTTTCCTCACCTGGGAATCCGGTATCATAAACCAATTACCAGTATGCCGCCCTCTGAGGGCATAGGAAAATCCCTCATTAACATTATCATTATGACTGGCTCTGGGGCATAAGAGAAGCCCCCTCGTTAAATTAAGCCACATTTATATTTAATCCGTACTCTGCTGGAGGCGGCGTCTGAGTGTTAAGCACGTTGCCTGCTTTCAGGAAACTGAAGGCAAAAACATTTTTATTCTCTTGCAGGCAGAGTGAGGTTGTCTTACCTTAGCTCACTTTAATGCCCAGTATTATCTGAGCTGTGTTACAACTTCGTCTGGGGGATGCCACCTGCAGCTGGGTGCCCCACACCACAGCGTTTAGCCCTCAACAGGATGCCATGCACAGCAGAAGGATGCCACACACAACAGTAGGATGCCACGCACAACAGTAGGATGTCACACACATTAGCAGGATGCCACGCACAACAGCAGGATGTCACACATAACAACAGGATATCACACACAGCAGTAAGATGCCTCACACACAACAGTAGGATGCCACGCACAACAGGAGGAAGTCACACACAACAACAGGATATCACACACAGCAGTAAGATGCCTCACACACAACAGTAGGATGGCACAAACAACAGTATGATGCAACGCACAACAGCTGGATGCCACGCACAACAGCAGGATGTCACACACAACAGAAGGATGTCACACACAACAACAGGATATCACACATAGCAGTAAGATGCCTCACACACAACAGTAGGATGGCACAAACAACAGTATGATGCAACGCACAACAGCAGGATGTCACACACAACAGCAGGATGTCACACACAACAACAGGATGCCGCGCACAACAGCAGGATGTCACACACAACGGCACGATGTCACACACAACAGCAGGATGTCACACACAACAGCAGGATGCCACGCACAACAGTAGGATGCCAAACACAACAGCAGGATGTCACACACAACAGCAGGATGTCACACACAACAGCAAGATGCCACGCACAACAGCAGGATGTCACACACAACAGCAGGATGCCACGCACAACAGCAGGATGTCACACACAACAGCAGGATGTCACTCACAACAGCATGTCACACACAACAGCAGAATGTCACATACAACAGCAGGATGCCACGCACAACAGCAGGATGTCACACACAACAGCAGGATGTCACACACAACAGCAGGATGTCACACACAACAGCAGGATTCGACGCACAACAGTAGGATGCCACGCACAACAGCAGGATGTCACACAAAACAGCAGGATGCCGCAAACAGTAGGATGCGAGACACAACAGTAGGATGCCACACATAACAAGAGGATGCAACCCACAACACCGTGCAACCCACAACACCGTGCAACCCACAACACCGTGCAACCCACAACACCGTGCAACCCACAACACCGTGCAACCCACAACACCGTGCAACCCACAACACCGTGCAACCCACAACACCGTGCGAACCACAAAAGGGTGCAACCCATTATAATATGACCCACACAACAAGGTGCCCAGCACTACAGGAAGCGCATCTACAGCTATACGGTGATAGTGATCCCCATAGTTCGGCCTCATTAAGAGTCCCTCTTCAGCAGATAGTTTTCTCTTTTTCTCTCTATTGTTTCTCCTTTTCACTTAGCATCGATCTGCACTAATTACACTTCTGTCCAAGCATGCTTATGACTATTACTAGATGAACATAGGTAAGCAGGTGGAGAGTTGGCTATTAGGCTCCACCCGCCCCGGGACTAAACCCTGATTCTTCGGTTGTGGGCTATCTTTAATTATTATACCCATCCCCCCGGCTATATAATAGTGGTAAAGAGTGTTAGGTGTCTATATTTCATTGTATTGATGGGAGTTGCCAAAGTCTGTGCCGATCAGGGTACTATCGCTAGCACGAACTATTGCTGGCACGAGCTATCGCTGGCACCACAGCTTGGAGCATATAACCATCACCTACCAGAGCACTCAAAACAGATGTCAGAATTTAAAAAGGCCTTCAGCGTATGCAAAACATTTGTCAGAATACATAAAAACTCTATCAGCATACACTAAGCATCTGTCAGCATAAACAAAACCTCTGAGACCATATATGAAGCCTCTGTCAGCATACATAATACCTCTGTCAGCATACACAAAACACCTGTCAGCATACAGAAACATCTGTCAGCTTACATAAAACTTCTGTCAACATACACAAATCACCTGTCAGTATAAAGCATCTGTCAGCATAAGCAAAACATCTGTAGGAAGCATCAAACAGCAGCCATAGCCCATAAACACGTTAATCACCATACATAAATGCATCAAACACCTTGCAAGACACACACAAAACATTTGCCGTAATAAAACATTTGTCGTAATAAAAACATTTGTCGTAATAAAACACCTGTGAGCATGAATTAAACACCTGTTTTGCCAGCGGTGCACAGCCGGGCAGCATCGGCAGCATAGCAACTTTAACCTAAATACTTCATCCCGTTCCTCAACTTTCTCAATTGGCTGAGAGTTGGTGGCAAGTGAGGAGGGAGGCGATTGGAGTGTGTCTAAGGAGGAGGAGGAGAAGGAGGAGGAGGCTAGAGAGAGGTGAGGAGGAGGAGTAGATGGGGGAGAGCATTAGTGAGGGAGGGCGAGTAAAAATAACGAAGGAGTAGAGAAGGATTGGAGAGCAAATAAATCACTGAGAGAGAATAATGAGATAGAAAGTTGGAGAGAGTCAGAACAGGATGAGAGGAATCAAGGTTTTTTGTGAGGGAGAGAAGTAAGATTAACAGGGAGATAGGTTACAAAAGGTGAGAGGGTTAGGTGGGGAAGGAAGCAGATAGAGAGAGAGAGAGAGAGAGAGAGAGAGAGAGAGAGAGAGAGAGAGAGAGAGAGAGAGAGAGAGAGAGTAGGGGAGGGAGGTTAAGGTGACGAAGAAGGGAATGCAATCTAACAAGTAATCCGTTTAGCTGAACAACAATGCCAGCCCCCAGGGCGCCTCTTAATAATTAATAACCAGTCGCACGCGGAGGCAAAGATCCAGTTACCTCTAATATACCAGCCATCGAAAGTTCATTTAGGGAGTCAGTAAGCCCGTAACTACCAGTAGCAGGTAGTTACGCTAGTTACGGCTCAACTGCTCCAGGAATGTCCAATATCTTGACGAACAAAGGCTACAGCTGATAACAAAAGGTCACAATACTGTGGATGGAATGACTCACAACTAACCTGCAAATTGGACATCGATCCTTAGATGGCGTTTTGGTCCGTCTTGGACCGTTATCAGTTAGTAGTAGTAGTAGTAGTAGTAGTAGTAGTAGTAGTAGTAGTAGTAGCAGTAGTAGTAGTAAAAGTAGTAGTAGTAGTAGTAGTAATAGTAGTTAATGTTGTTGCTGTTGTTGATGTTCCTGATGCAGTTCTCACCACCTGACGGTGACTCCTGATAAATCATTCATCACTTGATTGTGACACTTATCCGCTTCACACACTAAGCGCAAGTAACGGTGGCTTGATTCTTCTTAACCTCTGCCACGGCCTGGTCTCTGGTCTGCCAGACTGTTGGTGATCGCCTTCCACTACACCTTTATAAGGAAATATATCTTTAGTGATTTGATAACGGTGTAGAATGGACCGAAATATCTTTAAATGTGAACTGTTTCAGTAGGGGCGCTGTGATTCTTACTCTTCTTTGTAACTTCACTTCCTTCAAGAAGAGGAGGTGCCTTGATACCAGTGAAGGTCCCCTCTTACCCTCCCCTTCCTCGTACTGAACCAGATTGCATCCTCTTTTCTTAGGCTTTGTGTATCCATACCCATTTAGTACATCCCACAGCCCCGAGCACTAGCAGCCAACAATACCCACAACCTAGCAAACCGCCCAGACCGGATCACCATCTATCCTTGGAAGAATGGCAAGCTCTTAGCATGGGACTATACCTGTGTGTCGGCGCTGGCTGACACCTATATCCGTCACAGTGTGGGCGACAGGGAGGAGCTGCTGACCACAGGAAGGAGTACAAGATCAGCAAGTACAGGGACATAAGCCAACAGTATCAATTTGTCCCAGTGGGATCAGAGACCTTGGGATCATGGGGGAAAAATGCCACACGTTTCCTTAAAGAACTGGGTTCCAGACTCATCGACACCACCAGGGACCCGAGGGCAGCCACTTTCATGTTCCAGCGCCTCAGCGTAACCATCCAGAGGGGAAATGCTTGCTGCATACTTGGCTCGCGTCCAGCCTCGGAGGAGTTGGAGGAGATTCATAATCTTTGACAAATTGTACCATTGCATTCATGTTTGTGTTTTCTGTAAATGTATTCTGTCTATTAATAAATTTTCCCATAGAATATAAAATATAGAGGGTGGTAGTAGAAGAAAATATTCAAACAGACTCCGGGGAGAATCTTGAGTTTTCCCTGAGGTACGTTTATTGTCTTCTCTGAGGATGTGGGTCCCCAGTCCAGTTATAGAGGTGGTGCCTCTATAATGATCTAGGCTGAGGGACTGACCATCTCAGAACCACTTTTTCAAAATTAATGGACTGATCACATCATTACCTCTCCACTGCTTCTGCTCTCTCCTCTGTATTCGACTGATAAAGCTCACTTAGTAGTCGAAACGTTTGGACAATAAAAATAGTCATCTTAACCACATCTTACTCATCCTCCATTCGTGTGTTGCGTTCCTACCAAGAATATGTAAAGTTGAAGACTAACATGAGGACTTCTATTATTAATAAGTCTTGGCTTCATTCGATAAGCTTAAATAATAGAAGATTTTAAAGGTGACTTCAAATAGAATCTTGCTTCGGGGAAGTATAGCATCGTCACTGAAGAAAGAGCGTTGGGTAGTTTTAAGAACAGGTTGGGTGGAGTGAGTTGGAACTGCCTAGTATTGGCCAGAATGGAGATCGGTGGTATTAAATATCGACGAGTATGTTAGTAAGACAAAATGAACGGTTTTGGCATTATATTCAGAAGACGTTTCGATCACCAGAAGAACTGATACAGTCCCTGGTGGAGGAAACGTCTTGCCAATGAAAATGACTTAAACTGCATATTGGGTAATGAAGAGAGCATGGGCCAGTATGCTTACTGAAGTCCCCAAATAATTTATGCGTTTCATAATCTCCACCTGGCCTACCTAGAAAGCAAGAACCCCGAGGCAAGACCCCGCATACTGTCTCCTGCCTTCTACGAAGTCCCTGTGATGCACACGTATTTTATTCCTCGTCATATCGGTACTGAGAAGAAACGGTCGAGTTTTTCCTGATCCCCCCCAAAAAAACACTCCATTATGAAGGTTTAGTTCGGAGCGAATCCCTGGAGGTGGGCAGCCTCCAGGCGCTGCCCACACTGAGACAAGATACTGAATACTTCAGACAGCGGGGCGGTTCACATGTAAGCTTTCTCCCGATATAGATATTGGAATTAGAAGTTGCACGGTTCTCAGAATTGTGGGTTGATGGTTCGTGGAACAACCAGTCCTCGCGCCAGGAAGGAAGTGTGGGTTGATAGTTCATGGAACAACCAGTCCTCGCGCCAGAAAGTGTTGGTTGATGGTTCATGGAACAACGAGTTCTCGCACCAGGAAGTGTTGGTTGATGGTTAATGGAACAACCAGTTCTCGCGCCAGGAAGTGTTGGTTGATGGTTCATGGAACAACCAGTCCTCGCACCAGAAGGGAAATGTGGGTTGATAGTTCATGGAACAACCAGTCCTCGTGCCAGGAAATGTTGGTTGATGATTCATGGAACAACCAGTTCTAGCACCAGGAGGGAAGTGTTGGTTAATGGTTAATGGAACAACCAGTTCTCGCACCAGGAAGAGTTGGTTGATGGTTCATGGAACAACCAGTCCTCGCACCAGAAGGGAAATGTGGGTTGATGGTTCATGGAACAACCAGTCCTCGCGCCAGGAAGTGTTGGTTGATGGTTCATGGAACAACCAGTCCTCGCACCAGGAAGGAAGTGTTGGTTGATGGTTCATGAAACAACCAGTCCTCGCACCAGAAGGGAAATGTGGGTTGATGGTTCATGGAACAACCAGTTCTCGCGCCAGGAAGTGTTGGTTGATGGTTCATGGAACAACCAGTTCTTGCACCAGAAGGGAAATGTGGGTTGATAGTTCATGGAACAACCAGTCCTCGCGCCAGGAAGTGTTGGTTGACTGTTCATGAAACAACCAGTCCTCGCACCAGGAAGAAAGCGTTGGTTGATGGTTCATGAAGTAACCAGTTCTCGCGCCAGGAAGGAAGTGTTGGTTGATGGTTCATGGAACAACCAGTACTCGCGCCAGGAAGTGTCGGTTGATGGTTCATGGAACAACCAGTACTCGCGCCAGGAAGTGTCGGTTGATGGTTCATGGAACAACCAGTTCTCGCACCAGGAAGTGTTGGTTGATGGTTCATGGAACAACCAGTTCTCACACCAGGAGGGAAGTGTTGGTTGATGGTTAATGGAACAACCAGTACTCGCACCAGGAAGTGTTGGTTGATGGTTCATGGAACAACCAGTACTCGCACCAGGAAGTGTCGGTTGATGGTTCATGGAACAACCAGTTCTCGCACCAGGAAGTGTTGGTTGATGGTTCATGGAACAACCAGTACTCGCGCCAGGAAGTGTCGGTTGATGGTTCATGGAACAACCAGTTCTCGCACCAGGAAGTGTTGGTTGATGGTTCATGGAACAACCAGTTCTCACACCAGGAGGGAAGTGTTGGTTGATGGTTAATGGAACAACCAGTACTCGCGCCAGGAAGTGTTGGTTGATGGTTCATGGAACAACCAGTTCTCACACCAGGAGGGAAGTGTTGGTTGATGGTTAATGGAACAACCAGTTCTCTCACCAGGAAGTGTTGGTTGATGGTTCATAGAACAACCAGTCCTCGTGCCAGGAAGTGTTGGTTGATGGTTCATGGAACAACCAGTTCTCGCACCAGGAGGGAAGTGTTGGTTGATGGTTAATGGAACAACCAGTTCTCGCACCAGGAAGTATTGGTTGATGGTGCATGGAACAACCAGTCCTCGTGCCAGGAAGGAAGTGTTGGGTGATGGCTCATGGAACAACCAGTTCTCGCGCCAGGAAGGAAGTGTTGGTTGATGGTTCATGGAACAACCAGTTCTCGCACCAGGAAGTGTTGGTTGATGGTTCATGGAACAACCAGTCCTCGCACCAGAAGAGAAATGTGGGTTGATAGTTCATGGAACAACCAATCCTCGCGCTAGAAAGTGTTGGTTGATGGTTCATGGAACAACCAGTCCTCGCACCAGGAAGGAAGTGTTGGTTGATGGTTCATGGAGCAACCAGTCCTCGCACCAGGAAGTGTTGGTTGATGGTTCATGGAACAACCAGTTCTCGCGCCAGGAAGGAAGTGTTGGTTGATGGTTCATGGAACAACCAGTTCTCGCGCCAGGAAGTGTTGGTTGATGGTTCATGGAACAACCAGTTCTCGCGCCAGGCAGTGTTGGTTGATGGTTCATGGAACAACTAGTCCTCGTGCCAGGAAGGAAGTGTTGGTTGATGGTTCATGGAACAACCAGACCTCGTGCCAGGAAGGAATTGTTGGTTGATGGTTCATGGAACAACCAGTCATCGTGCCAGGAAGTGTTGGTTGATGGTTCATGGAACAACCAGTTCTCGCGCCAGGCAGTGTTGGTTGATGGTTCATGGAACAACCAGTTCTCGCGCCAGGAATTGTTGATGGTTCATGGAACAACCAGTTCTCGCGCCAGGAAGTGTTGGTTGATGGTTCATGGAACAACCAGTTCTCGCACCAGGAAGTGTTGGTTGATGGTTCATGGAACAACCAGTCCTCGCACCAGGAGGGAAATGTTGGTTGATGGTTCATGGAACAACCAGTTCTCGCACCAGGAAGGAAGTGTTGGTTGATGGTTCATGGAACAACCAGTTCTCGCACCAGGAAGGAAGTGTTGATTGATGGTTCATGGAACAACCAGTTCTCGCGCCAGGAAGGAAGTGTTGGTTGATGGTTCATGGAACAACCAGTTCTCGCACCAGGAAGGAAGTGTTGGTTGATGGTTCATGGAACAATCAGTTCTCGCGCCAGGCAGCGTTGGTTGATGGTTCATGGAACAACTAGTCCTCGTGCCAGGAAGGAAGTGTTGGCTGATGGTTCATGGAACAACTAGTCTTCGTGCCAGGAAGGAAGTGTTGGTTGATGGTTCATGGAACAACCAGTCCTCGTGCCAGGAAGGAATTGTTGGTTGATGGTTCATGGAACAACCAGTTCTCGCGCCAGGCAGTGTTGGTTGATGGTTCATGGAACAACTAGTCCTCGTGCCAGGAAGGAAGTGTTGATTGATGGTTCATGGAACAACCAGTCCTCGCGCCAGGAAGGAAGTGTTGATTGATGGTTCATGGAGCAACCAGTCCTCGCGCCAGGAAGGAAGTGTTGATTGATGGTTCATGGAACAACCAGTCCTCGTGCCAGGAAGGAAGTGTTGATTGATGGTTCATGGAACAACCAGTCCTCGCGTCAGGAAGGAAGTGTTGGTTGATGGTTCATGGAACAACCAGTCCTCGTGCCAGGAAGGAAGTGTTGGTTGATGGTTCATGGAACAACCAGTCCTCGTGCCAGGAAGGAAGTGTTGATTGATGGTTCATGGAACAACCAGTCCTCGCGTCAGGAAGGAAGTGTTGATTGATGGTTCATGGAACAACCAGTCCTCGTGCCAGGAAGGAAGTGTTGATTGATGGTTCATGGAACAACCAGTCCTCGTGCCAGGAAGGAAGTGTTGATTGATGGTTCATGGAACAACCAGTCCTCGCGTCAGGAAGGAAGTGTTGGTTGATGGTTCATGAATGATTTAATCCTCGCAACACGAATGACACAGTTGTAGCTTCGAATGATTCCGGCGCTGTTCAAACATATCAATGCAATTCTTTTTAATTTTCTTGTATTTAATTTCAAAAAAAGCTTTAATAGTTTTAAGCAACTATGTATGCCTAATCGAATATAGACCAACTTAACCCAAACTTAATCTAACCTAACATAGCCGAACTTAAAGTTCGGTTATGTAAGTTCGTAAATCACTAGAAATCACACAAAATGAATTGACTCACTAATGCAGAAAAATAACAATAGAACAAAGGTTTACAACGTCACTCAGGAAGCCAGAGGCGAGGGGTTTAAACTAGAGGCGAGGGGTTCAAATCAGAGGCGAGGGGTTTAAACTAGAGGCGAGGGGTTCAAATCAGAGGCGAGGGGTTCAAATCAGAGGCGAGGGGTTCAACCCAGAGACCAAGGGATCAAGCCAGAGACGAGGGATTCAAACCAGAGGTGATGGACTGAAACCACAGGCGAGAGATTGAAACCAAAGGCGAGGGACTGAAACCAGAGGTGATGGACTCAAACCAGAGGCGAGGGATTCAATCCAGAGGCGAGGGATTCAAACCAGACACGAGGGATTCAAACCAGAAGGCGAGGGATTCAAATCACTGACGAGGGATTCAAATCAGTGGCGAGGGATTCAAGCCATAAGGAGAGGGATTCAAACCAGAAGACGAGAGGTTCAAACCAGAGGCGAGGGATTCAAACCTCGGGAAGTGAAAAACATTAAGAGCTGTCACCTAATTCTTTCACCCAGTTTTTCACCCACCAGTAATTAGAGATTTTTAAATTGCAAATTCATTGGCAGACGGTGTTCTACACGCGATGATCAGCAGCGGCAATAATAAAATAATAATAATAAAATAATAATAATAATAATAAAATATTATCTTTGAAGCGTAAAAGGAAAAAAAGGAGAGAGGAGCTGGAAAAAAGAGAGCTAGTAAAATATAAAAAGGGTGACTTTATACCAAAATGGAACAATCTGAGGTTGAAGATGTGAAGAAATACCTAAGATGTTGATGCATGTGGAGGCATATCTTTTTATTAAAACAATTAGATACACCCGCAGCGTGCTGCTACCCTACTCTATATAACTGGTGGGAACTACTGCAGCGTGCTGCTACCCTACTCTATATAACTGGTGGGAACACTCGCAGCGTGCTGCTACCCTACTCTACATAACTGGTGGGAACACTCGCAGCGTGCTGCTACCCTACTCTATATAACTGGTGGGAACACTCGCAGCGTGCTGCTACCCTACTCTACATAACTGGTGGGAACACTCGCAGCGTGCTGCTACCCTACTCTATATAACTGGTGGGAACACTCGCAGCGTGCTGCTACCCTACTCTACATAACTGGTGGGAACACTCGCAGCGTGCTGCTACCCTACTCTACATAACTGGTGGGAACACCCGCAGCGTGCTGCTACCCTACTCTACATAACTGGTGGGAACTACTGCAGCGTGCTGCTACCCTACTCTATATAACTGGGGGGAACTACTGCAGCATGCTGCTACATTACTCTCTATAACTGGTGGGAACTACTGCAGCGTGCTGCTACCCTACTCTATATAGCTGGTGGGAACTACTGCAGCGTGCTGCTACCCTACTCTATATAACTGGTGGGAACCCTCGCAGCGTGCTGCTACCCTACTCTACATAACTGGTGGGAACTACTGCAGCGTGCTGCTACCCTACTCTATATATCCGATGGGAACTACTGCAGCGTGCTGCTACCCTACTCTATATAACCGGTGGGAACTACTGCAGCGTGCTGCTACCCTACTCTATATAACTGGTGTGAACACTCGCAGCGTGCTGCTACCCTACTCTATATAACTGGTGGGAACTACTGCAGCGTGCTGCTACCCTACTCTATATAACCGATGGGAACTACTGCAGAGTGCTGCTACCCTACTCCATATAACTGGTGGGAACTACTGCAGCGTGCTGCTACCCTACTCTATATAACCGGTGGGAATTACTGCAGCGTGCTGCTACCCTACTCTATATAACTGGTGGGAACTATTGCAGCGTGCTGCTACATTACTCTCTATAACTGGTGGGAACACTCGCAGCGTGCTGCTACCCTACTCTAACTGGTGGGAACTACTGAAGCGTGCTGCAACCCTTCTCTATATAACTGGTGGGAACTACTGCAGCGTGCTGCTACCCTACTCTACATAGCTGGTGGGAACTACTGCAGCGTGCTGCTACCCTACTCTATACAACTGGTGGGAACTACTGCAGCATGCTGCTACCCTACTCTATATAACTGGTGGGAACTACTGCAGCGTGCTGCTACCCTACTCTATATAACCGATGGGAACTACTGCAGCGTGCTGCTACCCTACTCTATATAACTGGTGGGAACTACTGCAGCGTGCTGCTACCCTACTCTCTATAACTGGTGGAAACACTCGCAGCGTACTGCCACCCTACTCTCTATAACTGGTGGGAACACTTGCAGCGTGCTGCTACACTACTCTCTATAACTAGTGGGAACACTCGCAGCGTACTGCTACCCTTGTCTCTATAACTGGTGGGAACACTCGCAGCGTGCTGCTACCCTACTCTAACTGGTGGGAACTACTGCAGCGTGCTGCTACCCTACTTTATATAACTGGTGGGAACTACCTCAGCGTGCTGCTACACTACTCTCTATTACTGGTGGGAACTACCTCAGCGTGCTGTTATCCTACTCTCTATTACTGGTGGGAACTACTTCAGTGTGCTGCTACTCTACTCTCTATTACTGGTGGGAACTACCTCAGCGTGCTGCTACCCTACTCTCTATTACTGGTGGGAACTACCTCAGCGTGCTGCTACCCTACTCTCTATTACTGGTGGGAACTACCTCAGCGTGCTGCTACCCTACTGTATATAACTGGTGGGAACACTCGCAGCGTGCTGCTACCCTTCTCTATATAACTGGTGGGAACACTCGCAGCGTGCTGCTACCCTACTCTATATAACTTGTGGGAACACTCGCAACGTGCTGCTACCCTACTCTATATAACTGGTGGGAACACTCGCAACGTGCTGCTACCCTACTCTATATAACTAGTGGGAACACTCGCAGCGTGCTGCTACCCTACTCTATATAACTGGTGGGAACACTCGCAACGTGCTGCTACCCTACTCTATATAACTGGTGGGAACACTCGCAGCGTGCTGCTACCCTACTCTATATAACTGGTGGGAACACTCGCAGCGTGCTGCTACCCTACTCTATATAACTGGTGGGAACACTCGCAGCGTGCTGCTACCCTACTCTATATAACTGGTGGGAACACTCGCAGCGTGCTGCTACCCTACTCTATATAACTGGTGGGAACACTCGCAGCGTGCTGCATCGCCTATACTTTAACATTTTTTAATATTAAAAAAATCAGTAAATCAATATATTAATATGAGTGCTTGCAGGCCACAAAAACAACTGGCGGGCCACTTGTGGCCCAGGGGCCAATAGCTGGAGCACCCTACCTCAGACTGCTTGTCTTTGAAATGAGCAGTTTCTAGCTTATGAATTCGACTGTGTAAAATAAAACAGGAAAATGACACAATTCAAATACCCCCCGATCTGCAACCTGTCCTTCAGCGTGCAGGCACCATACTTCCACCTCCAGGACTCAAGTCCTGCCAACCGATTTGCATGACTCAATTTCTTAGTGTTAGCGCGCTCACCCGCGTCAGGTCATTAAGACTACATGTTTCTACATGCTTTTATTTACATAGCATCTTGTTGATACTTTTAATTAATGATGGCCAGTCAGTCGTAAGGCTGCTTAATGAACATTCACATAACCCTTTCCCAAAACTATTCCATGAAAAAAGAATTAATGGTGGTAAAGTAGGGATGAGGGGAAATGTGCGAGGGAAAGAGGGTGAGGGGAGATTGAGTGAGAGGTGTAGTGTGGGGGGAGGAGTGTGAGGGGTAAGTGTGAAGGGACTGAGGGGAAGTGTGACAGTGAGGGGAAGAGTGTGAAGGAATAGTATGAGGGTGAGAGTGAGAGAGTGAGGGGAGAGTGTGAGAGTGAGAGTGTGAGAGAGTGGGGGGCAGAGTGTGGGAGTGAAAGGAGAAGAGGGAGGGGAGAGGAGTGTTATTGCCAAAGTTTTCTCTGTTCCACCTTCTTTCATCCACTTTTTCTCCTCCACCGATTCTTTCGTGTGTCTTTTGAAGACCATCCTCAGTTTGCTGCTTATCTCAGGCGAGGTGAAAAAAAAAATGGCCACGTAAATCAGAAAAGTTTGATGGCGGATCTGGATCACTGGAGAGAAGGATGGAAGGAGGGGAAGAGAGATGGAGAGGTGATGGAGAGGAAGAGAAGGATAAAAGGTAGAGGGGGGAGGACGAACAGAAGTCTCTAATAATGCCCAAATAAAGCCTCAGTAAAGCTTCAATAAAGACCCCAATAAAGCCTCTAATAAAGCCTCAATAAAAAAAACAGAAAAACCTTCAATAAAACCTCAATAAAGACACGATAAACACCCTAATAAAACCTCAATAAAGACACGATAAACACCCTAATAAAACCTCAATAAAGACACGATAAACACCCTAATAAAACCTCAATAAAGACACGATAAACACCTTAATAAAACCTCAATAAAGCCCCAGTAAGGTTTCACAAATTTTTCATTTAACTTTTAATCATACGAGACATACACGAGATAAAAATAGACGATCTAACCTAGTTAACTATACAAAGGGAATCATCATAGGAGAATATGATGGTAGATAGACGGAAAGAAGAAGTAGATTTTGAAAGAGGCAGTGTGATGTAGCTGCGCATAGAGTGTAATAATAGAGAGGAAATAAATGTGAGATGAGGAGGTAGGAAATTGGGAGGCTAGGGATGGAGGAGGGAAGGATGAAGTTTGATTCTGGAGGACGGGAGGGAGGAAGGGATGGTTGGAGAGTAATAGTGGAAAAGAGGGAAGGGTAAAACGAGAAAGGAAGGGTGATGGAGAGAGGAAAGAAGAGCTAAAGAGAGAGAGAGAGAGAATGGTAGAAGGAAAGTATGAGTGGAAATGGAGGGAGAAAGAGCTATGAAAGGGAAGGAGGTTGAGTGATGGAGGAAGGGAGGGAGTAAGAGGGAAAGATTGATGGAGGGGCGGAGATGAATCATTACCCAGAATGTAATGATCACCAAAACAAGGAGAGGTAGACACAAAACAAACACACGCACACACTCACACACACAACAGTGTAGAAATCTCAAAAAACAAGACTTTACTTTGAATTTCTTTTTTTTCCTTGATAAACACGCAGCAGCACTTGCAAAAACACACACAACACTAAAACAAACACACACAACACTACACAAATACACATAACACTACACAAACACACACACTACACAGGCACACACAATACTACACAAATGCAAATAACAGTACACAAATACACACATCACAGCACAAATACACACAACACTAACTCACGTACACACAACAAAACTACAAATGCACACAACAGAAACATAAATACACAATACTAACACAAATTCTCCCTCACATACAGACAATATAAAATTGCAGTTTAGAAGAGCTGTTTGTGTGATGCTACGTTTTTTCTGGTTACGGCTGATGGGATACACTAAACGTCTTCGTATCTAGAAGAGGGAGGGGCCGGAGGGTGAGGTAAAGGGGAGGGAAGTAAAGGGGAACGGAAGAAAGACGAAAGGAAGAAAAGGATGAGAGGGAAGGTGGAGGTTAAGAGGTAGAGGAAGAGGAGGATAAGAGGGAAGGGAGGGTGAGAATGAAGAGGTAAGAGGAGGGAGAGGCGAGGTAAGAGGGTAGGGGAGGCTTGGATGGAAGCGGCGAGAGAAGGTGGGGGTGGTGGAAGTGAAGGTAGACGAAAGAAAAGGGTAATGTGATGAAAAGACGAAAGGGTGAGAAGGAAGATAAAAGAGGGAAGGGGAAGGGAAAAGAGAGGAAGGCGAAGAGATGATAAATGATTGAAGCCAAGGTGCGAATGATAAATACTGACACAGGCAGGCTAAAAGCTTCCTCGAGTGTACACACACTAAACCTAATGTTTCTTGGGCAGGATAATTTTTCACCGTATTGTGAAGGTGATATTTTCTTCCTGCCTAATATAACTAAACGTATCCAGTGTGCTAGTTCAACTAGCACACTAGGTTATGCTTATTTATCTAGTATAGTAGGAAATGCTGCTAAACTTACTTATGATGCCAGAACTTGAGATCTTTCGGTCCTGGAATGAAACCCTCGTCAGAAGCTAAGAGGTCTGGTAAATGGGTTGCAGCGAGGCCCAAGACATGGGTAGGTGTTGGAACTAAGTAGCCCAACTGGGCATCCCTAAGTTGCCAGGCAGTGTCAGGTAGGGAAAGAAAAACAAGACAGGCGAGATCACTGGAAATGTGTTGCTATTTGCCTCTGAGTGTCCTGGCTTATGTCCACGAGCTTCATTTAGCACATATGATTATCCTGTGTTATGTCCACGAGCTGCACTTAATGCACATAATAAATGAATACGCAATAATGATTAAGAATATCTACAGTACGTGATTTTTTGTGTGGCGCTCCTGGAACTCACTGCTTGACAAAGGCATGTGTCTCTCATCCCGACACGATTACTTGATCTATTAAACTCTGATGAAGGTCTTATTCAGGAACCGAAAGGCCTCAAGCTCTTTTTCTACCTTTATGGCTTATTTGCATAGTCTGTCGTCTATTTGCGTCTCAGTTTTTTTTATTTACATCAGGGTTTTTACAGAGTTGGGTTAAGAGGTCCCCTCTCTGTCTCTCTTTCTCCCCCCCCCCCTCTCTCTCTCTCTAAACAGCAGAGATCTGGGATCAGGGAATTACGGCAATTACTCAGCCGCATTTTTCCCCTACACTCAAGTGTTTTGGGGAACTTTTAAACTGGTTATTACCCAGGAGTTGCTATCTGCCCCCCAGCTTACACTCTCTAACAAGTAGGGTCCTAATTAGATCCAGAGAGTCAGCTTTGGTAGCATTTCCGTATGAAGATTTGACGGAGTAAACTGTCGGATATATGAATATTTATATCTGTAATCTGTAAGTACCTAGCAAACTTTAAGTAGTACTGGCGATACTACTACTACTGCTACTAACAGTACCACTCCTACCAGTGGTATTACTACCGGTACGTCCATTACTACCAGTACCATTACTGCCAGTACCACTACTACAAATACCACCACTATCAGTACCACGACTACCAGTACTACCACTACCAGTATCACTACTATAAATAAAACTACTACTACCATGACCAGTACTACCAGTACCACCACTACTAGTACCACAAGTACCACTACTACAAGTACCACCACTACCAGCACCACCACTACTAGTACCACCACTACCAGTACCACTACTACAAGTATCATTACTACTATTATTACCAGTACCACTACTACTACCAGCACCCCTACTACCGGCACCACTACTACCAGCACCACTACTGCCAGCACCACCACTACTACCAGCACCACTACTACCAGTACTAATACGAGTCCTCAACTCCCCTCGGGACATGATTTTCTGGCATTGTTGTCACCTGGCATGTCCGCTGTGTCATCTCCCCCGCTTCACCTTCCCTCTTTACTGCCCTGTTTTCTGTTCCTTGCTCCGTCGTAACTTGACAAGGGTTCAGGGAATGACCGAAACGTCAGTCCCTGACGTTTCGTCACCTCCAAAGTGAGTATAATTTACGAACTCATTTCAGCGCTAAACACAATCAAGCGGCTACGTAAACAGATCCAAAAAGAGATGAAATACAATATACAATAGGGGTATGATGTATAATACATTCAGTAGGCTGAAAAACAAAGAGGCCTATGAATTTGTAGTATACTTGTTGAGTGAATAAAAAGATCTATTAGGGCGTAAATGATTTATAAAGAAGAAATTACACAGACAAATATCTTTGGAAATTATCCTTCATAAAAGCTGATTTCACATGCATTTAAATGCACATAGATATATTAATAAGTACGTGCATCAACATGGGCGTCAATTTGCGCATCAACAAGTGCTTCTGAAATTAGTTATAACGAAGCGTTGCACGTGAGTGAAGAGTTGCAAGTACTGTACACAGTATACACTATCAACAGGTGATGGTGGTGTGGATGATGGTGTAGAGGTGATGGTGGTGTGGATGATGGTGTAGAGGTGATGGTGGTGTGGATGATGGTGTAGAGGTGATAGTGGTGTAGATGATGGTGTAGAGGTGATAGTGGTGGGATGATGGTGTAGAGGTGAGAGTGGTGTGGATGATGGTGTAGAGGTGATGTGGTGTGGATGATGGTGTAGAGGTGATGGTGTGGATGATGGTGTAGAGGTGATGGTGGTGTGGATGATGGTGTAGAGGTGATGGTGTGGATGATGGTGTAGAGGTGATGGTGGTGTGGATGATGGTGTAGAGGTGATGGTGTGGATGATGGTGTAGAGGTGATGGTGGTGTGGATAATGGTGTAGAGGTGATGGTGTGGATGATGGTGTAGAGGTGATGGTGGTGTGGATGATGGTATAGAGGTGATGTGTGTGGATATGGTGTAGAGGTGATGGTGGTGTGGATGATGGTGTAGAGGTGATGGTGGTGTGGATGATGGTGCAGAGGTGATGGTGGTGTGGATGATGGTATAGAGGTGATAGGTGTGTGGATGATGTGTTAGAGTTGATGTGGTGTGGATGATGGTGTAGAGGTGATGGTGGTGTGGATGATGGTGTAGAGGTGATGGTGGTGTGGATGATGGTGTAGAGGTGATAGTGTTGTGGATGATGGTTAAGGTGATAGTGGTGTGGATGATGGTGTAGAGGTGATGTGGTGTGGATGATGGTGTAAGGTGATGGTGGTGTGGATGATGGTGTAGAGGTGATGGTGGTGTGGATGATGGTGTAGAGGTGATATGTGGTGTGGATGATGGTGTAGAGGTGATGGTGGTGTGGATGATGGTGTAGAGGTGATGGTGGTGTGGATGATGGTGTAGAGGTGATAGTGTTGTGGATGAGGTGTATAGGTGATGTGGTGTGGATGTGGTGTAGAGGTGGTGGTGGTGTGGATGATTGTGTAGAGGTGATGGTGGTGTGGAATGATGTGTGTAGAGGTGATAGTAAGTGTGTGGATGATGGGTGTATAGGTGATGGTGGTGTGGATGATGGTGCAGAGGTGATGGTGTGATGGTGTAGAGGTGTAGTGGTTGTGGATGATGGTGTAGAGGTGATAGTGGTGTGGATGATGGTGAGAGGTGCAAGTGGTGTGGATGATGGTGTAGAGGTGATAGTGGTGTGGATGATGGTGTAGAGGTGATAGTGGTGTGGATGATGGTGTAGAGGTGATAGTGGTGTGGATGATGGTGTAGAGGTGATAGTGGTGTGGATGATGGTGTAGAGGTGATTGGTGTTGTGTGGATGATTGTGTGTGAGAGGTGATAGTGGTGCGGATGATGGTGTAGAGGTGATAGAGGTGTGGAGATTGAGTGGTGTGATGAGGTGAAGTGGGTGTGGATGATGGTGTAGAGGTGATAGTGGTGTGGATGATGGTGTAGAGTGATGCTGTTGTGGATGATGGTGTATAGGTGATGGTGGTGTGGATGATGGTGTAGAGGTGATAGTGGTGTGGATGATGGTGTAGAGGTGATGTGTTGTGGATGATGGTGTAGAGGTGATAGTGGTGTGGATGATGGTGTAGGGTGATGGTGGTGTGGATGATGGTGAAGAGGTGATGGTGGGTGGATGTGGTGTAGAGGTGATGGTTGGTGTGGATGATGGTGTAGAGGTGATGGTGTGGATGATGGTGTAGAAAGGTGATGATGGTGTGGAGTGATAGTGTGGAGATGATAATGGTGTGGATGATGGTGTAGAGGTGATGGTGGTGTGGATGATGGTGCAGAGGTGATGGTGGTGTGGATGATGGTATAGAGGTGATAGTGTTGTGGAGATGGTGATAAGTGATGATGGTGTGGATGATGGTGTAGAGGTGATGGTGGTGTGGATGATGGTGTGAGGTGATGGTGGTGTGGATGATGGTGTAGAGGTTGATAATGTATGTGTGTATGATGGTCTATAGTGTGATGGTGGTGTGGATGATGGTGTAGAGGTGATAGTGTTGTGGATGATGGTGTATAGGTGATGGTGGTGTGGATGATGGTGTAGAGGTGATGGTGGTGTGGATGATGGTGTATAGGTGATGGTGGTGTGGATGATGGTGTAGAGGTGATGGTGTGTGGATGATGGTGTAGAGGTGATGGTGGTGTGGATGATGGTGTAGAGGTGATATGTTGTGGATATGAGGTGTATTAGGTGATGGTGGTGTGGATGTTGGTGTAGAGGTGGTGTGGTGTGGATGATTGTGAAAAGAGGTGATGGTGGTGTGGATGATGGTGCAGAGAGTGATGGTGTAGAGGTGATAGTGGTGTGGTATGTGTGTAGAGGTGATAGTGTTGTGGATGATGGTGCAGAGGTGCAAGTGGTGTGGATGATGGTGTAGAGGTGATATGGTGTGGATGATGTGTAGAGGTGATAGTGTTGTGGATGATGGTGTAGAGGTGATGGTGGTGTGGATGATGGTGTAGAGGTGATAGTGGTGTGGATGATGGTGTAAGGTGTAGTGGTGTGGATGATGGTGTAGTGTGATAGTGGTTGTGGATGATGGTTGTAGAGTTGATAGTGGTGTGAATGATGGTGTAGAGGTGATAGTGTGTAAATGCTGGTTGTATAGGTGTAGTGGTGTGGATGATGGTGTAGAGGTGATAGTGGTGTGGATGATGGTGTTAAGGTAATAGTTGGTGTGGATGATGGTGCCATGTGATAGTGGTGTAGATGATGGTTGTAGAGGTGATAGTGGTGTGGATGATGGTTTTTGAGGTGATGTGTGGACGATGGTGTTGAGGTGATAGTGGTTGTGATGATGGTTGTAGAGGTGCATAGTGGTGTAGATGATGGATGTATGAGTGTGATAGTGGTGTGATGATGGTGTAGAGGTGATAGTGTGTGGATGATGGTTTGTAGAGGTGATATTGTGTGATGTTGTGCCATCTGTAAGTGGTGTAGATGATGGTGTAGAGGTGATAGTGGTGTAGATGATGGTGTAAAGGGGATAGTGGTGTGGATGATGCGTGCATAGATGTAGTGGTGTGGATGATGGTGCCCATGTGATAGTAGTGTGAGTTATGGTGTTACGAGGTGACCAGTGGATGTTGATGATTGGATTGCCCATGTGATAGTGAGTGTAGATGATGGTTAAGAGGTGATAGATGGTTAGATGATGTGTGTAGATGGTGATATGGTGTGGATGACTGTTGCATAGATGATAGTGGTCGGAGAATTGAGCTTAGTAAACTTTGACGATGGTTCAGTAAACCCCTAGGTGTTTGCACACCACACACCACACACACACCCACACTACCCACCACACACAACACACCCCACATACCCCATAAACAACACATACACATACACACCACACCAACACCACATACACCCACCACACACACATACACCACACACCACACACCCCCACCACACACACCCACCCACACACAACACACACACACACACACACACGCACACACACACTCAGGCATGAGGAACTTCTTTCAAGACATTCAGTGGGAGAGGGAACTGACAGGAAAACCAGTAATGTATAACCCACCACAGAACTGCAGGAGGCCAAGAGAAGAATACGATGAGAGCAACACAGCAATTGTCGACACACTAGCGGAGGTGGCCAGGAGAGCACACATGGGGGGAGCAAAGTTACTAGTTATGGGTGATTTCAATCACAAGGAGATTGACTGGGAAAACCTGGAGCCCCATGGGGGTCCCGAAACATGGAGAGCCAAGATGATGGATGTGGTACTGGAAAACCTCATGCATCAACATGTTAGAGACACTACCAGAGAGAGAGAGAGAGGAGAGGATGAACCAGCAAGACTGGACCTTGTATTCACCTTGAGTAGTTCGGACATTGAGGATATGTATGAAAGGCCCCTGGGAGCTAGTGATCATGTGGTTCTGTGCTTCGACTACATAGTTGAGCTCCAAGTGGAGAGAGTATCAGGAATAGAGTGGGAAAAACCAAACTACAAAAGGGGAAACTACTCAGGCATGAGGAACTTCCTTCAAGACATTCAGTGGGAGAGGGAACTGACAGGAAAACCAGTACAAGAAATGATGGACTATGTGGCAACAAAATGCAAGGAGGCAGAGGAGAGGTTTGTTCCCATGGGGAACAGAAATAATGGGAAGAATAGAACGAGTCCTTGGTTCACCCAAAGGTGTAGGGAGGCAAAAACTAGGTGTACTAGAAAATGGAAAAGGCACAGAAGACAGAGAACTCAGGAAAATAAAGAGATTAGTCGAAGAGCCAGAAACGAATATGCACAGATAAGAAGGGAGCCTCAGCGACAATATGAAAATGACATAGTATCGAAAGTCAAGACTGACCCAAAGCTGTTGTACAGCCACATCAGGAGGAAAACAACAGTCAAGGACCAGGTAATCAGACTGAGGAAGGGTGATGGGGAATTCACAAGAAACGACCGAGAGGTATGTCAGGAGCTCAACACGAGATTTAAAGAAGTATTTACAGAGGAAACCAGTAGGACTCCAGGAAATCAGAACAGGGGGGTACACCAGCAAGTGCTGGATGAGGTATATATAACCAAGGAGGAGGTGAAGAAGCTGCTATGCGAACTTGACACCTTAAAGGCGGTGGGACCAGACAACATCTCTCCATGGGTCCTTAAAGAGGGAGCAGAGATAATGTGTGTGCCATTAACAAAGATCTTCAACACATCATTTGAAACTGGGGAACTCCCTGAGGTATGGAAGATGGCAAATGTAGTCCCAATTTTTAAAAAGGGAGACAGACATGAGGCACTAAACTACAGACCTGTATCACTAACGTGTATAGTATGCAAGGTCATGGAGAAGATCATCAGGAGGAGAGTGGTGGAGCACCTGGAAAGAAACAAGTGTATAATTTACAACCAGCACGGTTTCAGGGAAGGAAAATCCTGTGTCACAAACTTACTAGAGTTTTATGACAAGGTGACAGAAGTAAGACAAGAGAGAGAGGGGTGGATCGACTGCATATTTTTGGACTGCAAGAAGGGCTTCGACACAGTTCCTCACGAGAGGTTACTGCAAAAGCTAGAGGATCAGGCACACATAACAGGAAAGGCGCTGCAATGGATCAGAGAATACCTGACAGGGAGGCAACAACGAGTCATGGTACGTGACGAGGTGTCAGAGTGGGCGCCTGTGACAAGCGGGGTTCCACAGGGGTCAGTCCTAGGACCTGTGCTGTTCTTGGTATATGTGAACGACATAACGGAAGGGATAGACTCAGAAGTGTCCTTGTTTGCAGATGATGTGAAGTTAATGAGAAGAATCAAATCGGATGAGGATCAGGCAGGACTACAAAGTGACCTGGACAGGCTACAAGCCTGGTCCAGCAACTGACTCCTTGAGTTTAACCCTGCCAAATGCAAAGTCATGAAGATTGGGGAAGGGCAGAGAAGACCGCAGACACAATATAGTTTAGATGACCAAAGACTGCACACCTCACTCAAGGAAAAAGATCTGTGGGTGAGTATAACACCGAGCATATCTCCTGAGGCGCACATCAATCAGATAACTGCTGCAGCATACGGGCGCTGGCAAACCTACGGATAGCGTTCCAATACCTCAGTAAGGATTCGTTCAAGACTCTGTATACCATTTACGTCAGGCCCATACTGGAGTATGCAGCACCAGTTTGGAATCCACACCTAGTCAAGCACGTCAAGAAATTAGAGAAAGCGCAAAGGTTTGCAACAAGACTAGTCCCAGAGCTACGGGGATTGTCCTACGAAGAAAGGTTGAGGGAAATCGGCCTGACGACACTGGAGGACAGGAGGGTCAGGGTAGACATGATAACGACATATAAAATACTTTGCGGAATAGACAAGGTGGACAAAGACGGGATGTTCCAGAGAAGGGACACAGACACAAGAGGTCACAATTGGAAGTTGAAGACTCAGATGAATCAAAGGGATGTTAGGAAGTATTTCTTCAGTCATAGAGTTGTCAGGCCGTGGAATAGCCTAGAAAGTGACGTAGTGGAGGCGGGAACCATACATAGTTTTAAGGCGAGGTATGATAAAGCTCATGGGGCAGGGAGAGAGAGGACCTAGTAGCAATGAGCGAAGAGGCGGGGCCAGGAGCTAAGACTCGACCCCTGCAACCACAAATAGGTGAGTACAAATAGGTGAGTACACATACACACACACACACACACACACACAAACACACACACACACACACACACACACACACACACACACACACACACACACACACACACGTGCGTAATTCAAAGAGGCATTCATAGTATTAGCAATGATTCCTCCACCACACCAGTGATGTCGGATTCAGCTGTCGTACGGTCGACAACAGCGAAGAAAAGACGCACGCTGCAGAACCAGCTTTTATTTTTACGGCGTTGGCACTTTACACTGTGTGCAACATTTGTTCTGTTATATGCTTGTTCTGGAATGTGTGTGCTCACCTAATTGCTCACCTAATTGTGGTTGCAGGGGTCGAGACTCAGCTCCTGAGTCTCGACCCCTGCAACCACAATTAGGTGACACACACATTCCAGAACAAGCATATAACAGAACAAATGTTGCACACAGTGTAAAGTGCCAACGCCGTAAAAATAAAAGCTGGTTCTGCAGCGTGCGTCTTTTCTTCGCTGTTGTCGACCGTACGACAGCTGAATCCGACATCACTGGTGTGGTGGAGGAATCATTGCTAATACTATGAATGCCTCTTTGAATTACGCGTTATATACTCAATATACACATTACATGTTTATGTAATGCTGCGAAAAATACAATGTATGTTTTGATGTATTCTTCATGTTATTTTGGAAAAAATATTACATAAACAATTTTTTTTAACTAACCGGCCGTATCCCACCGAGGCAGGTGACCTGAAAAGAAAAACGAAGGTTTCTCTTTTTAAATTTAGTCGTGTATACAGGACAAGGGGTTACTAGCCCCTTGCTCCCGGCATTTTAGTCGCCTCTTACGACACGCATGGCTTACGAAGGAAGAATTCTGTTCCTCTTCCCCATGGAGATAAACAATGTATATTGAATATATATGATGAGGCAATGAAGCAAATAGCGTAGGTTTACAAGGTAGACAAATGAATAGATAGGGTTGGTAGGGCTCACGTGAGTAGGTTCAACCTAGCCTGTGCTTAGCCTTTTTTGTGGACAATACGCATGGTAGCACCTTTGTACGCATTTTGTGAGGTGTTGCTTGATGCTTATTCATCACGACGGTGCTGCAAGCAACTGCACCGTTGATAGCTTCACGGTTGAGAGAATCTTAATAGATTACATAACTGACAAAAATTAGCCATTTTTTTTTTAGCAAACTTTAGATCACGACTGGAAACAAACAAGGGAACGGGTGGGTTTCGAACCCAGGGGGTAAGCCACTTGGCCTGCTGGTCAAGTGGCTTATGCACTGGCCTGGGGTCTTAGGACTCACTCGTCATGTATTTAAACCCCACCCGTTCCGTGGTCTGATTAATTATTATCCATATAAAGCCTTTTCACTCCAAATGTTCATTATCTTCCTTCTTCCCACTTCTCTTCATCACAAACTTTCCAAGAGGAGGCAAGGAAATATGGCGTCCTTGATGCTAATTAAAGGATCGGTATCCCAAAAATAAAATTGCTGCTTCTATCCTTCCCCTTCCTTTGAATCAAAGCTGAATACCTCCCATGTTTATTGGGAAGAGCTAAACCTTCCCCATGGTTTAGCGTTTCCCCCTGGGTAAGCTCCTAGGTGGTACATTAGACACATGTATCAGCTATTGTGGAAAAGGTTTCGCCACCTTTGTCTGACTGATCAACTTGTCGGTTCTCTGAACCATTTATCTTCGCTCCTAGATAACGTACACATACATGTTACTATGTATGATAATTTGTGTAACTGTATTTATATGTACCTGTACCTAAATAAACTTATTTATTTACTTATAACTTACGATTCATCTTGACAGAGACGAGCCAGATCTCTAAGAAATATGAGACTTTGCTGTGTGTTACTGGCTGGTAAGAAGGACAGAGGGCGCTCCACCAGACCCTAACCCTTCTCCAGAGATTAATCTGCAAACATCTTCACGTGTTGCAAGTTTGCGAAGTGGATAAGAGGGGTAAGCCTTCTAAGTCTAACATCTCCCCATGGCTCAATAAAGGGAGGACCTGTGCATGACCTATGTTGCAAGCTAGTAACATGATGGAGAATGGGTTCATTGTCACCTTAGCTTATAATTATTGTAATGTTGCAAGCTTTCAGCTTGATGGGGAGTATGCTAAACATCAGTCTAACTTATCAATATTGGAAGCTTGAAGCTTGAAGGAGTATGTTAAATATAACCCTAACTTATCAATGTTGCAAGCTTGCATCGTTAGGGAGAATATGTTAAAATATCAACCTAACTTCTCAATATTGCAAGATTGCAATTGGGACAGAATGATCAATGCCACTCTAACTTATCCATGTTGAAAGCTTGCAACATTATGCAGAGTGTGTTCAGTACAAACCTGCAAGATTGCAGGATGATGGATGCTGTGTTCACCATCATTCTATCAAATTAGCTCATCATATATCAATTTCTTACTATGACGGAGAGCAAATTCGGTACAAACATAATTTATCCATGTTTGAATCTTGCAATTTGATGGAGAATATGTACGATACCAACTCAAGCTTACAGATAGATGGTTGACTCAAGCTTCAAGGAGGGTGAGTATCGTGCTTCTGAGGCGGAACTTACGATCCTCACTTACAAGGAGACGATCATTTTGACAGACAAGTTGAGTCGTAACATCGTGAATGCAGTAACTCCGGGAAAGTCAATCCGAACATCACGGGATGAATTCTAAAGTTAGGCTGGCCTAAAGCAGGCTTATAAGTAAACGTGAAATTAAATTACATTAATTTTAGCAAGGCTAGTTGAAACTTTTTGGTCAAGTTTTGTTTTTAGGCTAGTTAGGCTTGTTTGACCGACTCAACCAAAAAAAAAAATATATATAAATAGGAGAACAGTACAAGAACGAAGCCTCTGCTAATGAGGCTTTGTTACCACGTCCCTGGATTACTTTTCACTAATAAACTTACACAAAAGGCATAACTAACCCACAATCTGGGAATCAAATGGCATAATACAGGCAATATTAAAATGGCGAACGTTGCAGAGCAATATAGGCAAATATTTCCTTTTTTCTTTCAAATGCTTGATCTACATCGTGAATCTTTTCAGTTGAAGAATGAACTTAAGATATTTGGGTCCTTCTTGGACTATTGTGGAGTCCAGGATATAAGGGAATGTCTTCTGAAGTTTCCTTTGTGAGTTAGTTGTGAAGTATTCCAGCCACGGTACTGTAGAATAGTGGTAAATTGTTCCAGCCACGGTACTGTAGAATAGTGGTAAATTGTCCAGCCACGGTACTGTAGAATAGTGGTAAATTGTTCCAGCCACGGTACTGTAGAATAGTGGTAAATTGTTCCAGCCACGGTACTGTAGAATAGTGGTAAATTGTTCCAGCCACGGTACTGTAGAATAGTGGTAAATTGTTTCCAGCCACGGTACTGTAGAATAGTGGTAAATTGTTCCAGCCACGGTACTGTAGAATAGTGGTAAATTGTTCCAGCCACGGTACTGTAGAATAGTGGTAAAATTGTTCCAGCCACGGTACTGTAGAATAGTGGTAAATTGTTCCAGCCCCGGTACTGTAGAATAGTGGTAAATTGTTCCAGCCACGGTACTGTAGAATAGTGGTAAATTGTTCCAGCCACGGTACTGTAGAATAGTGGTAAATTGTTCCAGCCACGGTTTCTGTAGAATAGTGGTAAATTGTTCCAGCCACGGTACTGTAGAATAGTGGTAAATTGTTCCAGCCACGGTACTGTAGAATAGTGGTAAATGTTCCAGCCACGGTACTGTAGAATAGTGGTAAATTGTTCCAGCCACGGTACTGTAGAATAGTGGTAAAATTTTTCCAGCCACGGGACTGTAGAATAGTGGTAAATTGTTCCAGCCACGGTACTGTAGAATAGTGGTAAATTGTTCCAGCCACGGTTACTGTAGAATAGTGGTAAATTGTTCCAGCCTCGGTACTGTAGAATAGTGTAAATTGTTCCAGCCACGGGACTGTAGAATAGTGGTACATTGTTCCAGCCACGGTACTGTAGAATAGTGGTAAATTGTTCCAGCCACGGTACTGTAGAATAGTGGTAAATTGTTCCAGCCACGTACTGTAGAATAGTGGTAAATTGTTCCAGCCACGGTACTGTAGAATAGTGGTAAATTGTTCCAGCCACGGTACTGTAGAATAGTGGTAAATTGTTCCAGCCACGGTACTGTAGAATAGTGGTAAATTGTTCCAGCCACGGTACTGTAGAATAGTGGTAAATTGTTCCAGCCACGGTACTGTAGAATAGTGGTAAATTGTTCCAGCCACGGTACTGTAGAATAGTGGTAAATTGTTCCAGCCACGGTACTGTAGAATAATGGTAAATTGTTCCAGCCACGGTACTGTAGAATAGTGGTAAATTGTTCCAGCCACGGTACTGTAGAATAGTGGTAAATTGTTCCAGCCACGGTATTGTAGAATAGTGGTAAATTGTTCCAGCCACGGTACTGTAGAATAGTGGTAAATTGTTCCAGCCACGGTACTGTAGAATAGTGGTAAATTGTTCTAGCCACGGTACTGTAGAATAGTGGTAAATTGTTCCAGCCACGGTACTGTAGAATAGTGGGAAATTGTTCCAGCCACGGTACTGTAGAATAGTGGTAAATTGTTCCAGCCACGGTACTGTATAGTGGTAAATTGTTCCAGCCACGGTACTGTAGAATAGTGGTAAATTGTTCCATCCACGGTACTGTAGAATAGTGGTAAATTGTTCCACGGTACTGTAGAATAGTGGTAAATTGTTCCAGCCACGGTACTGTAGAATAGTGGTAAATTGTTCCAGCCACGGTACTGTAGAATAGTGGTAAATTGTTCCATCCAAGATACTGTAGAATAGTGGTAAATTATTCTAGCCACGGTACTGTAGAATAGTGGTAAATTATTCCAGCCACGTCACTGCTACTGTAACAATTATTCTTCACACACGCAATGTATCGTTCGGTTGTGATGCGTGGCAAACAGTTTTTGGTCATCTGAATTAGACAAGTGGTCGCACTAATGGATGTATGGAAGGCAGTGTGGCTTGGCAGTGTGGATAATAATGTGTGGCTGGGTGGGTGTTTGTGTGTCCGAGCGGGTACAAGCGGGTGGCCGCTCTTATTCAAGGGGGTTAGCGGTGCGGCCAATTGCCTGGGCCACACTGATCAAAGGTCAGGATTACTGTAGTTAATTACAGAGTAGCGAGGAAGCTCTGATTAATCCTGGCACCCTCTACCTAATGACGCCTGCCAACACTACTAGCCTGACACTGGCACTGCTGAAGGTGCCAAGCTACTATGCATGCAATAATCAAAACCCAGCACCGTACCTTGATTTTGTCAACAACAGCGTACCTCAGTCCTGCCAACAGCACCGTACCTTAGCCCTGCCAACAACACCGTACCTTGGTGCTGCCAACAGTATCCCTGAGTTAACCCTGTCAACGGTATACTGCCTCTCCCTTGCCGACATTACCCTGCCTCATCCTAGCCATCAGCACCCTCTCAATCCTATTAACAGTAGAGAGACTCTGGAGCCACACGGTGATGCCGGAAACGTGGGAGATAAGTTGCTGGAGGTTGCGATTGAATACTTCGCGAGCGAGTCATACCAGGGACATCTGACGAACCCGCGAGGCTGGACCTTGTATTCACCTTGAGTGACTCTGACGTTGAGGACATTGAATGAGAGGCTTCCCTGGCGCTAGTAACCACGCATTACTGAGGTCTGAATACCCCGTGGAAGGGATTGTGGAGAGAAACAATTCGTGAAGGAAAGATCAAGCATAACTTCAAAAGAGGAGATCCTGAAGCGTATTCCCGTGGGAAAGAGATAGATGAAAAGATAGTGAACGAAACGATGGAGTACGTAGATGGAAAATGCCAGGAGACTGAGGAGAGATTAATATTCAGGAGCAGAAGCAACACAGGCAAGAACAGAGTAAGTCCTTGGTTCACCCAGTGGCACAGAGAGGCAAAAGCTAAAAACGCAACAGCGTGGTACAAATGTGGAAAGCAAAGAACGCTAGAAAATAGGGAAGAAAGCATAAGAGCCAGAAATGAATACACACGGGTAAGAAGAAAACGTGAAGGACAATGTTTGTAGATGAATGGTTCAGAGAACCGACATGCTGATAAATTAGACACATGTGCAACTCTTGGGTATCTTTATTGAGGAAACGTTTCGCCACACAGTGGCTTCATCAGTCCATACAAAGGAGAAACTTGAAGAACAGGAGGAGAATGAGGTAATCAGTCCCTCAAAGGACAATACGAGAATGACATAGCATTAAAAGCCACATGAACCTAGTATAACCCAAAAAAGTCAAAGTGACTAATTTCCAGTACCTGGCTTGGCTAGCCATATGTGATTTTTGGTAAATATTTTTTTCTCTCAGTTGTTTGTTGGGCTATCTCATTGAAACTTGGGCAATGTGTGATGGAAAGATGCTTCTTAACCCTTAAACTGTCCAAACGTAGATCTACGTTTTTTCATATATAGGCAAATCAAAAGAGGAGAGGGACAATTAAGAAATCGATATATTCAGTTAAAGAGAGAAATAAAAAAGGGAATTAGAAAAGCAAAAAGAGATTATGAGGTTAAAGTTGCAAGAGAATCGAAGACTAACCCAAAAGGATTCTTTCAGGTATACAGAAGTAAGATCAGGGACAAGATAGGCCCACTCAAAAGTTCCTCGGGTCAGCTCACTGACAGTGATAAGGAAATGTGTAGAATTTTTAACACATACTTCCTCTCAGTTTTTACACAGGAGAATACCAGCGATATTCCAGTAATAATAAATTATGTAGAACAGGACGATAATAAACTGTGCACGATTAGGGTCACAAGTGACATGGTCCTTAGGCAAATAGATAAATTAAAACCTAACAAATCCCCAGGCCCTGATGAACTGTATGCAAGGGTTCTAAAGAAATGTAAAGAGGAGCTTAGCACACCTTTGGCTAATCTTTTCAACATATCACTACAAACTGGCATGGTGCCAGATAAGTGGAAAATGGCAAATGTGATACCTATTTTCAAAACAGGTGACAGGTCCTTAGCTTCGAACTATAGACCAATAAGCCTAACCTCCATAGTGGGAAAATTTATGGAATCAATAATTGCCGAGGCAGTTCGTAGCCACCTTGAAAAGCATAAATTAATCAACGAATCTCAGCATGGTTTTACAAAGGGGCGTTCCTGCCTTACGAATTTATTAACTTTTTTCACTAAGGTATTTGAGGAGGTAGATCATGGTAATGAATATGATATTGTGTATATGGACTTCAGTAAGGCTTTTGACAGGGTCCCACATCAGAGACTATTGAGGAAAATTAAAGCACATGGAATAGGAGGAGAAATTTTTTCCTGGATAGAGGCATGGTTGACAAATAGGCAGCAGAGAGTTTGCATAAATGGGGAGAAATCGGAGTGGAGAAGCATCACGAGCGGTGTTCCACAGGGGTCAGTGTTGGGCCCCCTGCTGTTCACAATCTACATAAACGACATAGATGAGGGCATAAAGAGCGACATCGGCAAGTTTGCCGATGACACCAAAATAGGCCGTCGAATTCATTCTGACGAGGACATTGGAGCACTCCAGGAAGATTTGAATAGACTGATGCAGTGGTCGGAGAAGTGGCAGATGCAGTTTAATATAGACAAATGCAAAGTTCTAAATGTTGGACAGGACAATAACCATGCCACATATAAACTAAATAATGTAGATCTTAATATTAACGGATTGCGAAAAAGATTTGGAGTTCTGGTTAGCAGTAATTGAACCAAGACAACAGTGCATAAGTGTTCGCAATAAAGCTAATAGAATCCTTGGCTTCATATCAAGAAGCATAAATAATAGGAGTCCTCAGGTTTGTTCTTCAACTCTATACATCCTTGGTTAGGCCTCATTTAGTTTATGCTGCACAGTTTTGGTCACCGTATTACAGAATGGATATAAATTCTCTGGAAAATGTACAAAGAGGATGACAAAGTTGATCCCATGTATCAGAAACCTTCCCTATGAGGATAGACAAGGGCCCTGAATCTGCACTCTCTAGAAAAGACGTAGAATTAGGGGGATATAAATGAGGTGTATAAATGGAAGACAGGATTAAATAAAGGGGATGTAAATAGTGTGCTGAAAATATCTAGCCTAGACAGGACTCGCGCAATGGTTTTAAGTTGGAAAAATTCAGATTCAGGAAGGATATAGGAAAGTACTGGTTTGGTAATAGAGTTGTGGATGAGTGGAACAAACTCCCAAGTACAGTTATAGAGGCCAGAACGTTGTATAGCTTTAAAAATAGGTTGGATAAATACATGAGTGGATGTGGGTGGGTGTGAGTTGGACCTGATAGCTTGTGCTACCAGGTCGGTTGCCGTGTTCCTCCCTTAAGTCAATGTGACCTGACCTGACTAGGTTGGGTGCATTGGCTTAAGCCGGTAGGAGACTTGGACCTGCCTCGCATGGGCCAGTAGGCCTTCTGCAGTGTTCCTTCGTTCTTATGTTCTTATGTTCTTATCTGAGACAGAGTTGCTATACAGCCACATCAGGAAAAAAAAACAGAACTGTGAAGGATCAGGCAACGAGGCTGAAGACAAAAGAAAGGTGGTTACTAGAAATGATCAGGAAGTTTGTGAGGAGTTGAACAATAGTAGACAAAGGGAGAGTGCGAGCTAGTTACGTCAAAGGCAATGGAACCAGACATCTCTCCGTGGGTTCTCAGAGAGGGAGCAGAGAAACCGAGCAAACTACTTTGCCACAATCTTCAATAAATAAAACACGGCAACTGTAAGATGTTCGGAAAACAGCGAATGTGGTACCGATATTTAAAAGAGAGAAGAGACAGATAGCATTAAACGACACGTCAAGTGTCATTAACATACAGAGTAACGTTATAGAGAAAATTATCGGAAGAGTAGTAGAGCATCTGGAAAGGAGCAGATTCATAAACAACAGCCAACACGGTTTGAAAGATGGTAAAAACTATCCTACAAATCTGCTGAGTTCTTTGACAGGATAACGAAAGTTAGACAGCAGAGAGATGAATGGATAGATTTCATATTTTTGGACTGTAAGAAGGCGTTCAATACAGTACCGAGCAGGAGAATGAGACAAAAGCTAGAGGAGCAGGCAGGAATAGCAGAGAAAGCACTATAGTGCATCAATATATAGCTAACCAGAAGGCAGCAATGCATCATTGTCTGGGAGAAGGTGTCGGAATGGGCAAGTCTGACGAGTGGAATTCCACAAGGGGCAGTACTGGGACCAGTACTGCCTCTTGTAAATACGTAAATGATATGACAGAAGAAATAGAAACAGAGGAATCTCTGTTTGCAGATGTGAAACTAACGAGAAGAATACAAACAGGAGCATACCAGCTGCAATTGGATCTGGACAAACTACTGGAGTGATCTGGAAGGTGATTACTAGAATTTATCCCCAGCAAATGCAGTTACGAGAACTGGGAAGGGCGAAGAAGAACGGAAACAGTACAGGCTTGGGGACAAAAAATGTAAACCTCACTAAAAGAGGATCCCGCGATGAGCATAGTTCCCAGCATATCGCCTGATGTGCACTTGAGCCGAATAGTTACCGCAGCAAACATTAGAAGAGCAAAAATAAGGAAAGTTTTCAGGACTTCTACAAGGAGTCATTCACTCTATACGATGTTTGTCAGGTCCATCTTGGAGTAAGCAACACCACTGTGGAACCCACCTTTGACAAGACGTGTGAACAAGCTGGAAAAATGCAGTGGCTTGCAACGAGACTAGTCCCAGAGCTAAGAGGTATACAGCTCATACCAGGGGGTGATATGATTACAATGTAAAAATACTGAAAGGGTGGACAGGGCAAGTCTGCTCGAGAGGAGGGTCTCAGGTACAAAAGAGCACAGCTGGAAGTTAAAACAAAAAAAAAAAAGATGAGTCAGAGGAGTCATAGGAAATACTTACTTAGCCTTAGAGTGGTCAAAAAGTGGAACGACCCAGACAGTGAAGAGGCAGGATCCATATATAGTTAATAAGAAGAAGTACTGTATGATAGGCATCACACAACCTGGAAAGGGGGAAAACTCGGCAGTGGCACGCGGCGAAGTGGGGACCAGAAGTCGGGGCACAAACACTGCAGCCACAAATAGACTGAGTACAATAGCTGAGTCATACCCCTGCCTCAGTTCTGCAAACTGAACTCTGCCTCAACCCTGCCAATGGTGTCCTGCCTCATCACTGCCAACAGTGCTCTGTTTCAATAGTTATAACAGTACGTGGCCCGGTGGCCTGGTGGAGTGGCCCGGTGGCCTGGTGGCTAAAGCTCCCGCTTCACACACGGAGGGCCCGGGTTCAATTCCCGGCGGGTGGAAACATTTCGACACGTTTCCTTACACCTGTTGTCCTGTTCACCTAGCAACAAATAGGTACCTGGGTGTTAGTCGACTGGTGTGGGTCGCATCCTGGGGGACAAGATTAAGGACCCCAATGGAAATAAGTTAGACAGTCCTCGATGACGCACTGACTTTCTTGGGTTATCCTGGGTGGCTAACCCTCCGGGGTTAAAAATCCGAACGAAATCTTATCTTATCTTACCTTGCTTCAACCCTGCCAGAATTACTGTTACCACCGCCTCTACCGCCACCAGAATTCAAACAGCGCACAGGACACGGACACACACACACACACACACACACACACACACACACACACACACACACACACACACAAAGTGTCGTGCAGTTCCCCTGCACAACAGAAATCACGAAGGACATGCAACCGCTTTTTTTTGCAACGAAGAAAGCTCTCTGTATGTCAAGTGTTTGGGTTATAGTCGCCTTCTCTCCACTTTAAGTTTTTAAGTTGTATTTATCAATCAATATATCAAGGATTTTCGGGTTTTAAATCCACCTATATGATTTTTTAAAACTACCCACTTCTGAGTTTTTTTTTTTTTTTATCCACATCTGTGTTTTTTTTATTTTTTTTAATCTGCCCAATTTAAGGATTTTTTTATACGTCAATTCCTGATTTTTTTAATGGATCCATATCTGAGATTTAATTTCACCCGTATTACAACTTTTAATCTATTCATATTACAGTTTATAAATTTATCCATATGTGAAGAGTTCACTCACAATTTTCACCTCGTGACTCTCGTGTGTCTGGTTATTTATTTTATGCTCACTGTAAACCTGCCGGAAGGCCTCTTATCCTGTGCCACACACAAACACACACACACACACACACACACACACACACACACACACACACAACACACACACACACATACCGCACACACACACACACACACACACACACACACACACACACACACAACACACGGGGCCAGGAGCTGATTCTCGACCCCTGCAACCGCAATTAGGTGAGTACACCCACACACACACACCCACACATAGGATGTTCCATAGATGGGACACAGTAAAAAGAGGTCACAACTGGAAGCTGAAGACTCAGATGAGTCACAGGGATGTTAGGAAGTATTTCTTCAGTCACAGTGTTGTCAGGAAGTGGAAAAGTCTGGAGAGGGGTGTAGTTGAAGCAGGATCCAGACATAGCTTCAAGAAGACGTACGACATGGCTCAGGGAGCAGGGAGAGAGTGGACCTAGTGGCGACCAGTGAAGAGGCGGGGCCAGGAACTAAGAATCGACCCCTGCACCCACAATTAAGTGAGTACAATTATGTCATGTGGGGGACGCTTATCTTAGCACTCTGTTCCTTCTCTCTCATAGTAACGTCCAAGAGGGGCGTCCCCGCCCCTTGTTGGAGCACCCGATAGGAAACCCCGCCTCTCCCCTCCCAATGAATGCCGTCCCTTCCCTCACTCCCCCCACCACAGCAGCTGGAGGGGAGGGAACCTTCAAACACTCGCCCACTCCATCTTGATCCTCACTTCGTCAGGATAAAGGTCACCCTGCCGAAGGGAGAGAGGGGAGGGAGAGAGAAAGGGAGAGAGAGAGAGAGAGAGAGAGAGAGGAGAGAGAGAGAGGAGAGAGAGAGAGAGAGAGAGAGAGAGAGAGAGAGAGCTGATGTAGGTAACAACTCTTAGCTGTAAATAAAGCTAGGAACCTTTAATCTAACCCTACAAAACCCTGTGTGTGTGTGAGAGAGACAGAGAGAGACGGGGAAGGGGTGAAGATTCCTGAACTGAGAGAAAAGGGAGTGAGAATCAACATTTTTCTGTTCATCACGTGACTAAGACCAGCATCACGGAACTTTTCTCCTGATGCAAAAAATACCACTACCACCCTGGCCAGGAAAAGAAGATGGGAAGGGAGGGAGGGAGGACAAGGTATATACGAGGAGGAAAACGAAGGGAAAGTGAGATAAAGAATTAGAGGAAGAGAGAAAGGTAAAGACGTTTGGGTAGGAGACAATAGAGAATATAAGGGTAAAGAAAAAGGAGGATGACAAGAAAGAAATGAAAAAAGGGGAAAAAAAAAAAAAAATATATATAATATATATATATATATATAAAAATATATATATATATATATAATTTAAATAGCGCCAAAGAAACTTGCGATCTTGGCTTAAAACAACGCTCATCTTGCCACATAGGACAAGTGAAAATTTGTGTATGCAATAATTACGGCAAAATCATTCTGACCTAACGAAAAAAATATATTTGATTTTGTTTGTTTTAGCCCCTAAATTATTGTAAACGTATTTAAAATATATTTAGTTGGGTTAGGCTAAAATAAATTGCTCCTGTTATAATAAGGTTAGGTACATTTTCTAAGATTCTTTTGGTGCAAAATTAAAAATTTTTACATTAACATTAATGAAAAAAAATATATCTTTAAACGTATAAGAGAAAATTTCAGAAAGGACTTAATTTTAAATGAGTTCTTGCTAATTGACCAGTTTTACATATTCGGCACGACATATATATATAATCGCGGATGAGCTACGTAATAAATTAAACAACGTGGTTTTATCTATGTATTAAAGCAAAAAGGTTGATAATATATACAAGAACGTTGATGATACATGTAATGATGTAAGAAAGTTTTGTGATACTTGTTATTAGGCAGGAAACCTTGTTGATACTTGCAATAATGAAAAAAATGATGATCCTTTCATGATGCAACAATGATTAATCTTATAAAATTAAACTGGAAATGGAAACTGAGACGAAATAAGAACAATGACATTGATAAATGTCTCTTATAGAGGAGAAGAGCTGTGATAATATTATCTCTCCTGCAGAGAGGTAAGACAAAATACCACTGTCTCTCCTGCAGAGAGGTAAGAGAAAATACCACGTCTCTCCTGGGAAGAGGTAAGACAAAATACCACTTCTCCCTGCAGAGAGGTAAGACAAAAACACTTCTCTTCTGCAGAGAGGTAAGACAAAATACCACTCTCTCTCCTGCAGAGAGGTAAGACAAAATACCACTGTCTCTCCTGCAGAGAGGTAAGACAAAATACCACTGTCTCTCCTGCAGAGAGGTAAGACAAAATACCTCTCTCTTCTGCAGAGAGGTAAGACAAAATACCACTGTCTCTTCTGCAGAGAGGTAAGACAAAATACCACTGTCTCTCCTGCAGAGAGGTAAGACAAAATAAACCCCTGTTTTCTCCTGCAGAGAGGTAAGACAAAATACCAGTGTCTCTCCTGCAGAGAGGTAAGACAAAATACCACTGTCTCTCCTGCAAAGAGGTAAGACAAAATACCACTGTCTCTCCTGCAGAGAGGTAAGACAAAATACCAGTGTCTCTCCTGCAGAGAGGTAAGACAAAATACCACTGTCTCTCCTGCAAAGAGGTAAGACAAAATACCACTGTCTCTCCTGCAGAGAGGTAAGACAAAATACCACTCTTCTGCAGAGAGGTAAGACAAAATACCACTGTCTCCCTGCAAGAGGTAAAGACAAAATACCACTGTCTTCCTGCAGAGAGGTAAGACAAAAAAACCACTTCTTCCCGCAGAGAGGTAAGACAAAATAAACCACTGTCTCTCCTGCAGAGAGGTAAGACAAAATACCACACTCTTCCCGCAGAGAGGTAAGACCAAAATACCACTGTCTTCCCGCAGAGAGGTATAACAAAAAAAAACCACTGTCTCTCCTGCAGAGAGGTAAGACAAAATACCTCTCTCTTCTGCAGAGAGGTAAAACAAAATACCACTCTCTTCTGCAGAGAGGTAAAACAAAATACCACTCTCTTCTGCAGAGAGGTAAGACAAAATACCCTCTCTTCTGCAGAGAGGTAAAACAAAATACCCCCTCTCTCTGCAGAGAGGGAAACAAAATACCAAACTCTCTGCAGAAAAGAAAAAATAACCCCTTCTCTTCTCAGAGGGTAAGCAAAATTCCTCTTCTCTTCCAAAGGTAACAAAATACCATTATCTCTTCCCCAAAAACCAGAGAAGAGCCCGGATTTTTACAGGGGGTGTAGCAAGCGGATAATTCAATAAAACCCATTTTCAACAATAACACCAAATAATACCTTATTTTCACTGAAAACCAAAAGTAAAAGACCGTATTTAAAAATGTTAAAGGATACGCTGGGAACAAACAATTGTTTTAAAATAAAAATTATAAAAATTTAAAAATAAAAATAAATTAATAATAATATATAAAAAATATTTTATTAAAATTTTAAAAAGAAGGGGCTTTGTATCAAATTGGGGGAAGGTTCGACCTTGTACCAAACAAACAAGGAAAGAAAAATTTAATAAATTATAATTAAAAATTAAAATTTGGGAAAATATATTTTTAAAAATTTTTTTATAATTATGTAATTATTTTAAAAAAAGGGAAATAACGCGGACTCATTTGGACCACTTATTGGGTAAAAAGGTTTTCGACCTTTAAAAAAAAGTTGCGCTTTTTTTTTTCCTCGTGAATTTTTTTTAAGTTAAAAAAAATGAACAAATCTGGGGTAAAACCCGTTTTAAAAATTTTCTAGCTTAATGGCTCTCCTACCTTTAAAAGCCGAACATAAAATTACCCCAAGACTCCTCGACCCCAATAATTTGGGGTAAAAAATGCCCTGGCATAAATAAAAGGGGTCCCCATTTTTAAAAAAAAGTTAGGGGTTTGACAATTTTTCCGTGTAATTTTTAAAAGTTAACGTATTAAAAATCTGGGGAAAAACGGGAAAGAAAGCCAAAGCAAGGGGTGTACTAGACTGCATAGTCTAGTAGTGATTCTGGAGTGAAAAAGCCCCCCAATCGGGGGCATAAGGAGGCCAACTTGTACACGGGGCAGATTGGGGTATTTAAAAAGAGGGAACCTTCGGGCAGTTTTTGAACGAGACCACTTAAAACTTATTGTAAGGGCGGAATGAATTTTCCAGGTTTAACTTGGTGTTCAAATGTAACGTGGAGTTAAGATGAGTTGCACGTAAATACGAGAAAAGAAAGCAATAGCAAGGAGTGTAGTAGTAGTAGTAGCAGTAGTAACAGTAGTAGTGAAATAATCTGTAGTAGTAGTAAAAAAGGGCCAAATAAGAGAGGAGCACTATAGGAGGTCTACTTGTCCACGCTGGGCAGAATTAGTGATATAGAAATGAGAGTGGATTACATTCCAAGGCAGTGGAGACTGAAGTATCTCAACATTAACACCTATGCTCAAGAGAGCAGAGAAGTGAATTTACACAGAAAACTATAATACACCTCCCACTGTGCTAGTTGCATCAGCATTAAAAAAAATATAATTGAACCAGCTCAAAACAGGAACTCTCAAATCACTGCATGATAAAGAAAACACTTTTTTTTTTAAATTAAATTAGCGAATAACAAATTATTCAGTCCTATACAAAACTGAACATTCCTCAGATAGTACACCAGCTTAGAAAATTTGAAGCGGATCAAAAAAACAGATGTACTCAAGCTAACGTAGCAAAGTGTACATCATTTTGGTGTGTCAAATCAGCAGTGATACCAGCACAATACACGACAATTCAGAATTATTCTCAAGGTATGGTTCTCCATCCTTGAAAACTTGAAGCTGGTCATAATAGCCATTCTCATGATATGGACAAAATAAAAAATATTCCCTTTTGGAGAATACCCAAAAATACAATATTCTACACTGTTTCATAAACCACCAAAAGTATTAAAGGTCATAAAATGTTGGGGCCACCAGCAGTGTGAGGAAGGGAACGTGTTGGGGCCACCAGCAGTATGAGGAAGGGAACGTGTTGGGGTCACCAGCAGTGTGAGGAAGGGAACGTGTTGGGGCCACCAGCAGTGTGAGGAAGGGAACGTGTTGGGGCCCCCAGCAGTGTGAGGAAGGGAACGTGTTGGGGCCACCAGCAGTGTGAGGAAGGGAACGTGTTGGGGCCACCAGCAGTGTGAGGAAGGGAACGTGTTGGGGCCACCAGCAGTGTGAGGAAGGGAACGTGTTGGGGCCACCAGCAGTGTGAGGAAGGGAACGTGTTGGGGCCACCAGCAGTGTGAGGAAGGGAACGTGTTGGGGCCACCAGCAGTGTGAGGAAGGGAACGTGTTTGGGGCCACCAGCAGTGTGAGGAAGGGAACGTGTTGGGGCCACCAGCAGTGTGAGGAAGGGAACGTGTTGGGGCCACCAGCAGTGTGAGGAAGGGAACGTGTTGGGGCCACCAGCAGTGTGAGGAAGGGAACGTGTTGGGGCCACCAGCAGTATGAGGAAGGGAACGTGTTGGGGCCACCAGCAGTATGAGGAAGGGAACGTGTTGGGGCCACCAGCAGTGTGAGGAAGGGAACGTGTTGGGGCCACCAGCAGTATGAGGAAGGGAACGTGTTGGGGCCACCAGCAGTGTGAGGAAGGGAACGTGTTGGGGCCACCAGCAGTGTGAGGAAGGGAACGTGTTGGGGCCACCAGCAGTGTGAGGAAGGGAACGTGTTGGGGCCACCAGCAGTGTGAGGAAGGGAACGTGTTGGGGCCACCAGCAGTATGAGAAAGGGAACGTGTTGGGGCCACCAGCAGTATGAGGAAAGGAACGTGTTGGGGGGCCACCAACAGTATGAAGAAAGGAACGTGTTGGGGCATCAGCAGTATGAGGAAGGGAACGTGTTGGGGCCACCAGCAGTATGAGAAAGGGAACGTGTTGGGGCCACCAGCAGTATGAGGAAGGGAACGTGTTGGGGCCACCAGCAGTATGAGGAAGGGAACGTGTTGGGGCCACCAGCAGTATGAGGAAGGGAATGTGTTAGGGCCACCAACAACTTAAGGCAGGAAACATGTTGCGACTACGGCAACATAAGCAGGGAAGTATGTTGTTGCCTCTTGCATTATAAGAAAGGTTTTAAGGGTCACCATGTTGAAAATTTAAAGCCAACCAGAAGAGGCTTCCTCAAGTTATCGCACCAAATCCAAAATTGGGAAAGGCTTCTATAACAGTGGCCAGAGAGCACTTAACCATGACAATAGTTGCATTAACCTTTTCCTTACTTGACAGCACACCAGTGTGGATGCGTTCTTAAGTTATAAATGATAACTTTGGAGGAAGAGGGGAAACAAAAACCAGGCGACCACTGATGATGGTCGCCAAGCGAATAACTCTGATGGTTTAACTATTTATGAGTAAACATAAGGATGGACGGGGGCTCGAACTATGGTCCATAAACTGACAGGTCCAGTGCGCTACCGTTTCGGACTCTGTAAGTAAAAAAGATAGTTACTTACGCTGCATGACCCTTTCGGGTTTAGAGCAGCAGTAGCACTACTAATACCAACGCTAAAATAAGAACAGCAAGGCTAGCCCCCCCCCCAAAAAAAAAAATATAAAAACCACGACCAATGCTTTAACAACATTAACAACATTAACAAGGGTAAAAAAAATCAACATCAACAATGATAAAAATCAACACCGACACACAGATCCACTAACACTACTAACACCGCACTAACACCACCACCACCACTAACACCACCACTAACACCGCCACTAACACCACCACCACTAACACCACCACTAACACCACCAACACCGCCACTAACACCACTACCACCACCACCACCACCACTAACACCACCACTAACACCACTAACACCGCCACTAACATCACTAACACCACCACTAACACCGGCACTAACACCACCACTAATACAACCACCACCACCACACCACTAACACCACTAACCGCCACTACCACCACCATCACCACCACCACCACCACCACTAACACCACCACTACTAACACCACTAACACCGCCACTAACACCACTAACACCGCTACTAACACCACCACCACCACTAACACCACCACCACCATTAACACCACTAACACCGCCATTAACTACCACTAACACCACTAACATCGCCACTAACACCACCACCACCACCACTAACACCACCACCAAGCCCACTAACAACACCACCACCACCACCACCACTAACACCACCACCAACACCACCACTAACACCACCACCACTAACACCACCACCACCACTAACACCACCACTACCACCACCACCACCACTAACACCACCACCACTAACACCACCACCACTACGACCACCACCACTACCACCACTAACACCACCACCACCACCACCACCACTACCACCACCACCACCACCACTACCACCACCACCACCACCACCACCACTAACACCAACACCAAACCACCACCACCACTAACACCACCACCACCACCACTACCACCACTAACACCACCACACCACCACCACTACCACCACCACCACTAACACCACCACCACCACCAACACCAACACCACTACCACCACCACCACTAACACCACCACTACCACCACTAACACCAACACCCCCCACTACCACCACTACCACCACCACTAACCCACCACCACTACCACCACCACCACCACTAACACCACCACCACTACCACCACTAACACCACCACCACCACCACACCACCACCACCACCACCACCCCACCCCCCAACACAACACCAACACCACCACCACCACTAACATCACCACTACCACCACCACCACTAACACCACCACTACCACCACCACCACCACCAACACCACCACCAATACCACCACCACCAACACCACCACCACCAACAACAACACCACCACTAACACCACCACCACCACCACCACCACCACACACCAACACCACCACTAACACCACCACCACCACCACCACTACCACCACCACCACCACCACCACCAACACCACCACCAACACCACCACCACCACCAACACCACCACCAACACCACCACCACCACCAACACCACCACCAACACACCACCACCAACACCACCACTAACACCACCACCACCACCACCACCACCACCACCACCACCACCACCACCACCAACACCACCACCAACACCACCACCACCAACAACAACAACACATTCACAGTACAACATAAAAGAAATACATGAACTAAAATAATTTAATTACCAGATAAGTCGTGTGGTACTGAAGGAAAATTCGTGCTAATTTCTGGCTGGTGAAGGTCACAGGTCAAGGACGCAATTATTACTAAACGATATAAAAAAATAATAATCCCACGCCAGTAACGAGCAACAACAACGCTGTTTGAAAACCATTTCACATATTAATCGCAATACAAGCAATGATTTCGCCCAGATATTGGCGGTCGTGTCGTATATGATTATTACACCCCGAGACCTTCTCTTGGCCTCCAAATGATTCATCAATTCTCAACGTCATTGGAATTATTTGCACTGGGAAATTGGTGTCATGCTCCGTGTCGGGAACAAACTGCCGCCGGGTTCCAGGTCTTGACGGGTAAATACTGACCCGGGTCTGTCATCTCTCGGGCGAGTCCCGTCATGCACACCGGGGGAGGGAATGTAACTTTTTTCTTTACTTTGTTATTACCTTACGCGTCAGGTGTGTCAAGAACAGGTTGTCACGAGAATTTAGAAGCTTGAAGTGTGAGGATGATAGCACGTTAGTAGCCTTGGTAACGTGGGATTAGTCTTGGTAAAGTGTGAGTAGTCTTGGTAACGCGTGACTTGCTTTGCTAACACGCGAGTAGCCTTGTATTACAATCCAGGAGTCCAAATGGCCTGTTATCCTGGGTGTAAAGGGAGCAAAATAAACACAGCAGAAAACTTTTGACTTATATTATCCTTCACCAATTTAGAACAGAAGTATGTACACTATATACACTATGTACAGTGATAGGTATTAGTGCACTCCACTGTAAGCAAGGCAGAATAGAAGCCACTAGAGAGCAGACCGTGCTTCAACCAGCTCTAGAATGGGAATGACAAGGGCAGACAGGATAGTGGTACTCACATAACCTCTGCGATTGCCAAAACCATCTTCTTATTGGCTGGAACCTAGGTACTAGTTGAACGACGGGGCCCCATCGTCAACTCTGTCACCTGGTTCGCTGGTTGGGGGAGATAGCCTGTAAATGAGGGTGTGTACATGCGCCGAATGAAGGTTACGTACTCTTTGCATGCCACACCTTGGTAACGCGAGAGTAGCCTGGGTAAAGCGAGAGAAGTCATGGTAACGTGTGACCTGCCTTGGTAAAATGAGAGTAGTCTTAGTAACGCGAGAGTAGCCTTAGTAACGTGACTCTTGGGTTGCTTTATGTTTTAAACCCTAGGTTGGTTAATTGGGTTTAAAACCAATCCACTAATCGAAGGTCATTAATCCTACAAATAATGCGTTAATTCCTAAAATAGGAATTAAACTCTCAGTGTATTAATCTCTGAGAGACGCACACCTCTCAGCAATATATATAAAAATATATAAAAATATAATATATATATTTTATATATATTTTATAATATTATATATATAATATTATATATATATATTATAATCCTGTTAAAACTTAATAAATCCTTTACAGCTATTATCAGGTAGAAAGCATTGTGCTGCTTCCCGTTGAATGAAAATCTAAATATTAAGTTTTGCGACCGCATTCTCTGGCAATTTTCAACGGGCTGAACTTCAAAGCTTTCAGGGCGGCCTTCAGCAGGTTTGTAAGGGCTCTTGAAGCAGCGCCGCTGCCTTGACAATTTCATCGGCCGTCCACAAAGCAAACGACTTGAATGGGCTCATTTTCATCAAGTTTTTATCGTGGTGTTCCCTTATGTATATTCTGATAGTGCAAACTCAACGAGAACCTTTTGTGTCAGTGGGTGAGAGGATCAGTGGGTGATTGTTGTTTGAGTGGGTGGGTGGGTGAGTTGGGTGGATTGATGGGCGAGTTCAGTGAGTTGCTTGGTTTGCTGGATGAGTCTGGTTGGGTAGGTACGAGTGGTTGGTGCAGTTTGGGTAGGTAGGAATGTGTGAGTAGGTGGGTGCAATGTGAGAGTTTGGGTGGAAAAGAGAGAGGGTTTGGTTACGTAAGTGGGAGGGTGAGTTTGTGAGGGGTGAGTTTAGTTGAATGAGTAGTAGGGAGGGAGGGAGAGGTGAGTCTGGGTAGTTGTGGTGGTAGAGTTAGTGGGTTGTGGGAAGGAGGGAGGGAACGAGTGTGTTAACAAATGAAGCCAAGGAACTAACCCTCCTGTTAATTCTAACCCCACTTCACCACCTCCCAACCACCCAAACAACAAACCTCCCCCTCCCCCCTAAAAAACGGTGTTTCAACCAGAACGGTAAAACTCATTTCACGGCAATTTAAAACTGCTTATTTATCAACAGTTTCAAGCGAAATGGCCATCTTTGTTCATAGTCACAAAAAATAAATAACACATCCTGAAATGTTATCACTAATTTAAAAAAAAGATAACTGTTATGACTAACGAGTTAATTATGACGTTCCACAAATGGGATATAAATGGCAATTTAACTTGGATCCTAAATAATTCTTCTGGCATGAAATCGCATATTTTAAACGAGACTGTCACAGGTACTTAATGGGATCTAATACTGTAGCCTGTCACGTTATTTCATGCCTTTCACTGCCGTGTTACGCCTGTGTTTATTATATGTTGTGCATGTGTTTATCTTAATGTGTTATGCATGTGTTTATTATAATGTGTTATGCATGTGTTTACTATATTATGTTGTGCATGTATTTACCACCACGATATATGTGTTGTGCGTGTGTTTTTATTTATGAAATATGAGTGTGAGTGTGTTCATTACTATAAAATATGTCTTGTCTGTGTTTATCATTAAGAAACACATGATGTGACTTGTGAAATATATTCAGCCACAGAAACATGTCCGGGACTGAAACCGTGGTCCTGGCATGTAGCAGACCCAGTCCTGTACCACTGAGTGTTCGGCCAGCTGCGTGCATAAGTGGAAGATAGATATTAATAAAGGGGATATTAATAAGGTCTTGAGGATGTCTCTCCAAGAGAGAACCCGCAGTAATGGATTTAAATTAGATAAGTTTAGATTTAGAAAGGACATAGGAAAGTATTGGTTTGGAAATAGGGTAGTTGATGAGTGGAACAGTCTACCTAGTTGGGTTATTGAGGCTGGGACTTTGGGTAGTTTCAAATTTAGGTTGGATACGTACATGAGTGGGAGGGGTTGGATTTGAGTGGGACTTTCACACCAGAGCTTATTTCATGGGTGGCATTGAAAAATGGGTTGGGCAAATGTTTTGTTAGTGGGATGAATTGTAAAGGACCTGCCTAGTGTGGGCCAACAGGCCTCCTGCAGTGTTCCTCCTTTCTTATGTTCTTATGTTCTTATACCGATTCGAGCCCCATCCGTTCTTCTGTTTAATCATTAACACACACACACACACACACACACACACACACTATATATATATATATATTATATATATATATATATATATATATATATTATATATATATATATATATATATATATATATATATATATGTTAATGATTAAACATTGCCATATATATATATATATATATATATATATATATATATATATATATATATATATATATATATATATATATATATATATATATATATACAAGCCACGGGGGATGTTGGAAATCTTTAGCTCTAGTACTTTCACACTTCTCAGTGCGTCATCAGGAGCTATGTAAGGGTAACCATGTCCAGTGACACCTACGCTACTCTGAGACCTCTCTCCCTGCTTTGGTTTCTCCCTTGCAACATTGCACAGCACCTGATGACGCACTGAGAAGTGTGAAAGTACTTGAGCTAAAGATTTTCACTCCCCTTCCGTGGCTTGTCTTGCCTTGTTAAGATCGCCTGTCTGCGCTACATTTATATAAAATACACCGGCCGTCTCCCAGTGAGGTAAGGGCACCCGGAGAAAAAGAAACACTTTCACCATTATTCGCTCTATCACTGTCTTGCTAGAGGAGCGCCGATACTACAAGTCAGATGCCTCTCCAAACTGCAAATATCCCCATCCTTCCTTCTTCCTTCAGAGTGCAGGCACAGTACTTCCCACCTCCAGGACTCATGTCCTGCTAGCCAGTTTCCCTGAATCCCTTCAGAAATGTTACCTTGCTCATACTCCAACAACTCGTCAAGTCCCAAAAACCATTTGCCTCCACTTACTCCTATCTAACACGCTCACACACACCTGCTGGATGTCCAAGCCCCTCGCTCACTAAACCTTATTTATCCCTTCCCTCCAACTGTTATTTTCCCGTTGATGTCAAGGTAAATTACATTACGCTATTCTAAACCGTCTCCAATATATACCTAATGAATTAACGGGAATAAAGTCGAAAGCTGCCTTTATCAACCTTAATCGGCCAAAAATCGACCTAAACTACCGTGAATTAGCCTAAACTAACCTAAATCAACCTGAAAAGCCCTCAGTATGACCTAATATAACCTTAATCAATCTATATCAATGTGAATTAACATGAATTGATGCGAATCAACATGAGTCAACCTAAATCAACCTGAAATAATCTGAATTAACTTGAATCAGATTAAGTGAACACGATTCAGCTTAGACAGAAATAACCCAACCTGAATCACCGTGAATCAACCTGAAGCAATCTCAGTCAACCTGCCCGTAAGTTTATCTTATATTGTTTCTATCTTCCTATATTCTCATATACAATTCTTCATTTTCTCATTTACTTTCTCACCCCCTTTTCACTTCCTCCTTCTCACAGACTGCTTCTTCTTTCCTTCTCATTGTTTCATCATTAGTCTACTGTCCATTCCTTTTTCTTTTGCTTCCTACTTCATTCTTCCTCGACAACACCACCACCACCAATATTTCCTTTACACCACTACTACCACCACTACCAACCTGACCATTACCACCAGCACCACCACCACCACCACCACCACCACCACTATCACAAGATGGTGGCCCCAGACATTTATGAATGAGCTGGGGCAACATCGGCCGTCAAATGAAGACGAGTCTTGGAATACTCTTACCTTAATGCATTTTTCGGAGGGTGGGAAAAAGAGAGAAGAGAGATGGGCATGAATAAGACAGGCTTAGGGAGTGTGTTTGGGAGGGCTTGTGGGAGCGTGTGGGAAGTGTGGGTGTGTGAGGGTGTGTGGGAAGGTGTGTTAGAGGGTGTGAGGAGTGTGGGAGAGTGTGGAATTGTGTGAAAACTTATGATGGTGTAATGAGAAAGTGCGAGTGTGTGAGGTTGAGTGTGTGAGGTTGAGTGTGTGAGGTTGAGTATGTGAGGTTGAGTGTGTGAGGTTGAGTGTAGGAGTGTGAGTGTAGGTGTGTTAGTGTAGGTGTGTGAGAGCCTGTCCCACTGCTTAGTTGCTAAAGGTTGTGGACCCTATCATACCTACTCCTAAAACTGTGCATGAACTCCACAGCCACTGTATCCTCATCCAGATCCTTCCACTTTCTTACTTCCACTGACTGAAAAAATACTTTCCGGGATCCTGCTGACTCTTTTGAGTCATTCTTCCCAAGCGCGTGTACATTATTGGGCTGATGAAAGTCTTCGGTGATATACTGTATGTTGTGCTTACTTCCTTGTCCTTTATTTTTTCTGAGATTTGAAGTTTCTGTCTCCCCCTCTCAGTGTGTATTCCGATCTGGTCTTCTCTCTCCTCCGATTTTCATAACACTGTTTTATTGATGCTAGGGTTCAAATAACTACCTGTTTGACAATCCCTGCAATCCATTCAGGTTCTCATGTTGTCTTGCCATGCCGTCTACAATATTTATATTCCTTATTAGTTTTACATCGTCAGCAACAAGATTATGAAAGACTATATCGCCAAGCATGTTGTTAACATGCCAGGAACAGTACAGGTTCCAGCATGGAGCCTTGTAGGACACCTCTCGTTATGTTCTTCTATCACGACGTCCCTTCTTCAGCCCTCACACTCTCTCTCTCCTGAGGTATTCCTTCATCCAGCGAAGTACATTTCGCATTTTTCCTGCCTGTTTTTCCAGCTTGTGCTGTCCAGACATATGCCGTCTACCTGTTCTCATGTTGCCTGCATAATTGCTGGATCCCTGTCGTTGAATACCTGTAGGTGTGTGGGACAAGATTTACCTTATCTAAATCGACTCGCTGTCTTTTGAGATTATGCTTCGACAGGCCTTCTTCCATAAGTCTTTTAATTGCTTTCCATTACCTTAGACATGTGGATGTCAAAAATCCCAGCCTGCAGTTCAGTGCTGTGCATTTAACCCAACGTTTATACAAAAACGTACATCAAATGCTATTTTCTTGCTTTTCCCAGTGTGCTCAGTTTCCATCGAAGTGTAGATATTGTGCTAGCAGTATATACGATGCCTCCTCTTCCTCTACATTTATTTGTTTTTAAGTTACCGTATTTTCTGGCATATAAGGCGCACGACAGAAGAAGTATAACGGTAAATCAGCAATCATATTCAATGGGTTACTTACCCTCTTACTTTACGCTGAAGCCTGCGCATATAAGGCGCAGGCTGATTTTCCAAGCCTTATATAGGAAAATACGGTACATAGTTGAGTGCGGTGAACAAAGTGAATGGGTAAGCTACTGCTCTTCATCCTATTACTTTTGACAGTTGACTAGACTCGTAAGTAATATATCTATTTTTGAACTCTGCAAAGAGTTTGCATCCGATTTTGTCGGATGTCCTCGTAGCTCATGTGGGTGTAATTTCCACTATTACTGTACTTCCTAGGACAAAGAAAGATCACGTCGGTCTGCCTGACGTATCTAGAGGTACAGAGGTGCGTTTAGAAAATTCAGTGACACTAGAATCACTCGAAAATTTTCTTAGTAACATTGATGCTGGTAAAGCCACTATCATCTTGTTCTTATTTCATTACTGGAAACAAAACCTGTTCTTGTTTGTCCTGTCTGTACCTCAGAGTACTGTTTATGTCATGGTCGTGCCTCTCCTTGTTTCTTATTCTTTCAGTGACACAAGCTCAAACTTTAGGATGTAATCCCTTAGACTTTCTGGAGTTTCACCTCTGCATATTGAAGACTTGAGTCGATAAATGAGGTTTTTTACCTGGAGTTTACCTGGAGAGAGTTCCGGGGGTCAACGCCCCCGTGGCCCGGTCTGTGACCAGGCCTCCTTGAGGTAAGAGCAAATAAACAAGAACAAGAACTAGAAAGAGGTTAGGGAGTTATTAAAAAAAAAAAAAGGAAATCTTGGTCCCTCAGTGGTATTCTTTTCCTTGCAAGCTTGGCCTTCGTTGGTGATATAATTTTGTTCACTGTACACTTACTTCAGGGGACACATATGTGGTAATGGTTATTCAAGGATTTGTTCTGCGAGGATCACATGAAAAGTTTCCCCTAGGAAGGTACCAACTTATGTTTTCAGTCTTTTACCCCCCCCAGATTCTCAATTGTGTTAGAGAGTGTAGGAGTGTGTGCATTTAAGTGCGTGTATGAATGTTACGAGAAGACGTATGTGTGCGTGTATATGAACGCATTAGGCACGCTTGGATACTAGCAAGTATGAGCCTGTGAGAGTGGGAGTGCATGTGAAAGTGAAAGTTCCGCGAATATATGAACATATTTAAGAAGATGAGAGAGAGAGAGAGAGAGGAGAGAGAGGAGAGAGAGAGAGAGAGAGAGAGAGAGAGAGAGAGAGAGAGAGAGAGAGAGAGAGAGAGAGAGAGAGAGAGAGTGTGCGTGTGTTTGTAAAATGTGACAGCTTGTCTGCCAGCAATAGTGCGAGGGTGTAGGAAGCTGGGACTGTGGTCGAGGGTGTGAGTATGAACGTGAAAGTGTGTGCGAGAGTGTACGAGGTGGCGTTTTCACATGGAAGAGGGTGTGAGAGTGCTTGACAGGATGTGAGAGTGCTTGATAGGGTGTGAGAGTGCTTGATAGGGTGTGAGAGTGATTGATAGGGTGTGAGAGTGCTTGAGAGGGTGTGAGAGTGCTTGAGAGGGTGTGAGAGTGCTTGAGAGGGTGTGAGAGTGCTTGAGAGGGTGTGAGAGTGCTTGAGAGGGTGTGAGAGTGCTTGAGAGGGTGTGAGAGTGCTTTGAGAGGGTGTGAGAGTGCTTGAGAGGGTGTGAGAGTGCTTGAGAGGGTGTGAGAGTGCTTGAGAGGGTGTGAGAGTGCTTAAGACGGTGTGAGAGTGCTTGAGACGGTGTGAGAGTGCTTAAGACGGTGTGAGAGTGCTTGAGACGGTGTGAAAGTGCTTAAGACGGTGTGAGAGTGCTTGAGAGGGTGTGAGAGTGCTTAAGACGGTGTGAGAGTGCTTGAGACGGTGTGAGAGTGCTTGAGACGGTGTGAGAGTGCTTGAGACGGTGTGAGAGTGTGAGCTGGTTTGGGAGCACTTCAAAGTGTGGAAGAGAGTATGAGAATTACGTTTATGTTATGGATGAGTGTGGCAGTGTTTGTAGTGTGTGAGAGTGTATTTGAGAGCATGTTTGCAGTGTGTGAGAGGGTGTGGGAGAGTGTGAGTGTGTTTTTGGATTGGTTTAGGAATAAGAGGGAGCCGTTTAAAAGAAAAATGGTTGCAGCAGAATAAGGGTAGAGGTGAATGAAAGGATGACAGAAACACTGGAAGAACAGACGCGAGAGGAAAGTGGAAGATAAAGGTGACGTACAGAAAAAAAAGTAAGGGGAGGGAAAGGAGAGGGGGAAAGAGAATTGAGTTAGAAACTAGAGACAATCAAAGCTAAAAAAGAGAGAAAGGCAAAGTTTAGAGCAAGAGTGAAGGGGAATGGGTGAGAACAAAAGAGAGATAATGAGAGTGGAAAAGAGTAACTTCCGAGAAAGGAGGGAAAGGGGTGGCACTCACAAAAGTAGAAAGATGAATCAAAGGGCTAAAAAGGGAGGACTGGGGTGAAAACTGAAGAAGAGTTTCGGAGCTGGAGAGAACAAATGTATACTTAACCATGAATACTAAAGTAACCAAAATAAACCATCCTGCGCTATGTATATAAAATATTCTTATACCTGAACACACACACATGCACACACGCACACGCGCACACACACACACACACACACACACACACACACACACACACACACACACACACACACACACACACACACACACACACACACACACACACATAGGGGGGGTAGGAGGGGTTGCTCTGCTCATTAAAAACCGGTGGGAATTTGAGGAAATGGAAGCAATGGATGGAATGTGTGAAAGGGACTACTTAGTAAGAACAATCTAGTCTGAGGGCCATAAGGTGGTAATTACAGTAATGTACAACCCGCCACAGAACTGCAGGAGGCCAAGAGAAGAATACGACGAGAGCAACAGAGCAATGGTAGATACACCAGCTGAGGTGGCCAGAATAGCTCACATGGGGAGAGCAAAATTACTAGTTATCGGTGATTTCAATCACAAGGAGATTGACGGGGAAAACTTGAAGCCTCATGGGGGTCCCAAAGCATGGAGAACCAAGATGATGGATGTGGTACTGGAAAACCTCATGCATCAACATGTTAAAGACACTACCAGAGAGAGAGGTGAGGATGATCCAGTAAGACTGGACCTTGTATTCACCTTGAGTAGTTCGGACATCGAGGATATCGTGTATGAAAGGCCCCTAGGACCTAATGATTATGTGCTTCTGTGCTTTGATTACATAGTTGATCTATAAGTGGAGAGGGTATCAGGAATAAGACAGGGAAAACCAAACTACAAAAGGGGGGACTACACAGGCATGAGGAACTTCCTGCAAGACGTTCAGTGGGAGAGAGAATTGGCAGGAAAACCAGTAGCAGAAATGATGGACTATGTGACAACATAATGTAAAGAGGCAGAGGAAAGGTTTGTTCCCAAGGGAAACAGAAATAATGGGAAGACCAGAACGAGTCCTTGGTTCACCCATAGGTGTAGGGAGGTAAAAATTAAGTGCGTTAGAGAATGGAAAAACCACAGAAGACAAAGGACCCAGGAAAATTAAGAGATTAGTAGAAGAGCTAGAAACGAATATTCGCAGATAAGAAGGGAGGCTCAATGACAATACGAAAATGACATAGCATCGAAAGTCAAGTCTGACCCGAAGATGTTGTATAGCCACATCAGGAGGAAAATAACAGTCAAGGAGCAGGTAATCAGGTTGAGGAAGGAAGTGGAGAGTTCACAAGAAATGGCTAAGAGGTATGTGAGGAGCTCAACATGAGATTTAAAGAAGTATTTACAGTGGAGACTGGAAGGACTCCAGGAATTCAGAATAGGGAGGTAAACCAACAAGTGCTGGACGAAATACACAAAACCGAGGAGGAGGTGAAGAAGCTGCTATGTGAACTTGATACCTCAAAGGCGGTGGGACCAGACAACATCTCTTTGTGGGTCCTTAAAGAGGGAGCAGAGATGCTGTGTGTGCCATTAACAAAAATCTTCAACACATCCATTGAAACTGGGCAACTACCAATTTTTAAGAAAGGAGACAGGCACGAGGCATTAAAGTACAGACCTGTGTCACTGACTTGCATAGTATGTAAAGTCATGGAGATCATCGGGTGGAGAGTGGTAGAGCACCTAGAAAGACACAAGCTTATGAACACAACCAGTACAGTTTCAGGGATGGAAAATCCTGTGGCACAAACCTACTGGAGTTTTATGACAAGGTAACAGAAGACACAAGAGAGAGAGGGGGTGGACAGACTGCATTTTCTTGGACTGCAAGAAGGCCTTCGACAGGGTTCCTCACAAAGGTTGATGCAAAAGCACGTATCATAGGAAAGGCACTGCAATAGATCAGAGAATACCTGTCAGAGTTGGTGCCTGTGACGAGCGAGGTTCCACAAGGGTCAGTCTTAGGACCTGTGCTGTTTTTGGAAGGGAAGACTCAAAAGTGTCCTTGTTTGCCGATGATGTGAAGTTAATAAGGAGAATTAAATCGGTAGAGGATCAGGCAAGACTACAAAGAGAACTGGACTGGCTACAAACCTGGTCCAGCAGCTGGTTCCTTGAATTTAACCTTGCCAAATGCAGTCATGAAGATCGGAGAAAGGTAAAGAAGACCGCAAACAGAGTATAGTCTAGGTGGCCAAGACTGCAAACCTCACTCAAGGAAAAAGATCTTGTGGTGAGTATAATGCCGAGCACATCTCCTGAGGCGCACATCAGTCAGATAACTGCTGAAACATACGGGCGTCTAGCAAACCTAAGAATACCTTTCCGATACCTCAGTAAGGAATCGTTCAAAACTCTGTACACGTCAGGCCCATATTGGAGTATGCAGCCCCAGTTTGGAATCCACACCTGGTCAAGTACGTCAAGAAATTAGAGAAAGTGCAAAGGTTTGCAACGAGACTAGTCCCAGAGCTAAGGGGATTGTTCTACGAAGGTAGGTTAGGGCTTGACGACACTGGAGGACAGGAGGCTCAGGGGAGACATGATAAAGAACATATAAAACACTGCGAGGAATTGACAAGGTGGACAAAGACAGGATGTTCCAGACATGGGACACAGAAACAGGGGGTCACAATTGGAAGTTGAAGACTTCTATGAGTCAAAGGGACGTTACGGAGTATTGCTTCAATCATAGAGTTGCCAGGAAGTGGAACAGTCTGGCAAGCGACGTAGCGGAGGCAGGAATTATACATAGTTTTATGACGAGGTATAATAAAGCTCCTGGAGCAGGGAGAGAGAGGACCTAGTAGCGACCGGTGAAGAGGCGGGGCCAGTAGCTATGAATCGACCCCTGCAACCACAAATAGGTGGGTACAAATAGGTGAGTACACACACACACACACACACACACACACACACACTCACACGTAGATATAGGAATATTTACTGACTAAAAGGCAGAAATGTCACTATAGGAAAGGTGCCAGAGTGGGCAAGGGTAATGAGTGGGGTTCTCAAAGAACATTGCCAGCTCCTCAGCTATTTTTTGATATGCATAAATGACTTCCTTGTGTACGTGAAATTAACGAGAAGAAATCAAAACCGAACATACTGTAATCATGGTCAGGAAGGTGGCTACTTATAACAGAAAGAAAAATATATAACAACCAGAACACTGATGACTCTACACAACGAGCATTGTGCTGAGCCTGTAACTACGTACTAGGCACCACAAGTACATCTCTGTTCTGTAACTACAAACAGATAATGACACATTTAAACTTCTCCACATGCAGACGAATGAGACTCAGGTGAACAATAAATCGCCTGAAGTTCCTTCTCACATCTATTTTATAATTACGTGAAAATTACTTTACTCAATAAGTAACACAGAAAATTGTTTATTGGATAATACTAGTCGAGGTTCATGATAAAAACTTTATTAACTACTGACACGGCACAAGGAACGTAACCCCTTAAGATCCCCGGACTTCTAATTTGTCTTGACCTATCATTAACGAAACAATTATAAACCACGTAATTACTATTCCCCGGAGTCATTTCTTATGTAAAATGAATTCCGGTGGCTTCACCGATGTTGCAGCAAGAACAGACAACATTTCTTTCTGACAAGACCACGAAGCAAGTGCTTTAAAATCATGCAGCGAAATAATTTCAGATGTAACGAAATACATGATTAATTTCTGCATGTGAGAAGGCAATAACATTAGTTTCTATATTCGCTTGCTGCGTGACTTCTTGATGAAGCAAGAACAATGAACTCAGACTTATGACTTCTCAGGGAGTTCGTCAATAAGTAGGAAGGTGGTAGCAAGTTGTTTGGAAGGTGTTGGAAGGTGTTGGGTTGGGTTGTGTTGAGAGGTATTGTGTTGTTAGAAGGTCGTGGGTTCTGCTGGGAGGTGCTGGGTTGTGTTGCAAAGTGTTGAGAGATGTTGGGTTATGTTGGAAGGTGATGGGAAGTGTTGGGTTGTGTTGGAAGGTGATGGGAAGTGTTGGGTTGTGTTCGAAGGCGTTGGGTTATGTTGGGAAGTGGTAGGGAGGTACATGCAAAATACAGTGGGAAACACCCAAGGGATAAGGAAGAGAAGAAATATCTTCATAATTCCTAGACTTCTGCACGAATACTGATCACAATCGATTAAATGTGCCTCTCTAAGTACAAACACACACACACACACACACACACACACACACACACACACACATAGACGCACACACACACACACACACACACACACACACACAGACACACAGACACACAGACACACACACACACACACACAAACACACACACCCCACTCACACAGACACACACACAGACACACACACAGACACACACACACACACACACACACACACACACACACACACACACACACACACACACACACAGACACACACACGCACACACACACACAGACACACACACAGACACACAGACACACACACACACACACACACACACACACAACACACACACACAGACACAGACACAGACACACACACACACACACACACACACACACACACACACACACACACACACACACACACACACACACACACACACACACACACACACACACATGCGTCCCTGGCCTCTAACACCCGTACCATAATTACAAGTCTGCCTCTCTCTCCTTTATTTACACCCACAATTATTGCCAATTATTGAACTTACGACGTGCATATAATTGCGTGAGGTGTAGTGCAACATGAAAGATGTAAGTGCATAGCAGTTTGACTTGACAGTGCGTTGGGGTTTAACTAGACATTACATGCTGGTTTAGCTTGATAGTGCAAAGTGGTTTAATTTTACAGAGAATGCAGTAAGGTCAGGAGAGCGTGTGGTGAAGGCGGACTGGTAGTTGATCAAAGTGGACCTACGGTGTAATTATAGACAATATATTTTATGTCTATTAATATTTATCTTAAATAAGTGGTATGTAGATAAGGTTTCTTTACAAAAATGTGCGATTCTGTATTTGGCTTAATGTCTACCAGGTACATGAAGGTCATCAAGGCTTCGTGTCACCTATACACCACTAGTCAAGGATACTTTAATACTTGCAGTGGAGATTAAAGGCTACTCTAGGCGAATAAATACTGCCGAGTGTATCTACTGCTGCTTTTAATGCACTGATATCAAGTGTAATATGTACTCACAGTATACTACACAAATTATGATTTTTAGTGATAGTTAATTAGGTTCAGAGCCTGTCGATTAAATACAGTCATTATAGCTGCTTGTTACTTGTTCACCACCTGTCATGAATACTTTAATTCCTTCAAAAAACGTAAACTGTGAGTGTATGCGCACCGAGAGGCGTGCGCCTCAAGACTCACGAAATCGTATGAACGATTGCACAGCCTCAAGGTGTGCAAAATTTACTGTATATGAACAGAAGACTATGGAGATAATTTATTTCTGAAATATATATCTATGGTCTCCTATATAAATGGGAAAACATTAGTTTATACCATTCATTTACACAGTATTTAAAAGTTAGGGTGAAATAATACTTAAAACTCCTATAAGAATGTAGTAACATATTCGGTAAGAGACACTCAAGGCAAAAATTTTAATTTTGCTCCAAATGAATCATAGAAAACTTACCTAACCTTATTACAACAAGAACAATTTATTTTAGCCTAACCCAACTAAATATATTTTAGATTTGTTTACAATAATTTAATACTAAACAAACACAGTGAAATATATTTTTTTCGTTAGGTTCAGAATGATTTTGGCGAAATTATTGCATACACAAATTTTCGCTTGTCCTATATGGAGAGACTTTGCTACTTAAGCCAGATCGCAAGTTCGCTATTCGCACTTTTTTTTTGCATATATATATATTATATATATTATAAATCTATATATATCTATTATAAATGATATATATATTATATATATATATATATATATATATATTATATTATATATTTTATTTTTATTTATAATAAAATATATATAAATTATATATATACATAATTATATTATATTTATATAATTATTATATATATATAATAATATGTTATAATTGTAAATATAGATACTATATCTCTATAATATTCATAATTGCATAAGTATGCAACATTCTATTTTTTACTTTTATTAGATCAAAATATGCAATGATAAATTACAATGAATTCGATCGATACCATGCCTAACCCTTCTAGGGTAGGGTAGGTGCCTGAGCCCGAGCCTTTGCTCATAAGACTGTCATTCCCATTTGCCCCCTTGGGGTGGGGATGGCAGACCAGAGAGGCCTAGCTTGTGGCTAGGCCTGGGGACAGTTAGTCCCAAAGATGAGGAGGTACTTGTGCCTCCTCCCATGGGAGACTTAGGTCTCAGACACTCCCTAAAGAGGGAGCCAAGGCCGGGCCACCACTTGGACAAGGCCCGGGCCGGGAGAATACCGGCTAATCTTTAATAATAATAATAATAATAGGAAGGGTTGGAGGGAGGGGGTAAAGGAGGTTTTGTGTGCGAGGGGCTTGGACTTCCAGCAGGCATGCGTGAGCGTGTTTGATAGGAGTGAATGGAGACAAATGGTTTTTAATACTTGACGTGCTGTTGGAGTGTGAGCAAAGTAACATTTATGAAGGGATTCAGGGAAACCGGCAGGCCGGACTTGAGTCCTGGAGATGGGAAGTACAGTGCCTGCACTCTGAAGGAGGGGTGTTAATGTTGCAGTTTAAAAACTGTAGTGTAAAGCACCCTTCTGGCAAGACAGTGATGGAGTGAATGATGGTGAAAGTTTTTCTTTTTCGGGCCACCCTGCCTTGGTGGGAATCGGCCGGTGTGATAATAAAATAATAAAATAATAATACAATGAATTCATATATGAATAAGCGAGTGAGATCCGTACACCAGGTGAGGAAGAATTGGTTCATCAGGTGAAGAAGAATGATAGATCAGGTGAGAGTGGCAGACCAGGCGAGTGGGAATGGCAGACTAGGTGAGTGAGAGGCTTATACGAGGTGAAGGAAGCAAAGCTCGCCACCTACACAAAGAGGTGAGTGACCAACACACACACACACAAACACACACACACACACACTTGAAATACACCCTCGACTGTAACATTTAGTGCTGTTTTACATATGAGCAGCAAGGATGAGGACACACCCGCAAAGAGTCTTTGAAAGCCTAAATGTCTGAAGCTCCACTGTGACGACCCAATACACAAAGGAGTCTCCTATGTGTAATACTCTGTAAGAGAGTAAGTTTGAGTGAGCGTGCTTTAAATAACTCATTTCTTTTTGAGATAGTCGATTCCTGGCTCCTGGCTCCGCCTCATAAGCTTCGTATACAGTGCAGAGTATAAGTGAACAACATGTTGTATGAGAACAGACTGGAGTGGAAAGTCACAAACTGATTATAAAATCTGTAATTCGAGGAACAGAACTGGAAGAAAGATTGAACTGTCATGACTGAGAATGAGACACACTGCCCATGGCTGCTGCCATCATGGAAAGATGTTACAGATTAACGTAGAATATTTATTTGTATGCGGATTATCATTTGTATAAGTGAAACTGTATCACCATCGTCTTTGTTCATTTAATCGATTGGTTTACCTGACATCAAAACCATCCATACAACGTAATGTGTTGGTATACATGAAATGTAAATTAGTACAGATTATGTCTATTATCACTGAGATATCTCCTGCAGTTCTAGACTCCTTCTTCCAAGACTTAACCTTCCAGACTGTGCCTCACGGGCTCACTCCAGGAAAACCTTTTCCAGGAAACCCTAAGACGCAAAATCAGTTAGTGACAAAGGCTTTGTGAACTTTTTCATATATAAGCTAGGCAATAATGTCTTCTAGTGTAGACGTACATAGAGTCTACATCTGGTGTGTAGACGTACATAGCGTGTAGATCTGGCGTGGAGACGTATATTGCTTGTACATCTGGTGTGTAGACGTGCATAGTGTGTACATCTGGTGTGGAGATGTACACAGCGTGTACATCTGGTATGGGTACACGCTTGTCGTGTCGTCTCTCGAGAAATCATATCCTCTGTGTTCTATCTTTTCAGCCACCACGATTATTACTCGTTTAGGTACCCATCTCCCTTTCCTTTATTTCTCCACTCCCCTTCCCCTCTCTCTCCACTCTTATTACTCCTCCCCTCCCATCACTGTCCCTTCGTTCCTTACTGCCTACTCTTTTCTCCTCTCCTACACCACTGTGTGTCCTCTCCCTACTCATTTTCTCCATTCATTTTTCCCAAGCCTGTTTGTCCCCCCTCCTCCTACCTGCTTCTTCTCTTACTCCACTATTTCCTTTCTTTTCTCCACCTTTCTTCTCCCTTCCTCTTCTTGTACTCCCTTTTTCCTCCTTGCTGCTGCCTTTTCCTTTCTATTCCTCTTTCTGCCGTTCTCTCCTTTCTCCCACCTTCCTTTTCCTCTAAACTGTCTCTCCTACACTTTCCCCCTTCCTATACCTCTCCCCTCCCCCTCCCTTCCATGTAGCTTTCATTCTTCCCTTGTTCTAACTGATTTACACCTCGACTTCCCCTCTTTCTGTCCCTCAGGTAGAACCCCCCTCCACATTCTTTTTCTTGTCTTATCCCCGAGGTGCGATGATTCCGCTTCCCTTCTCCCTAATCTCCCCTCCTTTATCTTTCTCACCTCCATCTCTCCCCTCCCCAAAGCTTTCCTCTCTTTCCCTCCTCTATCCCCCTTCCCCATCGCTTCCTGGTTCCTCTTCCCCTTCGTCAATCCTTCTTCTATCCTTTCTCTCATCCCCTGTTTCCTGGTTTTCCCTCTACCTCTCTTCACTTTCCTCCTCCTCCTTCTCCCATTCCCCTCTCCCTTTCCCTCTTTCCCTCTCCTTAATTCTGGGTGGTAACTCGTGAGTCAACACCAGCCGTCTCTGCACTGTTACCTCGGCCATCTGTTCTGCTGTCTCGCCTCTGTAGTTACACTCACCTGAGCCTCTCAGCATACTTAACATTTAAGCTGGTCTGTATTTCAACCCCTAATGTGGGTCCTGTGCCATAGAATGGGGGGAGTTTTTTAAAAGAGTTTGTGGTGTGTGTGTTGTGTGTTTGTGTTGTGTGTGTGTGTGGGGTGTGTGGTGTGTTGTGTGTGTGTGTGTGTGTGTGTGTGTTGTGTGTGTGGTGTGTGTGGGTTTTTGGTTTGGTAAGGTTCGTCAGGAACAGGACAAGTGTTTCCTGATATGGGTCTTAATCAGATGACGACCCGCCGTTGGAGCTTTTGGTCATCATCTGACAGAGACCTTCCGCTGGCTTACCGGTCCCCCCTTTAAAAATTATGGTCATAATTATAACCATTGTTTTTTGTGTGTATGTATGTGTACTCACCTAATTGTGGTTGCAGGGGTCGATTAATAGCTCCTGTGTGTGTGTTTGTGTGTACGTGTGTGTGTGTGTGTGTGTGTGTGTGTGTGTGTGTGTGTGTGTGTTATTGTAACCCCTGTGCAGCATCGGGAATCAGCTCCCCCCACCCTTTTCACACTACTGGATCCTCTCTCTCTTGCTTCCTGAGCTTTGTCTATTTCTAAAACTATGTATGGTTCTGCTCCACTACTTCACTTGCTAGGCTACCATTGCGACAACCTTGACTAAGAAATACTTCTAGTCCCTGTGACTCGTCTGTAGTTTCGCTTCAGTTGTGACCCTTGTCCCTGTGTCCCCTCCTGGAAAAATCCTATCTTGTCCACCCTTTTTTTTCCCCGCATATTTGTTGTCGTTATCATGTCTCCCTGACCCTTCCCGTCTCCCGTTCGTCATCCGATTTCCCTTAAACCTTTCCCGTACGACATTCCCTTGAGCTCTGGGATTTCTTGTTGCAAAAATTTGTTAATTTCTCTAACTTTGAAGTGCTTGCCAGGGTGGGTTCCCGCCGGGGCTGCATACTCAGTATTCTAAAATAACAGTGTACATGTCTGAACGTTCCTTATTAAAGGTTTTGGGCGCTATTCTCAGGTTTGCCAGGCCCGTTGCTGCAGCGGTTTATTTGGTTGATGTGTGCTCGGTGATGTGCTCGGTGTTATGGTCCCCCAAGGTCTTTCTCCCTGAGTGAGGGTCTGTAGTCTTTGTCACAGCTATATTTGTCTGCGGTCTTCTTTTGCCCCTCCCCATCTTCATGATTGATTTGGTGGATTGAATTCGAGGAGCCAGTTTTGGACCACAGTCCGGGCTTCAGGTTCTCTTGAAGTGTCCTATCCTCGTCCGATTTATTTTTTCAACTTCACGTCACTGCGAACAGGGCTTAGTCTATTCCTTAATTTGTCGCAATTATCAAAAATTGCATGGTCTAGAACGTCCATGTGGACCCCGCTGTACAGGGCCACTGTATCCTTAGTTCCATGTACGTTGGTGTGTGTGTGTGTGTGTGTGTGTGTGTGTGTGTGTTGTGTGTAACCCCCCTCCAGCACCAGAATCTACCCCACCTTCACCTACACCCCAAACCCTACCTCCTACTTCCCTTCTGACCTATTTGGTTCCTAAATAACTATCAGCTACAGTCGAGCAGCATTACATTCCTGATCCACTTTTGATCAAAACGACTCATTGGGGGTCACTAACAATTTCTCTAGTTTTGGGCCGCTGTGGCTGCCATTTGAACAATAAATGATTTCTCTATACATAACTACGTATTCCCGAAGGACGACCTTGAAGAGGTTACCTAATTCTGTTTTTTTCACAACATTTTCGTTTGCTTTCGCATAAATTTTCGCTCATTACTCATGAACCTGGTCATGGACCGGGCCGCGGGGGCGTTAACCCCCGAACCACCCTCCACGCATGCTCCAGGTAAGAATGCCTTATTCGAGAGACTTTAAATTTTCAACGTTGGTGTAATGTATCTTAGGCAAGATTCATGGGACTATTTGCATGCGTGGGTCACCCCAGCACAATGATACATAAGCCATTCCCAAATTTTGATTCCGTGTAACAACTGGAGAAAACCTCTAATCGTCTTCAAAATTTCAGCACTGGTGTATCTTAAAGGTTGGTATATTTAATGGAGTGTGTAGATGCCATTTGTCACGTTTAATCTCGAAATGATATAGTATTATTTTACATTATTACATAATTTTACCTTGATGCTAGTGAGGCTCTTGATTCAAGGAAGTGAACCTATCTTTCCTTTGCTTGGATCGAATTTGAATGCCTCGCATTTCACAGGCGATATATAGCCATTTAGGGTCTTAGCGCTTTCCTTCCATTAAAATATATTAACTGTGACCGGCATCAATCTTCAGCGGCTGATACATCGTATGAAATGGATGGATCTTTCCATGGGTTTAGGCAGGGTAGACACAAATTTTGTTAGATTCTATGAAATAACTGGAAAATACATCTTCTGGTGAACTTTTAACTTTTAGTGTTGATGTGTTGTCCTCTAAGTAAACAATCTCTTGATGCTGTGTAAGTTATCATGTACTAATATTATTAATCAATGTAGTTTCTATGAAATAATTGGAGAATGTCTCTTCTGATTAGAAATAAGTCAGAGTGTTTGACTTCATTTGGTTATGCAAGGGCAAATCAACTTAATATTCTATTATGTGTATATAACATCTGTGTACCTTCAAGATCACTGTTAAAAAAATGTATGTTTTGTGCACTAGGTTTGCGTAAAATTTATTAAAAAAAAAAAAAAACTGGTCAATCTTAAACCAAAAATTGGATTGATTTTGGCCTGTGTGGGTACTCTTTTTTTAGGAAAAAAATTAAAAACAGAAATACTGTTTTTTTATGGGCGGCTTGTGTATTTAAGGTTGCTCGTCTGTTTGAGAGGTTTGAATTAGATTTGGGCTGTTCATGTCCTAATTTACCATTTTTATTTTAAGAAATTTGGATATTAGTTTCCATGTGATGAATTACGAGTGCTTCTTCTGATTCCCTTCAAATCCTCAATGCTAATATTCAACTGTATTATGAAACTAATGGAGCACTATGCACTATTCCAATCGCATGTACTGAGGCACAAAGGGCTGGGGTTATTAAGCACGAGGATGCCATTCAAGAGCACAAAAATTTGAATTGGGTGTGGCGAAGCTTTCAAGTGTACTTCGAAGTGCTCAAAGGAAAAAAGAATACGAATACCTTCCCCATTGTGGAATCATTTGTTAAGGGATCATTTGGCATCGTTGAGTCTCTTCCTAGAAAACAACTAAGCAGAAAGCAACGCATTTTGACGTACTGGGAAACGAAGGTTCTATGTGGAGGTGAGGTTGGTGAAAACGTCCTCTTGTGTGGATACCAGAATGACGTGAGAACGGCAGTAGAGACGGTAACTTGTAGAACGCCCAACTGAAGTTAGAAACGGAGAGAGGAGTAATTAGAAGTGTGAGTGACTGAGAGACTGAGAGTGACTGAGAGACTGAGAGTGACTGAGAATGACTGAGAGACTGAGAGTGACTGAGAGACTGAGAGTGACCTGAGAGATTGAGAGTGACCTGGGAGAGTGAGAATGATTGAGAGAGAGAGACTGAGTGTGAAAGTGAGCAAATGAGTGAGAGAGGGGAGAGTAAATATTAATAGCACACAAAATAAACTGAGAATAATAAATAACGTTGAATAAAATCTGAATAAAAAAAAATATTGTAATGTTATCAGAAATTGTAAAGAAATACATTAATAATTTGTAAATATATAGGTAAAACCATTTATTATATCACCCAATCAAGACTCATGTCTCCCTTCTCCCTCCCTCCCTCCCTCCCCTCCCTCCCTCCCTCCCTCTCTCTCTCTCTCTCTCTCTCTCTCTCTCTCTCTCTCTCCTCTCTCCTCTCTCTCTCTCTCTCTCTCTCTCTCTCTTTCTCTCTTTCTATCTAATTTTCTCGCTAACGCAATCACACGTTTCATTCGCCATCTCTCTCTCTCTCTCTCTCTCTTTCTCTCTCTAACTCCTCTGTTCGTCTCCCTCTCACTAACTCCCCTCTTCCTCACACCCATTGCCCTCATTTTTCTTGCAATTCCTCTCACTCTCTCTCTCCCATTCTCCCTCTCGTGTTCCAAGCTTGTAAATCTCAGAGTCAAATTCTTTGCGTCGAGGCGCTGTCACCCTCTAGTCCATTAGCACTCTTCTTGAGGCCGGAAGCTATCTGATCCTCAGTGGGGTCCTCATGCCGAATGACCCTCACGGGTTTAGCTCTTTACACAAATGCAGTAAAAATCTTGTGAGTTCTGTTACCCCTGATGGGCCAGCGGGGGTTCTTGGCCTGAGTCCTGATGGGTACTGGCCGGTCTTTGAGGGCCCAAGAAAATTCTATTACCCCGCTAATGAAAGGCTGATTGGTTCTGATCGGTCTTTCGTGGGTCCAGGGAAATCTTAGTCGGTACTGATGGCCCCTATTGGCCTATAGGTATCGTGGGCCGTGGCATGAATCCTAATGGGCAGTGATCGTTCTGTTCACATTAGTGGAAATCCTCGCGGGTTTTAGTGTGTCGCGGTACTAAGTGGGAGCCACTGCAACACTGTTTTCCAGTGGGTCTTACTGGGTCTCTGTTGACTTACAGTGGTGCCATCATCATGCCTGGCAGCTTCAGGTGAATTTCAGCATATTTCTGTGTTCCTGGGTATGTGGTAGATCTAAGTGTGTATCAGTAGGTCCCCAACACATCTAGTGGCCCGAAATGAAAAGCATACTAGTGGCTTTTGCCATTAACAGTATTTTATTAAATGTAAACTACGTTTTATATACCGCAGAAAAGAAATAAATTTGTATTGTATTATCAATTGATGTCAGGTGATTGAGTGGATAACACTGAAACTGTGGAGACTCTGAGTGTGTCCTGTTAGATACTGGGCTCAGATTTATTTCAAAGGATTTCCAACTGAACTTGACTGGGACGTTGGGTGGCAACGGGTCCCCCAGTGGGTCCTGAAATCTTTTATTGGCTTTGGGTCTTTGGCGGGTCTCTGATTGGTCTGTTGCGGATCATAGCAGGTGTTGGGTTCGTGAGAAGGAGAGTGGGATTGATGGGGACGGGGTGGAAAGGAGGGTGGGATAGGCGGGGACTGGGTGGTAAGGAGGGTGAGAAGGAAGGTGACGAGGGTAGGGAGATTGGGAAAAGGTGATGAAGGAGGAAAGGTGGGGAGGAAGGATAGGAAGAAAAGATGGGAGGGAAGGATGGTGAGAGCGAAGGGGGTGAAATGATGGGGAGGAACGAAGGGGAGGAATGATGAGGAGAAATGATGGGAGGAAAGATGAGAAGAAAAGGCAGGAAGAAAAGATGGGGAGGAAGGATGAGAAGAAAGGAATGGGAGGAAGGATGGAAAGAGAGAATGGGGAGGAAGGATGAGGAGGAAGAATGGAAGGAAGAATGGGAAAGAAGGATGGAAGGATGGGGAGGGAGGATGCAAGGAAGGATGAGGAGGAATGATAGAGAGAAGGGATGGGAAGGAAGAATGGATCGAAGGATGGGAGGGAAACATGGGAGGAAGGGTGAGAAAGGATGGGGAGGAAAGATGAGAAGAAAGGATGGGATGGAAGGATAGGGAGGAAGGATGGGAGAGGTAGCAACACCGTGGTGGCAGCAGTCACTGTGTCAGGTTAACGAGGAGGCAGCAGGAAATGGATGGCTCCTAAGGGGAGTTCGGGGGGTGATGGAGGGGGGTATAAACGGGACTTGTGGGGAAGGAGCGGGATTGTGGGGAAGTAGGGAGATTGTGGGGAAGGAGGGAGATTGTGGGGAAGGAAGGAGATTGTGAGGAAGGAGGGAAATTGTGGGGAAGAGGGAGATTGTGGGGAAGGCGGGAGATTGTGGGGAAGGAGGGAGATTGTGGGGAAGGAAGGAGATTGTGGGGAAGGAGGGAGATTGTGGGGAAGGAGGGAAATTGTGGGGAAAGAGGGAGATTGTGGGGAAGGAGGGAGATTGTGGGGAAGGAGGGAGATTGTGGGGAAGGAGGGGATTGTGGGGAAGGAGCGGGATTGTGGGGAAGGAGGGGATTGTGGGGAGGGAGGGGATTGTGGGGAAAGAGGGGATTGTGGGAATGAGGGAGATTGTGGAGGAGGGGCCCAAAACTGTTCAACAGCCTCCCATCAAGCATTAGGGGAATTGCCAATAAACCCCTGGCTGCCTTCAAGAGAGAGCTGGACAGATACCTAAAGTCAGTGCCGGATCAGCCGGGCTGTGGCTCGTACGTCGGACTGCGTGCGGCCAGCAGTAACAGCCTGGTTGATCAGGCCCTGATCCATCGGGAGGCCTGGTCGTGGACCGGGCCGCGGGGGCGTTGATCCCCGGAATAACCTCCAGGTAAGGAGCGGGATTATGGGGAAGGAAGATTGTGGAGGAGGGGATTGTGGGGAAGGAGGGGATTGTGGGGAAGGACACACACACACACACACACACACACACATACACACACACACACACACACACACACACACACACACACATACACACGCACCGCCCCGTGTGCACCACCATCTCGTGTGCGCATCACCACTTTATGTACACCACCACCTCGTGTACACCACCACCTCGTGTACACACACACCGCCTCGTGTGCACCACCACCTCGTGTACACCATCACCACTTCGTGTACACTACATCATGTACACCTCGTGACAGACTTACCTCCGCCCGAGACAAACCATTTATCTCTCAGTCTCCTAAAAGACCGTCGCAACAGATGTGTCTTCACCTCTTTTTTCTATAATCCTTGACGAACAACCCTCTGGGACCGACCCCCCAACAACCCTCTGGGACCGACCCCCCAACAACCCTCTGGGACCGACCCCCCAACAACCCTCTGGGACCGACTTCCCAACAACCCTCTGGGACCGACCCCCCAACAACCCTCTGGGACCGAGGCCCCAACGACCCTCTGGGACCGACCCCTACAACCCTCTGGGATCGACCCCCCAACAACCCTCTGGGACCGACCCCCAACAACCCTCTCGGACTGACTCCCCAACAACCCTCTGGGACCGACCCCTCAACAACCCTCTGGGACCGACCCCCCAATAACCCTCTGGAACTGATCCCCAAACAATCCTCTGGGACCGACCCCCCAACAACCCTCTGGGACCGACCCCCAACAGCCCTCTGGGACCGACTCCCCAATAACCCTCTGGGACCGACCCCCCAACAACCCTCTGGAACTGATCCCCCAACATTCCTCTGGGACCGACCCCCCAGCAACACTCTGGGACCGACCCCCCAACAACCCTCCGGGACCGACCCCCCAACAACCCTCTGGGACCGACCCCCCAACAACCCTCTGGGACCGACCCCCCAACAGCCCTCTGGGACCGACCTCCCAACAACCCACCGGGCCCGACCAACTCCCTCAGTTAATTACACAGATCTAATACATTTCACGTTGAACTTTTTTTTTTTTTTTTTTGAGTGTTTCAGATATTTTAAACCCGTTACGCTTAACGCTTAAGCGCGAGTTAAGATATCTAGAGGTGCAGTCTTAGATGTTTCTTAGTGATCTTTACACCCTTACAGCCTCGCCTGGAATTTGTGTTGCCGCATTTTATAAATTAAATTCTCACGTAGCCTTCCCTATTAAATGAACACGTAGGCTACCTTATTTAATTCCCACGTAGCCTACCTTATTAAATTCTCACGTAACTTACCCTATTAAATTCCCACGTAGCCTATCCTATTAAATTCTCACGTAGCCTACCATATTAAATTCTCACGTAACCCGCCCTATTAAATTCCCACGTAGCCTAACCTATTAAATTCCCACGTAGCCTACCTTATTAAATTCTCACGTAGTCTATCCTATTAAATTCCCAGGTAGTCTACCCTATTAAATTTCCACGTAGTCTACCCTATTGAATTATCACTCAGCCTACCCTACTAAACTTCCATGTGGTTTACCGTGTTAAATTCCCACCATTTATCGTAAGGGTTCTTGAATGGAGATATCGTAGGATAAGGTAGACACACTTGTAGGATGGTAGGTGTATTGTCAGACTGAGATGAGAGATGGAGCCCGGTGCCTAGCCTGTTCACGCCTTGTAGGTCTGCCGCCGAGTGAGGACGGGACAGAGGGATCACTGCCCATGTGTATCCCTATGACGTCACACAAAGCCAAAGGCCTACGAGGGATCTCGTGTCTAAAGCACAGGGATGATACTAATATGCTATGCTATATAATACTGGGAATACAGGGATCAGCAACTATGCTGACAAGATACACAACACAACAGATATAAAATAATGCACGAAAATTAACACTGAATTCAGGAGATTAAAAGAAATGAATGCAATCAGTACATGATAAACACTGAGTCTGATCAAGAGTCACTGAATGTCACTAAGAGAAAAATTCACTGGGAACACAAAAGAAATGTCTCAACACTCGCAAATGTCTCTAAAAAAAAATATTATAGCTGTAACAACTTGAAGAATGAGACTGATGGATTGTTTATATCGTCTTGCTGCTGTCCTCTGCACAGATGATCGTAGAATTGCGCTTAAATCGGCGAGAGACAACACACAGGAGGCTTTTAAAGATGGCGCGACACACTCTAGCTCTTGACCCCCTATGTGGTCCTTAAAATATGGTGCTACAACCCTTAGCAGTGCACCAAAACACTGATGAGGTAGGTGAGTTGTAATGGCCGACTGTAGTTGGGTTTGTGGGTAATGGCTGAGCGAGGCGTCTGAGACCGGCAATGGTGCGACACACGTGATCGTGAGTGGCTGGGCTTATGGGTTGAACGTCGTAAGCCTCACTGAGAAAACCCACACTGCCGCGAAGATAATTCTAAGCCGGCTGGCTTAGAAGAAACCCACGAAATACTACAACACCACAAGGATGACAAGGAGCACTCAGAATGCTTGGAACTTGAATCACAAGCGATGAAGGCTACTCATGTGGCTTGCTTGAGTACTGGAGTAAGACACCTGGGTTAGTTGCTAGCTGGCTTATCTTAACCCTTCACACAGAATGGCTTGATAACTTCACACGATGAGCACAGCAGGGGTGGAAGCTGGCTTGGCAGGCAAAATAATTGGATGGAGTAGGCTAGGCTGGACTGGACTCGGGTGTTCTGACTCCCCCACCACAGACTGGAAGCTGGCTTATTTTGCAAACTCGGGTCAACCCCTCGTGAGTAATGCAAAAAAAAGCAGGAAACACTAATACAAAGAGACTGACCAGTGAATAATGTAGAAGCTGGTAGAGTAGCTGGCTTGAGGTAGCTGGATGGGGTGAACCTCGGTAGGCCTACTGGTAACACGAAATGGCCGTCTTGCTGGTCGACAATTTTATCTCCAGAAATCGCTGTAATCGTCAGAATTACAGGCTCACCGCTGTCACCATTTATCGTAAGGGTTCTTGAATGGAGATATCGTAGGATAAGGTAGACACACTTGTAGGATGGTAGGTGTATTGTCAGACTGAGATGAGAGATGGAGCCCGGTGCCTAGCCTGTTCACGCCTTGTAGGTCTGCCGCCGAGTGAGGACGGGACAGAGGGATCACTGCCCATGTGTATCCCTATGACGTCACACAAAGCCAAAGGCCTACGAGGGATCTCGTGTCTAAAGCACAGGGATGATACTAATATGCTATGCTATATAATACTGGGAATACAGGGATCAGCAACTATGCTGACATAGTCTATCCTATTAAATTCCCAGGTAGTCTACCCTATTAAATTTCCACGTAGTCTACCCTATTGAATTATCACTCAGCCTACCCTACTAAACTTCCATGTGGTTTACCGTGTTAAATTCCCACGTAGCCTACCCTATTAATTACCACGTAGCTTACCCTATTAATTCCCTTGTAGCCTACCCTATTTAATTCCGTTGTAGCCTACCGTATTAAGTTCCCACTTAGCCTACCATATTATATTTCAACGTAGCCTACCGTATTAAATTCCCACGTAGCCTACCCTTTTTCTTCTACAAATTTGACAAAATCTGAGCTAGTTCCCACAAAAAAATAAGTATTCGCAGCTAGCATATTACACATTTTAGTAGATAATAGATGAATTAGACATACGTGCTACAGTTTGATATCCTTATTTATGAAACGTTTAGCCTACACATTGATGGAGACCGTGGAGCTGGTCGCTTCTCAAGGCTGAGAGGGACGGACCACTTTAATTAAAACCACAACGGCCTTGTCTCTGGTACCAGTCACTTCTGTATCTGGCTGCCTGTACAGGCGAAACGGATCATAAATAAAATACACCAATATGTAGCACATCTCTAATTCATCAACTGGACTGTTATTATACACAACCCGCACACAGGATAGAGAGCTTATGATGACGTTTATGTCCGACTTGGACCATTTACAAGCTTCTCTTTCCTATGTGCGGGTTATTTATGTTTTATTCCAGTCGCTGTATTGTGCCTTTTTGTTCTTTCTAGACGGTCATTGTTTACCATTATTTTGGTAGATAGTAAATAATTGGTATATAAAAGAATCTATTTGGGATGAGTTATTCTTGGGTTTCCTTGCCTAGTACTAGCAATTTCTTTACTGATTTTTATTTACCGTATCTATTGGGAGCTCACTGGGTGCAAAGTTTATTAATCAGTATTTCATCTGTTCGTGGGAGACACTATTTGCATAGTAAGTCTTTAAAGACAACCTTCCGCCCACGCAGGGGTTTCATATAGTCGATACATAGCCTATGCTGCACATCATTATATACAAAAAAAAAAGATGGTGCTATTTAGGTAGGCATGGTCAGGTGAAGGATAAAAGAGTAGTAACACTGTCAGACCGCTGCATCACCTGGACACAATGTTTAGCAGAGTATCAAGATGTGTGTGGCTAGAGGTGGTGATATATTCAATGCTCCCTGGTTCTCTTCCAATGTGCCTTACACTCAGTGTATGATACATTTCAGTGTTACTGTATAGACCACTGTTGTAATAGCCGGCTCTTGTGGGTGGCATCTTAGGGACGAGGTAGTGTACCTGACGGGGTGACCTCTGAATTGAGCTGATGTAGGATACCAGCTCTAGGCCAGTAAAATAAAATGAAAAAAGTAAATAAAGTTCTACTGTACCTAGACATCATGAGTCACCTGAGGTGAAGATAAAGACACGGTCAGAATGTATTGCTTTTGCAACATAAACACGACATTTCCTGGAATTTCAATCGCAATACTACTTGATATTCCTTCATTCTACCAGGAAGTAATCGCTCAAGATTACTATCTTTCTTGAAAATAATTACTTGAAAGATTAGGGGTCATATTAAAGGGGTGAGAAACCGAATATAATTTTATATAATTTAACATCTCTATATATTGAATTCTTTGATAGAATTGTGTATAATATACACACATAAAAAGAGATGGATAAATGCATCTGTATATAATATAAAAGGTTAATTTTAAAATTACAAAGTGCGGAAATTAAGGTTAAATACTATCCACGAATTAAAACCTTTTCATGATTAAAATGTTCGTCCATATGACGTTTTTAATAAGGGAAAAACTCGTAGCCTTCAACAAGCAATAATGTATATGTTAAAGACATGCTTCAAAAATACATTCAGAAGGTGAGGAATGTGATTATTGAAGGACTCAAGGCAATGAAAGTGTCGTCGTAGCCTCGCTGGAAGAGAACATGAAAAATATATCTTGGTCTAAACCGATACAAAGTTTCGGAAAAGTAGAAAATGTGGTTTCTTGTCGACAATAAGAGGGGAGAATAAGAGGTCATAACTTTAAACCACTTGGAAAAAAACTACGCAAAAGAATTTCTTCATAAGTAGCGGTAGAAGTATGGAAACAATTAAAACCATTAAAATTTTTAAACTTGCACCATAATTTTATTACAGAAAACTAGATGTAACGAGCATAAAGGCTATTACTGCAAATGTGAATGGATAATTCCCCCCCCCCCCCACACACACACACCGAGCACATCCGAGGCGTATATCAACCAAATAACTGCTGCAGCATACGGGAGCCTAGCAAACCTAAGAATAGCATTCCGCCATCTCAATAAGGAATCGTTCAGGACCCTGTACACCGTGCATATCAAGCCTATTTTGGAGTATGCAACACCAGTTTGGAACCCACACCTAGCCAAGCATGTAAGGAAATTAGAGAAAGTGTAAAGGTTTGCAACAAGACTAGTCCCGGAGCTAAGGGGCATGTACTACGAGGAGAGGTTAAGGGAAATCGACCTGACGGCACTGGAGGCTAGGAGAGATAGGGATGATATGATAACGACATATAAAATAATGAGAGGAATTGACAAGGTGGACAGAGACAGGATATTCCAGAGAAGGGACACAACAATTAGGGGACACAATTGAAAGCTGAAGACCCAGATGAATCACAGGGATGTTAGGAAGTATTTCTTCAGTCACAGAGTTGTCAGGAAGTGAAATAGTCTGGGAAGTGATGTAGTGAAGGCAGGATCCATACATAACTTTAAGAAGGGGTACGATAAAACTCATGGAGCAGGAAAAGTGACCTAGTAGCGACCAGTGAAGAGGCGGGGCCAGGAGCTGTGAATCGATCCCTCTAACTACAACTAGGTGAGTACAGGAGCTATGTTGCTATGAGCTGTGTTGTTGATTAAATACCACTCTTTCGTGGTTACAATAATACATATACTGCTTGTGGAGGCTAGTACAACAAACGGGGAGTAGAATGAATTATGCTCAGAGGCACCCACACCACCGTATGTCCTCGCATCAAGGTAAAACACCTAGCTCTGCTGGGTACTTTATTCTTGTAGGTTTGAGTGATCCTGTGGGTTAGAGCGTCATGTGATTTTCGCTCACCATGAGGCGGGCCAAAACGACATAGGTTGGAGTCTTCGGCTAGTCGCAGTGTTGTAATTGATTATATATATATATATATATATATATATATATATATATATATATATATATATATATATATATTATATATATATATAATATATATATATATATATATATATATATATATATATATATATATATATATATATATATATATATATATATATATATATATATATATTATATATATATATATATATATATATATATATATATATATATGTGAATGCTTTGTCAATGTATTTTGTCTTTAAATAAAATATATATATATAATATAGGGGGTGGTAGGAGAAAATTCTCAAACAGCTTAAGGGAGAATCTTGAGTTTTTCCTGAAGCAAGTTTATTCTTTTCTCTGAGGATGAGGGTCCCTACAACAGTTCTAGAGGTGGTACCTCCCTTTATTAAAAAAAAAAAAAAAAAAAAAAAAAAAAAAAAAAAAAAAAAAATACATACATATATATATATATATATATATATATATATATATATATATATATATATATTATATATATAATATATATATATATATATATATATATATATATATATATATATGCAATACGATCACAGTAAGCAAGTAATATCACAATATGTTAAATAACCACTGTGAAAAATAGTGAACTTCTAAGCACTTTCGTTTTTCTCACATCATCAAAGAACTGTGAGAAAACAAGAAAGCGCTTGGATGTTCATTATTTTTTCATAGTGGTTATTTTGCAAGTCTCAAAATAGGTATAATAAACTCAAATATACTGGATAAACTATACCTAATGACCAAATATATAAAAGCAAATCAATGAAGGAAATAAAATGGTGAATTGGCAGAATAAACAGATGTAAATAAACAAGAGTTGCAAATATTGCTTGACTTTCTTGTCTCTGTTATGCTGAAGGAGGAAATAAAATGAAAAAATATGATGAACAAAAGGAATAAAAAGTAGCGAATTAGTGAAAAACTCTTGAGTCAGGAACTTAAGAGAGAGAGAGAGAGAGAGAGAGCTTGAGCCTTGCTCTGCTATGCAATCAAGCTTTGGCAATTCAATTACGCTTCGAGCAGTTCGATCATATTTCGGAGTGTGTAATCAACTTGCAAAGGCTTTAATCATGTTCTTGAAGGTAGCTTCAGATGAAGGTTGTGTGTTCGTATTTAATGTGTGTCAATCATTCTGCTGGCAGCAGATGCTGTGACCTCCCTGGTTACAGTATCTGCTGTGACCTCGTCAATAACGCACGAGTGGCTTCCCACGATTTCAGCTACGAACATTCTTTCCCCCACTGCCAGATATTCCTGTTATGCAAATTGATCACTGTCGATTAACTCAGCGCTAATATAAATTTATTCCATTTAAAGAGAAGTGACCTAATGTATCATAACTAATGTTTAGTGTTAGGTCTCGGCTAAAAGTATGCCGACGGTGACGCAAGGAAGTGTCACTTGTAGAATGGTTTAGCAGAGTTCGCTGCAGCATATCATGATTATCCTCCAGGTCATTTGATTCTAGCTCTCCCAGGCAGTTTTCAACGCCTGGATTCCTTCTCATCAACCATTTGGCAACAACATTCATTTGGATTTACGACGGCTCGTTTAACCATTGTGTCAGTAGTGTACAATGTTAAAAATGATCTAACATTGGTGAACATAATGTACAATGTTCGTAATTCTTCAACATCATCGGGAGGAAACAACAGCACGAAGAAAGATTATAGCCAAAACTACAAAATCTACAAATGATACAACAATATAGCAACAACAATGACTAACACCAATATTCTCACCAACACTTAATAACATCAAAATCACCATTATTTCCTCAACCAACACAATAACCAATGCAACCACTCGTCATGACTACTGCCATTACCACCAGCAGCGCCACCAGCAGCACTACCAGCAGCACCACCAGCAGCACCACCGGCAGCACCACTAGTAGCACCACCGGCAGCACCACCAGCAGCACTACCGGCAGCACCACTAGCAGCACCACTGGCAGCACCACTAGCAGCACCACCGGCAGCACCACTAGCAGCACCACCAGCAGCACCACTAGCAGCACCACCGGCACCACTAGCAGCACCACCAGCAGCACTACCAGTAGCACCACCAGCAGCACCACCAGCAGCACCACCAGCAGCACCACCAGCAGCACCACCGGCAGCACCACCAGCAGCACCACTAGCAGCACCACCGGCAGCACCACTAGCAGCACCACCGGCAGCACTACCAGTAGCACCACCAGCAGCACCACCAGCAGCACCACCAGCAGCACCACCGGCAGCACCACCAGCAGCACCACCGGCAGCACCACCAGCAGCACCACCGGCAGCACCACTAGCAGCACCACCGGCAGCACCACTAGCAGCACAACCAGCAGCACAACCAGCAGCATCACCAACAGCACCACCAGCACCACCACCAACAC
>NC_069400.1:118611630-118624130 GCF_026875155.1 Cherax quadricarinatus | reverse complement strand
TTTATAAACTAAAAGAGGAGGCAGTTAGGGTAAGATATAAACAGCTATTGGAGGATAGATGGGCTAATGAGAGCATAGGCAATGGGGTCGAAGAGGTATGGGGTAGGTTTAAAAATGTAGTGTTAGAGTGTTCAGCAGAATTTTGTGGTTACAGGAAAGTGGGTGCGGGAGGGAAGAGGAGCGATTGGTGGAATGATGATGTAAAGAGAGTAGTAAGGGAGAAAAAGTTAGCATATGAGAAGTTTTTACAAAGTAGAAGTGATGCAAGGAGGGAAGAGTATATGGAGAAAAAGAGAGAGGTTAAGAGAGTGGTGAAGCAATGTAAAAAGAGAGCAAATGAGAGAGTGGGTGAGATGTTATCAACAAATTTTGTTGAAAATAAGAAAAAGTTTTGGAGTGAGATTAACAAGTTAAGAAAGCCTAGAGAACAAATGGATTTGTCAGTTAAAAATAGGAGAGGAGAGTTATTAAATGGAGAGTTAGAGGTATTGGGAAGATGGAGGGAATATTTGAGGAATTGTTAAATGTTGATGAAGATAGGGAAGCTGTGATTTCGTGTATAGGACAAGGAGGAATAACATCTTGTAGGAGTGAGGAAGAGCCAGTTGTGGAGTGTGGGGGAAGTTCGTGAGGCAGTAGGTAAAATGAAAGGGGGTAAGGCAGCCGGGATTTATGGGATAAAGATAGAAATGTTAAAGCAGGTGGGGATATAGTTTTGGAGTGGTTGGTTGCAATTATTTAATAAATGTATGGAAGAGGGTAAGGTACCTAGGGATTGGCAGAGAGCATGCATAGTTCCTTTGTATAAAGGCAAAGGGGATAAAAGAGAGTGCAAAAATTATAGGGGGATAAGTCTGCTGAGTATACCTGGTAAAGTGTATGGTAGAGTTATTATTGAAAGAATTAAGAGTAAGACAGAGAATAGGATAGCAGATGAACAAGGGGCTTTAGGAAAGGTAGGGGGTGTGTGGACCAGGTGTTTACAGTGAAACATATAAGTGAACAGTATTTAGATAAGGCTAAAGAGGTCTTTGTGGCATTTATGGATTTGGAAAAGGCGTTATGACAGGGTGGATAGGGGGGCAATGTGGCAGATGTTGCAAGTGTATGGTGTAGGAGGTAGGTTACTGAAAGCAGTGAAGAGTTTTTACGAGGATAGTGAGGCTCAAGTTAGAGTATGTAGGAAAGAGGGAAATTATTTCCCAGTAAAAGTAGGCCTTAGACAGGGATGTGTGATGTCACCGTGGTTGTTTAATATATTTATAGATGGGGTTGTAAGAGAAGTAAATGCGAGGGTCTTGACAAGAGGCGTGGAGTTAAAAGATAAAGAATCACACACAAAGTGGGAGTTGTCACAGCTGCTCTTTGCTGATGACACTGTGCTCTTGGGAGATTCTGAAGAGAAGTTGCAGAGATTGGTGGATGAATTTGGTAGGGTGTGCAAAAGAAGAAAATTAAAGGTGAATACAGGAAAGAGTAAGGTTATGAGGATAACAAAAAGATTAGGTGATGAAAGATTGAATATCAGATTGGAGGGAGAGTGTATGGAGGAGGTGAATGTATTCAGATATTCAGCGGATGGAACTATGAAAGATGAGGTGAATCATAGAATTGATGAGGGAAAAAGAGTGAGTGGTGCACTTAGGAGTCTGTGGAGACAAAGAACTTTGTCCTTGGAGGCAAAGAGGGGAATGTATGAGAGTATAGTTTTACCAACGCTCTTATATGGGTGTGAAGCATGGGTGATGAATGTTGCAGCGAGGAGAAGGCTAGAGGCAGTGGAGATGTCATGTCTGAGGGCAATGTGTGGTGTGAATATAATGCAGAGAATTCGTAGTTTGGAAGTTAGGAGGAGGTGCGGGATTACCAAAACTGTTGTCCAGAGGGCTGAGGAAGGGTTGTTGAGGTGGTTCGGATGTAGAGAGAATGGAGCGAAAACAAATGACTTCAAGAGTGTATCAGTCTGTAGTGGAAGGAAGGGGGGGTTTAGGGGTCGGCCTAGGAAGGTTGGAGAGGGGGGGGGGTAAAGGAGGTTTTTTGTGCGAGGGGCTTGGACTTCCAGCGGTATGCGTGAGCGTTTTTGATAGGAGTGAATGGAGAACAAATGGTTTTTAATACTTGACGTGCTGTTGGAGTGTGAGCAAAGTAACATTTATGAAGGGGTTCACGGAAACCGGCAGGCCGGACTTGAGTCCTGGAGATGGGAAGTACAGTGCCTGCACTCTGAAGGAGGGGTGTTAATGTTTCAGTTTAAAAACTGTAGTGTAAAGCACCCTTCTGGCAAGACAGTGATGGAGTGAATGATTGTGAAAGTTTTTCTTTTTCGGGCCACCATGCCTTGGTGGGAATCGGCCAGTGTGATAATAATAATAATAAAAAAAAAATATATATATATATATATACCTCTATGGCTGGACTGGGGACCCCTCATCCTCAGAGAAGACAATAAACGTACCTCAGGGAAAACTCAAGGTTCTCCCCGGAGCTGCTTGAATATTTTCTTCTCCTACCACCCCCTATATTTGATATTCTATGTGAACATTTATTAATAAACAGAATACATTTACAGAAAAACATAAACATGAATACAATGGCACAATGTATCAAAGATCATGAATTTCCTCCAACTTCTCCGAGGCTGGACGCGAGCAAAGTATGCAGCAAGCATTTCCCCTCTGGATGGCTACGCTGAGGCACTGGAACATGAAAGTGGCTGCCCTTGGGCCCCTGGTGGTGTCGATGAGTCTAGAACCCAATTCTTTAAGGAAACGTGTGGCGTTTTTTCCCCATGATCCCAAGGTCTCTGATCCCACTGGGACAAATTGATACTGTTGGCTTATGTCCCTGTACTTGCTGTTCTTGTACTCCTCCCTGTGGTCAGCAGCTCCTCCCTGTCGCCCCACACTGTGATGGATATAGGTGTCAGCCAGTGTGGACACACAGGTATAGTCCCATGCTAAGAGGTTGCCATGGTGATCCCGTTGGGGCGGATTGCTGGGTTGTGGGTATTGTTGACTGCTAGTGATCGGGGCTCCCTCTCGGCTGGGCATCCAGCTGTAGCAAGGGCTCTCTTGATGATGTCGTTGACCTCATTGTGTCTTGCATGCCAGCCCTTGGTTTTGGAACAGCTAAGACCATGTAGACCGTATTGGTCGGCTTGCACTTCACCGCAAATACATGTATATTCTGTGTGAATTGGGGCAGCAAGACGCAGAGCCACTGCAATACGGAGGGTCTTAGGGTCGAGTCGCGTTCCCATTGCCGATATGGGAACTGTTTGGAGGAAGTCCCCGAAGTGAGGTGCGCTCACAGCCTGGAGACGAGCAATCTCCCTGTCTGATGTTGCAGCCCTGAGTATGTTGGCAAGCACCTTTTCAGCGATCGGGCCACATCAGCTTTACTGTTTGTGAGCCAGTGCTGTACCAGGGTTTGGTGCTGGAGCAGCAAGAGTCTCCCATTTAATGATGGCACTGGCATAGTTGGGTCTTCTATTCCTGCTGAGTCACTGAGGGTATTAGGAAGAATTTGTCTTATCAACTCGTTTGATGCTATGGAAGAGGATAGGAAAGCTGGTAGAGCAATCTGGGAGGATCTGCATACTCCTAGCCTTCCAAGCCTGACCGGAAGTGAGGCTTGCAACCACTGTCCATCTTCAAGGGAAAGATTCAATACACTCTCTAGCATGGTCTTAAGCAGAGAGTTATATTCCTTGAGTTTTGGTCTGCTGAAGGCTGGGGAGCATCTCAGAAAGTAGGTAAGTTTTGGGATTGACAGGCACCTGGTGAGTAGGTAGAAGGCATCGTGTGTGTCAATGTCTTTCATCGTGCTTTCCATCGTCCGGAGGTCTGAGACTTTTTTTCTAGGATCAGATCTATGGCACTGGACCCAAGAGGAGCACCAAGGAGAGTGCTATTGGCTGGATCAATGGCTCGTGGTCCTGGTAAAACGGCGCTAATATTCTGGATCATTTGTTGATTGGTAGAAACTATTTCACATTTGGTGGGGTTTAAAGAAAGGCCCAGGCTTTCTCCCATGTCTTTAATTTTACTGATGTCCTCTAGGAGTGATTCAATTGTGCCAGCTAGGGTACCATCGTCCAGGAACCAGATATTGAGCTCGCTGGAGAGTGCTTCTGTGACTTCCTTGATGACCAAATAGAATAGAAAGGGGGCGAGAGGGTCCCCCAGTTGCACGCCCTAACATGAGTCAATTTCATGGTCCCCAAACAATAGTTTGAAAGTCACACTATAACACGATTCAATGAAGGGATAAAGGGAAGGGAAGTTTCTATAAACTGCTTGGAGAGCGGCATCCCTTCTGACTGAGTTGAAAGCGTTGGCAAAGTCCAATTTGATCAAGGCTTTTTGATCGGACATGTTTTTGATATATGCTCGGGCTGCGTGGGCAGCTGCTTCACAGCCCTGTTGAACGCCGAAACCGAGATGAGTTGGTTTCAGCATTGCAGCAGCCTCTTGACTCACCCTACTTACTGCAGCCTTGGCGACTAGGCGCCGAAGCGTGTTACTCACTGCACTGGGTCTGATTCCGCCATCCTTTTCCGGAGGGCACACAATGAGGCACCAAAGAAAAGGGGTCTGATGGCCTCTGGGACACTGCCAGCCAGGCACAGTTACGAAAGCACTTGGAAGTTCGCTTTTCTTTCACAGTGGTTGCTTTGCATATATTATATATATATATATATATATATATATATATATATATATATATATATATATATATTTTTATATATATATATATATATATATATATATTATATTTATAAAATATATACAGTCACAGAAACCCAAGGCAAACGGAAACCAAGCCTGTGCACATACTATGCAAATCGGTATCTGCTGGCATGGGAAATCTGGAAAAAAAAGATGGGACGTGCAACTATGACCACCCTAGAAAATGCCATGCCCATATGACAACAGGAAAATGCAAACTCCCTTCCTGTAAGCTTTTTCACCCTGAATTGTGTACCTCTTCAGTACAGGAAAGACTGTGCTATAACTTAAATTGCCAGGCATACCATCGAAAGGGGACAAAAAGATACAAAACATCCAGGCCATGGGAAACCTGGTAGCCACAGCCACTCAAGAGGGAGAGGTTTTTTAGTGCCAGGAAGGAAAAAAAAAAATGGCAGGAAATGGCAGAAATCGTACACCAAATCCAGTCATTCCTGGAGTGGAACCACAGTCGATGGCCTCCACTCCAAACCAACAGATACAGATACTAATGCCAAAAAAAAATTCCCCCCCAGTACCAACAATACCACCAGTCCGATAACATTCTTCTTTGCAAATATACAGGGTCTAAAGCCAGCAACAAACAACAAAATACCTTTCATCCGTTCACTGCTTGCAGAGGCAAAGGCAATGTTCGCGGCTTTCACTGAGACCCACATAAAGGATCACTTGGACAACGAAATATGGATCCCAGGTTACAACCTATACAGATGTGACAGAGTGAACAGGCAAAAGGGGGGGGGGTTGGCCTGTACATTGCAGAGTCACTTGTTTGCACAGAACTGCTAAATGCCTCAAATGATGTAGTGGAAGTTTTAGCAGTAAAGGTCGAGAACCAAAACCTAGTCATTGTGGTAGTCTACAAGCCTCCGGATGCAACATCCCAGCAATTCCAGGAACAGCTGTTAAAAATTGACAAACTGTCTGGAAAAACCTTCCAGCTCCTGCACCCAACATCTTGCTCCTGGGGGATTTCACTTAAGGCACCTAAAATGGAGGAATATAGCAAATAATATTGTTGCAGTAATAACACCAGGAGGCAGCTCTGATGAAAACTCACACTCACATGCGCTTTTAAATCTCTGCACAAAATTCAATTTAAACCAGCAAATAATAGAGCCTACTAGACTGGAGAATACACTAGACCTCATCTTCACTAACAATGATGATCTGATAAGAAATGTCACCATATCAAAAACAATATACTCAGATCACAACATAATTGAGGTTCAGTCATGTATGCGCGGAGCCCCAGACCGACATAATGAGATGAGTCACGAGGGAGCATTCACCAAATTCAACTTCAATAACAAAAACATAAAGTGGGACCAAGTAAACCAAGTCCTAACCGATATAAGCTGGGAAGATATACTAAGCAACACAGACCCCAACTTATGCCTAGAACAGATTAACTCGGTGGCACTCGATGTATGCACAAGGCTTATTCCTCTAAGAAAAAGGAGGAGTAGATGTAAAACAGAAAGAGACAGGCGCTCCCTTTACAGGCGACGGAAAAGAATAACAGAGCGGCTAAAAGAGGTAAATTTATATCTGAAATGCGTAGGGAGACACTGCTCAGAGAAATAACAAGCATCGAACTTAAGCTAAAAGAATCCTTTAGGAGTCAGGAATCGCGGGAAGAAACTAAAAGCCATAAATGAAATCGAAGAAACCCAAAGTATTTCTTCTCCTATGCCAAATCAAAATCGAGAACAACGTCCAGTATTGGGCCCTACTTAAACAAGATGGGTCCTACACAGATGACAGCAAGGAAATGAGTGAGCTACTCAAGTCCCAATATGACTCAGCTTTTAGCAAGCCGCTAACCAGACTGAGAGTCGAAGATCAAAATGAATTTTTTATGAGAGAGCCACAAATTTGATTAACACAAGCCTATCCCATGTTATCCTGACGCCAAATGACTTCGAACAGGCGATAATGACATGCCCATGCACTCTGCCCCAGGGCCAGACTCATGGAACTCTGTGTTCATCAAGAACTGCAAGAAGCCCTATCACGAGCCTTTTCCATCCTATGGAGAGGGAGCATGGACACGGGGGTCGTCCCACAGTTACTAAAAAACAACAGACATAGCCCCCTCCACAAAGGGGGCAGTAAAGCAACAGCAAAGAACTACAGACCAATAGCACTAACATCCCATATCATAAAAATCTTTGAAAGGGTCCTAAGAAGCAAGATCACCACCATCTAGAAACCCATCAGTTACACAACCCAGGGCAACATGGGTTTAGAACAGGTCGCTCCTGTCTGTCTCAACTATTGGATCACTACGACAAGGTCCTAAATGCACTAGAAGACAAAAAGAATGCAGATGTAATATATACAGACTTTGCAAAAGCCTTCGACAAGTGTGACCATGGCGTAATAGCGCACAAAATGCGTGCTAAAGGAATAACAGGAAAAGTCGGTCGATGGATCTATAATTTCCTCACTAACAGAACACAGAGAGTAGTCGTCAACAGAGTAAAGTCCGAGGCAGCTACGGTGAAAAGCTCTGTTCCACAAGGCACAGTACTCGCTCCCATCTTGTTCCTCATCCTCATATCCGACATAGACAAGGATGTCAGCCACAGCACCGTGTCTTCCTTTGCAGATGACACCCGAATCTGCATGACAGTGTCTTCCATTGCAGACACTGCAAAGCCCCAGGCGGACATCAACCAAATCTTTCAGTGGGCTGCAGAAAACAATATGAAGTTCAGCAAAATAGAGCGAAACACCAACGTCAAAGACCTGGGAGTGATCATGTCGGAGGATCTCACCTTCAAGGACCATAACATTGTATCAATCGCATCTGCTAGAAAAATGACAGGATGGATAATGAGAACCTTCAAAACTAGGGAGGCCAAGCCCATGATGACACTCTTCAGGTCACTTGTTCTATCTAGGCTGGAATATTGCTGCACACTAACAGCACCTTTCAAGGCAGGTGAAATTGCCGACCTAGAAAATGTACAGAGAACTTTCACGGCGCGCATAACGGAGATAAAACACCTCAATTACTGGGAGCGCTTGAGGTTTATAAACCTGTATTCCCTGGAACGCAGGAGGGAGAGATACATGATTATATACACCTGGAAAATCCTAGAGGGACTAGTACAGAACTTGCACACGAAAATCACTCACTACGAAAGCAAAAGACTTGGCAGACGATGCACCATCCCCCAATGAAAAGCAGGGGTGTCACTAGCACGTTAAGAGACCATACAATAAGTGTCAGGGGCCCGAGACTGTTCAATTGCCTCCCAGCACACATAAGGGGGATTACCAACAGACCCCTGGCAGTCTTCAAGCTGGCACTGGACAAGCACCTAAAGTCAGTTCCGGATCAGCCGGGCTGTGGCTCGTACGTTGGTTTGCGTGCAGCCAGCAGCAAACAGCCTGGTTGATCAGGCTCTGATCCACCAGGAGGCCTGGTCACAGACCGGGCCGCGGGGGCGTCGACTCCCGGAACTCTCTCCAGGTAAACTCCAGGTAATATATATTATTTTATATATATATATATATATATTTTATATATATATATATATATATATATATATATATATATGTAAGTCGTGCCGAATATGTAAAACTTTTCAATTAACAAGTACTCATTTAAAATTAAGCCCTTTTCAAAATTTTCTCTTATACGTTTAAAGATATATTTTTTTCATTAATGTTAATATATTTTTTTTTTAATTTTGCACCAAAAGAAACTTAGAAAACTTACCTAACCTTGTTATAACAAGTGCAATTTATTTTAGCCTAACCCAACTAAATATATTTTAGATTTCCTTACAGTAATTTAATACTAAACAAACACAATTAAATATATTTATTTCGTTAGGTTCAGAATGATTTTGGCGAAATTATTGCATACACAAATTTTCGCTTGTCCTGTATGGCAAGATGAGCGTTGCTATTTAAGCCAAGATCGCAAGTTCTGCCTATTCGGCACGACATATATATATACATACATATATATATATATATATATATATATATATATATATATATATATATATTATATATATATATATATATATATATATATATATATATATATATATATATGCAATAAGATCACAGTAAACAGGTGATTTCAGAATATGCAAAACAACCACTCTGAAAGAATAGAGAAATTCCAAGCGCTTTCGTGACTACTCACATTATCAAGGAACTATGAAAGTAAAGCATCCAAGGAAGCTATATAAGGGGTCTGGCCAACACCTCACTATCAGATCCCACAATGGTTAAACACCTGACACGCGCCGGCCCAACTGGACAGGTCCTTTGCACAACTCACCAACAAACTATTCTACCCAAGAAAATTTAAAAAATTATTATTTGTCCAGTGTATTATTAAATTCTTCCCAAATTCTATTAATTATAAATGGATCTAATTTATATAAACCAAAGGAAATATTCATATTATTGTCAAAACTGCTTTTTATGAAACCAGATTCAATTGTATTCCTGTCGACCATGGACTTGCTTGACAATAATATGAATATTTCCTTTGGTTTATATAAATTAGATCCATTTATAATTAATAGAATTTGGGAAGAATTTAATAATACACTGGACAAATAATAATTTTTAAATTTTCTTGGGTAGAATAGTTTGTTGGTGAGTTGTGCAAAGGACCTGTCCAGTTGGGCCGGCGCGTGTCAGGTGTTTAACCGTTGTGGGATCTGATAGTGAGGTGTTGGCCAGACCCCTTATATACCTTCCTTGGATGCTTTACTTTCATAGTTCCTTGATAATGTGAGTAGTCACGAAAGCGCTTGGAATTTCTCTATTCTTTCAGAGTGGTTGTTTTGCATACACACACACACACACACACACATTATATATATATATATATATATATATATATATTATATATATATATATATATATATATATATATATATATATATATATATATAATATATATATATATATATATATATATATATATATATATATATATATATATATATATATATATATATATATATATATATATATACATACATATATATCATCATCACAGCGAACCAGGAAATAATCAATGCTGTGCGAAGAATCCTCCCGGAAGTCTCAACTATCACTCCGTCCAACAGTACCCTCTTGGGACCACCGCTGGGTCACCAGGCCATCGATACTGTCCTCAGGGACAAATTGAATGACCTGATGAGAATGGAGGAGAGAATAAGCTCTGTATCTCCTCACAAGATGTCTTACTATCCCAAGACTCACTTACTCCCTGAGGTGTGCACCCTCTTTTGACAACCCAACACTCGATGAATATGACGCACACCTGAGATCAACTTTTAAGAAGGCACTAAACCTGTCACTAGAGGATGAGCAATGGGATCAGGCAACCCTCCCAGTGCGACTGGGAGGTATAGGGGTGCGCAAAGCAACGCATGTTGCTTTACCTGCTTTTCTGTCTTCGTGTTTGGCTTCCAGTGCATTAGTCAAGAAGATAGTTCCCTAACGCTTGAGAGACGTGGTAGGAGCTCAAGACCCCAGGTTTACTGAAGCAGCGATTCGGTGGGACACCCTTACAGACTCCTCCAGTAGACCAGCTCCTCCCAAAGAGCACAAACAGTCCCACTGGGACAAACAGATCATGGAAAAAATCGCCAACACAATGCTCTCCAATGCTTCAGGAAAGGACGAAGCTTGTCTCCTGGAAGTGAAGGCACCACACTCCTGAGATTTCCTGTTAGCTGTTCCCAATTCCTCCCTGGGCACCCGTCTCGACCCACAGGCCATTCGGATTGGTGTTGCTCTTCGCCTAGCCGCCCCCATCCTCACCGAACATAGGTGTATTTGCGGCAGGGCGACAGCTGACCAATCCGGACTTCATAGTCTCGTGTGTCACACACCAGAAGGGAAGTATGCCAGACATGAGGAGGTCAATGACATCATAAAGAGAAGCCCCGCCACAGCCCGTTGCCCAGCTCAACGGGAACCCCAAGTACAGAGGTCTGATGGAAGTCAAAAGCGTCCTGATGGAGCCACTATGCTACCCTGGAAGGATGGAAAGCAGATTGCCTGGGACTACACCTGTGCTGCCACATTGGCAGACACCTACTTTCCATACTCCGTATTGGAAGGGGGTGGAGCTGCCAGCCACAGGGAGACCCAGAAAATCCGAAAATATGAAGACCTTCCCCCTTGCTATAACTTCATTCCAATAGGGTCGGAGACCCTTGGAGCATGGGGCAAGTGTGCTCTAAAGTTCCTCAAAGAGCTGGGTGAAAAGCTCATCATAGAAACCAAGGACCACAGGGCGACCAGCTTCCTCTTTCAGAGACTCAGTGTTGCGATCCAGGGAGGAAATGCCTGCAGCATTCTGGGCATGCGGCCCACAGCAGGGAAGCTGGACGAAGTATTCGAGATGTAGCTCTGAGTTACCTATGTTGTTTTACTTTCTGTTGTATTTTTGTGAATGTTTGGCCAATGTATTTTGTCTTTAAATAAAACATAGTTGAAATATAGGGGTGGTAGGAGAAAATTCTCAAACAGCTTCAGGGAAAACCTTGAGTTTTCCCTGAAGCAAGTTTATTCTTTTCTCTGAGGATGAGGGTCCCTAGGACAGTTCTAGAGGTGGTACCTCCCTATATATATATATATATATATATTATATATATATATATTATATATATAATATATATATATATATATATATATATATAATATATATATATATATATATATGCATATTTATGCAAAGCAACCACTGTGAAAGAAAAGCGAAATTCCAAGTTAATTCGTGACTTTTCACATTATCAAGGAACTATAAAAACAAAACATCAACAAGAAGGCATATAAAGGCAAGACTACACCTCACAGTCGCGTCACAACTCTCGACTGTTTGAAACACTACTGATACCCAAGCATTAAGATTTACTTCTCTAATCTATCATTAAATTCTTCTCAAATTTTATTAATTATAAATGAATCCAATTTATATAACCAAAAGAAATATTCATATTATTATATTCCTGTCGACCGTGGACTTGCTTGATACATCTTTCTCAACCTTTTTAAAATCAATTAGATGGTTAAAAATCTCTCACAAGAATAAACAGAGCATTAGAATTTTGTCCACTTCTGATGCTATATTTATGTTGTTTTAATCTTAGTTGAAGACTTTTACCAGTTTCACAGTAATAAACTTTGTCGCATATTTTACAAGAAATCTTAGAGACACATCCGTCATCATTTTGGGGGGAATTTTTTATCAAAATTTTTTTTTTTACTGAATCAAGATTTTCAAATACAACTTTGATATTAAGAGTCTTAAGAAGAGAAGGCATATCTACCAAGTTTTAATGGTAAGGAAGAACCAACATGTTTTTAGTTGAATAAGGTTGGTTGTCCCTTTTTGAATTGTAAAAAGTATTTCTGGCAATTTTAAAGGATTTATTATTTAAGGTTCTAGTGTATTTTAGACCATTAGCTGTTTCATAAATTTTTGAGATTTCTTCATCTATGAACTCTGGACTACAAATACGCAAAGTTCTCAAAAACATTAATGATAAAACCGACAGTTTAACTCTATCTTGATGTGGAGAATAATAGTGTACATAGGAACAATTATTTGTTGTTTATCTGTAAATTTTAAATTTAAAATCATTGTTACCTTAAATAATTAAAACATCTAGGAAAGGCAATGAGTTATTTTCTTCGAACTCAACAGTAAAATTTATAGAATGAGCTAAACTACTTAACTGAACTAGGAAATGG
>NC_069400.1:118601630-118606630 GCF_026875155.1 Cherax quadricarinatus | reverse complement strand
CTTCAAGCCAGGAGAGAATGGACCTAGTAGAGACCAGTGAAGAGGTAGGGCCGTAGAGGTGAGTACACCACACACACACACACACACATACACTACACACACACACACACACAACACACACACACACACACACACACACACACACACACACACACACCCCACACACACACACACACACACACACACACACACGAAGAAAACAACAGGGGGTGATGGTGGACACACTGGTGAGGTGGCAAGAAGAGCTCACTCGAGCAGAGCAAAGTTACTGGTAATGGGCGATTTCAACCACAGGGAGATCGACGGGGAAAACTGGAGCCACATGGGGGTCCCGAAACATGGGAGCCAAGATGATGGATGTGGTATTGAAAACCTCATGCATCAACATGTCAGGGACACAAACCCGAGAGGAGGGGAGGTGAGCCAGCAAGACTGGATCTTGTGTTCACCCTGAGCAGTTCAGACATTGGGACATCACTTACGAGAGGCCCCTTGGAGCTAGCGATTCATGTGGTTCTGAGTTTTGACTATATAGTAGAGTTACAAGTGGAGAAGGTAAAAGGAACTGAAGGGGACAGGCCAAAAATATAAAAGGGGGGACTACACAGGTATGAGAAACTTCCTGCAGGAGGTTCAGTGGGACAGGAAATGGTAGGAAAATCAGTAAACGAGATGATGGAATATGTGGCAAAAAGTGCAAGGAGGCAGAGGAAAGTTTTGTTCCCTAGGGAAACAGAAATATAGGAAGACCAAACGGTCCTTGGTTTACCCGAAGGTGTAGGGAGGCAAAAACTAAGTGCGACAGAGAATGGAAAAGGTACAGGAGGGATAGGAACCCCGGAAAACAAGGAGATTAGTAGAAGAGCCCGAAACGAGTATGCGCAGATAAGGAGGGAGGCCCAGCGACAGTATGAAAACGACATAGCATCGAAAGTCAAATCTGACCCGAAACTGCTGTATAGCCACTTAGGAGGAAGACAAAAGTCAAGGACCAGGGATAAGGCCTGAGGAAAGAAGGTGGAGAACTCACAAGAAAGGGTCAAGAGGTATGTGAGGAGCTCAACACGAGATTTAAGGAAGTATTTACAGTAGAGACAGGAAGGACTCTGGGGGGACAGACCAGATGGGGACACCAGCAAGGAATACACCAACAAGTGTTGACGACTAAACAGATGAAGGGGTGAAGAAAATGTAAGGCGCTTTTGCTTCCTATAAAGATCACCAAATTACTGCAGTTTGGATATTTTTTTATTAGTTTCTAGTGATTGTTCCCCAATTTTCTCCCCTTTAAAACCAAACAATGTTTTTAAAATTCTAAAAAAACCCCTTTTTCACTACATAATCTGTCCAGTTATCGCGGATTAGTTTTTTCCCTTTTTGCCCTATGCAGGATTAATTATCTTTTGGTTTAGGGCATTTTATATACACTGGTACATCAAGGGTAGTTCGTTTCTCGAAATCACTAGTTACCCACTTGCTAATTTGGGCTGGGTAATGAGGTACAATTCTGTTGTGATGGGAATGATTTTTTTTTGTTTCCTCCACGCATTGTGTAGCAAAGTAAAAGGGGAATAATCATCAGTCTACAGTGCCTGGCTGTTAACTTAATTAGCTCTCAAATTTTTTTGTATTAATTCTTGCCTTCCCATTTTATTATAAAAGATTTGGAAAGCATTGGTCACTAATTGTGGGGTGAAGAAGCTGATCTCTTGTGCTAACATGGTGGATGGAAGGAGGGTTAAGGAGGGGGTGTCCCCAGAAGGGTTAAATGAAAGAGGAGGAAGGAGGTTTGGAGTGAAAGGGCTTGATCATCCAGCAAGCCTGTGAGGGGGTGTTTGATCGGAGAGGAACATGTGCAGTGACAACCTGAATGAAAACAGGAATGTGCTTGAGCCTGTAACTCTCTTAATCTGGTCAGACTGAAGACTGAAATAGTATTAATAACTGGTATAACGACAGATCTCCTCCGATTACAAGTATATCCAGGAGATATAACTCGCTGTCTTTCATCCACTCTTCTCAAAATTTCACACTGGTAACTATGGATGGAAAATGGTAATGTTGCCCAGTGGTAAAAAAATCCCGACAAGCTAATGATTAAGACATGTGCAATAGTTAGGTATCTTTACTGTTGAAACGTTTCGTGAAATGAATACGAAATTGTGTTGAGGTGGTCAGTCCCACAGTCTGAAGGAGAGTTCAGTTTGATGATCTGGGGCGAACTCTTCTCCAGGCTGAGGAGAATGACCACCTCAATGGTAATTACTCCCAGGTTGATGGACGGATTACATCATCTTCATTTCACTACTTACACCCTATTGCCCTGCGTTTGAACTAAAGAAGCCTACTGTTTTAGGTGAAAATTTTCAATAATAAAGATACCTAACGTTGCACATGTGTCTTAAAACATCCATACTGGTAACTGGGTCATGTAGAGATTCCAGGGAAAGCCTCAAATACTCTACAGTCCTTCTAGCAACATGATCATCACAGCTTGCAACTTAATCATCATAGTTCCAGCTTAATCGCACCCGCTTGCAAGCTTAATCGGCACAATTTAATCATCACAGCGCTGCCCTGTATAAAGGCTCCAGGTTGACAATTGCTTCAGACATACGCGAATTAATCTTGATATACGAGAGGCTGAGCGTGAGTTCTGGGGGGAACACAGGAAACCCAACCATCCCCTCTCCTTCCCTCCTTACCTTTCCTTCCTGCCTCTGTCCTTCCCTCCTTACCTTCCTTCCTGCCTCTGTCCTTTCCCTCCTTACCTTTCCCTTTCCCTTTCCCGCCTTTCTCCTTCCCACCCTACCTACCTTCCTTCCTACATCCTACCTCGCCTGCCACCTGATACGGCTGCTAAGATCCAGCCAGTACAATGCACCCATTCCAGGAATATTCCCGTTTCTGGCTCATAGAAATTTCCCAATCGTCTGACGTTTTTATCGAAGCGAGCAGACGTAGGGTAGGCGTCCCCCGATCTCTCCTTAGAATCAAATTCCAGTGGTTCCCAATAACGATTCCATATCTAACTGCTTGACACATATCTAGACTCTTTGTAGCCGAAAATCATCGTCCTCTCAATGAGCGCCGTTAATTGACTAGGAGGCATAGATCTCAAACCTCACTCAAGTTATATTTCTTGAGTGAGTGAGTAAAAGACACATAAAGGATTGGAAAGCCGATTTAGATTTCTTCTGAGCACATACGGGCGCCTGGCACAACCTTTGAGGAACACATTTACCGTATACCTTATACTGAGGGAAATTCTTCAAACAGACCGGTTTCGGCCCAAGACTGGGCCGGTTTCACCGGCACCTCCGATTATAACCCCACTGAGTAATCAGCACGTAAAGGAAGAGGTAAGGAATAAGTACAATTGCGACAAGGTAGTTCAGGTAAGGAATGTCTACAAAGAAAGGGATCTGAAAGGGAAAACAGACCTGACGAAGGGAAAACAAGAGGACACAGCTGGAAGTTGAAAACAAAGATGAGTCAGAGGGGATAGTTAGGAAGTATTTCTTCAGTCTTAGAGTTGTAAGGCGGGAAATCTGAAATGGAGTAGGGGAAAGGCGGGAACCATACATAGTATTAAGACGAGGATTATGACAATGCTCATCAAGCCAGGAGAGAATGGACCTAGTAGAACCGGTAAGAGGTAGGGCCAGGAGCTGGACTCGACCCTGCCAACAGACAGTAGATGGTGAGTACACACACACACACACACCACACACACACACACCACACACAACACACCACACACACACACATTACACACACCATTCCGGCTTCCTGGTCTAATATTTACGTTAGTTCATGTTATGTAAATTCTCCAATATTAGAAGACTTGTAAAATAAAGCTATTTATATTTTGTGTAAATAAGTCAAAAGTTAATTTTTGGTAAATAAACTTCTCCCAGTTTCCCAATCTAACACAATTTAACCTGCGCCTGAATATAACATATAATCTAAGTTAGGTTATGTTGAATTAGGTTTACCAATTTTTTCTTTTTGATTTAGCGAAAAAAAGCTTCGTTTTACTTAATGCAAAGCTTTTACTGGGCCAACGTTACTGTGTAGGACTTTTATTGGAACAAATTTTCGTTCAATGTAGAGCTTTTATTGGGACACCATTTCGCTTAGAGTTGAGATTTTCTCTGGGACAGTGTTTGGTCTGTGTGGAGAGTCATTCTGAGCAAATTTGAGCAAGAATTAGAGGAGGCTCGATCCCCCATCCGTTAAGGGCAAAAAAAAAAACCCTAAATACTTGTACTCACATAGTTTTACTCTCTGTAGAACTTCATTAAGTCATGACTTGATTAAACTCGACATAGAACGAAACATTACACCAGTAATATTTGGCCTGTAGCGGGTGTCTGCCCTTATACTGGGACAAATAAGTAGACACCCTCATACTGGGATAAATAAGTAGACACCCTCATACTGGGATAAATAAGTAGACACCCTCATACTGGGACAAATAAGTAGACACCCTCATACTGGGACAAATAAGTAGACACCCTCATACTGGGACAAATAAGTAGACACCCTCATACTGGGATAAATAAGTAGACACCCTCATACTGGGACAAATAAGTAGACCCCTCATACTGGGCAATGACAATACTGGACAAATAAGTAGACACCCTCATACTGTGACAAATAAGTAGACACCCTCATACTGGGATAAATAAGTAGACACCCTCATACTGGGACAAATAAGTAGACACCCTCATACTGTGACAAATAAGTAGACACCCTCATACTGTGACAAATAAGTAGACACCCTCATACTGGGATAAATAAGTAGACACCCTCATACTGGGACAAATAAGTAGACACCCTCATACTGGGACAAATAAGTAGACACCCTCATACTGGGACAAATAAGTAGACACCCTCATACTGGGACAAATAAGTAGACACCCTCATACGGGACAAATAAGTAGATACCCTCATACTGGGACAAATAAGTAGACACCCTCATACTGGGACAAATA
>NC_069400.1:118574130-118596630 GCF_026875155.1 Cherax quadricarinatus | reverse complement strand
AAATATAAAATATTTAGAAGTACTATTTTAATATTTTAATGACTATTTTACCTATATCGGACGACATATATATATATATATATATATATATATATATATATATATATATATATATATAATATATATATATATATATATATATACATATATATATATATATATATATATATATATATATATATATATATATATATATATAATATATATATATATATATATATATATATATATATATATATATATATATATATATATATATATATATTATATTATATATATATATTATATATATATATATATATATATATATACTTTTATAATATCTTCACCAAGTCGTTTATATTATTATATTCATTAGGAAGCACTTGCTTTTGTATATTTGTGATGAATATAACTCTTGGTGTGTGTGTGTGTGTGTGTGTACTGAAAAGAGCAATGCATATCCGTAGAGAGCTATGCATTGCCGTGTATATAGATTTATAATTTATTCTCAATACGTCCTTTTTTTGGATTAAAATATTCTTGATTGGTGGTGAACTGGTAACATGCAGCTTAATGACCTTCGTGTGTTGTTAGGCTTTACATTCAACTATCCCAAATATTCTTAGAGTAACTAAAAACATCAGGACGATTTTTTTTAAAGGGGTGGACCTGAAAGCCAGGGAAAGGTCTCGGTTGAACTACTTAAAATCTCCATTGGTGAGTCATTGTATGACCCGCTTCAGCAAGCATTTGTCCTGTTGCCAAACAAATCGTAACTAAGTATTCTTGTTTGGTGGTGAACAGGTGACATGCAGCCTTAATGACCTTTTGATTAGTCGATATGTTTTAAGCCCTATTATCCAGTCTAAACCATATATACAAGAATATATACACCGATAACGAAGTGTATATCTTGTAGTTTATATGATGAAGCTATCTTTAATTCTTGTTGTAGGGATTACAGCATTCTTGACTGGTGGCGAATAGGCGATATGTAGCCGTAATGATTAAATGGGCTTCAAGCCCATTTAATCAACCAATCCGTGGGTAAACCGAGATGTCTCTCATTGTTTATATTTTGATTTTATTTTAATCCCTATTTTATGGATTAACGTGGTTTTGACTGGTTGTGATCAGGATGCGTACAGGCTTATTATTGACTCTAGTGTAGTCGATAGGCTTTATGCCTATCGCCTACACGACGTCTTTAAGCCGTCCAAGTATGCGAGTGGCACAGCGCTTAAGAAATGGACAGTATCATGTTCAGCTTAATTAAGGACGGGGAGGGTAGCACAGATTCCTTGAGCCAAGAGCCCTTCACTAATATCAAGGAAAATAATTTAATAACAAGAAAGCGGAGCACTGCATTAGGCCTACTGGCCCATACTTAGCAGATTTTACTCATTATTATATTAGTGGTCCACAAAACCGACAAACATATGAACTTCGCACATGTTATATAACTTAAAAATCGGAGACTCAAAAGTGGCATTGTCCCATCAAAATATAATTCCTTTATTACTTTCACATCCATTAACTACACAAGTCACCGTGGACCCTCTCGTATATATTTGTAATGCTGTGTTAGTCTGCCTCTTCCCCGTCCACTTCATTTCGCTTTTAACACTCCCTGATGCTTATAAAAGCTTTTATTTATATTTCTGTGACTCGTGCGGATATTAAACTTAATTCGGCTTCCCCTGGTCATTGCCTCTCATCAGTCGATTCCTGGATACCTTATCACGTTCTCTGAATATATTTTGTTATATTCAGGGGAGAGATTAGGTTAGGTTAGGTAAGATTTGTCAGGAAAGAGGATTAGTGTTTCCTGACGCGGGTCTTAATCATGTGATGGTCCGCCACTGGAGTTTCTGGTCATCTGACCGAGGACTTCTGCTGGTTATGCTGCTTATGGCCATGATTATAACCATTTCATATTAGTTACAGGAGAAATCATTCTGTGTATATATAATGAGATAATCACGCAACCCTGAGAGATAAGCACCAAAACACAGAATATACAATGAAAGATATAAAACTCGCAGCGTATATATACACAGAGATACAAGCCTCTTAAAAGAGAGGGATGCTCCTATTCCACGGATCAAAAGTACTTTACCAGCATCATGGTACCATGGAAAAAAAGGCGAGGCTTAATTACATGACTATGTCACTCATTATTTCACATGTACACAAACAATCAAAATAATTATGAATTTTAATTTTTAAACTTAAAAAAAGAAAGCAAATAATTCAATAATAAAAATTTAATTATTAGTATCTAAATATTCAATTTTTCTTTACAAAAAAAAAAAAGTAAGTTACAATGATAACTATAATTTTTAAAGGGGTGGACCGATAAGCCAGCTGAAGGCTTCGGTCATACGACGTAAAACTCCAGATAAAGGTCATCACACGACTTAGACCCGCATCAAGGAACACCTGTCCTGTTTCCTGACAAGCCTACTTAACATTTTTCTTTTAATCCCTTTCGGTCATAGTACATACACAATTATTTTTTGATCAATAGGCTGTTAATTTCACGCTTCAAAGTATTCTGGAATGTTATCGATGCGTCCAATTTATCCCTTTACGATTTTAGGGATACATCTAACACTTATCTTCTAAAAAAATGTTGTGTGAATTTCTTGAAGGTTATATACAGGAATTATTTTTACTATGAATAGTACATGGGGAAGCGTTAGACGTATAGTGACAATATAACACCTGTAGATGGTAAGGATAGTTCCAATTCCTTGGATCAAGAACCTCTCACCGGCATCACGGTATCTTCTATGAAGGAAGTACTGTGAAAAAAAAGTGAAACTTTTCTAACTATTATTTAAATATATTAAAGTTAGTGCTTAAAATTTTTTGGGTAGAGAAGTGACTATGAGACTTCACCCCCACAGAAACTACGGTTCAGCTGTGGAACACTTGATCTCCTCTTGGATTCTTTCCCTAAAGGCAATCATCATTTGAGAATACGGTTAATACTAAGTTAACGGGGGTTCCAATTATTAATTATGTAAATTCTCCGATATTAAGAGCGCTACGCACGTGAACGTAGATCTGCTTTTGGACAGTTTAAGGGTTAAATGGGTTATGTAAGGGAGGTAGTTGCGCATTATATACTCAACCCAACCTAACTTCTAAATCTAGGTTAGGTTGGCTACCATTTTTCTGCTTAAGGATATTCCCCATAAGCACATATAAATGTCTCTTTCCGTTGTACAATCTACTTGATATTTAAGAATTTACATAAGAGTTTATCGCTCAGAACCGTTTCCCTAAACTCAGTGTTAAGCGAAATATTTTCTAGTGTACTTTACGTAGGTAACGTTCGTCAGGAAACAGGACAAGTGTTTCCTGACGCGGGTTTTATTCAGATGACCCGCCATTGGAGCTTTTGGTCTTTTGACCGAGGCCTTCAGCTGGCTTACCGGTCCACCTCTTTAAAAATTATGGTCATAGTTTTAACCATTTAATGTGTAGTGTACTTTTAAGGCATCAACCACTTTTCTAACTATATAATTTTGATCTCACGTACTCCATGTTGATAATACCTTCAAAACCCTTTTACGTAATTTAAACGCCTATTTTTCGATTTTTTTTTATTTTAGATTTTAATTTCTTTAGGAAGTAATATTTTCCCACTGTTATTTTTCCTCCTATTCTCAGTTCCGTCGTTTTTCCATTTTGATTAAGGGTGCCTGTTGGACGCAACCGTTTGAAGTGCTGGTTGACTTCTGTCTGTGCGTGAAGGGTTCGAAACTCTGTTCCTTGTCCAGCAGTACCGCATATCAGCCACAGATTCTGATCGTATTATCACGAAAACTCGAGCATCAAGAGCCTAGGAGAGTACGCGCGCATGCGTGTTTGTGTATTATCGACGTTGTCGTGTATATATACGCACTCATGCATGCTTGCAACCTCTATGTAAAAAAATATATATATGTGTGCGTGACACGTCTGTGTATACAAGGGAAATGGGAGCATTCATTAGCAGTTTGGGGTGCTGCTCTGTAATTACACCCTTACATCCATGTATACGTCAGTTTGTGTCAGAATACACATGCCAGCACATGTCATATTTCGCGTACAGCTGTACATCTGCAAATATATATATTTATATATATATTTGTATATATATAATATATATATATAATATATATATATATATATATATATATATATATATATATATATATATATATATATATATATATATATATATATATATATTATATATATATATATATATATATAATTATATATATATATATGGTAGTCCAAGACTCAAGGAATATGACTCTCTCCTTAAGACAATGCTAGAGAGTGTATTGAATCTTTCCCTTGAAGATGGACAGTGGTTGCAAGCCTCACTTCAGGTCAGGCTTGGGGGGCTGGGAGTACGCAGATCCTCCCAGATTGCTCTACCAGCTTCCGTATCCTCTTCCATAGCATCAAACGAGTTGATAAGACAAATTCTTCCTGACAACCTCAGTGACTCAGCAGGAATACAGGACCCTAGCTATGCCAGTGCCATCACCGAATGGGAGACTCTTGCTGCTCCAGCACCAAACCCTAGTGCAGCACTGGCTTACAAACAGTCAAGCTGGGATGGCCCGATCGCTGAAAAGGTGCTTGCCAACATGCTCAGGGCTGCAACATCAGACAGGGAGACTGCCCGTCTCCAGGCTGTGAGCGCACATCACTCCGGGGACTTCCTCCAAGCAGCTCCCATATCGGCAATGGGAACGCGACTCGACCCTAAGACCCTCAGTATTGCAGTGGCTCTGCGTCTTGCTGCCCCAATTCACACATAATATACGTGCATTTGCGGCGAAGTGCAAGCAGACCAATACGGTCTACATGGTCTTAACTGTTCCAAAACCAAGGACTGGCATTCAAGACACAATGAGGTCAAAGACATCATAAGGAGAACCCTTGCTACAGCTGGATGCCCAGCCGAGAGGGAGCCCCGATCTCTAGCAGCCAACAATACCCACAGCCCAGCAATCCGCCCCGACGGGATCACCATTTATCTTTAGAAGAATGGCAAACTCTTAGCATGGGACTATACCTGTGAGTCCACACTGGCTGACACCTATATCCATCACAGTGTCGGGCGACAGGGGAGAGCTGCTGACCACAGGGAGGAGTACAAGAGCAGCAAGTACAGGGACATAAGCCAATTTGTCCCAGTGAGATCAGAGATCTTGATATCATGGGAAAAATGCCACACGTTTCCTTAAAGAATTGGGCTCCAGACTCATCGACACCACCAGGGACCCAAGGGCAGCCACTTTCATGTTCCAGCGCCTCAGCGTGGCCATCCAGAGGGGAAATGCTTGCTGCATACTTGGCTCGCGTCCGGCTTCGCTGGAACTGGAGGAAATTCATGATCTTTAATACATTGTACCATTGTATTCATGTTTGTGTTTTCTGTAAATGTATTCTGTTTATTAATAAATGTTCACATAGAATATAAAACATAGAGGGTGGTAGGAGAAGAAAATATTCAAACAGCTCCGGCGAGAACCTTGAGTTTTTCCTGAGGTATGTTTATTCTCTTCTCTGAGGATGAGGGTCCCCAGTCCAGTTATAGAGGTGGTACCTCCCTATGTACATACATACATACATATATAATATATATATATATATATATATATATATATATATATATATATATATATATATATATATATATATATATATATTATATATATATATATATATATATATATATATATATATATATACAATATATATATACATATATATATATATATATATATATATATATATATATATATATATATATATATATAATATATATATATATATATATATATATATATATATATGTATATATATGTATGTATATAGGGAGGTACCACCTCTATAACTGGACTGGGGACCCTCATCCTCAGAGAAGAGAATAAACATACCTTTCATGACTACTCACATTATCAAGAAACTATGAAAGTAAAGCATCCAAGGAAGGTATACAAGGGGTCTGGCCAACACCTCACTATCAGATCCCACAACGGTTAAACACCTGACACGCGCCGGCCCAACTGGACAGGTCCTTTGCACAACCCACCAACAAACTATTCTACCCAAGAAAATTTTTGAAATTATTATTTGTCCAGTGTATTATTAAATTCTTCCCAAATTCTATTAATTATAAATGGATCTAATTTATATAAACCAAAGGAAATATTCATATTATTGTCAAAACTGCTTTTTATGAAACAAGATTCAATTATATTCCTGTCGACCATGGACTTGCTTGATACTACTTTCTCAACTTTTTAAAATCAATTGGATGGTTAAAATCTCTAACCTGAATAAATAGAACATTGGAATCTTGTCCAGTTCTAATGCTATATTTATGTTGTTTTAATATTAGTTCGAGATTTTTACCAGTTTGACCGTAATAAACTTTATCGCAAATTTTACAAGGGATCTTATAGACACATCCATCAGCATTTTGGGGGGAATTCTTTATCAAAAGCTTTTTTACTGTATCAAGATTTTTGAATACAACTTTAATATTAAAAGTCTTAAGAAGAGAAGGCATATCAACCAAGTTTTCATGGTAAGGGAGGACCAACATATTTTTAGTTGAATAAGGCTGGTTGTCCCTTTTTGGATTGTAAAAAGTATTTCTAGCAACTTTAAAAGATTTATCAATTACATTTCTTGGGTATTTTAAATCATTACCTATTTCATAAATTTTGGATATTTCCTCATCTATGAACTCAGGACTACAAATTCGTAAAGCTCTCAAAAACATTGATGAGAAAACAGACAGTTTGACTCTATCAAGATGCGAAGAATAATAGTGGACACAGGAACAGTTATTTGTAGGTTTTCTGTAAATTTTAAATTTGAATTCACTATTACCCTTAATAATTAAAACATCTAGAAAAGGTAATGAGTTATTTTCTTCAAACTCAACAGTAAAGTTTATAGAATGGGCTAAGCTATTTAATTTTCCAAGGAAATGGTGTATATCTACATTTTTGGGCATAAGACACAAAATATCATCAACATATCTGAACCATTTAGCTCTATTAGGGAGGATTGTGTTAAGCAACCTTGTTTCAAAAAATTCCATGTATAGGTTACTAAGAACAGGTGAAAGAGGATTTCCCATTGCCATACCAAACTTCTGAGTGTAAAACTTATCATTAAATACAAATTTTGCATCAACAATGCAAAGTTTAATAAGTTTAATGATAGTAGGAACTGGCAATGGTAATTCATAGTTAACGAGTTCTTCAGATAAGAAACTTAATAAGTCATCAACAGGAACTTTCATAAACAAGGAAGTAACATCAAAACTAACCATGTTAAAGTCATTTAAGTTAGTCAAGGAGCTTAATTTTTCAACTAAGTCTATGTTGTTTTTAACATTAAAGTTAGAAATTTTGCCAACAATAGGGCTCAAAATATCAACAAGCCATTTGGATAATTTATATGAAACTGACCCTATGGAGCTAATAATTGGTCTGACTGGATTCCCTGGTTTGTGTGTTTTTATTAGTCCATACATGTAAGGTAAAGATGGATTAGTGGAAGTAAATTGTTTGACTAATTCATCTTTGCCTTTCAGTAGAAGTTTTATTGTTTTATTGAAATTGCTGTTAACGGTTTCTAGGGGATTTTTCAGATATGTTGATGATGTTTTGTGTCTTATGCCCAAAAATGTAGATATACACCATTTCCTTGGAAAATTAAATAGCTTAGCCCATTCTATAAACTTTACTGTTGAGTTTGAAGAAAATAACTCATTGCCTTTTCTAGATGTTTTAATTATTAAGGTTAATAATGAATTCAAATTTAAAATTTACAGAAAACCTACAAATAACTGTTCCTGTGTCCAATATAATTCTTCGCATCAAGATAGAGTCAAACTGTCTGTTTTCTCATCAATGTTTTTGAGCTTTACGAATTTGTAGTCCTGAGTTCATAGATGAGGAAATATCCAAAATTTATGAAATAGGTAATGATTTAAAATACCCAAGAAATGTAATTGATAAATCTTTTAAAGTTGGTAGAAATACTTTTTACAATCCAAAAAGGGACAACCAGCCTTATTCAATGAAAAATATGTTGGTTCTCCCTTACCATGAAAACTTGGTTGATATGCCTTCTCTTCTTAAGACTTTTAATATTAAAGTTGTATTCAAAAATCTTGATACAGTAAAAAAGCTTTTGATAAAGAATTCCCCCCAAAATGCTGATGGATGTGTCTATAAGATTCCTTGTAAAATTTGCGATAAAGTTTATGGTCAAACTGGTAAAAATCTCGAACTAAGATTAAAACAACATAAATATAGCATAAGAACTGGACAAGATTCCAATGCTCTATTTATTCATGTAAGAGATTTTAACCATCCAATTGATTTTCAAAAAGTTGAGAAAGTAGTATCAAGCAAGTCCATGGTCGACAGGAATATAATTGAATCTTGTTTCATAAAAAGCAGTTTTGACAATAATATGAATATTTCCTTTGGTTTATATAAATTAAATTCATTTATAATTAATAGAATTTGGGAAGAATTTAATAATACACTGGACAAATAACAATTTTAAAAATTTTCTTGGGTAGAATAGTTTGTTGGTGGGCTGTGCAAAGGACCTGTCCAGTTGGGCCGGCGCGCGTCAGGTGTTTAACCGTTGTGAGATCTGATAGTGAGGTGTTGGCCAGACCCCTTATATACCTTCCTTGGATGCTTTACTTTCATAGTTCCTTGATAATGTGAGTAGTCACGAAAGCGCTTGGAATTTCTCTATTCTTTCAGAGTGGTTGTTTTGCATATTCTGAAATCACCTGTTTACTGTGATCTTATTGCATATATATAAATTTTTATATATATATATATATATATAATATATATATATATATATATATATATATATATAATATATATATATATATATATAATATATATATATTATATATATAAAATACGATAAATAGTGACACTCGTGTGATTTTTCAGATATCAAGGAATAATAAAAATAATAGGATAGCACGATTCATAAGGCTAAAATATGACTTCACGTGTGACCTCACTCACGACCCAGTAGGGTGAGAGTGTGTCTGTAGTGAGGATCTGGTCAGTTCACATGAAGAGTCAAATTTTATGAGTGACATGTCAGGCATAGCTTAAATTCCCTACAAATTCTATTCATTTATAAATGAAGCTAATATATATAACCCTGAACTTATATTCATATTGGAATCGGTACTGTGTATTATAAAACTTGATTCAATTGTAGTTCGCTCAACTATGGACCTGATTGACACAGCCTTCTCGGACTTTTGAAAATCATATGGGTGGTTAAAATCTATGTGAATTAAAACGGTATTAGACTTTGTCCACTTCTAATGTTATATTTATGCTTTTGTAATTTTAGTTCAAGGCTTTTTCAGGTTTGATCGTAATGGATTTCATTTCATTTTTTGACAGGGAATCTTGTAGACACAGCCGTCAGCATTTTTGGAGAAATTGTAAATCAATTTATTTTACTACATTAAGATTTTTAAATACAACTTTGATTTTAAAATTCTCAAACAGAGAAGGTGTATCAAAGATTTCTTGGTAAGACAGAAACAATATATTCCTGGTTGAATATGTTTCTTTGTTCTTTTTTGAAATGTAAAACGTATTTCTAGTAATTTTAGAAAAGATGCCAATTAAGTTTTTTTTTTTTGTATTTTAGATCACTCGCTATTTCATAAATCTTCAAAATTTCTTCATTTATGAACTCCAGGCTGCAAGTGCGCAGAACATTCTAAAATATGGATTAGAATATAAAAAAATTAAGTCTGTCATGATATAAAGAATAATAGTTAACATTAACATTTTGAAGTTATAATATAGGTTCCCATTAATACTTAAAACATCTAAGAAATGCAATGAGTTATTGCGTTCAAACTCAACAGTAAATTTTAAGGACGGAGTTAGACTATTTAATTTAAGTAGGAAATGGTTTATGTCGACATTCTTGGACAATCAGAATGCAACATCATCAACTTTAGGGGCCCAGTCCCTGGACCCATTACGTACCTCTGTATTCTGTAAATATCTTTGTAACTTGTCATGACTGTGACCAGACCTACCTGGAGTTCATTACCTTTGTAAATTGTGATTTCATTACCTTTGTAAATTGTGACTTCATTACCTTTGTAAATTGTGAGTTCATTACCTTTGTAACTTGTTCAGCTATCAAAACTTTGAGGCCCAGTCCCTGGACCCATTATGTACCTCTGTAATCTTTTGACTACCGCCCACAGGATGGGTATGGGGTGCATAATAAAGATATTAAACTAACTAACATCATCAACATATCTGTACCATTTATCTTTATTGGGAAGAATTATCTTAAGCAGTCTTGTTGCAAAATATTCCAAGTACATAAGTCATCTGTTTTCCTATTTTTACTATTCCTTGATAATATGAGGAATAGCGAAAACACTTTGAATTTCACTATTTTTCACTATGATTGTTTTGCATATTGTGATATCACCTATTTCCTATGATCTTATTGCATATATTTTCATTTTTTAACAAGTCGGCCGTCTCCCACCGAGGCAGGGTGATCCAAAAAGAAAGAAAATCCCCAAAGAGAAAATACTTTCATCATCATTCAACACTTTCACCTCACTCACACATAATCACTGTTTTTGCAGAGGTGTCCAGAACACAACAGTTTAGAAGCATATACGTATAAAGATACACAACATATCCCTCCAAACTGCCAATATTCCAAACCCCTCCTTTAAAGTGCAGGCATTGTACTTCCCATTTCCAGGACTCAAGTCTGGTTATATAAAATAACCGGTTTCCCTGAATCCCTTCACTAAATATTACCCTGCTCTCACTCCAACAGCTCGTCAGATCCCAAATACCATTCGTCTCCATTCACTCCTATCTAACACGCCCACGCACGCTTGCTGGAAGTCCAAGCATATATATTATATATATATATATATATATATATATATATATATATATATATATATATATATATATATATATATATATATATATTATATATATATATATTGATTAAGCTTAAGAATATGTTCACTGGTCATAGTGTGTGTACGATTCGATGTGCTGTTTCACCTGTGCTGAGACATTTACCATGAAAGCTGAGAGCCAGGGTGTGAGTATGCTATACCTTGCTTTCCCCTGAATATAATAAAAAAAATTGTGACTATCCTTATCAAGACAGATTCAGTAACATTCCTCTCCTTCGGGACATAGATTTCCTTCATCCTAGGACTTTCATCCGACGTGGCATTAGATAGGCAGCGCCCCTACGGGCAACCTGGAAGGATTTCTGTAAGCTCTTTACACGGCAAAGTGGAGATCATCATTCAGGGAGGAGAGTATCATTTCCCCAGGAGAATTTTGTCCCTCACCCGAGAGCCCTAAGGAGCGGCAAGTTTAACTAGATCCCCTTGATATGATGAGCGCCTTAAAGGAACTACAGCATGTGAACGCAACTGAAAGTACGGGAACACACCCGAATGAATATAATATATAATATATATATATATATATATATATATATATATATATATATATATATATATATATTATATATAATATATATATAAATATATATATATATATATATATATATATATATATATTATTTAAAATAAATATTACTATATAATATATTATATATATTATAATATAAATATATATTATGTCGTGCGAATAGGTAAAAACTTGCTGTTTTGGCTTAAAATAGCAACGCTCAACTTACTTTGCCTGAACTAAAGCAAAACGAAAAATGTGTATGCAATGATTTCGCAAAAATCATTCTGAACCTAACACTGGTCTTCAAATGCATGATAGAACTGATAAATCGTCTCAGCTGTATGCTTTCAAAGAGGGGGTTAGATTACAATCTTGGCTTGTCAGTTCGCAGTTTGAGAACAATAATACGAAAAAGAGCTTCAACTGAATTTTATTGACTTAAGACTCAGGAAGACTGACACCAGTCATTCCATCATGCAGGAGGAGCCACATGTCTATGGTGCATCCAACAAAATAAGCAGACTCTTGGATGTCACTACCACCCGGCTCCGGCTGGGTTACAAGTATCTTTGGCAGGTTAAATCACCACCACCAGATGTAGACCAAACATAAGAACATAAGAACGAAGGAACACTGCAGCAGGCCTACTGGCCCATGCGAGGCAGGTCCAAGTCTCCTACCGGCTTAAGCCAATGCACCCAACCCAGTCAGGTCAGGTCACATTGACTTAAGGGAGGAACACGGCAACCGACCTGGTAGCACAAGCTATCAGGTCCAACTCACACCCACCCACATCCACTCATGTATTTATCCAACCTATTTTTAAAGCTACACAGCGTTCTGGCCTCTATCACTGTACTTGGGGGTTTGTTCCACTCATCCACAACTCTATTACCAAACCAGTACTTTCCTATATCCTTCCTGAATCTGAATTTTTCTAACTTAAAACCATTGCTGCGAGTCCTGTCTAGGCTAGATATTTTCAGCACACTATTTACATCCCCTTTATTTATTCCTGTCTTCCATTTATACACCTCAGTCATATCCCCCCTAATTCTACGTCTTTCTAGAGAGTGCAGATTCAGGGCCCTCAGTCTATCCTCATAGGGAAGGTTTCTGATACATCGGATCAACTTTGTCATCCTCCTTTGTACATTTTCCAGAGCATTTATATCCATTCTGTAATACGGTGACCTAAACTGTGCAGCATAATCTAAATGAGGCCTAACCAAGGATGTTATAGAGTTGAAGAACAACCTGAGGACTCCTATTATTTAGCTTCTTGATATGAAGCCAAGGATTCTATTAGCTTTATTGCGAACACTTATGCACTGTTGTCTTGGTTTCAGATTACTGCTAACCAGAACTCCTAAATCTTTTTCGCAATCCATAATATTAAGATCTACATTATTTAGTTTATATGTGGCATGGTTATTGTCCTGTCCAACATTTAGAACTTTGCATTTGTCTATATTAAACTGCATCTGCCACTTCTCCGACCACTGCATCAGTCTATTCAAATCTTCCTGGAGTGCTCTAATGTCCTCGTCAGAATGAATTCGACGGCTTATTTTGGTGTCATCGGCAAACTTGCTGATGTCGCTCTTTATGCCCTCATCTATGTCGTTTATGGTGATTGTGAACAGCAGGGGGCCCAACACTGACCCCTGTGGAACACCGCTCGTGACGCTTCCCCACTCTGATTTCTCCCCATTTATGCAAACTCTCTGCTGCCTATTTGTCAACCATGCCTCTATCCAGGAAAAATTTTCTCCTCCTATTCCATGTGCCTTAATTTTCCTCAGTAGTCTCTGATGTGGGACCCTGTCAAAAGCCTTACTGAAGTCCATATACACAATATCATATTCATTACCATGATCTACCTCCTCAAATACCTTAGTGAAAAAAGTTAATAAATTCGTAAGGCAGGAACGCCCCTTTGTAAAACCATGCTGAGATTCGTTGATTAATTTATGCTTTTCAAGGTGGCTACAAACTGCCTCGGCAATTATTGACTCCATAAATTTTCCCACTATGGAGGTTAGGCTTATTGGTCTATAGTTTGAAGCTAAGGACCTGTCACCTGCTTTGAAAATAGGTATCACATTTGCTATTTTCCACTTATCTGGCACCATGCCAGTTTGTAGTGTTTTTGTGAAAAGATTAGCCAAAGGTTTGCTAAGCTCCTCTTTACATTCCTTTAGAACCCTTGCATACAGTTCATCAGGGCCTGGGGATTTGTTAGGATTTAATTTATCTATTTGCCTAAGGACCATGTCACTTGGACCCTAATCGTGCACAGTTTATTATCGTCCTGTTCTACATAATTTATCATTTCTGGAATATCGCTGGTATCCTCCTGTGTAAAAACTGAGAGGAAGTATGTTGTTAAAAATTCTACACATTTCCTTATACTGTCAGTGAGCTGACCCGAGGAACTTTTGAGTGGGGCCCATTTTTGTCCCTGATCTTACTTCTGTATACTTGAAAGAATCCTTTTGGGTTTTGTCTTCGATTCCTTGCAACTTTTAAACCCCATAATCTCTTTTGCTTTTCTAATTCCCCTTTTTTTTTTCTCTCTTTAACTGAATATATTGATTTCTTAATTGCCCCTCTCCTCTTTTGATTTGCCTATATATGCCTCTCTTTTGACCAATCAGATATTTTAATCTATTGTTTTTCCATTTAGGATCATTTTTGTTTGATCTGATTTCCCTATTTGGAACATAATTTGACTGAGCAGCTGAACTATGCCCTGGAAAGCATCATACGGCAACCATCACCACCTACCTGACCCTTAGTCAGGTCATTCCATTCAGCCCACCAAAGTAATTTTTCAGCCCCTATGAATCAGCCAAGCGAAAGTCAGGGACGGAGACTTGATTGCCATTATTAGGGGAATTCCATGAAAAATTTTAAAACTGAGTGATTGGGGTCACTTTCCCCAAGTTCATCATTAACCTCAAGATTATTAATTAAAGTGTTTCCCTTCTGGAAAAGAACCAAGTCAAGGAGATTATTTCCCCTAGTTGGCTCTGTCACAAACTTTTAAAAAACAATCCTGGACCCGTATCAAGAAAAGTCACCTGACTCTAAATTTCCTGTAAAAATTGCTCCAGTCAATCTGTCTATAGTTGAAATCTCCCATTAGCACAACATTTTCGTATGTAGTCCCTTTAAACAAAATTTCGTCCCATAGAAGTTTACTGCACTCCCTACCCAAGTTTTGGGGGCCCTGTAAATCACACCCAAAATTAGTTTTTCTGGGCCCTCGAGAAGCTGTAACCAAACAGTTTTCAGTGGCCGACGCTTAAAAATTTTTATATCTTGTCTAACACAAAAATTTTAAAATTGTCTCTGACATACATCGTTTACTCCACCACCCTTCCTGTTGACCCTGTCAGTGTGGAATAATTTATAGCCTTGTATGTGACATTCAGAGGGTTCTCTCAAAATGTTTCAGATTGAGCCAGGTCTCTGTTATAGCAATAATATCAAATGTTTCCTGCACTTGCAATTAATTTTAGCTCATCTATCTTATTTCTTACACTCCTGCTATTAGTATAGTAAACCTTAAGGGAGCTAGTCCCTTGCTGCCCTCTGTTTGTCCCCCTTTGTTTTCTGACCTGATTTATTTTCCCTTTTATTTATAACTTCATGCTGAATGCCTTTTATACACTTACTGTTTCCAACCCTAGTATTGCAACCTGCGTGTTTCCCACACACACCCATACCTCTATCTTCTATCAGTTTAAAATCATAGGCATTTCATCAATGTCCTTCTCATTGATTTGCAAGTGCAACCACCCCAGCCCCAGAGAGATGTACCCCATCCCTTGCATGCATATCATGTTTGCCATAAAAATTGTTTCCCGTTGTCAATGAATGAGATTGCAAGTTCCTTGCAATATCTGTCTAGCCAGAAATTTACACCAATTGCCCAGACAACCATTTATTTCCTACTTCCCCTTCTAGGCAATATGCTACATATGATTTGGGGCCCCTCCCTTAACTTAAAGAAATCTAAAGCTGACCTGTACTTATCTAGCAGTTCTTTCTCTCCTACCCTTCCCAATATCATTTCCACCAGCACTAGACAGATAATGGGGGCCCTTTTTCCCATTACCTGATATGATTTATCCAGCCTGTTAACTATGTCCCAACACCAGCTCCAGGGGAAAACACACTCTATCTCTCATCTTCTTATTCCTATTACAAAAAGCACGGTCAATATATCTTACCTGAAGTCACCAACCACAAAAAATGCGCTTACCTCTGTTAGCAGGGGCAGTTTGTACCCTTAAACCCTTTACTGGCCACTGAAGTACATTCATCCTGAAGAACAGAGAAGCGATTTCCTACCTTCAGCTCTTCACTCTTAACTTTCCTTATTCTGGATTCTCCTCCCATTACTGGTTACCACTCGCCATTTGTAGCAGGTGCTGGACTGCACCTCACTGCTGGTAGCCGTTGCTACCTCCACACCTACAGCCTCCTCACAGCGAGAGACAGACTGCACCTCACTGCTAGAAGCCTCATTCCCCACAACTCCAGCCACCTCACACTCTCTCCCAGACCCATTAAGGTGGACCTTCAGCCTCCTAATCTCCTCCTGGAGAAGCAAGACCTCCTCCTTCAACTCTCCAACCTCAATTTTTAAAACACTGCAGAAGCAAGCCATGCTTTGTAAACGAAATGTAAACTTTGCCAGATGAACAATTGTCACACCCTGTGTCATTATGTACTGGAGTGCTATAAAATTAATGAATTCAGAGACAACTAACTCAGAAATGTTGAAGATATGTCAAAATATTTTATTTTATCCACAGTGGTATAACACAAACCATTCTGGAGAAATACCCGGTTTTTGTGGTGTGTATGTGTGTGTGTGTGTGTGTGTTGAGTGTTTTTTCGTTGTTGGGGATTTGTGTATGTGTGTATGTGTGTGTGGGGTGGTGTGTGTCGAGTGTGGTGTGTTGGGGTGTGGTGTGTGTGTGTGTGTGTGTGTGTGTGTGTGTGTGTGTGTGTTCGTGTGTGTGTGTACGCTCGTGTATGTGTGTGTGTGTACTCACCTATTTGTGGTTGCAGGGGTCGATTCATAGGTTCTGGCCTCGACTCTTTACTGACTGCTCGAGGTTCTAGGTTCTGACCAGAGCTTTGGTAAGAGGTGAGGGGTGGAAGTAAGATGGGTAAGGATGGAAGTTGGGAAAGGTTGGGAGGGAGGGTGGTAGGTGGAGTTATAAAAGGGTAGTGGCCTATCCACTTTGGTGTAATTTGAATATCCGTGTGTGCATATTGAGTAATTTATAAAGAGGTTGGTTTTATGAGTAGGGTATACCTCCTGCCCATCAATTTCGCAATGCTATATTGTGTTATACCAGTGCGTCGTTGAATTGGAAGGAAAGCGTACTGCATACAATTGCTTGCTTTTTTTTTCGCAAGAGGTTGGTCAGGGGGCGCAGCTGCAAAGGGGAAGTTTGCCGGGGATTCGATGGAGTTGGTTGCTCACCTTGAGTCGGCCAGCAAGGCCCGTGACTGAAGTGTGTCCTGCTGTATTGTAGTAGTAGGTGCAATGAGGTCGGTTGTGAGGTGTTGTTGATAGAAGTGGTCACCCGGAGATGGGGGGCGCTAGTCCCTTTACTGGGCATAGAATTGGGTTTCCCGGGGGTATCCATTCTTCGTCCCGCTGGAAGGTCGCTTAAGATATTGGGACGAGGGAAGTTCTCCTTGTGGATAAAGCGTCGAACTCTTTGTTGGAGGGTCATTCTTTGGGATCTGTGGGGAGGGGTGGTGATTGTATAGTCGGTTGTGTTCACTGGTTGGGGGGGATTCTCTGTCAGGCACGTAGAGTTCCTGCATGTCATATAGTTGTCTCTTAGTAAGTTTGTCTAATCGGACATTGATTGCGGGGATTCTCTGTCGTATGCGTAGGTCCTCTGATCTGATTCTGTCTCTGAGTCTGGTGTCCGTGATGAAGCGGAGGGCTTTGTTTTGGACTCTTTGGAGTTTTAGCATGTTGGTTTTGGTTGTGAGCGACATGGGTACGCAGGGGTATTCCAGCAGAGGTCTGATCACCATCTTGTACAGGTGTAGTTTGATGTGGGGAGGGGCTGCTTTGAATCGATAAAGTTGGCCAATGCGGGCTTTCGCTAGGTTTACTTTTTTGATTATGTGGGTTGTAGAGTTGAGTAATCTGCCGATCTCGTATCCTAGGATCTTGTTTGGATTCCTTAAAGCAATACGGGTACCTCTGATGGAAATGCCCCCTTTTTCTTCTATGGTTGATGGTAAGCACCCAACGGTGCTGATGAGGACTTTGTCAGGGTTGGTTGTGATTCTCCATTTCTTCTCCCACCTGGCAGTTCTATTTAGTTCTTCGTTCATTTTCTCGATTGCTCTCCTATGCTTGTTTGCACCAGCTATAGGGGTGGAGGAGACAACTGACTGCTACTGGGTCCTCGCTCTTCCTGCTCCATGAGATTTATCAAACCTCGTCTTAAAACTATTTATGGTTCCCGCCTCCACTACGTCACTTTCTAGGCTATTCCACTGCCTTACAACTCTATGACTGAAGAAATACTTCCTAACATCCCTTTGACTCATCTGAGTCTTCAGCTTCCAATTGTGACCCCTAGTTTCTGTGTCCCATCTCTGGGACATCCTGTCATGTCCACCTTGTCTATTCCGCGCAATATTTTATACGTCGTTATCATGTCTCCCCTGACCCTCCTGTCCTTTCTTCGTAGGACAATCCCCTTAGCTCTGGGACTAAGCCCTGTTGCAAACTTTTGCACTTTCTCTAATTTCTTTACGTGCTTGACCAGGTGTGGATTCCAAACTGGTGCTACATACTCCAGTATGGGCCTGACGTATACGGTGTACAGAGTCTTTAACGATTCCTTACTGAGGTATCGGAGAGCTATCTTTAGGTTTGCCAGACCCCCGTATGCTGCAGCAGTTATCTGACTGATGTGCGCCTCAGGAGATGTGCTCGGTATTATACTCACCCTAAGATCTTTTTCCTTGAGTGAGGTTTGCAGTCTTTGGCCACCTAGACTATACTGTGTCTGGGGTCTTCTCAGCCCTTCTCCAATCTTCATGACTTTGCATTTGGCAGGGTTATATTCAAGGAGCCAGTTGCTGGACCAGGCTTTATCCTGTCCAGGTCTCTTTGTAGTCCTGGATGATCCTCGACCGATTTGATTCTCCTTATTAACTTCACATCATCTGCAAACAAGGACACTTCTTAGTCTATTCCTTCCGTTATGTCATTCACATATACCAAACATAGCACAGGTCATATGACTGACCCCTGTGGAACCCCGCTTGTCACAGGCGCCCATTCTGACACCTCGTCACGTACCATGAATCGTTGTTGCCTCCATGTCAGATGCTCTCTGATCCATTGCAGTGCCTTTCCTGTTATGTGTGCCTGATCCACTGCCTTTTGCATTACTCTTTTGAGAGGAACTGTGTCGAAGGCCTTCTTGCAGCCCAAGAAAATGCAGTCTATCCATCCCCCCTCTCTCTCTTATTTTACTTCTGTCACGTTGTCGTAAAACTCTAGTAGGTTTGTGCCACAGGATTTTCCTTCCTTGAAACCGTGTTGGTTGTCGATTATACGCTTGTTTCTTTCCATGTGCTCCACCACTCTCCTTCTGATCTTCTCCATGACTTTGCATACTATACACTTTAGTGACACAGGTCTGTAGTTTAAGGCCTCGTGTCTGTCTCCTTTTTTAAAAAATTGGGACTGCATTTGCCATCTTCCATACCTCAGGCAGTTGCCCAGTTTCAATGGATGTGTTGAAGATCTTTGTTAGTGGTACACACAGCATCTCTTCTTCCTCTCTAAAGACCCACGGAGAGATGTTGTCTGGTCCCACCGCCTTTGAGGTATCACGTTCACATAGCAGCTTCTTCACCTCCTCCTCGGTTGTGTACCTCATCCAGCACTTGTTGGTGTACCTCCCTGTTCCGAATTCCTGGAGTCCTACCTGTTTCCACTGTAAATACTTTTTAAATCTCGTGTTGATTTCCTCACATACCTCTTGGTCGCTTCTTGTGAACTCCCCACCATCCTTCCTCAGCCTGGTTACCTGGTCCTTGACTGCTGTTTTCCTACTGATGTGGCTACACAACAGCTTCGGGTCAGACTTGACTTTCGACGCTGTCATTTTCGTATTGTCGCTGAACCTCCCTTCTTATCTGTGTACATTCTTTTTTGGCTCTTCGGCTAATCTCAATATTTTCCTGGGTCCTTTGTCTGTACCTTTTCCATTCTCTAGTGCACCTAGGTTTTACCTCTCTACACCTGTGGGTGAGCCAAAGACTCGTTCTGGTCTTCAAATTATTTCTGTTAACCCTGGGAACAAACCTCTCCTCTGCCTCATTGCATTTTGTTGTCACATAGCCCATCATTTCTTTTACTGGTTTTCCTGCAAGTTCTCTCTCCCACTGAACGTCTTGCAGGAAGTTCCTCATGACTGTGTAGTCCCCCCCGTCCTAATCCTGCTACTCTCTCCACTTGTAGCACAAATATGTAACCAAAGCACAGAACCACATGCTCACTAGCCCCAAGGGGTCTTTCATACGTGATATCCTCGATGTCCGAACTACTCAAGGTAAATACAATGTCCAGTCTTGCTGAATCATCCTCACCTCTCTCTCTGGTAGTTTCTCTAACATGTTGATTGGCCCTCAGACTGGATTGTTCCTACTAAGTAGTCCCTTTCGCACATTCCATCCATTTCCTCAAATTCCCACCGGTTTTTAATGAGCAGTGCAACTCTTCCTTCCCCTCTCCTTCCTCTATCTTTCTTGAGGATTTGATATCCGGGGCAAAAGATTTCGTCTGTTATCATCCTGGTGAGTTTCGTATCTTCGATTCTTTCATGCCACTCCTCGCACTTATTTGTTATTCCGTTTGCATTTGTATTCCAAACCTTCAATTTCTTTTCTAAAATGGGGGAAGTGGGAGTCCTGATAAGGAACTGTGTGTGTGTGTGTGTGTGTGTGTGTGTGTGTGGTGTGTGTGTGTGTGTGTGTGTGTGTGTGTGTGTGTTGTGTGTGTGTGTGTGTTGTGTGTGTGTGTGTGTTTTCGTGTATGTACCTACCTAGTTGTGACTGCAGGGGTCGAGTCACAGCTCCTAGCCCCGCCTCTTCACTGGTCGTTCTTCACTGGTGTGCTAGTGTGTATGTGTGTGTGACTCACTTAACATTTGCACTAATATCTCATTACAGTTGTGACCGGGTGAGGACGTGTGAACTGCTTATTACTTTGTAATTCGAGCATGATTGTAACCATGTACAGACGTGTAGAGGGTTCATTACTTTTGTATCTTCATTATGATTGTGACCAGATCTACCTGGAGTTCATTACCTGGAGTGCATTACCTTTGTAACTTGCTCAGCTATCAAAACTTTAGGGCCCAGTCCGTTGACCCATTATGTACCTCTGTAATTTTTTGACTTCCGTCCCAAAAATGAGTATGGGTGACTAGACGGGAAAGGGGAGGGGGGTGATGGGAGGGTTTTATGGGGTGCACCGTCCAAAGGGAGGGGGGTGACTGCCCAGGGGATGGGAGGGGGTTGACTCCCCGCCACAGCAGATAGGGTGCCCCGTCAAGTGGGTTTTTACACCGTCCCGATGGGTGGGGTGAACTCCGTCCCGGATGGGTAGGGGTGACTAGCCCCAGGATGGGTATGGGGGATACCGCTCACAGAGAGGGGGGGGCTCCGCCCCGATGGGTTGGGGGTTTAACCCCCAAAGGGATGGGTTGGGGGGCAAAAAAAAAAAACCAAATTTAAACTAAACCAACAAAAAAAATATTTACATTGTTTTTTCAATTAAATTATTGAACAAAAAGTACATTTGCTAGAAAAACTAAAAAAATTGCAGTTTTTATAAAAAGGTTGGGAACTAATTTTTTTTGGGACAAAATTATAATTTTTTTAAACTTTGCAAAATGAAAAAAAAAGTCAAAAGGTTGAAAAATTTTAAGAAGGACTAAAATTTTAAAAAAAATTTCAATTACCAATTTTATACGGAGAATAAATATAACAATTTCAAAAAATGGAATGAAAATTTGATTTAGACGGTGTCAAATTGGCAATAAAAAGGATATTTAGTAATAAAAATAAATAAATTTAATTTTTTTTTCTGACTGTAAGAAAGTGAAGAAACTTGTAGTGGTGAAAATCTTGCTTTTGGGGAAAAACCACCCAAAACCAACAAACAAAAACCAACCCCAAACCCCAACCACAAACACACACACAACACACCCCCCACAACACACACCATACACACAAGAGGCGCGGTGCGCACAAGACTAACCAAACCCAAACAGGGTGATCACAGAAACTTCTCCCCAAAACACCCGTGCAGCTCGGGAAATAAACCCCTCCACCTTTAACGCTAGCGTATGCTCTGTTTTTTTAATGGCAAAACTTGATATATAAAATTTTTTGGTGGGTTTGCCACCCTTGGCAAGTGCATAAAGGGGGTTTCTAACTTGAAATGGTAAAAACCCATTTCCTTAACATTTTCTGTACACATACTGGAAACTAAGTTCATTTACATTTCAAATCTTCTTCTAAAATTTTTTGTAGTAAAGGGGGAATTTGTTTTTTTTCCAGCAATTTACAAGCACAAAGATTTTATTACCTTGGTATAAATATATAATATATTTAAAAATTATATATAAAATATATATATATATATAAATTAAAATATATATATAATTTTTAAAAAATATAATTATTTATTATAATATATATAAATATATATAAATAAAATATTATATATAATTATATAATTTATTATATATATATATAAATATAATATTTATTTAAATTAAATATATATAATATTTTAAAATATATAAATATATATATATTATATATATAAAATTTTACCAATGTTTTCTAAGTTTTAAAA
>NC_069400.1:118561630-118569130 GCF_026875155.1 Cherax quadricarinatus | reverse complement strand
TCATATTTTGTAACTTATTTATCCTCTTTTTCTTAAATATTATTACCTATAACTAAACCCCTTTCTATACAAAGTCAATCAAAGGGCTTTCCCCTTATCATTTACATCTGGGACCCCCCAAAATTACCTACCAACACCCTCTCTAAAAGTTTCTTTCCCACTTTAGCATTCAGGTCCCCCACCACAATTACTCTCTCACTTGGTTCAAAGTCTCCTATACATTCACTTAACATTTCCCAAAATCTCTCTCTCTCCTCTGCACTCCTCTCTTCTCCAGGTGCATACACGCTTATTATGACCCACTTCTCGCATCCAACCTTTACTTTAATCCACAAAATTTTCTTGCATTTACACATTCATATTCTCTTTTCTCCTTCCATAACTGATCATTCAACATTAAATGCTACCCCTTCCTTTGCTCTAACTCTCTCAGATACTCCAGATTTAATCCATTTATTTCCCCCCACCGAAACTCCCCTACCCCCTTCAGCTTTGTTTCGCTTAGGGCCAGGACATCCAACTTCTTTTCATTCATAACATCAGCAATCATCTTTTTCTTGTCATCCGCACTACATCCACGCACATTTAAGCATCCCAGTTTTATAAAGTTTTTCTTCTTCTCTTTTTTAGTAAATGTCTACAGGAGAAGGGGTTACTAGCCCATTGTTCCCGGCATTTTAGTCGCCTCATACGACACGCATGGCTTACGGAGGAAAGATTCTTTTCCACTTCCCCATGGACAATAGAAGAAATAAAGAGGAACAAGAGCTATGTAGAAAAAGGAGAAAAACCTAGATGTATGTATATATGTTTATGCAGCATATGGGAATCTTTATTCAGGAAACGTTTCGCCACACAATGGCTTCATCAGTCCAATACAAAGAGGAAGGTGTAAGGAGAGGAGGAGAATGAGGTAATCAGTCCCTCAACCTGGAGTCGATGTGTTCAGTCCATCAATCTTGTAGATTGTACAAGATTGATGGACTGAACACATCGACTCCAGGTTGAGGGACTGATTACCTCATTCTCCTCCTCTCCTTACACCTTCCTCTTTGTATTGGACTGATGAAGCCATTGTGTGGCGAAACGTTTCCTGAATAAAGATTCCCATATGCTGCATAAGTGTCTCAATCTTCAACTTGTCGGTTTTTCAAACCATTCATCACATGTATGTATATATATATGCATGTGCATGTCTGTGAAGTGTGACCAAAGTGTAAGTTGGAGAAGCAAGAAATCCCTGTTATCTAGCGTGTTTGAGACAGAAAAAGACACCTGCAATCCTACCATCATATATATATATATATATATATATATATATAATATATATATATATATATATATTATATATATATATATATATATATATATATATATATATATATATATTATAAAACAAGTCGGCCGTCTCCCACCGAAGCAGGGTGACCCAAAAAGAAAGAAAATCCCCAAAAAGAAAATACTTTCATCATCATTCAACACTTTCACCTCACTCACACATAATCTCTGTTTTTGCAGAGGTGCTCAGAATACAACAGTTTAGAAGCATATACGTATAAAGAGACAAACCATATCCCTCCAAAATGCCAATATCCCAAACCCCTCCTTTAGAGTGCAGACATTGTACTTCCCATTTCCAGGACTCAAGTCCGGCTATATAAAAAGAACCGGTTTCCCTGAATCCCTTTACTAAATATTACCCTGCTCACACTCCAACAGATCGTCAGGTCCCAAATACCATTCGTCTCCATTCACTCCTACCGAACACGCTCATGGACGCCTGCTGGAAGTCCAAGCCCCTCGCCCACAAAACCTCCCTTACCCCTTCCTTCCAACCTTTTCGAGGACGACCCCTACCACGCCTTCCTTCCCCTACAGATTTAAATGCTCTCCATGTCATTCTACTTTGATCCATTCTCTTTAAATGACCAAACCACCTCAACAACTCCTCTTCAGCCCTCTGACTAATACTTTTATTAACTCCACACCTTCTCCTAATTTCCACACTCCGAATTTTCTGCATAATATTTACACCACACATTGCCCTTAAACAGGACATCTTCACTGCCTCCAACCGCCTCCTCGCTGCTTCATTCACAACACAAGCTTCACACCCATATAAGAGTGTTGGTACCACTATACTTGCATACATTCCCTTCTTTGCCGCCATAGATAACGTTTTTTGTCTCCACATATACCTCAATGCACCACTCACCTTTTTTCCTCATCAATTCTATGATTAACCTCATCCTTCATAAATCCATCCGCCGACACGTCAACTCCCAAGTATCTGAAAACATTCACTTCTTCCATACTCCTCCTCCCCAATTTGATATCCAATTTTTCTTTATCTAAATCATTTGATGCTCTCATCACCTTACTCTTTTTTATGTTCACTTTCAACTTTCTACCTTTACACACACTTCCAAACTCATCCACTAACCTTTGCAATTTTTCTTTAGAATCTCCCATAAGCACAGTATCATCAGGAAAAACGCAACTGGGTCAATTCCCATTTTGTATTTGATTCCCCATAATTTAATCCCATGCCTCTCCCGAACATCCTAGCATTTACTTCTTTTACAACCCCATCTATAAATATATTAAACAACCATTGTGACATTACACATCCCTGTCTAAGACCAACTTTTACCGGGAAGTAGTCTCCCTCTCTTCTACACACCCTAACTTGAGCCTCACTATCCTCATAAAAACTCTTTACAGCATTTAGTAATTTACCACCTATTCCACATACTTGCAACATCTGCCACATTGCTCCCCTATCCACTCTATCATATGCCTTTTCTAAATCCATAAATGCAATAAAAACTTCCCTACCTTTATCTAAATACTGTTCACATATATGCTTCAATGTAAACACTTGATCCACACATCCCCTACCCACTCTGAAACCTCCTTGCTCATCCGCAATCCTGCATTCTGTCTTACCTCTAATTCTTTCACTTACAGCCCTACCGTACACTTTTCCTGGTATACTCAGTAAACTTATTCCTCTATAATTTTTACAATCTCTTTTGTCCCCCTTCCTTTTATATAAAGGGACTACACATGCTCTCCATCAATCCCTAGGTACCTTCCCCTCTTTCATACATTTAATAAACAAAAATACCAACCACTCCAACTCTATATCCCCCCTGCTTTTAACATTTCTGTCATGATCCCGTCAGTTCCAGCTGCTTTACCCCCTTTCATTCTACGTAATGCCTCACGCACCTCCCCAACACTCACATCCTGTTCTTCTTCACTCCTAAAGATGGTATACCTCCCTGGCCATCTACCATCTACCCAAAACCTCCATCTCCCCATCTACTACTCCCCTACTCTGTTTTTAACTAACACGTCCATACGTTCCCTAGGCTTTCTTAACTTGTTTAACTCACTCCAAAATTTTTCTTATTTTCATTAAAATTTCTTGACGGTGCCTCTCCCACTCTATCATCTGCTCTGCTTTTCACTCTCTCACCACTCTCTTTACCTTTCTTTTACTCTCCATATACTCTACTCTTCTTATAACACTTCTGCTTTGTAAAAACCTCTCACAAGCTAACTTTTTCTCTTCTTTCATACCCTTTACTTCATTCCACCAATCACTCCTCTTTCCTCCTGCACCCACTCTCCTATAACCACAAACTTCTGCCCCACATTCTAATACTGCAGTTTTAAAACTATTCCAACCCTCTTCAATCTCCCCACTACTCATACTTGCACCAGCCCACCTTTCTGCCAATAGTTGCTTATATCTCACCCGAACTTCCTCTTCCCTTAGCTTATACACTTTTACCTCCCTCTTACTTGTTGTTGCCATTTTCCTCTTTTCCCATCTACCTCTTACGCTAACTGTAGCTACAACTAAATAATGATCCGATATATCAGTTGCCCCTCTATAAACGTGTACATCCTGGAGCCTACCCATCAACCTTTTATCCACCACTACACAATTTAACAAGCTACTTTCATTACGTGTTATATCATACCTTGTATATTTATTTATTCTCTTCTTCATAAAATATGTATTACTTATTACCAAACCTCTTTCTACACATAGCTCAACTAAAGGCTCCCCATTTTCATTTACCCCTGGCACCCCAGATTTACCTACTACTCCCTCCACAACATTTTTACCCACTTTAGCATTGAAATCCCCAACCACCACTACTCTCACACTTGATTCAAAACTCCCCACGCATTCACTCAACATTTCCCCAAATCTCTCTCTCTACTCTTCACTTCTCTCTTCTCCAGGTGCATATACGCTTACTATAACCCACTTTTCACATCCAACCTTTATTTTACTCTATATAATCCTTGAATTAATACATTAATGTTCCCTCTTTTCCTTCCATATCTTATCCTTCAACATTATTGCTACTCCTTCTTTAGCTCTACCTCTATTTGAAACCCCTGACCTAATCCCATTTATTCTTCTCCACTGAAACTCTCCCACCCCCTTCAGCTTTGTTTCACTTAAAGCCAGGACATCCAGCTTCTTCTCATTCATAACATCCACAATCATCTCTTTCTTATCATCCGCACAACATCCACGCACATTCAGACTTCCCACTTTGACAATTGTCTTCTTCTTCTTATTCTTTTTAGTAATTATTACAGGAAAAGGGGTTACTAGCCCATTGTTCCCGGCATTTTTGTTTTCTTTTACAACACGCATGGCTTACGGAGGAAAGATTCTTATTCCACTTCCCCTTGGATATAAAAGGAAAAGTAATAAAACCAAGAACTCTTAAGATAAAATCAAAGAAAACTCCTGAAGCCGCAAACTTCTGCTGAACACTCTAAGACTACATTCTTAAACTTACCCCATACATCTTCTACCCCTTTGCCTATACTCACACTAGTCCACATATCCTCCAACAGTTGTTTATATCTTTCCCTAACTGCCTCCTCCTTTAGTTAATAAACCTTCACCTCTCTCTTACTTGCTGCTTCTATTTTCCTTGTATCCCATCTACCTTTTATTCTCACTGTAGCTACAACTAAAAAGTGATCTGATATATCTGATATATATCTATATATCTATAAACATGTACATCTTGAAGTCTACCCAACAGTCTTTTATCTACCAATACATAGTCCAACAGATTACTGTCAATACACCTTACATTATATCTTGTATACTTATTGATCCTCTTTATCTTAAAATATGTGTTACCTATAACCAAACCCCTTTCTATTCAAAGTTCAATCAAATGCTCCCACATTATCATTTACACCTGGCATCCCAAACTTACGTACCTCACCCTCTCCAAACGCTTCTCCTACTTTAGCATTTAGGTCCCCTGCCATAATTACTCTCTCACTTGGTTCAAAAGTTCCTACACACTCGCTTAACGTCTCCCAAAATCTCTCTCTCTCCTCTACACTCCTCTCTTTTCCAGGTGCATACACACTTATTATTATCCACTTTTCTCATCCGACCCTTATTTTAATCCACATAATCCTTGAATTTATACATTAATATTCCCTCTTCTCTCTCCATAACTGATCCTTCAACATTATTGCTACCACTTCTTTAGCTTTAATTCTCTCAGATACTCCTGACTTAATCCCATTTATTTTTCCCCACTGAAACTCACCTACACCTTTCAGCTTTGTTTCGCTTAGGGCTAGAACATCCAACTTCTTTTCATTCATAACATTAGCAATAATTTCTTTCTTATCATTCGCACTATATCCACGCGCATTCAAACTTCCCAATTTTATAAAGCTTTTCTTTTCCTGTTTTTAGTAGTTTATACAGGAGAAGGAGTTACTAGCCCATTGCTCTCGGCATTTAGTCGCCTCATACGACACGCATAGCTTACGGAGGAAGAATTCTGTTCCAATTTCCAATGGATATAAGCAGAAATAAACAGGAACAAGTACTAGGGAGAAAAATGGAAGAAAACCCAGAGGGGTAGTGTGTAGTGTGACCTAAGTGTTGGTAGAAGTAGCAAGACATAACTGCAACCTTGCATTTTTCTGAGACAGAAGAAGACACCAACAATGCTACCATCATGCAAAACAATTACAAGCTTGTGTTGCACACTCATTTGGGAGGACAGTAGTACCTCCCAGGGTGGTTGCTGTCTACCAACCTACTACCTACAATAAATATATATAATATATATATATATATATATATATATATAATATAATATAATATATATATATAATATATATATATATATATATATATATATAATATATATTTTTTTTTTTTTTTTTCAACAAGTCGGCCGTCTCCCACCGAGGCAGGGTGACTAAAAAAAGAAAGAAAACAATTTTCTTCTTATTCTTTTTAGTAATCTTTACAGGAAAAGGGGTTACTAGCCCATTGTTCCCGGCATTTTAGTTGACTTTTACAACACGCATGGCTTACGGAGGAAAGATTCTTATTCCACTTCCCCATGGATATAAAAGGAAAAGTAATAAGACCAAGAACTATTAAGATAAAATCAAAGAAAACTCAGATGAGTGTGTATAAATGAATGTGTACATGTATGTGTAGTGTGACCTAAGTGTAAGTAGAAGTAGCAAGACATGCCTGTAATCTTGCATATTTATGAGACAGACAAAAGACATCAGCAATCCTACCATCATGCAAAGCAATTACAAGCTTGTGTTGCACACTCATTTGGGAGGACAGTAGTACCTCCCAGGGTGGTTGCTGTCTACCAACCTACTACCTACAATAAATATATATGTATATATATATATATATATATATATATATAATATATATATATATATATTATATATATATATATATATATATATATATATATATAATATATATGTCGTGCCGAATATGTAAAACTGGTCAATTAGCAAGAACTCATTTAAAATTAAGTCCTTTCTAAAATTTTCTCTTATACGTTTAAAGATATATATTTTTTATTAATGTTAATGTAAAACTATTTTAATTTTGCTCCAAAAGAATCTTAGAAAACTTACCTAACCTTATTATAAGAAGAACAATTTATTTAAGTCTAACCCAACTAAATATATTTTAGATTTGTTTACAATAATTTAATACTAAACAAACATAGTGAAATATATTTTTTTCCTTAGGTTCAGAATTATTTTGGCGAAATTATTACATACACAAATTTTCGCTTGTCCTATATGGCAAGATGAGCGTTGCTATTTAAGCCAAGATCGCAAGTTCTGCCTATTCGGCACGACATATATAATATATATAAATTATATATATTACTATATATGGAATATATATAATAAATAAAAATATAAATATATATATATATATATATATATATATATATATATATATATATATATATATATATATATAATATAGGTAGGTAGCCATCTCTATAACTGGACTGGGGACCCTCATCCTTAGAGAAGACAATAAACGTACCTCTGGGAAAACTCAAGGTTCTCCCCGGAGCTGTTTGAATATTGTCTTCTCCTACCACCCCCTATACTTTGTATTCTATGGGAAAATTTATTAGTAGGCAG
>NC_069400.1:118554130-118559130 GCF_026875155.1 Cherax quadricarinatus | reverse complement strand
CATAAAGGCACCCAGGAAGGTATTTTCCGTGGAGAAATGACGGTCGATGAGGACGAAGCGGTTGAGGTTTAACCAGTGCTAGGATTGTACCACCCCTCAGGGAAGGTTCCTTGATGTTAGCGAGGGGCTCTTGATTTAGGGAATTGGATCTGTGCTCCAGTTCCCCGAACTAAGCCTGAATGCCTTCCACATCCCCACCCCCAGGCGCTGTATAATCGTACGAGTTTAACGCTTCCCCTTGGTTATAATAATAATAACAAGCAGTCATAAAAGTATTAACTTTTTTAAAATTATAATACAAAAAGTAATTAATCTAATTTAACACGAGACTCAATGCTATAAAATTATGAAATTTTAAAATAATTACATAACTTTTATTGCATAGAAGACAAATAAAACTTAACTGTGATAAATAAAATAATTTTAATACTGTGTTTAACTTTTTTTAATTGTATATAGCAATAATCCACTATTAATATCGTAATTAAAGCTTCAAGCATAAAAATTAATCTGTAATCAAAATTATAACTTCATAATCTTGGTTTGCTTGTATCAAGCGTCGTGGAAAATGCTATGAGCTATCCTCCAGGTGTTTACACACCGAGGGCTGCGTATTTCTCAGTGTATATGCAATTTAACATAGGATATGCAGTATACACCGAGGGGTAGATACCTCAGTTTACACACAGAGTTTACAGCTTATATGTTCACCACATATGGAAGGGTATATCAGACTGTCAGCTGCACTCGCTCACCTCTGTTGCTCCTGTTATCCTCCTCATAACGTCCTCTTCCTATACTCCCTTCAATTAAGCGAGGGCTCTTGCTCTTGCTGTAGGTTTCCTTTCAGCCCCATCAAGCCTAATAATCTCCCATTTCCCAGGTGCTGCATGACTCTTATGGGTTTAGCTTTTTTTGTGAATATATATTATTTTCCTCCTTCATCCTGCCTATCTTGTTTTCTTGCCCTCTCCACACACTAATAATAATATATTATTATTAATAATATAGTCTTGTTGTTTATACGGATGTTTTCTTGTAGAACCGTTGAATTCGTAGAGGTCTCCTATGCCTGGGGAAAAGGAATCATTTAGATTTATTCCAAGTGGAAAATAGATTCGGTCACCTGGATTAAGAGCACTTCCCCGGCATGAAGGCACCCCACCCTCTGAAGAGGACATCAGTAAAAACTGACATCTTTCTCAAAGAGCCTCTCCACTACCTCTCACCCCAGCCACCATAACTTTATTCTCCTCTTACGATAATCGATGAACCTTCAGTGGCCTGTCCTCCTCTTTCCCCTCCCACCCATTATTCCTTCCCTCCGTCTACCTATTCCTCGCAATTTCCTGGTGAGAACCCACATATTTCTCACTTTTGTAATTTGGCTGTTTGGGCAGAAGGTGTGGCTGGCCATCACGTACAGTCTACAGCACCGGTCGATGTAACCTGAGAAGCTGATGGTATTGCCTGGTAAAACTGTCATCTCACTCTAAAGGAAGGTGAGACGAGGGAGGGAAAAGAGAAGAAAAGGGAGGGAGAAAGGAAAGGTCGGAGGGAGCAAAGAAAGGTAATGTGCGAGTGTGTTTACATATTCCTTGAATTTATATAATAATATATATATATATATATATATATATATATATATATATAATATATATATATATATATATATAATATATATATATACAAACACACACACACACACACATGCACACACAGTCACAGATTTCAACCTTCGTAAGTCTCCCATTAAACAAACAAGCCTCGACTACACGCAGTGGTTGTTTCCATTTGAATAACATTGTATTCCTTTGCAATTGGCAGCCAGAGCAAGAGTTATCGCCTATCACAACACACCTTCCTCGGTGAATACGTAAGTTACCTGGCTCCGACTCAACCTTCAATCGGACTTTTCTCTAGTGTACACAAGAAATTTTAACGCTGAGATTGGAGGAGGAACGCTGTGTTTAATTCTCCATTTGTATGTTTTATTATCTATGTTTCTTGATGTTTGTTGACAACTTTAATATTCTTATTTTTAACAAAAATTATTATTATTATTATTATTAACGATACGAATATTAAAATTATTATCTTTCCTGAGAGTCATTCCAGGCAGTTGGATGGTTTACGGTGGGTCTATAAAAATATTTAAATGTACTCGTATAGTTATGAGTGTGTCAACTGTCCTGCTTTATATGTGACTACGTGAATTAATATGATGTTACAGGTTTTCTTTGTGTTTTTCTTTACTACATTAGCGTAGCGACCTATGTAGCCACTGATCAATTAACGCATTGTGATGTATCTTATCCCTGCCCGTTTTGTCTTGGGTCATCTTATATTTAAGGACATACGAGCGTAATACTTAAGGTATACAGTAGGCCTACTGGCCAATGCTCGCCAGGTCTAATTCACACCCACCCCGATCTGTACTTACAGTTTTTCAAAAGATTTTGCCTCAGTGATGCTACCTAGAGGTTTATTCCACTCTCATATAATAACTATTGTCAAACTAATCTTTTCCTATATCGTTTATAAATCTAAATTTATCGAACTTGTCTTGGCTAGACATTTTCAACACACTATTTATATCATCTTTTATATTCCTGTTTTTCATTTACACCCTTCAGTAATATCTCTCCAGAGTCGTTTAATAAATTAATTTCTCCTGTGTTTGGAATAGGCCATCTTGAGAGATGGTAATTCTCAAGTGTCAATAACTCCATCTCAGCTAAATCGAAACCTTTGAAGCTCATATAGCTGATGAACCTTTAATGGAATACTTGACAATATTGTTGTTGCCCTGCTGAAGTATCCTAGAGCACGTTGACACATTTCAACACCGTCCAGTGTGATAGAATATTACAGGGAAACATAGATAGCTTTTGTTTCCACTCCGAAACTTTCATGTGGAATTTCAAGCACATTGCCGATGTTTTCATTGTTGGTAAAACAAAACTCCCCATACCTTGTATAAGTACAGACCTTACCTTTCCACCCTAGTTTGATCCCTTGTTATATCTTGCTTTGTTCACTCACTGTCATCTCCCTTCTGTCTCCTGTGTTGTCCTCTGTCCTGTGTCCACCTTAACAGTCCCTTGCTCTATCCATCCCCCTTCTTGCTGTCGTTTGCTTTCCCCTGCCCTAGCAATCTCCTTCTGTTCTTTGTCGTCTCTCATCTGTCTAGCCCTCTGCTGTCCTCTGTACAACCCTGTTGTCTTTGTCCTCTGTCCAGTGATGTTCTCCGCCCTGCGTCCACACGCTGTTGTCCTCTGCCTTTCCCCTTTCCCATCCCCTCCTTCTCCCTGCTACCTGGTACCTGCTTCCACTGCCCGTCCACCATCAGAGTGCCACAGCAGTTACCGCTTTCCCAAACGACTGCCAGTAATTGGCCATCGTCTCCAGGGATGCCTCTCTCTCTATCAGTCTCGTTGATAAGGTCGTCTCTCTCAGGCTCATCCTAAATTGTGTAATTATCATTTCTGCTCTCTCTTGCGTGTTTGACCCTCCAAGGCGGAGGAGGGGGGTTCCTTGATGCTGGTGAAGGGAAGGAGTACTTAAAAATATTAGAAAATAAAGAGAAGCAGCGGCAGGAATTTAGATTCGACCCCTCGAGACCGAAAGTCATAAACTCGCTTGAGTACACACACACTGGAGCTGTAACTCGACCCTTGCAACCACATATAGGTGAGTACACGCCCACCCACCCACACACACACACACACACACACACACACACCACACACACACACACACACACACACACACACACACACACACACACACACACACACACACACACACACACACACACACACACACACACACACACACACACAGAGTTAAACTACAGACCAGTGTCACTCTCATGTATAGCATGCAAAATCACGGAGAAGATTATCAGAAGAAGAGTGGTGGAGCACCTAGAAAGAAATGAGCTTATGCACGAAGGGAAGGGAAATCTTGTGTCACAAACCTACTGGAGTTTTAGTACAAGTTAATGGAAGTAAGACAAGAGAGAGAGGGGTGGGTAGACTGAATTTTCTTGGACTGTAAGAAGGCATTCGACACAGTTCCACACAAGAGATTATTGCAAAAGCTGGAGGACCAGGCAGGTATAACTGGAAAGGTGCTACAATGGATTAGAGAATACCTGACAGGAAGGCAAAAACGAGTCATGGCACTTGATGAGGTGTCAGAGCGGGTGCTTGTGATGAGTGGGGTTCCACAGGAGTCAGTTTTAGAACCAGTGCTGTTTCTGGTATATGTGATTGACATTACAGAAGTGTCGCTGATTGCAGACGATGTGAAGCTGAGTACAATTCAATCGGATGAGGATCAGGAAGGACCACAAAGGGATTCGAACAGGCTGCAAGCCTGGTCCGGCAACTGGCCTGTGGAGTTTAACCCCACCAAGTGCAAAGTTATGAAGATTGGGGAAGGGCAAGGAAGACCGCAGACAGAGTACAGGCTAGGCGGCCACAGACTGAAAACCTCACTCAAGGAAAAGGATCTAGGGGTGAGTATAATACCGAGCGCATCTCTTGAAGCGCACATCAACCAAATAAACTGCTGCAGAATATGGGTGTTACGCAGTGTGCTACAGTAAAATTTATATAACAAATAACGCTCCATATGTCATTTCTGGGTTTGAACTGAATCCGAACGCGTATTATTCCCGGCCAGTTTAGAGTGGCCAGGAGACAGGAGCAGATGAGAGGTGTGTTTAGTTCAGTACCAGACGGGTGGTCACTGGGTGAAGTCATCATATATGGGAGGGTTTGAATAGGTAATTTTGGTAAGTGTTTTAGTGTATACTATAGGCGTTTGTGTTTAAGTGCTCTCATGTTTATTTATAAAGCACTAGTATGCAGGGGCCTGTGTTTTGGAGAGTATTTAACGATTCCTCTGTAGGCTATGTAGCCTGCAGAAAGGGGGGGGGGAGGTGTCATGAAGCCTCCTTGTTCATAAATGTTCATTTATTTTGTTTAACT
>NC_069400.1:118546630-118549130 GCF_026875155.1 Cherax quadricarinatus | reverse complement strand
ACGAACTGAATACAAACAGAAATATGACCCTGGCAGAAGGCGAGGCAAAATGGAAAGGAAGATAAACAAAGCAGAAGAAGAACTAAACCCAATAATTAAACGTACTAATACATGGAAAAAACAACTATTCTCTCCAACTCCCCAGGCATAACCCCCCCCATCATCATATGTTTTTATCATCCACCACGAGTGTCAATGAAACAACGCCATCATTCAACCCCTTTAACCTCCCACCACCGCCCACTCGCCCACCCATTCCCAAACACACACACACGTAGCGTTGCAAAAAAAAAAAAAAAATGGACCAGATGATCAAATACATAACAACAGATTTGTGGAAAGGTGTCGTAAACCACCAGTGACTGAAACAACAAGTGACTGTCATAATATACAACCAGAGACTGTACCAATAAAGAACCAGTGACTAACAATAAACAAACAGTGACTGTAACAGTAATTACACACACACACACACACACACACACACACACATACACACACCAAACACACACACACACACACATACACACAAACACGCACATACACACACACACACAGGGAAATGTCCTACGAAGAAAGGTTGAGGGAAATCGGCCTGACGACGCTGGAGGACAGGAGGGTCAGGGAAGACATGATAGCAACATACAAAATACTGCGTGGAATAGATAAGGTGGACAGAGAAAGGATGTTCCAGAGAGGGGACAGATAAACAATGGGTCACAACTGGAAGCTGAAGACTCAGACGAGTCAAGGGGATGTTAGGAAGTACTTCTTCAGTCATACAGTTGTCAGGAAGTGGAATAGTCTAGCAAGTGATGTAGTGGAGGCAGGAACCATACATAGCTTTAAGACGAGGTATGACAAAGCTCAGGGAGCAGAGAGAGAGAGAGAGGACCTAGCAGCGATCAGTGAAGAGGCAGGGCCAGAAGCTGAGTATCGACCCCTGCAACCACAATTAGGTGAGTACACACACACACACACACACACACACACACACACACACACACACAACAACACACACACAACACCACACACACACACAACACAAACACACACACAAACCACACACAACAAACACACACACACACACACACACACACGCACACACACACGCACACACACACACACACACACACACACACACACACACACACTCAAACACACATATACACACGCAGAAGCTGGATAATTAGGCGCGTATAACCGGAAGGGCACAGCAATGGATAAGAGAATACCTGACAGGGAGGCAACAACGAGTCATGGTACGTGATGAGGTATCAAAACGGGCACCTGTGACGAACGGGGTCTCACAGGGGTCAGTCCTAGGACCAATGTTATTTTTGGTATATGAGAATGACATGATGGAATGGATAGACCCAGAAGTGTCCCTGTTCGCAGATGATGTGAAGTTAATGAGGAGAATTAAATCAGATGAGGATCAGGCAGGACTACAAAGAGACCTGGACAGGCTGGACACGTGGTCCAGCAACTGGCTCCTCGAATTTAATCCCGCCAAATTCAAAGCCATGAAGATCGGGGAAGGGCAAAGAAGACCATAGAGTATAGGCTAGGTGGCCAAAGACTGCAAACCTCACTCAAGCGAGGTTTGCAGTCTCCGGAAACACACATGAACCAGATAACTGCTGCAGCATACGGGCGCCTGGTAAACCTGAGAATAGCGTTCCGATACCTTAGTAAGGAATCGTTCAAGACTGTACACCGTGTACGTCAGGCCCATACTGGAGTATGCAGCACCTGTTTGGAACCCACACCTGGTCAAGCAAACAATAAATTAAAGAAAGTGCAAAGCTTTGCAACAAGGTTAGCTCCAGGCCGATTTCCCTTAACCTTAAGAAAGGTTAAGGGAAATCGGCCTGACAACACTGGAGGACAGGAGGGTTAAAGGAGAAATGATAACGATATACAAAATACTGCGTGGAATAGTTAAGGTGGACAGAGACAGGATGTTCCAGAGCATGGGACACAGAAACAAGGGGTCACAATTGGAAGTTGAAGATTCAGATGAGGTATGATAAAGTTCATGGAGCAGGGAGAGAGAGGACCTAGTAGCAATCAGTGAAGAGGCGGGCCAGGAGCTGAGTCTCGATCCCTGGAACCACAATTAGGTGAGCAATAGGGAGCACACACACACACACACAACACACATACACACACACACACACACACACACACACACAACAACACACACACACACCACATACACACACACCACACACACACATCACACACACACACACACACACACACACACACACACAACACACACACACACACACACACACACATACACACACACACACATCACCACACACACACACACATTTCACTGAACCACATACACACACACACATACCACACAAGATTACACCACAACACAGAACACATCACACCCTACACCACACACATACACCACACATCCACACACGCACACACATAGCCACACCCACACACTATCACACACTACATACAACACACAAAC
>NC_069400.1:118539130-118541630 GCF_026875155.1 Cherax quadricarinatus | reverse complement strand
AATTTCAGGATTAGCTGTCAAACATAATGACAGTAGTGAGTAGTGAGGTTAATGGCTTCTGCAAATATTCCTTCGTGACTCGAACTGTGTCAATATATTCAGATAATAATATATTATTTGAGTCCTATAGCACCTGAGGAATGGGACTTAATAAGGTTTGTTCCTGTGAAAGGGAAAGGGAAAAGGGAGCTTCAGTTTATCAGATCAAGAACCCTTCACCAGCATCACGGCACTGTGAAAGGCCAGGTATTCAGAATATACATTCGTATGTTAGCACAAAGACGGGAAGAGCTGAAAGAAATCCGGTGAGACTTGTGCGTGGAAAAAGTAATTATATTCTCTGTGTAGCTTTGTGGAAACATATGAAGGCGTGTGAGCCAATCTGGATACGTATTGTGTGACATGTGATGGAGAGTGGTCCAGATTGGACATGTTCCTTGTGATATGTGATGGAGTGTGGTCCAGTTTGGACACGTACCTTGTGACATGTGATGGAGTGTGGTCCAGACTGGACACGTACCTTGTGATACGTGATGGAGTGTGCTCCAGTTAGGATATGTATTGTGTGATATATGATGACATGTGGTCCAGATTGGATATGTATTTTGTGATACGTGATGACACATGGTCCAGTTTGGATACGTATTGTGTGACATGGTACAGTCGTCCTGAGGACCTGTGTTTAAGATACAGTAATTTTGATGAACTGTGTTGAAGATATAGTCATCCGTTGAATTGTGTTGAAAGTAAAGTCAACCGGTGGACCTGTATTGAAAATACAGTCATCCTGCGAACCTATGTTGAAGATACTTTCAATCTGAGGTCTCGTGCCACAACTCTGGTTAGACTTCCTGAACTCTACGGTTCGGCCCTTCCACATTTCACTATACATGTTCAGTTTCCATACACTTATATAATTTTAGTGATGCTGTTGCCAAGTTTTGTGGTACTGATACATTTATTATTATTATTATTATTATTATTATTATTATTATTATTATTATTATTATTATTATTATTATTGTTATTACTATTGTTGCTGTTGCTGTTATTATTATTATTATTATTTTATTATTATTATTATTATTATTATTATATTATTATCATTATTATTATTATTTTATTATTATAAAAGTTACTAAAGAAATGATGACTTTGTTATTATTACTACTGCTACTACTACCACCATCACTAATAATAATAATAATAATAATAATAATAATAATAATAATAATAATAATAATAATATTAATAATAATAATAATCAAATGAAGTACTAAACACGAAAGGGACAAACAGCTAAGATATTAAATTAGATCTATGCTACGATTTCCAGTTTCACTGTGCAGGGTTGGTACACTCAGGTGCTCATGAACGTAACAAAGGTGCGCAGCTCAATGGGTCATCACATGAAAATGTCTGTTGATGTAATCCATTTCAAAACCACCAGAATTTGCCACCTCAGGTCTTAAAGGTAAGTGAAAAGTCTGTGTGACCCGTGCCCATGGACTTATACAGAGGACCTCTCGTGAGCAAAGAGGAATTAACAGTCTAGAGTCTACGGTGCGCCAAAGCCGAGTTTCGACAGTGACTGAAGGGCTGGGAAATAGACCTCAGTAGGAGATTGACCTCAAGCAGTCGACAGAAGAGGTTGGAAAAATAAAAGGATGAAAAAACGCCTTTCAAAAAAAAAAACTATGAAAATCAAAACAAAGTGCAGAGCAAGCTTTTGTTGTGGCAACGTTTCGCTCGGTATAGGAAAAAGCACATCATTTAGTTGACAATTATAAGATAAATGAATTTTTGAGTGTATCTCCAGATTGTATAGGTTAGCGAAGGAATTCTAATGATAAATTATTAATGCTTTCTTTAAAGATATAACTATGACCAGAGAGGTCTGATAAAGACACACTTTGACATACATATTCCTGCACTTTTGCACCACTGGTCAGATTAGGCGCGGAGTGCAGAATAAACTAGCCTTTCAGGTTTTATGCACCCATGATAAAGCGCTAAACAGGGCAAACTTTGCTCCAATAAAGGCTTGCATGCAGTGTTTGCCTTGGTCTTTAAGATCAAAGAGCATATCCCACCCTAAGTTGCTTAGACCACTAATGACACTGAAGTAGATATAATATTACTTAAGTCCTCAGCAAGACGCATCGTTGACTTCAAGAGAAAACACATCGTAGACACACACACACACACACACACAACACACACACACACACACACACACACACACACACACACAGACCTTGAATCCAACGAGTGAGAGAACTTATTTGTCTGCCTTATTGCCTGCTTGCCTGCCTACCTGATTGCATGCATGCCTGCTTGCTTGTCTGCCTGTCTGCCTTCATTCAGGACAGCCTGACAAGGCGAAATCATGAGTACTCTTAGTTAATTAGTGGAATTAAGCGTGGCGTTGTAGTTCCCAATATTCTGGCTTCATCCTGGCTGTAACTAGCTGAGTTGAGCACAATACTGAAGCCCCAGG
>NC_069400.1:118514130-118534130 GCF_026875155.1 Cherax quadricarinatus | reverse complement strand
GGTTGTTTAAATATTTATAGAGGGGGTTGTAAGAAAGTAAATGCGAGGTCTTGGCAAGGGGCGTGATTAAAAGATAAAGAATCACACACAAAGGGGGAGTTGTCACAGCTGCTCTTTGCTGTGACACTGTGTTTTTGGGGAAATTTGAAGAGAAGTTGCGAATTGGGGGTTTTAATTTGGTAGGGTGTGCAAAAAAAGAAAATTAAAGGTAAACAGGAAAGAGAAGGTTATGAGGATAAAAAAAAGATTAGGTGTAAAAATTTAAATATCAGTTTTGGGGGGGAAGGTATGGAGGGGTGAATGTATTCAGTATTTGGGAGTGGACGTTCAGGATGGGTCATGAAAGAGGGTAATCATAGAACTGATAGGGAAAAAAAAGGGGGTGGGGCCTTTAGATTGTGGGGAACAAAAACTTTGTCCTTTTAGGCAAAGAGGGAAAGTATGAGAGTATAGTTTTTTACAACGTCTTAATGGGGGTTTAAGCGGGGGTGAGAATGTTTCAGCGAGGGGAAAAGGGTGGAGGCAGTGGAGATGTCATGTCTGAGGGCAATGTGGGGTGAATATAAAGGAGAATTCGTAATTTGGAAGTTAGGAGGGGGTGCGGGTTACCCAAAATGTTTTCCAGGGCTGAGGGAAGGGGTTTTTGAGGTGGTTTTGGGCATGTAGAGAGAATGGAGCGAAAAGAATGACTTCAAGAGTATCTCTGTGGAAGGAAGGCGGGGTAGGGGTCGGCCTAGGAAGGTTGGAGGGAGGGGAAAAGGGGGTTTTGTGTGCGAGGGCTTGGACTTCCAGCGGGCAGCGTGAGCGTGTTTGATAGGAGTGAATGGAGACAAATGGTTTTTAATACTTGACGTGCTGTTGGATTTGTGAGCAAAGTAACATTTATAAAGGGGTTTCCGGGGAAACCGGCAGGCCGGACTTGAGTCCTGGAGATGGGAAGTACAGTGCCTGCACTCTGAAGGAGGGGTGTTAATGTTGCAGTTTAAAAACTGTAAGTGTAAACACCCCTTCTGGCAAGACAGTGATGGAGTGAATGATGGTGAAATTTTTTCTTTTTCGGGCCATCCTGCCTTGGTGGGAATCGGCCAGTGTGATAATAAAAAAAAAAAAAAAAAAATATATATATATTTTAATATATATATATATATATATATATATATTATATAATATATATATATATATATAATATATATATAATATATATATATATATATATATACAATATAAAACATCATGTAAGTATATGTACAAAGCAAGTTTTGTTTGCAGAAAACAGACACAGTGAGAACTGTGGACGACGAGACTTAAGGTAATTATGACAAAGTGGCTGCAACTTTAGTGGGTTTCCTTGTGACTTGTTGGGTTGAACCAAGGTGGGTCCTCATTTTGTTATAATCTTAGCATTTGTTTCGCTGGTCGGGTGTATGACATACGCCGAATCAAATATAACGTACTCTTAGCATGCCACATAGAGATGATAAGATGTCCAGTTTTTGGGGTACCCCGCTCCTGGAGTTGATGTGTTGTACACATATATATATTATGGTTTCTGTCTTCATATCTGTGTTCTGAGGTACTGTAGGTCTTAACAGGCACGTAAGTTCCCTCGTCTTCAAATAACATGTTCATTTTTCCACTATAATCTACCTTATCCATAACTACTATCGCATTTGCTTTGTATCGTAAATGAAGTCTATAACTTAACAAAATTTCGAGGACAGTTGTGTCGTATAGAAACAAAGCAAATGCGATAGCAATTATAGACAAGGTAGATTATAGTGGAAAAATGAACATGTTATTAGAAGACGGGGGAACATAAGTGCCCCTTAATCAATATTTCCAACCATTCGTTTGCATGACCGTTCAGATGTATTAGTCAATATTACCAGCCATGTGTCTGCATGGCAGGTGACGTGTTTTAGCCAATATTACCACTCATGCGTTTACCTGACAGGTGACGTGTTTTAGTCAATATTACCAGCCATTTGTTTACCTGAATGGATTTAAGCATGTCAGCCAATAGTGTTTTCATCACAATGTTCATTTATTATTTACAATAGAAATCATGGCCATGATCCAGAATTAAATGTTTGGTCATGTATAATGGCGGAACAAGAAAGAGGAAGCAATACTTTGTCAATTCTGTAATCAATACTCTAATCATTCTCCATTTAATATTACATACCTATGTAAATACAAAAATAACAGTACTGCGATTGGACGAGACTCGAACCCAAGGCTTTAGTCAGCCTGCCAGGAAACCACCTAAACCCTCGGGGCTCTAGAAAACTACACCGCCATGGCAGATAACGTTATCTGCCATAGCGGCGCAGAGCTCTATAGCGTCAAGAGTTTACCTCGCTTCCTTGGAAGCTGCGTAAAGTCTAAAGTTCGAATCACGGCTAATCGTAGTATAGTTCATCACCTTAAAATCATTGTTTCCGTGGTTTCATTGATATTCACTATATGTACATACAACCCAGTGTAAGAAAAGGGATGAGTGTCTGTAATTTTGTAAACCAGTAACATAAAAAGTATTTCTTATATATTCAGAAAAGAGTTAAATTGTACTTGTATAAATAAAAGCAACGAGCATTATATTAATAAAACAAGACTAATTTTTCTCTAGTTTAGTTAAGGCATGACTAGTTGTATTTCCATTAGATATAAGTGATAGCAATTTTTATTGTTTTAAAAACTCGCCATTTTTTTCATAGTCTCCCCCCTTCCTCTCCCTTTTCCCAATCTCACTACTTTTTTCTCTTCCTCTCTCTTCCTCTCTTTCCTCTCTCCCCTCCCCCTCCCTCTCCCCTTCTCTCTCCCCCTCTCCCTCTTCCTCCTTTCTGTCTTCTTTCCTCTTCTCTCTCTCCCCCCCTCTTCCCTTTTTCCACCCTTCCCCCCCTCCTCACCTTTTCCCTCTCTCTCTCACTTTCCCCCCCCCTTTTCCCCTCCTTCTAACCCCTCCCCTTCCCCTCATTTTTTTCCCTCTCCCCCCTCTCTCCTCTCCCCCCTTTTTTCCTTTTTTAAAACTTTCTTTTTTTACTAAAAAAAAAAAAAAAAAAAAAGGGGTTGGATTTCCGCAGGAATCGGGAAATAGATACAATGGTACTGGTAGGGGGGAATGGAGGGAGAAGCAGGGGAAAAGGATGGGGCAAGAAGGGGGAGAGAAAATTGGAGAGCTTTCTAAAAAAAATGGAAAAAGGGAGCTCTCTGTGAAAGGGAAAAAAGGGGTTGGGAAAGGGGAAAGAAAATTGGGAGGCCCAAGTCAAAAACGCAGTACCAGGGAAAAGGGCCCCAGAATTTGGGGTAAACGGGCCCTGAAGCAAGCCCTCGGGGGTAGGACCAAGAAGAAAAACACCATACGAACTGAGGGGCCCTAAAACAAAAGGGAAAGGAAAAAGAAATATGCTAAGGTCCTATAAACCCTGCAAAAAAGGGGCCAGGGAGGGGAAAGGGGAAAACAATGGGGGGCAGATGGAGAGGGAGAGGGGGTCGAATCCCGGGGGCAAAAACCATGCACCAAGAGCCACCGAAAAATAAAGGGGAAAAAAATTGACCACATACAGACAGAACCAGGGGTCAAAGAGGGAGAGGCAAGGGGAGGGGGAAAAGGGAAAAAAAATCTTGTTTATATCCATGGGCTTGGGAGAAGAGGAAAGGACACATACAGAAAAAACGGGCCGGAAAAAAGGAATTGAAAACCCAACACGGAAATGGGGGAAGAAGCCCATGGACAGATTGTAAATTTTCAGAGAATGGGGGGGAAACTTGAAGGGGAGAACCCGACCGATAAAGCTAAATTCTCGGGAAACAGAAACAGTCCGGAACGGGTTTCTCCAAAAAAAAAACCAGGGGTTGAGAAGCTGGGAAAGATACAAAAAGGGTGTTCCCAGACGAGACAAACACAAAAAAAAACAGCAGCGGGGAAGAACAAAAAAGGGGAAAGGAGCTAGGAAAGGAGACAAGGATGGAAACCAGCAGGGGCCCAGTCAAAAGAAACAGAGCACAAGACAAGCACACACACCTATCCTCAAAACCCCCAAAAACCTATCACCCCCTCTCAACACACAAAACAACCCATACCCCCCGCTTCCCCCCCAAACCCCCCAAACCCATAGAACCCACGGGTATGCTACCAGGTTCCCCCCCCCCAAACAGGCCCCCCCAAAACCCCACAGTTTTTGGGAAAGGAAACGAAGGAAATGGAACAAAACGCGGATGGAATAAAAAAACAAGTGGGAGGGGCACGAAAGATCAAAGAGGCAAAACCCAGACTCATAGCAATCCAAAAACCCAAGTTTACGGGAATGATAACAGATCCCAAACCTTTCCCAACGGGATACCAACCCCTGAGGAAAGACAGAAGGAACAGGGGGGGGGAGGAGGGCATTGCTGATCAAAAAAAAACCGATGGAATTTTGATGATTTGGAAAGAGAGGAGACAGGGGAAAAGAAAGTGTTTTTCATACCCCGGGAACCTTCACTCTGGGGTCCCAAGGTGAAAAATTTGCAGTGAAGTATAACCCCCACAGAACACCCGGAGGCCAAGGCAAGTAAACGATGGGCAATAGAGCGATGGTTGAAAAACAGGGGCTGCAGTGGCCAAAAAGAGCTCATACATGCAGGGCAAAGCCCCCAATAAAAGGGAGATTTTAAAACCGAAAAGGGAAAGATCAAATTGGGAGAACTTGGAGCCACATGGGGGCCCCAAGTTACATGGGGGGCTAAGTATGGAGGGGGAAACGGGGAAAAACTTCAGGTCCCAAAACACGAAGGGGACACAAAAGGGGAAAAGAAGGATAAAACCCACAAGACTGGAACTTAGAAATTCCCCTTTGAGTAGGGCAGAAATTGGGGACAAAACCTATAAAAGCCCCTTTGGGGGCCAGCGATCATGGGGTTTTAAACCCTTGGGATACACAGAAGCTACAAGTGGGGGGGGAAGCGGGAAAGGGCCGGGACGAATAAAAACCAAACTAGGGAAAGGGGGACAAACACAAAAAATGGGGAATTTCCTGAATGGGTTCAGTGGGAAGAGAACGGGCGGGGAAACCAGTTAATGAAAAGATGGAAAAATAGTCACAATTTTCAAGGAGGTTTTAGGAAGGTTTTTTCCCCCGGGTAACGGGAAAAAAGAAAAAAGCCAGGTTTAGCCCAGGTTTTCACTAAAAGATGCGGGAGGAAAAAAACCAAGTGTGCTGGGGAAGGGAAGAAATATAAAGGGCAAAGGACCCGGGAGAAAAAGGGAAGCGGTCGTAGAGCCAGAAACAAATATGAAAACAAAATAAGAAGGGGGGGCCCAACGTCAATAGGGGAAAAAAGCCCATAGCACAAAAGGCCAAATCTGACCCAAAGGGCGTTATAAACAGCCACACCCGGGGAAGAAAACAACAGTCAAGGCCCCAGGAAAATCAGCAAAGGGAAGGGGGAAAGGAGGAGAAACAAACAAGAAATAACATTTGAATTTTTGTGAGGAACCAACAAGAGATTCAAAGAAGTTTCCCCGGGGAGACAAAAGGGGACCCAGAAAGACGGAGGGTGGGGTCCCACCACCATGTGCGGGACACAGTAAACAAAACCCGAGGAAGAATGAAGGGGTTTTCTGAGGGAGCTAGATACCCAAAGGCAAGGGGGCCAGAAAAACATCTCTCCTTTGGGCCCTGGAGAGGGAGCAGAGGCGCTAGTTCCCCCAAAACCCCAACAATATCAATACATCTATCAAAACAGGGAGATTGCCTGAGGGAAAGGGAAGCCCAGAAAAAGTGATACCAATTTTTAAAAAAAAGGGAGACAGACATGAACACAAAAAACTACAGACCATTGCCCACTGACATGAAAAGGCTGCAAAAACCCGGAAAAGATTGCAGGAAAAAAATGGTGGAACACTAAAAAGGGAATGATCTCATCACCAGCAAAAAACAGGGTTTCAGAAAACGGGAAACCCTGTCCAAAAAACCACCAGATTTCATGACTGGTGAAAGAAATAAGACAAGGAGAGGGGGGTGGGTGTTGCTTTTTCCCTTAGACGGGCAAAAAGGGCCCTTTGACACAGTACCACTCAAGAGATTAGGGGAAAAAAGGGGGGAGGACCAAGCAAAAATAACGGGGAAAATGCATGAAAAGGGAAACGGGGAAAATACTTTTTCAGGAAGACAGCACGAAAAGGGGACGACCCATTTGCAGAGTGGACACCTGTGCCCAAAGGGGGGTCCCCCCGGGGGTCAGCCCCCTAGGACCAGTGCTGTTTCTGGTATTTTGTGAACGACAGGGGAAAGGGAAATTTAAAACTCCGAGGTGTCACTTTTTTGCAATGACGTAAATTGTTTAGAAGATTTCCCTTTCCCGATGGGAAGACCAGCAAAAATTTAAAAAGGGGATCGGGACGGGTTTTGCAGACCGGGGCCAGCAAGGGGGCCCCCCGGTTTCAATCCCACCAAGTAAAAAGTCATGGGGGATTGGGGAAAGGGAAAAGGGAAAGACCGCAAGGGAAAGTACAGTCGGGGGGTCAGGACAAACAAACATCACTCAAGGAAAAAGTTTCTTGGGGTGAAAATAACACCACACATCTCCTGAAGCGCATATCAACCAAAAAACTGCGCAGCATTTTGGGCCCCCTTTGCAAACCCGGGAACACATTCCGACAACTTAAAAAGGGAATCGTTCAGGACCCTGTCCCACCTTTGTACGTTATGCCCATTTTGGAGTATGGGGCACCATTTGGAACCCACACCTACCAAGCATGTAAAGAAACAAGGGGAAATGAAAAGGGTTTTGCAACAAGACTGGGCCCAAGCAAAGAGGAAATGTCCAATGAGGAAGGTTAAGGAAATCAACCGGACGACACGGGGAGGACGGGAAGAAAAGGGGACATGAAAACGATTTAAAAAAATACTGAGGGAATTGACAAGGTGGACAAAGACGGGAATTTTTCCAGAGACTGGACACATTTAAACAAGGGCCACAGTTGGAATTAAAAGACACAAAATGAATAAAAGGGGATGTTAGGAAGAAAATTTCTTCGCCACAAGTATCGGGAAAAGGGAATATTTGGGGGAACCCGATGTATTTGGGAAGTCCAGAATCCATACAACCCTTTGGGCAGGGGTACAAAAAGCCTTTTTTTTCAGGAGCGTGCCCTTTAGTACGACCAGTGAAAGGGGGGGGCCCAGGAGTTTCGGGACTCGACCCCTGCAACCTAAAACTGGGGAAGTACAACGGGGTGAGTACACACCCACAAAAACACAAAACACACAAACACCACCACCACACACACAAACACATACACACACCCACACAAGTATTAAAAATTTTAAAAGTTTTTAAAAATTTTTTAAAGAACTACTCTCAGTGTTAAGGGATCTCATTATTAAACGGAAACCAAAAAGGGAAAATTGTTTTTTTCGGGACATAAAACAACTGGGCGTGCTCACACACACAAAACCCCCGCAACAAACCCCACACAACCCCCGGGGCCAGAAGCGGGGTCTCGACCCCAAAAAACCACAACAAAGGTGAGTACACAAAAGCTGACCCTTTTGGAAATTTAAACTGCCTCCCCCACAAAACCTCTTCCCTTTTTCCCTCCCTCGCTTTTTCCTCTCTCCCTTTGGCCTTCTTCCCCCCTTTTTCTCCCTCTCTCTCTCTTTCCTCCCTCCCCCTCCCTCTTCCTCCTCTCCCCCCTTTTCCCCTACCTCCTCAAAATTCTCTCCCCCCCCCCTTTGGGTCTTTTTCCCTCCCCCCCCAAACTCTAAAACCTCTCTCCCCCCTCTTTTTTTCCCTTCTCTCCCTTTTCTCTCTCCCCCTTTTCTCCCTCTCCCTCCTCCCCAAACCCCCCCCTCTCCCCCTCTACCCCCCTGTCTGGGGGTTAAAAAAATTTTAAAAAAAAAAAAAAATGGGGGGGCCTTAGAGGAGGGGAAACCCAAGTTTTGGTGACGAAAGGGAGGAAAGCTGGGGGCCTAAGGGCTCCCAAAAAAGGGGGGAAAGGGGGGGGAAGGAAGATAGTAAGCTTGGTAAAAAAAAATGGGGGAGCGATAGCTGAAAAGTGCAGGAAGGGGGAAAAGTACAGGTCTTAGCAGCAGAAGCTAGGGTACAGTCTTAGAAAGAAAACCGCAAAGCCTGAAACCCGATTAGAGAGACAAATGACAATTCAGAGTGACATCAGGAAATTCAAAGTCCCGGGGGAGACAAGGGGGTGGTAAGCAACAACGGAGACCCGCCGAACCAAGGCCCTAAACAACCCACGGGGGCCAGGGAAAAGACGACGAGCACACTAAGATCAAACGACAGGTTCCCCAAACAATTTAAAGGGAAGCTATATGCAGAGATTCTAACAGCCAACTGCAATTTGCAAAGGGCAGCTGGCAAGGGAAAAAACAGTCCACTGAGAAAAGAAGGGTTTAGATATGACAGGGGCTGAAGGGAAGAACATGTCCAAAGGAAGGAAAAAAATGCCTCAGAGGACGCAATGGAGACTCAGTGGGAGGAGGAAAGGGGGGGGCCCGTTATTTTTTGTACCAGGGCCCAAAAAGCCCCAAGGGGGCCAACTTTGAAGAAAAAAAACGGAGGAGGGAAAAAAAAGATTGAAGGCCCCCTGAAAACCCAAAAGGGGAGGGGAATAGACCCAGGGGAAAAAATTTTCAGAGAATTGGGGGGTTTTCGATTGGAAAGGGTACGGGGCCGTCAGATAACCTTTCAAGGAAAAAAATCAGTTTTGAACCCGGATTCGCAAGAGAAAAACAAGACTGAGGGACAAAGAGGGGGACCAAAAAAGTAACCTCACCGCGACAGAACACAAGAAGAAAGGGCTACACTAAAAAAGAGGGTAAAGAAAACGCAAGGGGAACGAGAAACAAATGAAAATGAAACAAGGGCCCAGACACAGGAAAGGGAAAGGGGAAAACACACCCCAAAGAAACTCCCACCAAAAGACTCCACCCGGACCCTTCCCCCAAAGCAACTGAGCAACCTTTTTACAACCCCCTCACTGTTCCCTCTGCCACCAATCCCCCCTACACAAACCCTCACCCCAACACAATTCCCTTAAGGGGATTTTGACCCCACCCCCATCAACAAAAAAACCCCCCCTACACCACAGCCCCATATAGGCCCCCCCCAAGGGTCTTTGCTCCCCCCAAACCCCCCCATTTTTCCCTGACCAAAAAATGAAAGAAAAGGGAAAATAAAGTTTGTAAACCCCCAAAAGCGATGAATAATGAATAAACATGAAAAGTGGAATGAAAGAAACCCGTGAAAAATCCCCCAGACCCATAGCAAATCAAGAAACAAAACTCACTGAGACAATAAAAAAACACAATCTTCCCCAAAAGGATATCAGACCTGAGAAAAAATTGAAGGGGGTAGAGGGGGGGAGGGGTTTTCACTGCTCCTAAAAAACCGGGTGGGAAAATTTTAGGAAATGGAAGGCATGGACATGGGGTTGGGGGAAAGAACTACATTGTAGGTACAAATTTAGTCCGGGGAACATAAAGAAATCAAATTGGGGGATGTAAACCCAAAACAAAAACTGCAGGAGGGGCCAAAAAGAGGATACAAGAAAACCCCAAAGGGGATGGGGGGACACACTGGCTGAGGGGAAAAAAAAGCTCACTTTTAGCAGAGCAAAATTACGGTAATGGGGAATTTTTAACCACAGGGAGAACGACGGGAAAACCTGGGGCCCCATGGGGGTCCCGAAACATGGGGAGCCAAGATGATGGATGTGGTACTTGAAAAACCCCAAGCATCAACATGTCAGGGACACAACCAGAGAGAGAGGGGAGGAGACCAGCAAGACTGGAAACTTTGTTTCACCCCAGCATTTTAACATTGAGGACATCACTTATGAGGGCCCATTGGGGCTAGCGATCATTTTGGTTTTGAGTTTTGGGCTAAAAAATAGAGTTTTTCAAGGGGAGAAGGTAAAAGGGAAAAAGAAGGGGGCAGGCCAAACTAAAAAAGGGGGGGATTACAAGGTATGAGAAACTTCCCCGGGAGGAGGGGCATTGGGGCAGAGAAATGGTAGGAAAATCAGTAAACGAGATTGGGTGGGGGAAAAATGTGGCCCAAAAAAGTGCAAGGGGGCAGAGGGGGAAAATTTTGTTCCCAAGGGAAACGGAAAAAATAGGAAGAAACCCAAAAAGATCCTTGGGGGGGTTTTTTTAAACCCCAAGGTGTAGGGAGGCAAAAAAATAAGTGCAAAAAGAATGGGGAAAAAGGTTAAAAAGGGAAAAGGGCCCAGGGAAAAAAAGAGATTAGAAAGAGCCCAAAAAGAGTAAAACACAGATAAGGGGGGAGGGGCCCCGCGACAGTAAGAAAACGACATAGCCCTCGAAATCAAAACTACCCGAAACTGCTGGGATAGGCCCCATTGGAGGGGACAACAGTCAAGGGCCAGGTGATAAGGGTGAGGAAAAAAGGTGGGGGAACTCACAAAAAACCTCCAAAGAGTATTGAGGGGGCTTTAAAACAGGGTTTAAGGAAGGGATTTAAGGGAGAGACAGGAAGGACTCGGGGGGGGAGACCAGATGGGGGCACCACAAGGGAAAACAAACCAACAAGTTTGGAAAGACAAAAATCAGATGAGGAGGAGGTGAAGAAAACTGCAAAGGGGGACATCGATACCTCAAAGGCAATGGGAAACCCGACAACATCCCCCGTGGGGCCCCTTTAAAAGGGAGCAGATATGTTTTTTTGTGTGCCACTTAAACCCCAATTTTTCAAAACATTCCCGGGAAAATGGGGAACTACCTGAGGGATGGAAGACGGGAAATGTAGTTTCCCCTTTTTAAAAAAAGGGGACCGAAAAAAGGCCAAACTATAGACCCCTTTTCTTGGGCGTTTTAATATGCAAAATTATGGGGAAAATTATTTAGGGGGAGATTTTGGGGGACACCTGGAACGGAACGGATATAAAAGCCAACCACACGGATTCAAAGGAAGGCAAAAATTTCCCGGTCCAAAAAACCTTCTGGAGTTTTAAAGAAAAATAAAGAAGTAAGACAAGAAGAGAGGGGTGGGGTTTTATTGCATCTTCTTGGGCTGCAAAGAAGGCCTTTTGACACAGTTCCTCAAAAGATTAGTGCAGAAGCTAGAAACAACAAGGGGGCAAAACAGGGAAAAGGGGAAATGCAATGGGTCCCGAGAAAACCTGACAGGGAGGGAAAAACGAGTCATGGTACGTAATGATGTTAAAAACTGGGGCCCCCCTGTGACCCCAGCGGGGTCCCACAGGGGGCGGCCCCCAGACCATGCTATTTTTTTGGGATACTTTAACCCACAAAGACGGAAAAGGGGTTTTGACTTTAGAAGTGTTTCCCTTTGCAGATGTTTTTAAGTTTAAGAGGAAATTTAAAAACTGATGAGGACCAGGGAGGACTTCAAAAAAGACCTGGGCCGACTGGAAAAAACCTGGTCCCCAAATGCTTCCGGAAATTTTTTTCCTGCCAAAGCAAATCATGAAATGGGGGGGGGGGCAAGAAGACCACAGACAGAGTAAAAGGCTAGGTGGCCAAAGACTGCAAAAAATCCTCCCAAGGGGAAAGATCTTTGGGGATATAAAAACCGAGCAGTCCTCCGAAAACACACATCAATCCCTTTAAATGGGTGCAGCATAAAGGGCCCTGGGAAACCTAGAACAGCATTCCCCAAAACCTTGTAAGGAATCATTCAAGCCCCGTAAAACCCCTGTAAAGTCAGGCCCCCAAAATGGATATGCAGCACCTGTTTGGGAAAACCCCCACTTGATAAAGCACGCAAAAAAACTAGGGGAAAGTGCAAAGGATTTGCGACAAGGTTAGTTTTTAAACTAAAGGGGAAAAGTCCTATGAAAAAAGATTAAGGGAAATCGGCCCGACCAAAACTGGAAAGGACAGGAGGGTCAGGGGAGACATGATAACGACATATAAAATACTGCGTGGAATAGACAAGGTGGACAAAGACAGAATGTTCCAGGGAGGGGACACAGAAACAAGAGGCCCCCAATTGGAAGTTGAAGACACAAATGAGTCAGAGAGATAGTAGGAAGTATTTCTTCAGTCATAGAGTTGTAAGGCAGTGGAATAGCCTAGAAAATGACGTAGTGGAGGCAGGAACCATACACAGTTTTAAGACGAGGTTTGATAAAGCTCATGGAGCGGGGAGAGAGAGGGCCTAGTAGCAACCGGTGAAGAGGCGGGGCCAGGAGCTAGGACTCGACCCCTGCAACCACAAATAGGTGAGTACACACACACACACAAACACACACACAAACACACACACACACAAACACACAAACACATACACACACACACACACACACATGAATCAAAGGGATGTTAGGAAGTATTTCTTTAGCCACAGAGTAGTCAGGAAGTGGAATAGTTTGGGAAGCGATGTAGTGGAGGCAGGATCCATACATAGCTTTAAGCAGAGGTACGATAAAGCTCATGGTTCAGGGAGAGTGGCCTAGTAGCGACCAGTGAAGAGGCGGGGCCAGGAGTTTGAACTCGACCCCCGCAACCTCAACTAGGTGAGTACACACACACACACACACACACCACACACACACACACACACACACACCACACACACACACACACACACACACACACACACACACATACACACACACGCAAACGCATACACACACACACACACACACACACACACACACACACACACACACAAACACACACACACACACACACACACATACACACAAATACTTGTCAGGAAGACAGCAGCGAGTCATGGTACGTGGCGAGGTGTCAGAGTGGGCACCTGTGACCAGCGGGGTCCCACAGGAAGACAGTGCTGTTTCTGGTATTTGTGAACGACATGACGGAAGGAATAGACTCCGAAGTGTCCCTGTTTGCAGATGACGTGAAGTTGATGAGAAGAATTCACTCGATCGAAGACCAGGCAGAACTACAAAGGGATCTGGACAGGCTGCAGACCTGGTCCAGCAATTGGCTCCTGGAGTTCAATCCCACCAAGTGCAAAGCCATGAAGATTGGAGAAGGGCAAAGAAGACAGCAGACGGAGTACAGCCTAGGGGGCCAGAGACTACAAACCTCACTCAAGGAAAAAGATCTTGGGGTGAGTATAACACCAGGCACATCTCCTGAAGCGCACATCAACCAAATAACTGCTGCAGCATATGGGCGCCTAGCAAACCTCAGAACAGCATTCCGACATCTTAATAAGGAGTCGTTCAGGACTCTGTACACCGTGTACGTTAGGCCCATATTGGAGTATGCGGCACCAGTTTGGAACCCACACCTAGCCAAGCACGTAAAGAAATTAGAGAAAGTGCAAAGGTTTGCAACAAGACTAGTCCCAGAGTTAAGAGGTATGTCCTACGAGGAGAGGTTAAGGGAAATCAACCTGACGACACTGGAGGACAGGAGAGATAGGGGGACATGATAACGACATACAAAATACTGAGAGGAATAGAGAAGGTGGACAAAGACAGGATGTTCCAGAGACTGGACACAGTAAAAAGGGGACACAGTTGGAAGTTGAATACACAGATGAATCACAGGGATGTTAAGAAGTATTTCTTCAGCCACAGAGTAGTCAGGAAGTGGAATAGTTTGGGAAGCGATGTAGTGGAGGCAGGATCCATACATAGCTTTAAGCAGAGGTACGATAAAGCTCATGGTTCAGGGAGAGTGGCCTAGTAGCGACCAGTGAAGAGGCGGGGCCAGGAGTTTGAACTCGACCCCCGCAACCTCAACTAGGTGAGTACACACACACACACACACACACATACACACACACACACACACACACACACACACACACACACACACACACACACACACACACACACACACACACACACACACACACACACACCACACACAACACACACATACACGCACAAACACACAGACACACAGACACACACACACACACACACACGTACACACACACACACACACACACACACACACACACACAGACAACACACAGACACACACACACACAAACACACACCAGGAGCCGTGCCTCGACCCTTGCAACCACAAATACTCAAGTACAAACATACACTGAAACTGTTTAAAAAGCCACAGGTAAATGAACTTTGCCCCATATATTCATGGCCGCGTTTAAACACAACGTCCTTCTAAGTATGCTTAGTGACCCCCTCCCCACCTGAAGATATTGTCCCCCAGGTGCCACGTCAGGTAGGCACACAGGTGACAGGCACTCCCACACCTGCTGTAAACACACCTGGTGAGGAACGAGTCGTAAAGGGCAACGACAGCAACAACGCTTAATATGTGTAGTTTTATGGCCCCCGCAACGGCCTTTTGAGAGACATTGTGTGTGTGTGTGTGTGTGTGTGTGTGTGTGTGTGTGTGTGTGTGTGTGTGTGTGTGTGTGTGTGTGTGTACTCACCTATTTATACTCACCTATTTGTGGTTGCAGGGGTCGAGTCACAGCTCCTAGCCCCGCCTCTTCGCTGATTGCTACTAGGTCCTCTCTCTCCCTGCCCCATGAGCTCTATCATACCTCGCCTTAAAACTATGTATGGTTCCTGCCTCCACTACATCCCTTTCTAGGCTATTCCACGGCCTGACTACTCTATGACTGAAGAAATACTTCCTAACATCCCTTTGATTCATCTGAGTCTTCAACTTCCAATTGTGACCTCTTGTGTCTGTGTCCCTTCTCTGGAACATCCCGTCTTTGTCTACCTTGTCTATTCCGCGCAGTATTTTATATGTCGTTATCATGTCACCCCTGACCCTCCTGTCCTCCAGTGTCGTCAGGCCGATTTCCCTCAACATTTCTTCGTAGGACAATCCCCGTAGCTCTGGGACTAGTCTTGTTGCAACCTTTGCACTTTCTCTAATTTCTTGACGTGCTTGACTAGGTGTGGATTCCAAACTGGTGCTGCATACTCCAGTATGGGCCTGACGTAGATGGTATACAGAGTCTTAAACGAATCCTTACTGAGGTATCGGAACGCTATCCATAGGTTTGCCAGGCGCCCGTATGCTGCAGCAGTTATCTGATTGATGTGTGCCTCAGGAGATATGCTCGGTGTTATACTCACCCCCAGATCCTTTTCCTTGAGTGAGGTTTGCAGTCTTTGGCCATCTAAATTATATTGTGTCTGCGGTCTTCTTTGCCCTTCCCCAATCTTCATGACTTTGCATTTGGCAGGGTTAAATTCAAGGACCCAGTTGCTGGACAGGCTTGTAGCCTGTCCAGGTCTCTTTGTAGTCCTGCCTGATCCTCGTCCGATTTGATTCTTCTCATTAACTTCGCATCATCTGGAAACAAGGACACTTCTGAGTCTATCCCTTCCGTTATGTCGTTCACATATACCAAGAACAGAACAGGTCCTAGGACTGACCCCTGTGGAACCCCGCTTGTCACAGGCGCCCACTCTGACACCTCGTCGCGTACCATGACTCGTTGTTGCCTCCCTGTCAGATATTCTCTGATCCATTGCAGTGCCTTTCCTGTTATGTGTGCCTGGTCCTCTAGCTTTTGCAGTAACCTCTTGTGAGGAACTGTGTCGAAGGCCTTCTTGCAGTCCAAAAATATGCAGTCGATCCACCCCTCTCTCTCTTGTCTTACTTCTGTCACCTTGTCATAAAACTCTAGTAGGTTTGTGACACAGGATTTTCCTTCCTTGAAACCGTGCTTGTTGTCAATTATACACTTGTTTCTTTCCAGATGTGTGTGTGTGTGTGTGTGTGTGTGTGTATCAATGAGTGCATGAAGAAATAGATGTCCAACAACAAAACTGTTGAAGAACATAGTAAAATATAGAATAAAACATTTTATAAAGAGAACTGTAAATAAGATAAACGAACTAGATAAATAACAATGAGAAATATTAAAAATGTAAAAAAGACACACACACACACACACTATATATATATATATATATATATATATATATATATATATTATATATATATAAATATATATATATATATATAAAATATATATAAAGGGGAAGTATGACGCTTTAAATGTCTCTCCATTCGATTGGTCACACTGAACTTACCACCTCAGAACTCATTAAACAAGGGAGGAAATATGTCAGAACACAATAGATAATCAGCAAGAACACCTGAGAAGTGAAAAATATTAAAGATCATTGAGTAACACCGAAGAATTGGAGAAGACTAGTGAGTTATTGGCACAGTGCTAGGAGCCTCGCTAGGAGCCTCGCTAGGAGCCTCTCTAGGAGCCTCGCTAGGAGCCTCGCTAGGATCATCGCTAGGAACCTCGCTAGGAGCCTCGCTAGGAGCCTCGCTAGGAGCCTCGCTAGGAGCCTCGCTGGGATCATCGCTAGGAATCTCACTAGCAGCCTCGACAGTCATCAAAGTTACATGGCCGCGTTCACTAATCCTGGTGCCAGTCCATGCTTTATCCATGCTTCAATAAGGCATGGAGTTGTCTACAGGGTGAGAGAGTGATCCAGTGGGTGAGAAAGTGGTCTTCTTGGTAAGGGAATGATCCCCTGCGTGAGGGATCATTGCCTGAGGGAGTAACTTTGGCAGATGTGTGGGTTCGAAACTCTCTCTCTGTCCAGTTCTCCCCCCCCCCTTTTTTTTGGTCGTTGCTCATAGCGAAAATTCGTATTTGCTTTTGTTGTTGCGTTTTCCCTTTATTCCGTGCATCAAAACACAGCTGTGTAACATTTCTTTATTTTGAACCGTCAGTGTTAAAATTTCCAGGAAACTTTAGTTTTTATGCGCGTGGTCAGACCCGTTCAAAACAGATCTAATCCAAATGTTAGATATCAAAGTCTTACTTCACTACGTTGAATTCTGCTAGCAGGAATCTGCATATCCATATGTTACAATCCGACGTTGTCCTTTAAAGCTTTAAGTAGGAGCCGAGGCTAGACACCAGCAAACAATAATCAGGTGGGTACAGGTCGAAGATGTAAACATCACGTAAGATTATCCTGAGGTCTGGTGAACGGATGTGTGCGATGCAAAGGTGAGACAGTTTTACTGCCAGAAGCTGTACACCGCAGCTCGAGGCTAGGATATGGCAGACGCTAACACACACACACACACACACCACACACACACACACACACACACACACATACACACACACATACACACACTCACACACACAAACAAACAATAAAAAAATAATATACTCTCCCCAATAGGGGATGAAGGCCGAAAGTTGTTATGTGAAAATATTTACCCAGTTTGAGGAAAGAGAGGTTTTACAGCATTTTGAGGTGAGGCAGGGGAGAGGGCGAGAGGCAGGGGAGAGGGCGACAGGCACGGGAGAGGGCGAGAGGCAGGGGAGAGGGGGGACAGGCAAAGGGAGAGGGCGAGAGGCAGGGGAGAGGGCGACAGGCACGGGAGAGGGCGAGAGGCAGGGGAGAGGGCGACAGGCACGGGAGAGGGCGAGAGGCAGGGGAGAGGGCGAGAGGCAGAGGAGAGGGCGAGAGGGCAGGGGAGAGGGGGTGAGAGGCAGGGGAGAGGGCGAGAGGCAGGGGGAGAGGGCGAGAGGCTGGGGAGAGGGGGCGAGAGGCAGGGGAGAGGGCGAGAGGCAGGGGAGAGGGCGAGAGGCAAGGGAGAGGGCGAGAGGCTGGGGAGAGGGCGAGAGGCAGGGGAGAGGGGCGAGAGGCAAGGGAGAGGGCGAGAGGCAGGGGAGAGGGCGAGAGGCAGGGAGAGGGCGAGAGACAGGGGAGAGGGCGAGAGGCAGGGGAGAGGGCGAGAGACAGGGGAGAGGGCGAGAGGCTGGGGAGGGCGAGAGGCAGGGGAGAGAGGGCGAGAGGCAAGGGAGAGGCGAGAGGCAGGAGAGAGGGCGAGAGGCAGGGGAGAGGGCGAGAGGCAGGGAGAGGGAGAGAGGCAGGGGAGAGGGCGAGAGGCAGGGAGAGGGCGAGAGGCAGGGAGAGGGCGAGAGCAGGGGAGAGGGCGAGAGACAGGGGAGAGGGCGAGAGGCTGGGGAGAGGGCGAGAGGCAGGGAGAGGGCGAGAGGCAAGGGAGAGGGCGAGAGGCAGGAGAGAGGGCGAGAGGCAGGGGAGAGGGCGAGAGGCAGGGGAGAGGGCGAGATGCAAGGGAGAGGGCGAGAGGCAGGGGAGAGGGCGAGAGGCAAGGGAGAGGGCGAGAGGCAGGGGAGAGGGCGAGAGGCTGGGGAGAGGGCGAGAGGCAGGGGAGAGGGCGAGAGGCAGGGGAGAGGGCGAGAGGCTGGGGAGAGGGCGAGAGGCAGGGGAGAGAGCGAGAGGCAGGGAGAGGGCGAGAGGCAGAGGGGCCGAGGAGAGGGGAAATTTAAAGGGGCAGAAGAGAGGGGATATTTGAAGAGGCAGAGGAGTGGGGAAGCTTGAAGGGGCAGAGGAGAGGGGAAACAGTAGTGAAAGTTGTTATTTTGATGTTTAGCCAGCCAAGTGCCAGCACCTCCCCTCCACGCTCTCAGTGTAAGTGCCAGCATCTCCCCTCCACGCTCTCAGTGTAAGTGCCAGCACCTCCCCTCCACGCTCTCAGTGTAAGTGCCAGCACCTCCCCTCCACGCTCTCAGTGTAAGTGCCAGCACCTCCCCTCCACGCTCTCAGTGTAAGTGCCAGCACCTCCCCTCCACGCTCTCAGTGTAAGTGCCAGCACCTCCCCTCCACGCTATCAGTGTGAGTGCCAGCACCTCCCCTCCACGCTCTCAGTGTAAGTACTAGCACCTCCCCTCCACGCTCTCAGTGTAAGTGCCAGCACCTCCCCGCCACGCTCTCAATGTCAGTGCCAGCACCTCCCCGCCACGCTCTCAGTCTAAGCACCAACACCTCCTCTCCTCCCTGGCAGTGCCAAGTCTTCCTTAAGGTATGCGTGCTTTGATGCTAGTGCCTCCTGACCCAGAGAATTAGACCTATCATCCTCTTTCTTGCCTACCATTCCCCACAAGCTGTGTGATCCCTATTGGTTAAGAGCTTCTCATGAATATAATATTATTATTATTATTATTATTATTATTATTATTATTATTATTATTATTAAATAATAATAATAATAAATAATAATAATAATCAGTTACAGTTGCCTCAGGCTGTTATGCTGTCAGTGGATCAAGAGTTAGAGCTGACTCAAGCTTTCAGTGGACGAAGAGTTACAGCTTAGTCAAGCTGTCAGTGGACCAAGAGCTCCAACTGACCGATACTGTCAGTGGGTCAAGAGTCCCAACTGACTGATGGTGTCAGTGGACCAAGAGTTTCAGCTGACTCACACCTTCATAGCTCCGCCACTCTTCTGACGTAGTTTCAGAGTTCAGTTGCCACAGTACTCTCACTGCCTTCAGAAGAAACTTGGAAATCCTCTCCTTCCCGCCGACACGGTCTACCCACCCAAACTGAAAATACATCAACAACACAGCACAGACGTACTGTTGTACGTCTTCAAGCTCTAAGTCCGTATGGGCCATTCACACCACACACACACACACACACACACTGGCTACAGGGTTGATAGGAAAAAATTCTTAGCCTTGGAGTGGTCAGGAAGTGGAACGACCTGGACAGCGAAGTGGTAGAGGCAGGATCCATACACAGTTTTATATCTTTTCTTCACTGGCGAGGCTGTGTTATTCAAATACTGTTGTTACCTCCTGACTTGACTCCCGTCACGAGGTTACCTTCTTCTACAATAGGGTATTTTATTTTGTACACCAGGGTATTCTTTTATAAACTAGGGTACTCTTTTCTATATTAGGATACACTTTTCTGCACTACAGTACTCTGTTTTTTTTCACTAGGATACGCTCTGTACACTAGTTCTCTCTTAGTACACCAGGACACTCTTCGTACACCAGGACACTCTTCGTACACCAGGACACTCTTCGTGCACCAGGACACTCTTCGTACACCAGGACACTCTACGTGCACCAGGACACTCTTCGTGCCCCAGGACACTCTTCGTACCCCAGGACACTCTTCGTACACCAGGACACTCTTCGTGCCCCAGGACACTCTTCGTACTCCAGCACACTCTTCGTACACCAGGAAACTCTTCGTGCACCAGGACACTCTTCGTACACCAGGACAC
>NC_069400.1:118496630-118509130 GCF_026875155.1 Cherax quadricarinatus | reverse complement strand
CTTGTTGGTGTCCCCATCTGGTCTGTCCCCCCAGAGTCCTTCCTGTCTCTACTGTAAATACTTCCTTAAAATCTCGTGTTGAGCTCCTCACATACCTCTTGATCGTTTCTTGTGAGTTCTCCACCTTCTTTCCTCAGCCTTATCACCTGGTCCTTGACTGTTGTCTTCCTCCTAATGTGGCTATACAGCAGTTTCGGGTCAGATTTGACTTTCGATGCTATGTCGTTTTCATACTGTCGCTGGGCTTCCCTCCTTATCTGCGCATACTCGTTTCTGGCTCTTCTACTAATCTCCTTGTTTTCCTGGGTCCTATGCCTCCTGTACCTTTTCCATTCTCTGTTGCACTTAGTTTTTGCCTCCTTACACCTTCGGGTAAACCAAGGACTCGTTTTGGTCTTCCTATTATTTCTGTTTCCCTTGGGAACAAAACTTTCCTCTGCCTCCTTGCACTTTGTGTGTGTGTGTGTGTGTGTACTCACCTATTTGTACTCACCTATTTGTGGTTGCAGGGGTCGATTCATAGCTCCTGGCCCCGCCTCTTCACTGATTGCTACTAGGTCCTCTCTCTCCCTGCTCCATGAGCTTTATCATACCTCGCCTTAAAACTATGTATGGTTCCCTCCTCCACTACTTCACTTTCTAGGCTATTCCACGGGTTGACTACTCCATGACTGAAGAAATACTTCCTAACATCCCTTTGATTCATCTGAGTCTTCAACTTCCAATTGTGACCTCTTGTGTCTGTGTCCCATCTCTGGAACATCCCGTCTTTGTCCACCTCGTCTATTCCGCGCAGTATTTTATATGTCGTTATCATGTCTCCCCTGACCCTCCTTGCCTCCAGTGTCGTCAGGCCGATTTCCCTCAACCTTTCTTCGTAGGACAATCCCCGTAGCTCTGGTACTAGTCTTGTTGCAAACCTTTGCACTTTCTCTAATTTCTTGACGTGCTTGACGAGGTGTGGATTCCAAACTGGTGCTGCATACTCCAGTATGGGCCTGACGTAAATGGTATACAGAGTCTTGAACGAATCCTTTCTGAGGTATCGGAACGCTATGCGTAGGTTTGCTAGGCGCCCGTATGCTGCAGCAGTTATCTGATTGATGTGCGTCGGGAGATATGCTCGGTGTTATACTCACCCCCAGATCTTTTTCCTTGAGTGAGGTTTGCAGACTTTGGCCGTCAAAACTATAATGTGTCTGCGGTCTTCTTTGCACTGCCCCAATCTTCATGACTTTGCATTGGGCAGGATTAAACTCAAGGAGCCAGTTGCTGGACCAGGCTTGTAGTCTGTCCAGGTCTCTTTGTAGTCCTGTCTGATCCTCATCCGATTTGATTCTTCTCATTAACTTCACATCGTCCGCAAACAAGGACACTTCTGAGTCTATCCCTTCCGTTATGTCATTCACATATACCAAGAACAGCACAGGTCCTAGGACTGACCCCTGTGGAACCCCGCTTGTCACAGGCGCCCACTCTGACACCTCGTCGCGTACCATGACTCGTTGTTGCCTCCCTGTCAGATATTCTCTGATCCATTGCAGCGCCTTTCCTGTTATGTGTGCCTGATCCTCTAGCTTTTGCAGTAACCTCTTGTGAGGAACTGTGTCGAAGGCCTTCTTGCAGTGTGTGTGTGTGTGTGTGTGTGTGTGTGTGTGTGTGTGTGTGTGTGTGTGTGTGTGTGTGTGTGTGTGTGTGTGTGTGTGTGTGTGTGTGTGTGTGTAAAACAAAAGATTTCCCGCCTCATACGCCGTCGAGAAACACACGGAATAATACTATATGCTTAATACCAGTGGTGTGAATGTTTAGTGAGTCATACGAGCAGCAACAGCCTAGTGTGTCACGCTGGTAGACAGCCTAGTGTGTCACGATGGTAGAGACAGCCTAGTGTGTGACGCTGGTAGAGACAGCCTAGTGTGTCACGCTGGTAGAGACAGCCTAGTGTATCACGCTGGTAGAGACAGCCTAGTGTGTCACGCTGGTAGAGGCAGCCTAGTGTGTCACGCTGATAGACAGCCTAGTGTGTCACGCTGGTGGACAGCCCAATGTGTCGCGCTGGTAGAGACAGCCTAGTGTGTCGTGCTGGTAGAGACAGCCTAGTGTGTCACGCTGGTAGAGACAGCCTAGTGTGTCACACTGATAGAGACAGCCTAGTGTGTCGTGCTGGTAGAGACAGCCTAGTGTGTCACGCTGATAGAGACAGCCTAGCGTGTCATGCTGATAGAGACAGCCTAGTGTGTCACGCTGGTAGAGACAGCCTAGTGTGTCGCGCTGATAGAGACACCCCAGTGTGTCACGCTCATAGAGACAGCCTAGTGTGTCACTCTGGTAGACAGCCTAGTGTGTCACGCTGGTAGAGACAGCCTAGTGTGTCACGCTGGTAGAGACAGGCTAGTGTGTCGCGCTGGTAGAGACAGCCTAGTTTGTCATGCTGATAGTGACAGGCGCTGCATGAGCTGCTAAACTTTCTAGTTATGTCCACTCCCGAGGCGAATATTTGGGACAAACCTTGTCTTGTTACGAGTTCCGGGTGGCGCCTCAGTGACGGCGGGATTTTGGTGTTTTTCTGGGAAAGGGAAACGGGGGCGCTAGGAGAGGTAATACCTAGTGGGTGAATAGAAGAGATAGGGGGAGATAAATAGGGAAGGTTAGAGGGTGAGGGTGAGGAAAGAAGACAGCGGTAATGGGAGAAATTCTAAGGCGAATGAGGAGAATAGACAGCTACATGAGAGAAAGTCTTAGTTGGGTGAAGAGAGACGATAGGAGAAGAAAGGCTACAAAAATTGATGCAGTCATGAACATTGTTCGTAGAAAGAACTTTTACTGAAACAGCTCATGGGTCTGTTAGTATTTTTATCCAGTTGTGGAGGTCAACACCTGGGTCTGTCTCTCAACTTTCAGGTCGATGACCTGACCTGATTTTATTATATTTGTTGTTGAGGCTGTGTACTGTTTAATTTTCCAATGTGTTTATTTTTTACAAAACGTGAACTTTGATATTTATTGTATGTATGCATGTAAGTATATATGTCGTGCCGAATAGGTAAAACTTGCGATTTTGGGTTAAATAGCAACGCTCTTCTTGCCGAATAAGGCAAGCGAAAATTTCTGGATGCAATAATTTCTCAAAAATAATTCTGAACCTAACGAAAAAAAATATATTTCATTGTGTTTGTTATTATTAAATTATTGTAAACTTATCTAAAGTATATTTAGTTGCATTAGGCTAAATTAAATTACGCTTATTATAATAAGGTTAGGTAAGTTTTCTAAGAGACTTTTGGTACAAAATTATTAATTTTTACATTACCATATGAAAAAATTATATCATTAAACGTATAAGAGAAAATTTTGAAAAGACCTAATTTTAAATGAGTTCTTGCTAACTGACCAAGAACTCACACACCACACACACACACACAACACAACACACACACACACACACACACACACACACACACACACACACACACACACACAACACACACACACATACACACACACACACACACACACACACACATCGACATGTGCCTAGGACAAAATGGTAACACACACACACACACACACACACACACACACACACACACACACACACACACACACACACACACACACACATATGTATATATATTGTACAGGTAAGTGTATGTGATATATTATCCTTTACAACATTAATATTAGTAGCAGAGAGATGGCGCCAGCATTCTCTCCCCCACACTTCTCTGGCTCCCTCCCACTCTTCCTTCATCACTCCCTCCTACCTCCACTCCCAGTCCTCCATCCTTCTCTCAGGCTCCCTCATGTCCAGCATCCATTACTCTTCATTCCCACGTCACTACTGTTGCTCTCCCTCCATAACTTACACCTGCCCATTACCGCCGCCTATTACTCAGTTTCTAACCACCAATTTTGGTCCCAGAGGAGAGGCGTTGCTTCTCTCGGTTGCTGTATCATGATCTCTTCTCACCTGGTTGATGCTTGGCGTTGATGGTCTCCTTCCGTGGACGATGCCTCGCGTTGATGATTATCTCTCACTGATGAGCTCCTCACATTGGTGCTTTTGTGTTGATGACGATCTCACACTGTTGTTGCTCTAATTTTTTCATCATTCAGCTACACTTACGACTCTGATAGTGATTTTTTTTTAGCATAAAAACACAGATTAACATTCTCCCTTCCTTCGTCAATCTAGCTCTCGTTCCGCCTTCATTCTCCTTCCTTGTTCCTATCTCCCTTTCCCCTTCCATCTTCCTATCTCCCTTTCCCCTTCCATCTTCCTATCTCCCTTTCCCCTTCCATCTTCCTATCTCCCTTTCCCGTTCCATCTTTCTATCTCCCTTCCCTCATTGCCACAATTTTCTCCATTTGTGTTTGCCTGTTGGTCTTCCTTTTCTCCTCCCTGTCTTTCTTCATTTCTTCCCTCCTTTACTTTTACAATCTTTGCCTCAACCTTATGTGTAAAGTAGATAGTTCTCAATCGGGATAATAGTATATTGATCTCCTGAAATAAGTTTCCTGTCTTCAGTCAGGACAATTATGTGGCATACGTCTGCACAAAAAATACGTGATATACTAAAATTGATGTGTAAGACACATCAATCTTGATTGACGAAACGTTACGCCTGCTCTGCAAGCTTCGTCAGTCGAATACAAAACTGAATTCCACCCCTGGGTACATCAGCCTTGGTGGAAGATGAAGCAGACGAAGTGGAAAGTAAGTTTGATTTAGTCAGTCCATCACCCTGATGGACTACCCAAAGTTCCTGGCTTAATGACACTTCGTGGGTGTTTGTCCCACTCATCTACAACTGATATTCTGCCTATCAGAAAACGTGTAATCCTGTAAAGAATATGAGTCCAACGAATCCATTTTTTTTCTTGACTAACATTAGCGTTTATATATTTGCGTTCACTGCATATCACAAATACTACATTAAAGAACTTACAAAGCCTACATGACGACCCAGGTCCCGTATAAAATTGGCATCTCAGGAGTGCCTAAATCCCCGGCGAGTTTTCAGAGATTTGTGCCCATGGGATAGTGCCTCTTCTCTGGGAGAAGTGCCGTACTTCCAACAGGGTCCCTGCCTGAGTAGAAATAAAAAGATCAGCATCTCTCTCGGCATAACAGGGGTGATAGTTATTCATTCGTCTAAATTTACTGACACGTTCGGCTTGAAGAATCTGACTTGCTTTGTGATTAGGAATTATTTAACAACAGAGTGAAATGGTCATGAGTGAGTAGCAAGCTGATGGTGATAAAGTTGAAAATGTTAGTCACTGTAGTTATGTAAAACGCTGAAAACAAAACGTTTCTACTGTTATCAAAAGAACAGAACTAAACCTATATTAAACAGATACATCATCTCTCTCTCTCTCTCTCTCTCTCTCTCTCTCTCTCTCTCTCTCTCTCTCTCTCTCTCTCCCCACACACACGCACCTCTCACACCTAACACCACAATATCAGGTGGAGAGAAAATGCAAATTCCACACACTCTCTCCAGCTCACTATCCTCCCTGCTCAAGGTGCAATTTTCCTGCAATATCTCTCCACCCAATCCTGCTTAACCCTCCTTCATCCCCTCCTTCACTGGTCTCTCTCACCCCTCCTTCACTGGTCTCTCTCACCCCTCCTTCACTGGTCTCTCTCACCCCTCCTTCACTGGTCTCTCTCACCTCTCCTTCACTGGTCTCTCTCACCCCTCCTTCACTGGTCTCTCTCACCTCTCCTTCACTGGTCTCTCTCACCTCTCCTTCACTGGTCTCTCTCACCCATCCTTCACTGGTCTCTCTCACCTCTCCTTCACTGGTCTCTCTCACCCCTCCTTCACTGGTCTCTCTCACCCCTCCTTCACTGGTCTCTCTCACCTCTCCTTCACTGGTCTCTCTCACCCCTCCTTCACTGGTCTCTCTCACCCCTCCTTCACTGGTCTCTCTCACCTCTCCTTCACTGGTCTCTCTCACCCCTCCTTCACTGGTCTCTCTCACCCCTCCTTCACTGGTCTCTCTCACCCCTCCTTCACTGGTCTCTGACCTCTCCTTCACTGGTCTCTCTCATCCCTCCTTCACTGGTCTCTCTCACCCCTCCTTCACTGTTCCCTCACACACTTCCTTCACTGTTCCCTCTAACCCCTCCTTTATCAATCCCTCTCACCCCTTCTTCATCGGTCCCTTTCACCCCTCACTTCTTTCACCGTTCTTTTCAAGTTCTGTCACACTAGACCTCACTCTAACTCTTCTTTCTCTCCTTGCTTCTCACCCTCTCACCTTCTCATTCTTCTCTCATTCCTTTCTCCATCTCTCAACATAACCTTCATTTACATTAATTATTTGTCCCATTTACTGCATCCCTTCTGGGATTCCCCCTTTTATCTCTCTCCTCTCATTGATTCCTTCCTTTATTCCATCCTTATACACTACTGGCTCCTTCCTCTCCTCTCTCTTAATTTTTCTGCCTTTTATTATATCTTCTCACTAATTATGTACTTACTCATTTTCCTATTTTTTCTCCTTGTATTGTTTTAATATATTTTCCATGGCCACCCCTTTCTTCTCAATTTTTTTCTCTTTTGCCTGCTCTTCTTCCTTTTTTACTTCTCTTTTCTTCTTGTGTTCTGCAAGTGTTCCCTTTTATTTCTCGTTTCCCTCTTTTCTTCTCGTTTACCGCTCTCTCTTCTTCCTTCTCTCCATTTCTTCCTTCCTGTGATTCCTCTCTGTCAATATCGTCACTCTTGACCAATTTCTCTTTGCCTGTCTGCCTTTCTCTCTCTGTCTCTCTCTCTGTCTGTCTGTCTGTCTGTCTGTCTCTCTCTCTCTCTCTCTCTCTCTCTCTCTCTCTCTCCCCTCTCTCCTTCCTCTCTCTCTCTCTCTCTCTCTCTCTCTCTCTCTCTCTCAGCATCATAAATATGACCACAAAAACAAGGGTAGCTTTCAGATTAGTAAGACATATATGCAACTAATGAGTATATAAATTATCGAAATGTTTCACCTGCTCAGTAGGTTTCTTCTAATCTAATATAGTAGTGAATTAATTACTGAAGACAGCCTACTGAGCAAGCGACACGTTCTCGATAGTAAAGGTACCCCACTGTTACACATGTACTAACTCATTAATTTGTCTGTATTGTACACCATTAATATAATGATAGCGTTTGTTCCCACTAAGTATTATATAGAATAAGGTAGCAGCACATTCCCGAGGTATACAGTCTGGATGATTACAAAATAAGGTATGTATCGAGTGATAAGGTGCTAACTCTTTCCTGCCTCCCAAGGGATATATCAAGTGGTAAGGTGCTAACTACTCCTCTCTCCTCTTTTCGTGATACTGTTGTCTAGCAGGGCTACCTCAGCCTGGGAAGATGATAAGTATTATCATCTCACGATTATATATTATTGTGACCACGAACGAGTGGTATTGATCAATAACAGCACTGCGACTAGCCAAGGACTCGAACCCATGCTGCTTTGGCCTGCCTCATGGTAGGCGAAAACTTGGCTAGTCGCAGTGTTGCTGATATATATATATATATATATATATATATATATATAATATATATATATATATATATATATATATATATATATATATATATAATATATTGTACACACACACACCACACACACATATATATATATATATATATATATATATATATATATATATATATATATATATATATATATATATATATAAAATATATATGGCAAGGCAATTAAACACACACACACACACACACACCACAGGGTGAGTACAGTTCCGATTAATTCGCTGGAGACACTTCAGCCGAATAACTGCTTCAGCAATCGCTAGACTGGCAAATTTAATGTTAGCTCTCAGAAACATCAACAGAGAAGCATTCACGACCTTATACACGGCAAATGGCAGGCCCATGTATGGCAGCGCCAGTATGGAACCCATTCCTCATTAAAAATGGAATGAAGATAAAAAACGTTTAGAGGTTTTCAACGAAATTATGAGGCGGGTCTCAGGTACACGAGGTCCCTGTTTGAAGTTTAAAGCCCAGGTGAGTCACGGAGATGCTAGGAAATACTTCTTTAGCCTTAGAGGAATAAGGGAGTCGAGCGATCTAGACAGTCAAGTGTCGGAGGCAGAATCCATACATTATTCCACAAACACACGCAAACTCTCTCACACTCACGCAGGTGGGGCTAGGAGCTAAGACTCGACGCCAGAAACTACAAGTAGGTGAGTACACACAAATACACACACACACACACTACATACACACACACACACACATACACACACACACACACACACACACACACACACACACACACACACACACACACACACACACACACACACACACACACACACACACACACACACACACAAATACAAACTCACACACATACATGCACGCACATAAACACAAATCTGTAAAGTCAGACAATTAGAGAAAGAGACAGGGACAAAGATAGACAAAGAGAGAGAGAGAGAGAGAGAGAGAGAGAGAGAGAGAGAGAGAGAGAGAGAGAGAGAGAAAGAGGGGCACAAAGAGAGAGAGAGAGAGAGAAAGAAAGAGGGGCACAAAGAGAGCCAGAGACACAACATATTATCAGGGCGTGTTTAATGGCGACATCAAAGACAGGGTATCGATTTCCAGTGTTGTAGGTGCCATCATCAGACCAAGTGAACACTCAACACACCTCCCTCACCTCACACGAGTCTTCACCTCATTAAATAAAGTTGCAGTAATGTTAGTAGACTTACTGACAATATGTTAGGTAAACGGACACAACTGCAGCTGATGTGATATCTTACTGAGGCAACGTTTCGCTTTCCAGGAACTTTATCAAGCCATTACCATAAAAAAAAAGCTCCTGGAGAGCGAAACGTTATCACAATAAAAAGTCGAATTAGTGGCAAATGTGTCCTTTACATAGAGTTGTTTAGGGGAAGACTTTTCGTTACTTAATACTCTGGCAGGATCCCAGGTCTCTTCTTTCAGCTTCACCAACACATGTACACCATTTACAACTCTAATTCCCACGTTACATTTAGAATGCATCGCCAGTGCGAGTTTAGCGCTTCGTATGAAGGACAGAGTGAAGATTTTATCACTCACGAAATCATAATAACACGGCTGCTAACGAACCACGGAACGGGTTCATATCATGGGTTCATATCCCATCCGTTCAGCGGTTTATTCTCTCATTGAGTTTGAAAAGGCTTAGGCAATTATATTTGCTCATCACTGCTAACTTCATTATTTTCACCGCGAGGCCTCAGAGCTGGGGGATCGAACGGGAGTGATATTAATGGAACTGAAGCAGGACTTCATATGTTACCAGTTCCGGGTGACATCGGCGGGGCGACCAGGGCTCACACCAAGCCAGGGTCAAGCTTACACCAAGCCAGGGTCAGGGTTTACATCGAGCCACGATCAGGGCTTACACCAAACCAGGGTCAGGGCTTACACCATGCCAGCATCAGGGTTTACACCGAGCCAGGGTCAGGGCTTACACCAAGGGAGGGTCAGGGCTTACATCAAGCCAGGGTCAAGGCCAGCACCAAGCCAGGGTCGGGGCTTATACCAAGCCAGGGTCAGGGATTACACAGAGCCAGGGTCAGGGCTTACATCAAGCCAGGGTCAGGGCTTACACCAAACCAGAGTCAGGGCTTACACCGAGCCAGGGTCAGGTTTACATCGAGCCAGGGTCAGGGCTTACACCAAGCCAGGATCGGGGCTTACACCAAGCCAGGCTCAGGGCACACATCAAGCCAGGGTCAGGGCACACATCAAGCCAGGGTCAGGGCACACATCAAGCCAGGGTCAGGGCACACATCAAGCCAGGGTCAGGGCACACATCAAGCCAGGGTCAGGGCATACACAAGCGTTATCGCACGCATCCAGGGATCACCTGTGACGGCCAGGTGAGTAATGGCTGTGTTTATCTCCATTGTCGCGCCACTACTGTCACTTCACTCCCTCCCCTGTTATGTCTATCTCACTCTCTTTCTCTTTTTCTCTCTTTCATGACTATTAATAAATGACTAAGGTTGTATCAGTTAATGTATTAATGTCACCAACAATTATCAACCACAATACTTTTCTAAGGACTTACATTACCAGGTTAGTACATTCAACGTTGAATCACAAGAGGAAATAAACCAGACAACATAAACTGGCGTTTCACTATATTCATTTATGGACACAACACAAGCTGAAATTTAACAAATGGAGTTATGGAGAGAAGTGAACTGGGAACACTTTCGATTATAAGATTGAATACACACTCAGAGGGAAGATATGTAGTCTATATAACGTTAGACAATAGGTGGTTCGTGAGGATCTGACTGTCTCGTTTGTAACTACCACAGGTAACTCAAGCCGACTGCCTCTGCGCCTTACTCCGCAGATCATTCTACAGTGGTTGAATTACCACTGGCTAGCAGTACTTCTCAATGGCCGAGATGATTTGATTGGTTTGGTTTTGTGTTCCTTACCTCGGTTGATAGCACTCAATTCACACACTGTGGTCCGTGATTCGATCCCCGGTACGGATTGAAACATTGGGGCGTGTTTCCTTTAGACACCTGCTGTCCCTCTTCACCTAGCAGCAAGTAGGTAACTGGGTGTTAGCCGACTGGTGTGGGTCGCACTCTGGGCCAAAATTAGCCTAAGTTGCCCGAAATGCTCTGCATAACCAGGGGCTTTCTGTATAGTATGTCACTGATGTCAGCTATGGTTTGTACAAGTTGTATTATGTACCTGTAGAAATAAAGATTATTATTATTATTATTATTATTATTATTATTATTATTATTATTATTATTATTATTATTATTATTTTATAATAATAATAATAATAATAATAATAATAATAATAATAATAATAATAATAATAATTATTATTATTATTATTATTATTATTATTATTTTGCATGGCCTGTGTCGAATATGAGCGAATGCTCCATAACAGAGAGCTATATGGGTTGCAGTGTTAAGAACAACTACTTTTGTACTCGACACGCCGCGGCAAGAACAACGATGACATCTGACCGTTATTCATCACTAGAAGTAGTAACTCATCACTTATGATAGAACTTCGAACCTTACACGACCTGTGGTAACTTTCCATATAAGATCGTATTTTTCATCATGCACTACCCGTCTTGTGCTCCAAGGTTGTACTCAACCTGCATTTTACAGAGCCCTGGGAATCTGTAGAAATTTGATGTGTTCCTTGGGGTATACGGGATAGGCTATCCTGAGAGATGGTAGGCAGTTCCCAAGTGACAGTAACTTCAATTGTGCTGCAATGAAACCCTTGAAGCTTCCGTAACTGATGACCCTTTCTTGAAATACTTGACAATATCTTCATTGTTCAAATGAACTCTCCCAGCTCAGGATGACATGTTTCAACACCTTTTATGAGTCTCATTCTACGTGATGGAATGTGGCAGGAAAAACATAGCTTTGTTCCCACTGTGTAACAATATTCTTATAAAATAAGGTAACAGCACACTACTGATGTATCCAAATGGTAATAGAACTGATGTACCATGGGAGACCAAGGAGAGAGTAGTATGATAAAAAATCAACTGACAAGCGAAAAGCGGAGACCACATTAAAAACAATCATTTGAACCCACAGACGTTGCAAGTTTAACGACGCTACTTGTCTTTGTGCCTTAAATACATGAATCTCTTATTGAAGAAGATATACTTATCTGTAAGCCTCTTCCTACCAAAAACACTGGCGAACAAATATTAATTTTAAACGTTTCAGTCATGAAGAAACATGGAATATCCTAGCATATATCTTTCAGCATATGCACTTGTGGAGGCACATATATGGTAGGAAAAATGTCAGGTGCTGTGACACGCATAAGCAATTACAGCTCCACATACTGAACCTAACCATTGTTGTTTTCATCCTCATGCACTTGCAGTTAAACAAATTCCACCAGAAGTAAAAGAGGTACTGAATGATGTCAAAATTGTCAATTCAACTCACGTCCAGAAAGATAACGAGTAAAGAAATGAATTTATTAGTTTTGAAAAGAGATAAGTCGCTATTTTTTCACCTGAGCATCCTCTTGAACGAACACACAAATTAAGTAATGCTGAATACAGACGGGGGTATACTAGGCTGATGTATTTCTACATCTCGGTTAATTTAATGTTTCGATGCAAGGTAGTAATGTATATAGTTTAAAGGTTCAGAGTAAAATTAAAGCAAATCAAGTGAAACTCAAACTTTGAGATGAGTGTGTTTTTATGAAAAGTCTCGAGTGTTTGTCGTATCTTAGTGTTTACTAACGAATGACGTTTCCTTCAGTGAAATTGACTTTTCTCGTGATACATCATTTCAATTTGCTAACCTCAATTACATAATTCTTTCTTTCCCCAACAGAATCATTGGACTATGTCTAAATTTTTTTTCGTATCTGTAACAGTGTAGGAATTACCATTAAATGATCGGGAACAATTTTAGAGATAATTTTACTGATGTTACTTTTAA
>NC_069400.1:118484130-118491630 GCF_026875155.1 Cherax quadricarinatus | reverse complement strand
GTAGTTGTGGTGATGGTTTTTGTGTAACCGGGGTGGCAATTGTGGTGATGATGGTGGTGGTGTAACTCTGGCGGTAATTGTGGTAGGGTGGTAATTTCGTTAGTGGTAGTAATTGTGGTAGTGGTAGTAATTGTGGTAGTGGTGATAATTGTGGTAGTGATGGTAACTGCGGTGGTGATAGTAACAGTAGTGTTAAAGGTACCAATGTTAATGGTGTAGTAATGGCAAGGAGTGGTAGTGGTGGTAAAGTTGTGGTACAGAGGTGCTGTTGAAATCATACCTCTGTTTATCTGCGATAGTACTGTAGTGAAGATGATAGCGGAATATGTATGTGAGAGTGAGACTAGAGACTAGCAATACAAACACAGCAACCAACGAACCTCCGCTTCTCCTGCGCTGGACTCACACGCACGAGTTCAGCGTACGGAGGATCGAGTTTCGATCACTTCAGTTAAACAACCCAGGCGGGTTTAGTGGTGTTTCATATCGACAAGCATAACAGTCACCTCAGTCACCAGGCCCTCTCAGTCTTCTATTTCCAATCTTTGACTCAGACTACACAGTCCAACCTTTTGATTATTATTATTGTTTTTGTTGCTCTTGTTCTTGTTGTTGCTCTTTTTAATTTTACTATTATTGTTATTGTTCTTAGCACTGTTGCTGTTGTTGTTATTTTTATTATTAATATTATTGTTGTTATTTAAATAGGAAATCGCATGGGAATAGAAGAAGCTGTTGGTAAACAGGCTTCATATAGGAAAGAAGAGGGCATCTCCAATTCCTTGGATCAAGATCAATTCACCACCATGAAGGCACTCTTGCCTTCAGTGGAGAATGTACTAGGGAATGTACAAAGCCTTTTTATTTTAAAACTCTGAAAACACCACTGTCATGGCGCTAAACCTCCTGTCAGTTATTTTGTCATCCAGTCTGTCTGCCTGTCTGTCTGCCTGTCTGTCTGCCTGTCTGTCTGCCTGTCTGTCTGCCTGTCTGTCTGCCTGTCTGTCTGCCTGTCTGTCTGCCTGTCTGTCTGCCTGTCTGTCTGCCTGTCTGTCTGCCTGTCTGTCTGCCTGTCTGTCTTTCTGTTTGTTGTTCTCTTAAAAACTGTTAGGCGTTGTGAGTTGCTGCCATTGTCTTCCTACTTGTAGTGTGTTGACACAGCAAAGAAATATTTAAAATTTTACGATGAATATGTCATAGAATTTTTTTTCAAGTCAAAAATTTTGAGCATAAGCTGACACCTTTATCTTTACACAGACAGACAGACAGACAGACAGACAGACAGACACACACACACACACACACACACACACACACACACACACACACACACACACACACACACACACACACACAGGAGGACAGGAGGGTCAGGGGATACATGATAACGATATACCAAATACTGCGTGGAATAAATAAGGTGGACAGAGACAGGATGTTCCAGAGAGGGGACACAGAAACAAGGGGTCACAGTTGGAAGCTGAAGACTCAGACGAGTCACACGGATGTTAGGAAGTATATCTTTAGTCAAAGAGTCGTCAGGAAATGGAATAGTCTAGCAAGTGATGTAGTGGAGGCAGGAACCATACATAACTTTAAGACGAGGTATGACAAAGCTCAGGGAGCAGAGAGAGAGAGAGAGAGAGAGAGAGAGAGAGAGAGAGAGAGGACCTAGTAGCGATCAGTGAAGAGGCGGGGCCAGGAACTGAGTCTCGACCCCTGCAACCACAATTAGGTGAATACAATTAGGTGAGTACATGTGCAGCATCTGGATATCTTAAATTTGTAGATATTTCGCTATCTAGATGTTGCACATGTGTCTAATTCTTCATCATATCGGTAATGTATACCATTCACTTATATCTTGATATGTCTGCACTGAGAGGTAAGGCAGGTACAGTGGAAGGATATATGACTCAGTATATACGAGTATATACACTCAACCCGAAAACGTCCATACTTAGGATTCAAGCATTCTTTATTAGAGAACATGTGAAGAGCAGTCTTAATAACCCTCATGTGTAGACAGGCTTTAAACCCAATAAATCACTCAACCAGTTTCCCAGGTATCAATAAATGATCAACACTCAAAGATTAAAAAATGTGTTAACAAGAAAGGAGTAACACACATGGGTGTTTACAGAATCTTTGAAGTTGAAGTCTTATGTGGCCACTAGGTGAAGCCGGGCCTGAACTGGTAACCTCTGCAATCACCAGTCGATGGACGGATCACCAGTAGGTAGTCATATTACCAGGAAATGGATAAATCACCAGTAGAGGAACAAATCACTAGAAAGAAACATATCACTAGCAGTGGAATAAATCATCAGTAGAAAAATGACTACCTACCTGGTCTACCTGGAGAAAGTTCCGGGGGTCAACGCCCTCGCGGCCTGTTCCATGACCAGGCCCCAAGGTGGATCAGGGCGTGATCAACCAGGATGATACCACTGGCTACACGCAGTCCAACGTACGGACCACAGCGCAGCGGGGTCAGGTACTGATTTTTAGGTATCTGTCCAGTTCCATTTTGAAAACAGATAGGGTTCTATTGGTAATCCCCTTTATGGATGATGGGAGACTATTGAACAGCTTTGGGCCCCTGACCCTTACTGAGTTTCTCATTGTGCTCACGGCACCCTTGCTTTTTGTTGTGGGGGGGGGGGGAATCTTGCACCGTCTGCTGACTCTTTTGTTATCATAGGGAGTGATTTTAGTGTGGAGATTTGGAACCAGTCTCTTTAGGATTTTCCAGGTGTAAATTATGATGTACCTTTCTCGCTTGCACTCTAAGGAGTGCAGTTCAAGGGACTACAAACGTTCCCAGTAACTGAGGTGTGTAGTGAAGATCCTCTGTAAATTCTCCAGATCCGCAATTTTGCCTATAAAGAAACAAATTACCTTGAGAAAAATCACTAGAAGATAAAAATCACCAGAAGAGGAAATAAATGAGTTGAGAAACGTTTATTAAGCTTGGAAAAAGCTAGACAGCTTAATAATAAAAAGTACTTTCAAGAGGGAAAGAGCTTTGTAAAAACAAGTACCTTTGAAAAGACAGAGATCTTAGTAATAGAAAATACTTTCAAAAAATTTGCTTTTTTGTTTTCTCTGTGACGAGCCTTTTTGCCCAGTACTGAGCTACGAAGGGCAAATTAATTTTCAGATTTCTTCAGATGCAAATACGTTCGTTCTACGTTCCTTATTTTTACTGATTGCCTTAAGAAAGTAATTATTTTTCTTTCAGCATCTCTCCTCATCTCTTCCTCCTCCCCATTTACTGCATATATGTCCTTACCGCTACTTCTCCCTCCTCCTCCTCCTCCTCTGCCATTTTCTTTTCACGGTTTACACCTGTTGAGACAGTCATATTTTATCTACTTGTTAACATCTTTTGAACAGTAAGACTCACTCTAATTTAAAAATCCATGAGGGGTGAGAGAGATGAGGGGATAGGAGAACAGTGAAGAGAAGTGGGAGAGGAAGGACTAAAGGAGAGAAAATAATGAACCAATGCTAAACCCAGTAGCAAAGCTGGCGTGTCGTGGCTCAGTTGGAATGCTCTCGCCTCACACACTGAGTGTCCTTGGTTCAGTCCCTGGCATGGGTGGAAATATTGGATGTGTAGGTAGCTGGGTGGTAGTCGACTGCTGTGGGTCGCTTAGGGGGACAAGCCCTGAACGACCCCAGGGAAAAAGCAGACGTCCTGATGACGCATGATTTTATGGGTGGCAAACCCCTGGGTTTAAAAAACCCTAGCAAATTTGTTTTATCTTCAGCTATGTACTTCGCGAAGTAGCTCATGCGGGTGGGGATTGGGACGGCGGGGCCCGAATAGACTTTGAGGGCACCAAGACGACAGTGAACGAGGTACTTTGTTACGCTGTATAAAGATTTATAGTCATGTCTATGGTGGTGGCATAGCAAGGATGTGGAATAATGTGATATAGGACCAAGGTGCTATTGTCGGAAAAGAAAAATAACGTTTTTAAAAGGTTTTTTTGCAAAGGGGGGGAAAAAAAATGGCTTAGTTAAGAAGGCTAGGTGTAAAGTGGGATAGGAGCAAGTTTATAAAAGGATTGAAAGAGCTTTAGAATGGGTCGTAATGGCGCCTAATAGTGTCGTCGAGGTAAGTAGTCCAGTTGTTGTGGTATGTCTCAAGTCTGTGTGTCGGTGAGAGCGTTCTAAAAGACGCCAGCCCTGTGTGAAGAAACACGCTGGGGGGAAGTCCTGGGCCTCACTTTCGGCGCAAACTTCGATCTGAATTGCTGCAGCTTCGGGACGTTAATTTGGGGCAATCAGCGAAAGAGCGAGTGATTAATGTGAGAGGAGGCCGAAAGAAAGGAGTACAGAGGTTTGGTTTTTTGGAGTGTGTGTACTTTTGATTTGTTCATCGAAGATCTTCACGAATTCCTTCTTGGTTGGGGATTAGTAGTTGCGGGCAAGGGTGCTCCAAGTCATTGGGGGGAAGATGTGCATGGTATAGGTGCTCGTTAGATAATGGTTATGAGTTCGGCAGGACCAGGAAGACCTTATCTGTGGTGAAAATATGTTAACTTGCTTCTGGATCAGTTTTAATGCGACACTGGAGCTCCCATGCGCAATCCTGTCCACCTCGGATTGTGTTGTGTGTGCAAGGATCAAGTGTTTTCGTGCGCTGCGAGTTGTGCAATGTCATCTACATATTCGATGGCTATAGTGTCTAGAAAACGTATGGTTCTAATATGTTGTGAGAGTAGGGAAGAGTACAGAGCCTTGTGGGATTCCTTCGTGGAGGGTCAAGAAATCTGAGAAGCAGGTTCTGATTTTTATCCTCATCGTACGACCATCAAGGAAGTTTCAAAGCTTTTTGTTATGTTTGGTACAAAAATCGAAAGAACTGCCTAGCTTGTAGTTAAGGCCGTGGTGCCAGGCCATGTCGAGAGCCATCTCCACGTCCTTTGGTATATTAGTGGAAAAATTAACATTAATCTCTTACTTAAATAATGGCTACAGTGAAGTTATATAATAATAATAATAATAATAATATTAATAATAATAATAACAATAATATAATAATAATAATAATAATAATAAAAAATAATAATAATAATAATATTAATAATAATAATAATAATAATATAATATTATATATTATTATAATTATTAAAAATTAATTATTATTATTATTATTATTTTTTAATTATTATTATTATTAATTATTATTATTATTATTATTTTTAATTAATTAATAAAAATAATTATAATGTTAATATTTATCTTAAAATTAACCTGCTCTCTAAATGAAATTTGATTCAAATCCACGACAAAGTTTTACTAAACCTAGTAGTTCTCGCTTTAGCCAACTGAAGTATCTGTGTGCAGCGGCCGTGACTATAGTGGCATCACGACAATAAATGTTCGGAACTTCACGAAAAAAGGGGGATGGGTTTACCGTGATACAGATGTAGAATCATGATCAGAGGAACTGAGGCTGCTTTTCCCCGTCGTCAGATCAAAACTGAATACTTCCCTTTCCCTGCAGGTTTAATGCTCACCTGAGAATATAACAATTGCAGCAATAATAAATATTTCAAGTTCTTTATTACAATGGAAAAAAAAGTATTGCTACATAAAAATTCCAAATTTTATGGCATTCATTTCTGTAAATTTCATCGCTACAAGCTGAGTGAAAACTGCAGGTTATATATCACCATTACAACGAATGATGTAAATTATTTGCAATCACGACAACGAATGTTGCAAGAGGTTACACGATACAGACAGAACAGTAGTAGACAGATTAAATCAGACCATACAAAAATTTATATCTTATTTATGTCTAATAAGAGCACTAAGCTGCAACAGGAAACTGGTCTGGGGTCGTTTCTCACAGTGTAATCTGATCCAATCTTTCTAAACCGTGTGATATGTTTCTGCCGACTGAATTTCGAAGTTAAAACGGAAAATCTAGTGGAAATTACCAGTGAAGAATATTATCCTGGGATGAATCTGTTAGTAAACAGCTATTGTAGTTGATGATGCTACCCTGGATCAGTCACTATCCACAGAGCGAAACCATCAGCAAATAACCATTATCCAAGGGTGAACAAACATTTTCTAGGGAAGAAACTACTCGTGAACACAATTATGCTAAGATGCTGCTAAGATGCTACTAAGATGCTACTAAGATGCTGCTAAGATGCTGCTAAGATGCTGCTACCCACGAACAGCCATCAGGGGAAAAATTTCCTTGTAAAATAACTATAGTGAAAAGAAGATTATCATTCAGGTATCATCCCAGAATCAATCTGCCATTTAAGCTTCAGGTATGATAAAAGGGTTTGTTATTTCCTTTTCTCATCACATTTAAATATATTAATATTATAATATATATATATATATATATATATATTATATATATATATATATATATATATATATATATATATATATATATATATATATATATATATATATATATAAAACTAATGTAAAATGGTTATAATCATAACTATAATTTTTAAAGGGGTGGACCGGTAAGCCAGCGGAAGGCCTCGGTCAGATGACCAAAAGCTCCAGGGGCGGGTCATCATATGACTAAGACCCGTGTCAGGACACTTGTCCTGGCGAATATTATACATACTAAATGTATAACAACACTGCGCTAGCCAAGGATTCGAACCCATGTTGTACTGACCTGCCTCGTGGTAAGCGAGAACCACAGGACCACCCAACCCTACAAGAATGGCGCAGCCAGCACACAGCTAGCTGTTGGGCCGCCATCCGAGGGCATACGGAGGTGTGGGAGCTTCTTGGGTGGTCCTGTGGTTTAAAGCGTCATGTGGTTCTCGCTTACCATGAGGCAGGCCAGTACAACATGGGTTCGAATCCTTGGCTAGCGCATTGTTGTTATTGATCAATACCACTCGTTCGTGGTTACAATAATATACTAGATGCATATAAATTTTCGTAATTTTTAAAGGGATGGAAGGGTAAGCCATCGGAAGGCCTCAGTTAAATTACCAAATACTTCAGTGGCGAGTCATTATATTGCCAGAACCCGTGCCAGGTGACACTTGACATGTTTCCTGACGAATCTTACCCATCACAGAATATATACACCAAACGGTGTATTTCTGTCAGCATATATATGCTGAGAATTTATTTTAATCCCTCTTTTAGGACTTAAATTATTCTCGTCTGGTGGTGAAAAGGTTACTTGTGACCTTAATGAGAACAGCGTAGTCGACAGGCTTGAATACACCTTTCCTCAAAACGCCAGGACAAGATTTTAAGCAAATTTCCGATTTTCATAATTTCTAACGTTAATTACTTTAGGCTTGGATTAATTATCATCAGTAAAAAATTTTTAACCAATTATAACATACATGATACATGCGTTAATAATGCATAAAAGCGAGAGAGACTTTTTGAAGAGTGAGCAGAAAAATCGAGACCCACCCAGCATGCAATGCAATAGATGGTCAGATAATTAAATTTTCATTCCAGTGTCACAGTCAC
>NC_069400.1:118466630-118476630 GCF_026875155.1 Cherax quadricarinatus | reverse complement strand
TGACAGTGTTCTTGTGTTGACAACCTTAAACAGTGTCCAGACGCCGTGATTGATTCTTTACCCATTCTCTTGACAGTGTTCTTGTGTTGACAACCTTAATCAGTGTCCAGACGCCGTGATTGATTTTACCCATTCTCTTGACAGTGTCAGTGTGTTCACAACCTTAATCAGTGTCTGGACGCCGTGACTGATTCTTTACTTCATTCTCTGGACGCACTTCGCAATGGCTAGAGTTTTAGATACGGGATGATGGACTGAAAAATAAATATAGGAGGATAGTACTTCCGAAATGAAGTGGAAACATGCACTTATTCAACTTCTGCCATCAACCTCAATGTGAATCTGTGACATGATCTAGCTGGTGTACAATTTGTGACATGATCTACCTAACCTAACCTAATCTAGCTGGTGTACAATTTGTGACAACATTTAGCTAGTGTACAATTTGTGACATCATCTAGCTGGTGTACAGTATGTAACATGATCCAACTGATATACAATCTACATGGTCTACGGATTGAATTTTTCATCACAGCGTTTACTAATGACTGTGTGAACTATAATAATAATAATAATAATAATAATAATAATAATAATAATAATAATAATAATAATAATAATAATAATAATAATAATATTGGTATTATTATTATCATTATTGTCATTGAAGGGTATTGACTACACGAGAGACATTAAGGCTACATATCACTTGTACAACACCATCAAAGAATGATTTAATCCCTTCTAAAATAAGGAATAACCTTAACTCCGACTTATTCACGGACATGTATACACTTGGCAGTAAACGTATTCCCTCAGCTAGTACGGAAAGCAAACACATTCAACCTAGAGAGTTACAGCATATCCAAACAGACTATACATACAGAATTATAATATTAAGATTCCTGTCGGGACTCTGCGCTGAAGAATACTAAACTGAAAAGGAACATAACTATACAAGAATGTTTAAATTAACCATACAGAAAATTCGTTCTTAAGTATGTATCGAGAGACTTCCGTTGTCTAGATCATTAAATTAAATGTTATGAGAAGAGATTGTAATCTATATGACGAGTTGGTAACATCTAAGATTGTTGTTTGGCTTAATAAGAGGAAAAGACACATGTAGTTATGTTAAAGCCTTCATTGCTTCATTGCTTCAAAGCTGAACTGCTGTAACAACTTATCCACACACACGGGATTGGCGGAGTTCCTGCGCTAGACGAAACACAACACGCAGAGGCTATGGTTACGCACCAAACAATACTCAAATTTTTATGATAAATGCGTGGGCCTGGCTGGAAGAAACAAACTGTAACCCCAGTCTTTAAAAAGGAGAAGATCTTAATTAAGCCAACAAAAACAAGCTATGTTCACTGACTGTATAGTATGCAAATCATGGAGAATGTTTAGGAGAAGATGTGGAACACCTAGAAATGGAATGACTCATCAAAGCAGCCAATTGGTTTAGCGTAAGAGATTAAGTGTCCAAACCTATTGGAGATTTCTTGACTCGTGACACAGTGAAGACAAGAGAGAGAGGGTGGTGGATTGCAAGAAGGCGTTGGACATCGCACGCACACAAGAATTAGTCAAAAACTGGAGGACCAGGCAGGGATAACAGGGAAGGCACTACAATGGATCAGAGAATACTTGTCAGGAAGACAACAGCGAGTCATGGTACTTGGCGAGGTGTCAGAGTGGGCACCTGTGATCAGCGGGATCCCACAGGGGTCAGTCCTAGGACCAGTGCTGTTTCTGGTATTTGTGAACGACATGACGGAAGGAATAGACTCCAAAGTGTCCCTGTTTGCAGATGACGTGAAGTTGATGAGATGAATTCATTCGATCGAAGACGGCGAATCAAAGGGATTTGGTCAGGCTGCAGACCTGGACACAACTTGGCTCTGGAGTCAACCCACAAGTGCAAAGTCATGAAGATTGGGGTAGGGCAAGAAGACCGAAAGACGGAATACAGTCTAGGGGGCCAGAGCTACAACATCACACTCAAGGAAAAAATTCTGGGTGAGTAAACCCAGCACATCCTGAAGCGCATTTCACCAATAACTGTGCAGCATATGGGCGCCTAGCATACTCAGAACACATTCCGACATCTTATAAAGAATCGTTCAGGACCCTGTACTCCGTGTACGTTACGGGCCATATTGGGCATGCGGGCACCATCTAGAACCCACACCTAGCCAAGCACGTAAAGAAACAAAGAAAGTGCAAAGGTTTCTTAGACTCCATAAAATGCAGACGTAAAGGTATGTCCCCGAGGAGAGGTTAAGGGAAATCAACCTGACGACATGGAGGACAGGAGATAGGGGGGACATTTTAACGTACATACAAAATACTGAGGGGAAATGACAAGGTGTCCAGACGGATTTCAGAGACGGACACATTCAAAAGGGGACATAGTTGGAAGCTGAAGACACAGATGAATCACGGGAAGTTAGGAGTATTTCTTCAGCCACAGAGTAGTCAGGAAGTGGAAGTTTGAAACAGATGTAATGGCGCAGTCCTTCTCATAAGCAGAGGTATAGATAAAGATTCTGGTTCAGGAGAGTGACCTAGTAGCGACCAGTGATGAGGCGGGCAGGAGCTTAGACTCGGCCCCTGCAACCTCAATTTGGTGAGTACAACGTAGTGTGTACCATACACACACAACAACACATACTCTCACCAACACACATGTATAGTATATATTATATATATATATATATGATATACATATTATTATTATATATATTATATATACACACATACATTCCAACATGCAAGCACGCATGTACAACAGGCCTAGTGTCTAATCGACATGTGCCCAGGACAAAATGGTAACTAACTGCACAAATGTAATTCTTTGTTTCTGCTCTTCATTAAGCTATGCTTATTCAGACTGTTTACATTTAGTGGGATAACACAGGCAGTAGTGCGGGAAAATGAGTGTGTGTATGTGTGTGTGTGTGTGTGTGTGTGTGTGTGTGTGTGTGTGTGTGTGTGTGTGTCTTTGTGTGTGTGTGTGTTTGTGTGTGTGTGTGGTTGATTGAATGACACACCAGATGGGATCTCGTCGGATGCAACCATGTTTGCTGATGATGTAAAAGTTATGAGGAAAATGAAACATCACGAAGACAACAAAAGAAAACAAAATAGCTACAGAATCATCTTGACAACTGCAGGACAAGTCATGACGCTGACAGCAGTAAGAAGAACGTACACCTTGGGGAGACTATAGTGTCTAGTATTTTCCGTGGTGTAGAAAAAAACACTTATGTACAGTGCAGGACATTCTTTAGAGGAAACGTTTCGCCACGAGTGACGAAATGTTCCCTCTAATAAATATCCTGAACTGTACATAAGTGTCTTTTTCCACTGTTTATATTGCACGGAGACACAGTATTGTTCTCGCAGAGCTCCATCAAGTAATGGAGACACAGTATTGTTCTCGTTGAGCTCCATCAAGTAACGGAGGCATAGTATTGTTCTCGCAGAGCTCCATCAAGCAACGGAGACACAGTGTTGTTCTCGCAGAGCTCCATCAAGTAACGGAGGCACAGTATTGTTCTCGCAGAGCTCCATCAAGCAACGGAGAAACAGTATTGTTCTCGTTGAGCTCCATGAAGTAACGGAGACACAGCATTGTTCTCGTTCAGCTCCATCAAGTAACGGAGACACAGTGATGTACTCGCAGAGCTCCATCAACTAACGGAGACACAGTATTGTTCTCGCAGAGCTCCAACAAGTAACGGAGACACAGTGTTGTTTTTGCAGCGTTCCATCAAGTAACGGAGACACAGTAATGTTCTCGTTGAGCTCCATCAAGTAAGGAGACACAGTATTGTTCTCCCAGAGCTCCATCAAGTAACGGAGACACAGTATTGTTCTCGCAGAGCTCCATCAAGTAACGGAGACACAGTATTGTTCTCCCAGAGCTCCATCAAGTAACGGAGACACAGTATTGTTCTCGAAGAGCTCAATCAAGTAAAGGAGGCACAGTATTGTTCTCGCAGAGCTCCATCAAGTAACGGAGGCACAGTATTGTTCTCGCAGCGTTCCATCAAGTAACGGAGGCACGGTGTTCTTTTCGCAGAGCTCCATCAAGTAACGGAGACACAGTATTGTTCTCGCAGAGCTCCATCAAGTAACGGAGACACAGTACTGTTCTCGCAGATCTCCATCAAGTAACGGAGGCACAGTATTGTTCTCACAGTGCTCCATCAAGTAACGGAGGCACAGTATTGTTCTCGTTGAGCTCCATCAATAACGGAGGCAAAGTATTGTTCTCGCAGAGCTCCATAAAGTAACGGAGGCACAGTATTGTCCTCGCAGAGCTTCATCAAGTAACGGAGACACAGTATTGTTCTCGCAGAGCTCCATCAAGTAACGGAGACACAGTATTGTTCTCGCAGAGCTCCATCAAGTAACGGAGGCACAGTATTGTTCTCGCAGAGCTCCATCAAGTAACGGAGACACAGTATTGTTCTCGCAGAGCTCCATCAAATAACGGAGACACAGTATTGTTCTCGCAGAGCTCCATCAAGCAACGGAGACACAGTGTTGTTCTCGCAGAGCTCCATCAAGTAACGGAGACACAGTATTGTTCTCGCAGAGCACCATCAAGTAACGGAGACACAGTATTGTTCTCACAGAGCACCATCAAGTAACGGAGACACAGTGTTGTTCTCGCAGAGCACCATCAAGTAACGGAGACTGAGTGCTGTTCTCGAAGAGCTCCATCAAGTAACGGAGACACAGTATTGTTCTCACAGAGCACCATCAAGTAACGGAGACACAGTGTTGTTCTCGCAGAGCTCCATCAAGTAACGGAGACACAGTATTGTTCTCACAGAGCACCATCAAGTAACGGAGACACAGTATTGTTCTCGCAGAGCTCCATCAAGTAACGGAGACACAGTATTGTTCTCACAGAGCACCATCAAGTAACGGAGACACAGTGTTGTTCTCGCAGAGCACCATCAAGTAACGGAGACACAGTATTGTTCTCACACAGCACCATCAAGTAACGGAGACACAGTGTTGTTCTCGCAGAGCTCCATCAAGTAACGGAGACAGTATTGTTCTCACAGAGCACCATCAAGTAACGGAGACACAGTGTTGTTCTCGCAGAGCACCATCAAGTAACGGAGACACAGTATTGTTCTCACAGAGCACCATCAGGTAACGGAGACACAGTATTGTTCTCACAGAGCACCATCAAGTAACGGAGACACAGTGTTGTTCTCGCAGAGCACCATCAAGTAACGGAGACACCGTGTTGTTCTCGCAGAGCTCCATCAAGTAACGGAGACACAGTATTGTTCTCACAGAGCACCATCAAGTAACGGAGACACAGTGTTGTTCTCGCAGAGCTCCATCAAGTAACGGAGACACAGTATTGTTCTCACAGAGCACCATCAAGTAACGGAGACACAGTGTTGTTCTCGCAGAGCACCATCAAGTAACGGAGACACAGTATTGTTCTCGCAGAGCTCCATCAAGTAACGGAGACACAGTATTGTTCTCACAGAGGACCATCAAGTAACGGAGACACAGTGTTGTTCTCGCAGAGCACTATCAAGTAACGGAGACACAGTATTGTTCTCGCAGAGCACCATCAAGTAACAGAGACACAGTATTGTTCTCACAGAGCACCATCAAGTAACGGAGACACAGTATTGTTCTCACAGAGCACCATCAAGTAAGGGAGACACAGTATTGTTCTCACAGAGCACCATCAAGTAACGGAGACACAGTGTTGTTCTCGCAGAGCACCATCAAGTAACGGAGACACAGTATTTTTCTCACAGAGCACCATCAAGTAACGGAGACACAGTATTGTTCTCACAGAGCACCATCAAGTAACGGAGACACAGTATTGTTCTCACAGAGCACCATCCTGTAACGGAGACACAGTATTGTTCTCGCAGAGCACCGTCAAGTAACGGAGACAGTATTGTTCTCACAGAGCACCATCAAGTAACGGAGACACAGTATTGTTCTCGCAGAGCACCATCAGGTAACGGAGACACAGTATTGTTCTCACAGAGCACCATCAAGTAACGGAGACACAGTATTGTTCTCACAGAGCACCATCAAGTAACGGAGACACAGTATTGTTCTCGCAGAGCACCATCAAGTAACGGAGACACAGTATTGTTCTCACAGAGCACCATCAAGTAACGGAGACACAGTATTGTTCTCACAGAGCACCATCAATTAACGGAGACACAGTATTGTTCTCACAGAGTACCATCAAGTAACGGAGACACAGTATTGTTCTCGCAGAGCACCATCGAGTAACGGAGACACAGTATTGTTCTCACAGAGCACCATCAAGTAACGGAGACACAGTATTGTTCTCACAGAGCACCATCCAGTAACGGAGACACAGTATTGTTCTCGCAGAGCATCGTCAAGTAACGGAGACACAGTATTGTTCTCACAGAGCACCAACAAGTAACGGAGACACAGTATTGTTCTCGCAGAGCACCATCAATTAACGGAGACACAGTATTGTTCTCACAGAGCACCATCCAGTAACGGAGACACAGTATTGTTCTCGCAGAGCACCGTCAAGTAACGGAGACACAGTATTGTTCTCACAGAGCACCATCAAGTAACGGAGACACAGTATTGTTCTCGCAGAGCACCATCAAGTAACGGAGACACAGTATTTTTCTCACAGAGCACCATCCAGTAACGGAGACACAGTATTGTTCTCGCAGAGCACCGTCAAGTAACGGAGACACAGTATTGTTCTCACAGAGCACCATCAAGTAACGGAGACACAGTAATGTTCTCGCAAAGCACCATCAAGTAACGGAGACACAGTATTGTTCTCACAGAGCACCATCAAGTAACGGAGACACAGTATTGTTCTCGCAGAGCATTATCAAGTAAGGGAGACACAGTATTGTTCTCACAGATCTCCATCAAGTAACGGAGACACAGTATTGTTCTCACAGAGCACCATCAAGTAACGGAGACACAGTATTGTTCTCGCAGAGCACCATCGAGTAACGGAGACACAGTATTGTTCTCACAGAGCACCATCAAGTAACGGAGACACAGTATTGTTCTCACAGAGCACCATCCAGTAACGGAGACACAGTATTGTTCTCGCAGAGCACCATCAATTAACGGAGACACAGTATTGTTCTCACAGAGCACCAACAAGTAACGGAGACACAGTATTGTTCTCGCAGAGCACCATCAATTAACGGAGACACAGTATTGTTCTCACAGAGCACCAACAAGTAACGGAGACACAGTATTGTTCTCGCAGAGCACCATCAAGTAACGGAGACACAGTATTGTTCTCACAGAGCTCCATCAAGTAAGGGAGACACAGTATTGTTCTCACAGAGCACCATCAAGTAACGGAGACACAGTATTGTTCTCACAGAGCACCAACAAGTAACGGAGACACAGTATTGTTCTCGCAGAGCACCATCAATTAACGGAGACACAGTATTGTTCTCACAGAGCACCATCAAGTAAGGGAGACACAGTGTTGGTGTCACACTCACTCTTCTCCTCGCAACTTTAATATTCCCATTTTTAACACATTTCAGAAATATATAATTTAATTTGCACTCGTGTAAAAGAATATATTTACCCTTTATTAAAATGTTTGTGATTCAAGAATTAAATTTATTACTTCAAGTTTTTTATTGTTTTTGCCGATGTTAGGAACGAGTCGCGGAGATTTTAATGTTTCAAATAATCTGTTGCAGTTTTATTAATATGTCGAAGGAATCGTAGTGATTATCAGAGTTCAAAATACTTGCAAGAACTTTAATAATGTTGCAGGGGAGCTGCAGCGACTTCAGTAATGTTGCAAGGGAGCTGCAGCGACTTCAGTAATGTTGCAGGGGAGCTGCAGCGACTTCAGTAATGTTGCAGGGGAGCTGCAGCGTCTTCAGTAATGTTGCAGGGGAGCTGCAGCGACTTCAGTAATGTTGCAAGGGAGCTGCAACGACTTCAGTAATGTTGCAAGGGAGCTGCAGAGACTTCTGTAATGTTGCAAGGGAGCTGCAACGACTTCAGTAATGTTGCAGGGGAGCTGCAGCGACTTCAGTAATGTTGCGAGGGAGCTGCAGCGACTTCAGTAATGTTGCAAGGGAGCTGCAGCGACTTCAGTAATGTTGCGAGGGCGCTGCAGCGACTTCAGTAATGTTGCAAGGGAGCTGCAGCGACTTCGTAATGTTGCAAGGGAGCTGCAGGACTTCTGTAATGTTGCAGGGGAGCTGCAGCGACTTCAGTAATGTTGCAGGGGAGCTGCAGCGACTTCAGTAATGTTGCAAGGGAGCTGCAACGACTTCAGTAATGTTGCAAGGGAGCTGCAGAGACTTCTGTAATGTTGCAGGGGAGCTGCAGCGACTTCAGTAATGTTGCAGGGGAGCTGCAGCGACTTCAGTAATGTTGCGAGGGAGCTGCAGCGACTTCAGTAATGTTGCAAGGGAGCTGCAGCGACTTCAGTAATGTTGCGAGGGCGCTGCAGCGACTTCAGTAATGTTGCAAGGGAGCTGCAGCGACTTCGGTAATGTTGCAAGGGAGCTGCAGAGACTTCTGTAATGTTGCAGGGGAGCTGCAGCGACTTCAGTAATGTTGCAGGGGAGCTGCAGCGACTTCAGTAATGTTGCAAGGGAGCTGCAACGACTTCAGTAATGTTGCAGGGGCGCTGCAGCGACTTCAGTAATGTTGCAAGGGAGCTGCAGCGACTTCGGTAATGTTGCAAGGGAGCTGCAGAGACTTCTGTAATGTTGCAGGGGAGCTGCAGCGACTTCAGTAATGTTGCAGGGGAGCTGCAGCGACTTCAGTAATGTTGCAAGGGAGCTGCAACGACTTCAGTAATGTTGCAAGGGAGCTGCAGAGACTTCTGTAATGTTGCAGGGGAGCTGCAGCGACTTCAGTAATGTTGCAGGGGAGCTGCAGCGTCTTCAGTAATGTTGCAGGGGAGCTGCAGCGACTTCAGTAATGTTGCAAGGGAGCTGCAGCGACTTCTGTAATGTTGCAGGGGAGCTGCAGCGACTTCAGTAATGTTGCAGGGGAGCTGCAGCGTCTTCAGTAATGTTGCAGGGGAGCTGCAGCGACTTCAGTAATGTTGCAGGGGAGCTGCAGCGACTTCGGTAATGTTAAGCAAAAGCACACAAGTGCGACTGATACGTCATTTTATTGAGGCAACGTTTCGCTTTCCAGGAGTTTTGTCAAGCGAAACGTTAAAATAATATAATGTCACATTAATTGCACTTGTGACCTTTTACTCAACATGTCGGTAATTCTACCAACATTAATACATTCAGTAATTTTGCAGAGAATATACAGCGACTTCAGTAATGTTGCAGGGGAGTTATAACGACTTCAGTAATATTGCAGAGGAGCTGCAGCTATTTTTTTTAAAAGAGCAGTTGAGATTTTTACTTGTGTTTGAGACGACTCAGCAGTGACTTCCATACTTGACGGACGTACTCTCTTCCGTCACCTCTTGACTTTAATGGATAATCTCTTTAGCCTATGCAAATCTTGTATTTCTTTACCATTCTCTCTCAACTTTGCGTGTATATCAACTTTTTCTATCTGTCTCTCTCTGTCTTTTTTTTTTTTTTTTTACACAGGGTTTACAATGTTAGGTTAAGGTTCCTAATTCCATTTACTAGCTAAGAGCTGCTACCTATATCACCTCATTTTTAAGCCTTTTTATTGTTATGAAGCATACACATAGGGAACAGGATGAAATTGGAGCCATCTGTGGGCCAGCAATTTTATTGTTTATCTGACTTTATTTCGTTGAGAGCAGTATGCTGTGCGGACATGTTCCAGACTCAAGTCATCCTAAGAATAAATGATCTCATATGAAGTGATGTTCTGGAGAAGGGTACAGTCAGAGTGAAGTTGCTCCTTGCTGCCCGTCTTGTTATGTAGAAGCTCATTTCTCGCTGTCCTCGGAATGAAGCTAAGTGTGGTACTTTGACAATATTGGTTTTGTATATAACAG
>NC_069400.1:118409130-118461630 GCF_026875155.1 Cherax quadricarinatus | reverse complement strand
GTACTCACCTAGTTGTACTCACCTAGTTGAGGTTGCAGGGGTCGAGTCCGAGCTCCTGGCCCCGCCTCTTCACTGGTCGCTACTAGGCCACTCTCCCTGAACCGTGAGCTTTGTCATACCTCTGCTTAAAGCTATGTATGGATCCTGCCTCCACTACCTCTCTTCCCAAACTATTCCACTTCCTGACTACTCTGTGGCTGAAGAAATACTTCCTAACATCCCTGTGATTCATCTGTGTCTTCAACTTCCAACTGTGTCCCCTTGTTACTGTGTCCAATCTCTGGAACATCGTGTCTTTGTCCACCTTGTCAATTCCTCTCAGTATTTTGTATATCGTAATCATGTCCCCCCTATCTCTCCTGTCCTCCAGTGTCATCAGGTTGATTTCCCTTAACCTCTCCTCGTAGGACATACCTCTTAGCTCTGGGACTAGTCTTGTTGCAAACCTTTACACTTTCTCTAGTTTCTGTACATGCTTGGCTAGGTGTGGATTCCAAACTGGTGCCGCATACTCCAATATGGGCCTAACGTACACGGTGTACAGGGTCCTGTGTGTGTGTGTGTGTGTGTGTGTGTGTGTGTGTGTGTGTGTGTGTGTGTGTGTGTGTGTGTGTGTGTGTGTGTGTGTGTGTGTGTGTGTACTCACCTAGTACTCACCTAGTTGAGGTTGCAGGGGTCGAGTCCAAGCTCCTGGCCCCGCCTCTTCACTGGTCGCCACTAGGTCACTCTCCCTGAATCATGAGCTTTATCGTACCTCTGCTTAAAGCTATGTATGGATCCTGCCTCCACTACATCTCTTCCCAATCTATTCCACTTCCTGACTACTCTGTGGCTGAAGAAATACTTCCTAACATCCCTGTGATTCATCTGTGTCTTCAGCTTCCAACTGTGTCCCCTTGTTACTGTGTCCAGTCTCTGGAACATCCTGTCTTTGTCCACCTTGTCAATTCCTCTTAGTATTTTGTAAGTCGTTATCATGTCCCCCTATCTCTCCTGTCCTCCAGTGTCGTCAGGTTGATTTCCCTTAACCTCTCCTCGTAGGACATACCTCTTAGCTCTGGGACTAGTATTGTGGCAAACCTTTGCACTTTCTCTAGTTTCTTTACATGCTTGGATAGTGTATGTGTGTGAGTGTGTGTGTGTGTGTGTGTGTGCGTGTGTATGTGTGTGTGTGTGTGTGTGTGTGTGTGTGTGTGTGTGTGTGTGTGTGTGTGTGTGTGTGTGTGTGTGTGTGTGTGTGCGTGTGTGTGTATGTGTATGTGTGTGTGTGTGTGTGTGTGTGTGTGTCTGTGTGTGTGTGTGTGTGTGTACGTGTATGAGTGCTTATGTGCGTGTGTTAACAAGGTAGTGGCTGAACCTACAGACAGAAGTGACTGGCGGTCATATAATGAAGAAGCTGCACCTGGACGTGTCGTCTCATTTCAAGAAATATCTTTTAATTTGATTGATGCTGAAGCCAGGATGATTGTTCCCAGCTCCTTATATTTGTAATAAAACTAATTATCTTTGAAAAATTGTGTTAGATTTTGTCTCGTTTTTATATTCACGATTTTTTAATTATTTTGATAAGCTTAGTTCTTAATGTCGTTTGTTATATTAACTAATATATTTTTTTATTCTAATTATTCTTAATGTATTTTGTTCATTTTATGCATTCGAAAGATTGTCTTAAAAAAGTTCACATGTGCAAACAATTTAAACTATTAGCCTATGTATACACACACACACACACACACACTCCTGTTTAAGAGAGGTCCCCATACCTCGTTTGTTTATACTTATACCAATGCAAGAAAAGTACCTATGTATGTATACTTTGCTCCTCTGCAGCAGAGCTGCCCACATTTCGTTACGATGGATCTCAAATTTTTGTCTCATCTTGGAGCTGCACCCTGGAGTGAGGTTGTCAAATGTGTCCTCCGACCCCTAGCATCAAGGATACAAAAGTGACAGAAATCTTGGAGAGCTGTTGACACGATGAAGTCTCGAGCACTACCTCACCTCGGGTCAATAATTCAATACTCAGCTACGCGCACTTTGTAATTTTTTTTTTGTCTATTCAGGCATAAAAATAAAATATATATTTTTTTCCAACCTGTCGCAGGGCTCTGAATCTTATCAATACTCGAAAATTGGACGCCTTGGTTTGTTATCGTGTTTTTATTTCCAGTTTTTGGTTTTGTTAAGAAGTGTTCTGACCATGGTTTTGAGACCTTTTTTTTTTTTTTTTTTTTTTTTGCCTTTGCTTTATCCGCTGGGTAATTTAATTAGTTCAGTATAGGTACTGTTCATTCTTTATTTTCTTAGCTTGCCCTTGCTAATTATCACGTTAATTTAGCGTCATCTTTCAAACTATTGCATTTCCCTGTTTTCGCTTCCAATCACCTTCCACTCAATTACTGAGCCTCAATAAATCAGTTTAACTGCTAAACCACTGTTCGTGTGTTTAGCTTAACTCACGAAATGTCTTCCATGGTTGTTTATCTGCTTTTAGTAGCTCTTACAAGCTGTTGAAGACTCACGTCTTCTTACTCAGTATTCCAATGGGGAATATCTCTAGGTCTTGCACCGTGTTGAATTATCGCTCATCCTCGCCCAGTATTCCGACATCTTGTGTTGTTCTCTAAAAAATATGGTTGGATATATGTTCATGCTGATTATTTTCAATATTTACAGGTAAATATATTTCATGTCGTAATTCACACTCTTTTTAAAGGTCGCCTTTTACGCCGAACTATCGCCTTCTTGAAGAAAGGGGATCAGTGTTGTCGCCGAAGGCTTCAGCACAAAGCTGGAAGGTTCCTGTATTTGGCTTTAATGTTTCAGCACCAGGATCATAATTTCCAGTGGCGAGGTTTAAAGATCCAGTGCCAGATTATAAGATCCCAGAGCCGGCCTCCAAGATTCTGCCACCAGGCACCAAGGTTTCAGCACCGGCCTCCAAGATTCTACCACCAGGCACCAAGGTTCCAGCACCGGCCTCCAAGATTCTACCACCAGGCACCAAGATTCCAGCACCGGCCTCTAAGAGTCTACCACCAGGCACCAAGGTTCCAGCACCGGCCTCCAAGATTCTAACACCGTTACGTTACGACATCAAAGTCGTAACAAACACCAGGTACCAAGGTTCTAGCACCGGCCTCCAAGGCTCCAGCGACGACCTCAGAGTCATTTCCTCACGCTGTCATGCGTTCAATTTCCTCTGTCTTTATTCAACGTTAATACATCTCTCTTATAATCGGGCCATTAAGTGCAAAAACTTTACTTCATCCATTTCTTTGTTGCTGTATTATGCAGTGAGTGTCTGTCACGTCGAACATTTTCATTTCCATTCCTGTGCAACACGGATTTCATAAAGCTTTTTCAAACAGTTTCATACAGAATATTGAACATTATTATAATGTAAATTATTTTTCCGATTTTTCATGTCTGTTTTGTTCCTTAAATAATCGAATCTTACTCGTGCACAGGAATATTTTTTTTTTTTACAGCAATGAAGATATTGGCAAAAAAAAAAAATCACAAAAATGTAGGAATGTGAAGCCAAAAGAAGCAGAGTTAACAGGGGTTAAAATTTGAGAAATTGATTGATAAAATCAGTTCTTAATATTACTTGATATGGGTAATATTAAATCAGCTCTTCTTACGGGAAATATTAAACCAATTCTTAACTTTGTTTAATAAGAGAAATTTTAAACCAATTCTTAACTTTGTTTAATAAGAGAAATTTTAAACCAGGTCTTAATATTTTTTAAAGAGGTTAATATTAAACCAATTCTAAACAGTTCTTAATAAGGCTAATACAAAATCATTTCTTAATATTCCTGAATTTCAGCGTCTGTTTTTTTTTTTTTCATTTCTGATCCACCTAGTCTAGCCTCCACTCTCCTCACCCCTCCCGAATCCCATACATCTTTCCTCCCAACAATTCCACTCCTATTCTCCCTCCCGCCCTTCCCTCACGCCCTTCCCTCCTCCCCTTCCTCCCGTCGGTGTTCCCGAGAGCAGAATGCATGTTCCCCTTCCAGTATTCAGATAAAATTGCAGGAAAATCTCTGTTAGAAGCTGCCTCTGTTTCTACTTCGTCTCACTTAGGGTGATGACACATTTATGTGTATTGAGTACAGCGCAGCAGTGACCAGAGGGTCTGCGTGCACTCATCAGGGATCGTGCACACACCTCAGGGGTCGTGCACACACACCACAGAGATCGTCACACACACACACACACACACACCTCAGGAGTTGTGCACACAAGCACCTCAGAAGTTGTGCACACACACACCTCAGGGGTCGTGCACACACATCTCATGGGTCGTGCACACATCTCAGGGGTCGTGTACACATCTCAGGGGTCGTGAACTCACACACACCTCAAGGACTGCGTACGCAATTTGAAGACCGTGTGCACACCTCAAGACAGTGTATACACTTCAGGAACTGCGTACACACTCCGGATACCGTGTACACACCACATGTATCGTGCACACACCTCGGGTACCGTGTATGCACCTCAGGAACCGTGTACACACCTCAGCAGTCGTGTACACACCTCAGTAGTCATGTACATACCTCGAGGGATGACCTCGGCCTCCGTTGATACCTTCCTTCCTAACCAATAACATTTTTGAGCACTGCATCCGACAGAACGAAATGGGTTTTGGACTCAATATATTTTAACGTGTAGTTTGACATCTCTCTGCTCGCCCTCGGGAGCTGGCGTTACGAACACTGTGGTAGCGGGAGTGGAGGCAAGCGTAGCGCTTTAAAAAGAATAACTCAGCTTCGGATACCTGTAAGTTATATGTAATCGCTTCCGGAGGTCACAACCTCCGCAGCCCGGTCCAAGACCAAGCTTCTTAGTTTCTGGCTTGATTGATCAGGCTTTCGGTACCCGCGGCCAGCAGCCCGATGTATGCATCACAGCCCGACTGATCAGGAAATGAATGGAGAAAATTGTTGAGTTCTCTCTTGAAGACAGCCATGGGTCTGTTGGTAATCTCCCTTATGCGTGAAGGTAGAGTGTTAAAGAGTCATGGTCCCTTTACACTTACCGAATCCTCTCTCAATATACTCAATCGCTCCTCTGCTTTTTACCAGAGATATTTTTGCACAGTCTGTCAATCTTGTGCTCCTGTAAAGTTTTTTTTGATGTGCAGGTTGGGTATCATTCCTCCCAGAATCTTTCTCGCCAACGTTCTAAGGAGTACAGTTCTAGGGACTTCAAACACTCCCAGTACTTTAGGTGCCTGACGAGTTTACACGAGCTGTGAATGCTCACTGTACATTTTCCAACTCTGTAATTTCGCCTACTTTGAAAGGGGTTGTTAGTACACAGCAATATTCCAGCCTAGAGATAACGACTGACCAGAAATTTGTGATCCTTGACTTAGCATCTCTTGTTTTGAAAATTCTAGTTATTAAACTTATCATTTTCCTTACAGTTGGCATAACAACGTGAGATCTACTGACATTATCACTTTCAAGTCTCATATTAGACTTACGTTCTATTCATTGATTTGAGTTTGTCCTCAGTAAACATCATATTGTTGTTAGCAGTCCACTGGAAGACTAGGTTAATATCAGCTTAGAGGCTCGCTGTGTTTTCAGTGGATGTTACTCTCACACGGAGTCAAGTAACGTTTGTATAAAATGATACAGTGCTAATGTATGTCCCTGTCTATGTCAGATATGAGAATGAGAAAGAGAAGTATGGCGAGTAGTGTGTCTCGAGGAACAGAGCTATTTGTAGCAGCCCTTGATTTCGCTCTGTTTACTATTTACTCTCTTGTTCTGTGAAAAATTACCCCCATGGACACACTGTGTTTGACCTGAGTTTTGCATAAGAAAATAAATATTTTGGATTTTTTCAGTTTCAGTTACGGATTTTGTTCCCTTTGTCTCTCCTGGGTTCTGCAGGACGCATTTAATTTCTGCTCAACATTTTCCTTTTTTCTTAGCCAACTTTGCTTTTCGTTCTTGAGAGAGTCTGCTACCTTTGAGGAACTGTTATTCGTCGTCTTCGCCTGTAGAGGGTTCACCTCTCCCTCTCCAATCTGCACATTCTCATTCTTTTTCATAATGGTGTATGTCTGGAGCATATTTCTAGCTCCGCTACCTGGAGGTTACCTGGAGGTTATTCCGGGGATCAACGCCCCCGCGGCCCGGTCCATGACCAGGCCTCCCGATGGATCAGGGCCTGATCAACTAGGCTGTTACTGCTGGCCGCACGCAGTCCAACGTACGAGCCACAGCCCGGCTGATCCGGCACTGACTTTAGGTATCTGTCCAGCTCTCTCTTGAAGGCAGCCAGGGGTTTATTGGCAATTCCCCTAATGCTTGATGGGAGGCTGTTGAACAGTTTTGGGCCCCGGACACTTATGGTGTTTTCTCTTAGTGTACCAATGGCACCCCTACTTTTTATTGGGGCATTTTGCATCGCCTGCCCAGTCTTTTGCTTTCGTAGGGAGTGATTTCTGTGTGCAGATTTGGGACCATTCCTTCCAAGATTTTCCAAGTGTAGATTATGATATATCCCTCCCTCCTGCGTTCCAACGAGTACAAGTCAAGTGCTTCCAAGCGTTCCCAGTAGTTAAGGTGCTTGACAGAACTTATACGTGCAGTAAAGGATCTCTGTACACTCTCTAGATCTGCGATTTCACCTGCTTTGAATGGAGATGTTAATGTACAGCAGTATTCCAGCCTAGAGAGAACAAGTGATTTGAAAAGGATCATCATGGGCTTGGCATCTCTCGTTTTGAAAGTTCTCATTATCCATCCTATCATTTTCTTTGCACGTGCGATCGTGGCACTGTTGTGATCCTTGAAAGTGAGATCCTCAGACATTACTACTCCCAGGTCCCTTACATTATTTTTCCGCTCTATTGTATGGCCGGAGTCAGTAGTATACTCTGTTCTAGTTATTATCTCCTCCAGTTTTCCATAACGGAGTAGTTGGAATTTGTCCCCATTGAACATCATATTGTTTACCGTTGCCCACTGGAAAACTTTGTTTATATCTTCTTGGAGGTTAACCGCGTCCTCAGCAGATGACAGCCTCATGCAGATCCTAGTATCATCCGCAAAGGATGATACGGTGCTGTGGTGTATATCTCTGTTTATGTCTGATATGAGGATAAGGAATAAGATGGGGGCGAGTACTGTGCCTTGTGGAACAGAGCTCTTCACTATGGCAGCCTCCGATTTAACTCTGTTGACCACTACTCTTTGTGTTCGATTTGTTAGGAAGTTGAAGATCCATCTCCCCACTTTCCCAGTTATTCCTTTAGCACGTATTTTATGGGCTATTACGCCATGATCGCTGAATTAATTCTCAAAATAGTGTTTCAGGCTTTCATTTACAACAGTGACTTCCCAGTATATGTTAGTAAGCTCGCGATTTATAGCTCCCAGTTGATGTTCTTGTTGTTGAAGCTTAGTCTGTTAAACAATCTCATGATCAAGTGTGTTTTGCTACTTAGGACCAATTAGCGAACATGTCTTAATTTGCAATAATGTTGGCAGAATTACCGACAGTATGTTAGGTAAAAGGACACAAGCGCAACTAATGCTACATTTTATTGTGCCATTAGTTGCACGTTCATGTTTTAACTTCTAGTAGATTGTGGTCTGAGTTTATTGCCTTCGACACTATTAGAGTAATTTCCAGTCTGGATGGTTCCGTTATTTGTTGGCATGGTCTTAGTAGTTCAGTCTGTTCCTCAAGACTGGCTTCTTGGAGTCTCTTCGCTAAATTCATCCATTTTAGTTGTCTTAAACTGAAGTCATCAAACAACAGGGTATTTGGGGCCGGGTTAGATAGGTTCTGAAGACAGTATTCGATTTCCAATAGTTGGTCTATAAACTGCTTGGAAGTTTCATTTGGTGGTTTATATACAAGAACAGCTACTAGATTTTTATAGTCAATTCGAATGATATACAGCATCGACAAGTTGACAAACTTGTACAACACTTAAATGTCTTAATTTCCGAAACGCTGACCCCTCGCAGCAGTCTTCTTCAGCCGAATACAGAGGTGATCTAAAACAGTCTCCAGCGTTATATTACCTGCATTTCTTTGATACAGCGTTACACTTGTCTAGTGCACCTACCGTGAAAAATAGTGTCAGAAGACAGCATAAAGTAGAGGCGGTGCCTCTGGCATCAAAACAGTGTCACGGGTAACTAAAATGAGGAGTCGACGACTGGTAGTACCTCTGTATCGGAGCAGTGCCATAGGGAAGCATAATGAGGCGAATGGGCTTAAGACAGTGCCTCTGGCATCCAAACATTACCATTATTATTATAATCAAAGAAAGCGGTAAACCGACGAGGATCATGCAACTCTGCCCCCAAACAGTGCCATAATGTGGCGAATGGGTTTAAGACAGTGCTTCTGGCATCAAAACAGTGCCATGGGGAAACATAATTGAGCAAAAGGGTGTTGGAGAGTGCCTATACTTACCTGGAGGATATTCCGGGGATAAACACTCCTGCGACCCGGTCCACGACCAGGCCTCCCGGTGGATCAGTGCCTGATCAACCTGGCTGTTACTGCTGGCCGCACCGAGCCCAACGTACGAACCACAGCCCGGCTGAACCGGCACCAACTTTCCGTATCTGTTCAGCTGCTTATTGAAGGCAGCCAGGGACCTATTGGTAATTCCCTTTACGCATGATGGGAGGCTGTTGAACAGTCTTGTGCCCAGGACACTTATAGTGTTTCCTCTTAGTGTACTAGTGGCGTCCCTACTTTTCATTGGGGGTATTTTGCACCTCCTGCCCAGTCTTTTACTTTCGTAGGGAGTGATTTCTATGTGCAGATTCGGGACCATTCCTTCTAGAATTTTCCAAGTGCAAATTATGGTATATCTCTCTCACCTGCGATTTTTTATTTTTTAGCTAACACACTTGTAATTTTACCTTATTTCTAGTAATGACCCTCGTGTAGTAGATAGTCTTCTTAGTATGATAAGATGTTATCTTTATTTTACATTAAATATTATAACCTTTATATTATAATAATAAGGTAAAAGGACCCTAATGGAAATAAGTCACTCTGTCTGACTTTTTTGGGTTATCCCAGGTTCTCTACACATATGTTGCTATGTTTGACAATCTGTGTAACTGTATTTGTGTATACCTGAATAAACTTACTTACTAGCGAGTACAAGTCAAGTGCTTCCAAGCGTTCTCAGTAGTTGAGGTGTTTGACAAAACTTATATGTGCAGTAAAGGTTCTCTGTACACTCTCTAGATCTGCTTTGAACGGAGATGTTAATGTACGGCAATATTCCAGCCTAGAGATAACAAGTGATTCGAAAAGGATTGTCAATGGCTTGGCATCTCTTGTTCTGAACGTTCTCATTATCCATCCTATCATTTTCTTTGCAGTTGTGATCGTGGCACTGTGTGATCCTTGAAAGTGAAAACCTCAGACATTACCACTCCCAGGTCCCTCACATTATTTTTCCACTCTATTATATGATTAGAGTTTGTACTATACTCAATTCTAGTTATTATCTCCTCCAGTTTTCCATAACGGAGTAGTTGGAATTTGTCTTCGTTGAACATCATATTGTTTTCCGTTGCCCATTGGAAAACTTTGTTTATATCTTCTTGGAGGTTAACCGTGTCCTCAATAGATGACAGCCTCATGCAGATCCTAGTATCGTCTGCAAAGAATGACACGGTGCTGTGGATTACATCTCTGTCTATGTCTGATATGAGGATGAGGAACAGGATGGGGGCGAGTACTGTGCCTTGTGGAACAGAGCTCTTCATTATGGCAGCCTCCGATTTAACTTTGTTGACCACTATTCTTTGTGTTTGATTGGTTAGGTAGTTGAAGATCCATCTCCCCACTTTGCCAGTTATTCATTTAGCACGTATTTTGTACGCTATTACGCCATGACCGCGCTTGTCAAAGGCTTTTCCAAAATATGTGTATATTACATCTGCATTCTGTTTTTCTTCCAGTTCATCCAAGACCATATCATAGTGATCCAGTAGTTGCGAGAGGAAGGAGAGACCTGCTCTGAACCCATGTTGCCCTGGATTGTGCAGTTTTTGGGAATCCAAATGCTTTGCAATCGTGCTTCTTAGCACTCTTTCAAAGATTTTTATGATGTGGGACGTTAGAGCTATTGGTCTATAGTTCTTAGCTAATGCTTTGCTGCCACTTTTATGGAATGGGGCTATATTCGTTGTTTTTAGTGACTGTGGAATTTCACCCATGTCTAAACTCCTTTTCCATAGTACTTAGGTCACGCGAAAGGGGTTTCTTGCAGTTCTTAATGAACACAGAGTTCCACGAGTCTGGGCCTGGGGCTGAGTGCATGGTCATGTTGTCAATGGCTTTGTCGAAGTCTGCCGGAGTTAGTGTAATGTCGAAAATCTGGCATACATTGATGGAGTTTTGAGGCTCATTCATGAAAAAGTCATTTAGATTCTCGATCTTTAGACTGATTAGTGGCTCGCTAAACGGTGAGTCGTATTTGTGTTTAACTATCTCACTCATTTCTTTGTTGTCATCTGTGTAAGTCCCATTTTGTCTGAACAAGAGCCCGCTACTAGATGTGGTATTCGCCTTGTTTTTGGCATATGAAAAGAAATATTTCGAATTTCTTTCACTAATCGTTTACAGCTCCTCCTGTCTCTCCTGGGTTCTGTAAGACTCCTTTAACTTAAGTGTAATACATTCCACTTTTTGTGCGTGTGTGTCTGTGTGTGTCTGTGTATGTACTCACCTATTTGTGGTTGCGTGCGTGCGTGCGTGCGTGTGTGTGTGTGTGTGTGTGTGTGTGTGTGTGTGTGTGTGTGTGTGTGTGTGTGTGTGTGTGTGTGTGTATGTGTGTGGTGTGTTGTCTGTGTGTGTACTCACCTATTTTTGGTTGCGTGCGTGGTGTGTGTGTGGTGTGTGTGTGTGTGTGTGTGTGTGTGTTGTGTGTGTGTGTGTTGTGTGTGTGTGTGTGTGTGTGTGTTTGTGTTGTGCGTGTGGTGTGTGTGTGTGACTCAACAATAAATATTTGCACCAATAACTCACTACAGTTGTGACCGGGTTGTGGAAGTGTGAATTGCTCATTACACTATAATTTGTTCATGATTGTAGCCATGTATAAACGTAAGAACCATTCTACAGAATTCATTACCTTTGTAACTTGTGAGCTCATTACCTTGAAACCAAGTTCAGCTATCAAAACTTTGGGGGCCAGTCCCTGGACCCATTACGTCCCCTCTGTAATCTGTAAATACCTTTGTAACTTGTCATGATTGTGACCAGACCTACCTGGAGTTCATTACCTTTGTAAATTGTGAGTTCATTACCTTTGTAAATTGTGAGTTCATTACATTTGTAAATTGTGAGTTCATTACCTCTGTAACTTGCTCAGCTATCAAAACTTTGGAGTCCAGTCCCTGAACCAATTATGTACCTCTGTAATCTTTTGACTACCGCCCACAGGATGGGTATGGGGTGCATAATAAACATATTAAACTAACTAAAACTGGTCAGCGCTTCCTTCCGCGTATCAGATAATCTAGCGTTCTTGGCGAGCTCAGTGATTCTTCGTCGTCTTCTGTAGAGGGAGCATCTTTCTCTCTCCAGTTTATTTCATCTCTTCTTTTTTCTTAGGGGAATATGCCTTGAACATATTTCAGCTGCCAGGAAGTTGATCCTTTCAAGGCACTGGTTATTTAAGATATTTTCCCAACATGTTTCATTTAAGACTTGGATCACCTGGTCACAGTTAATTTTCTTGTTGTTGAAGTTGTAATTGGTGAAGACACCTTCACAGCTACGTACATTTTGCTCATCAGGATCCCTGTGCATGTAAGTCTGAACTTCGATTAGATTGTGATCGGAATTAGTTGTTGTTGATATTGTTATGCTTCTTACCAGGTCCTAATTATTTGTGAAGATAAGGTCAAGTGTGTTTTCTAGTCTTGTTGGCTCCACTATCTGCTCGCTTAAGGTGTGTTTATCGCAGAGACTTAGTAGCTCATGTGTGTGTGACCTTTCATCTGCGCTACCTCCGGGGATTGTTTCAGCTATAACATTATTTGCTACATTCTTCCATTTTGTATGCCTTAGGTTGAAATCACCAAGCAGTAAGATGTTTGGGGATGGAGCTGGAAGGTTTTCCAGACAGTAATCAATTTTCAGTAGCTGTTCCTTGAACTGTTGGGATGTTGCATCGAGTGGCTTATATACAACCACAATGACTAGGTTTTGGTTCTCGATCTTTCTTGCTAGACCTTCAGCTACATCATTTGTGGTGTTCAGCATCTCCGTGGCATCAAAACATGCCTTGCAATTTGAGTTTGCAATTTAGTTGGGAAATTTGTACGAGTTGTGTTGGTAAATAAAGAATGTGACTTCCGGCAAGGAACATATACAAGAATATTCAACGCGAAAACCAAAACAATTCTTCAGGTGGTAACACTGAGTGAGGGCAGGATGGTGGTAACACTGAGTGAGGGCAGAGTGGTGGCAACACTGAGTGAGGGTAGGATGGTGGTAACACTGAGTGAGGGTAGGATGGTGGTAACACTGAGTGAGGGTAGGATGGTGGTAACACTGAGTGAGGGCAGGGTGGTGGTAACACTGAGTGAGGGTAGGATGGTGGTAACACTGAGTGAGGGCAGGGTGGTGGTAACACTGAGAGAGAGCAGGATGGTGGTAACACTGAGTGAGGGCAGGGTGATGGTAACACTGAGTGAGGGCAGGATGGTGGTAACACTGAGTGAGGGGAGGGGGGGTAACACTGAGTGAGGTAGGATGGTGGTAACACTGAGTGAGGGCAGGGTGGTGGTAACACTGAGAGAGAGCAGGATGGTGGTAACACTGAGGGCAGGGTGGTGGTAACACTGAGTGAGGGCAGGATGGTGGTAACACTGAGTGAGGGCAGGATGGTGGTAACACTGAGTGAGGGCGGGGTGATGGTAACACTGAGTGAGGGCAGGGTGATGGTAACACTGAGTGAGGGCAGGATGGTGGTAACACTGAGTGAGGGCAGGGTGGTGGTAACACTGAGTGAGGGTAGGATGGTGGTAACACTGAGTGAGGGCAGGGTGGTGGTAACACTGAGTGAGAGCAGGATGGTGGTAACACTGAGGGCAGGGTGGTGGGGAACACTGAGTGAGGGCAGGATGGTGGTAACACTGAGTGAGGGCAGGATGGTGGTAACACTGAGTGAGGGCAGGGTGGTGGTAACACTGAGTGAGGGTAGGGTGGTGGTAACACTGAGTGAGGGCAGGGTGGTGGTTACAATGAGTGAGGGTACGGTGGTGGTAACACTGAGTGAGGGTAAGATGGAGGTAACACTGAGTGAGGGCAGGACGGTGGTAACACTGAGTGAGGGCAGGATGGTGGTAACACTGAGTGAGGGCAGGATGGGGGTAACACTGATGAGGGCGGGGTTTGGGGGTAACACTGAGTGAGGGTAGGGTGGTGGTAACACTGATGAGGGCAGGGTTTTTGGGTTTCAATGAGTGGGGGGTACGGTGGGGGTAACACTGAGTGAGGGGAAGATGGTTGGTAACCCTGAGTGAGGGCAGGGTGGTGGTAACACTGAGTGAGGGCAGAGTGGTGGTAACACTGAGTGAGGATAGGATGGTGGTAACACTGAGTGACGGCAGGTGGTGGTAACACTGAGTGAGGGCAGGGTGGTGGTAACACTGAGTGAGGGGAAGGTGGTGTAACACTGAGTAGGGCAAAGGGTGGGTGGGAACACTGAGTGAGGGTAGGGTGGTGGTAACATGAGTGACGGCAGGTGGTGGTAACACTGAGTGAGGCAGGGTGGTGGTAACACTGAGGAGGGCAGGTGGTGGTAACACTGAGTGAGGGCAGGATGGTGGTAACACTGGGTGAGGGCAGGGTGGTGGTAACACTGAGTGAGGGCAGGATGGTGTAACACTGAGTGAGGGCAGGTGGTGGTAACACTGAGTGAGGGTAGAGTGGGGTTAACACTGAGTGAGGATAGGATGGGGTAACACGATGAGGGCAGGGTGGTGGTAACCCCTGAGTGAGGGCAGGTGGTGGTAACACTGAGTGAGGGCAGGGTGGTGGTAACACTGATGAGGTTTGGGTGGGGGTAACACGAGTGAGGGTAGGATGGAGGTAACACGAGTGAGGCAGGATGGTGGTAACACTGAGTGAGGCAGGGGGGTGGTAACACTGAGTGAGGGCAGGGTGGTGGTAACACGAGTGAGGGCAGGGTGGTGGTAACACTGAGTGGGGCAGGATGGGTGGTAACACTGAGGGAAAGCAGGATGGTGGTAACACTGAGTGGGGGGCAGGGTGATGGTAACACTGAGTGTGGTAGGAGGTTTGGGAACACTGAGTGAGGGCAGGGCGGTGGTAACACTGAGTGAGGGTAGGATGGTGGTAACACTGAGTGAGGGCAGGGGGGTTTGGGAACCCCTGATGAGGGCAGGGTGGTGGGAACACTGGGGGAGGGCAGGGTGGTGGTAACCCTGAGTGAGGGCAGGGTGGTGGTAACACTGAGTGAGAGCAGGGTGGTGGTAACACTGAATGAGGGCAGGATGGTGGTAACACTGAGTGAGGGCATGGTGGTGGTAACCATGAGTGAGGGTAGATGGTGGTAACACTGAGTGAGGTCAGGGTGGTAGTAACACTGAGTGAGGGCAGGGTGGTGGTAACACTGGGTGAGGGCAGGGTGGTGGTAACACTGGGTGAGGGCAAAATGGTTGGTAACACTGAGTGAGGGCAAAGGTGGTGGGAACACTGAGCGAGGCCAGGTGGTGGTAACACGATGAGGGCAGGGGTGTGGTGACACTGAGTGAGGGCAGAGTGGTTGGTAACACTGAGTGAGTGCAGGGTGGTGAACACTGAGTGAGGGCAGGGTGGTGGTAACACTGAGTGAGAGCCAGGGTGTGGTTTTAAAACTGAATGAGGGCAGGATGGTGGTAACACTGAGTGAGGGCAGGGTGGTGGTAACACTGAGTGAGGGTAGGATGGTGGTAACATTGAGTGAGGTCAGGGTGGTGGTAACACTGGCTGAGGGCAGGGTGGTGGTAACACTTGGTGAGGGCAGGGTGGTGGTAACACTGAGTGAGGGCAGGGTAGTGGTAACACTGAGTGAGGCCAGGGTGGTGGTAACACTGAGTGAGGGCAGGGTGGTGGTGACACTGAGTGAGGGAAGAGTGGTGATAACACTGAGTGAGGGCAGGGTGGTGGTAACACTGAGTGAGGGCTGGGTGATGGTAACACTGAGTGAGGGCAGGGTGATGGTAACACTGAGTGAGGGCAGGGTGGTGGTAACACTGAGTGAGGGCAGGGTGTTGGTAACATTGAGTGAGGGCAGGGTGATGGTAACACTGAGTGAGGGCAGGGTGGTGGTAACACTGAGTGAGGGCAGGGTGGTGGCCACACTGAGTGAGGGCAGGGTGGTGGTAACACTGAGTGAGGGTAGGGTGGTAACACTGAGTGAGGGCAGGGTGGTGGTAACACTGAGTGAGGGCAGGGTGGTGATAACACTGAGTGAGGGCTGGGTAGTGGTAACACTAAGTTAGGCCAGGGTGGTGGTAGCACTGAGTGAGGGCAGAGTGATGCTAACACTGAGTGAGGGCAGGGTGGTGATAACACTGAGTGAGGGCAGGGTGGTGGTAATACTGAGTGAGGGCTGGGTGGTGGTAATACTGAGTGAGGGCAGGGTGGTGGTAACACTGAGTGAGGGGAGGATAGTGATAACACTAAGTGAGGCCAGGGTGGTGGCAACACTGGGTGAGGGCAGGGTGGTAAAACCTGAGTGAGGGGAGGGTGGTGGTAACCCCTGAGTGAGTGCAGGGTGTGGTAACACTGAGTGAGGTCAGGGTGGTTGTAACACTGAGTGAAAAGCAGGGTTTGGTAAACACTGAATGAGGGCAGGAATGTGGTAACACTGAGTGGGGCAGATGGTGGTAAAACTGAGTGAGGGCAGGGTGGTGGTAACACTGAGTGAGGCAGAGTGGTGGTAACACTGAGTGGAGGATAGGGGTGGTGGGAACACTGAGTGACTGCAGGTGGTGGTAACACTGAGTGAGGGCAGGGTGGTGGTAACACTGAGTGAGGGCAGGGTGGTGGTAACACTGAGTGAGGGCAGGATGGTGGTAACACGAGTGAGGGCAGGTGGAGGTAACACTGAGTGACGGCGTGGTGGGAAAACCCCGAGTGAGGGCAGGGTGGTGGTAATACTGGTGAGGGCAGGGTGGTGGTAACACTGAGTGAGGGCAGGATGGTGGTAACACTGAGTGAGGGCAGGATGGTGGTAACACTGAGTGAGGGCAGGGTGGTGGTAACACTGAGTGAGGGCAGGGTGGTTGTAACACTGAGTGAGGGCAGAGTGGTGGTAACACTGAGTGAGGATAGGATGGTGGTAACACTGAGTGAGGGCAGGGTGGTGGTAACACTGAGTGAGGGCAGGGTGGTGGTAACACTGAGTGAGGGTAGGGTGGTGGTAACACTGAGTGAGGGTAGGATGGAGGTAACACTGAGTGAGGGCAGGATGGTGGTAACACTGAGTGAGGGCAGGGTGGTGGTAACACTGAGTGAGGGCAGGGTGGTGGTAACACTGAGTGAGGGCAGGGTGGTGGTAACACTGAGTGAGGGCAGGATGGTGGTAACACTGAGTGAAAGCAGGATGGTGGTAACACTGAGTGAGGGCAGGGTGGTGGTAACACTGAGTGAGGGTAGGATGGTGGTAACACTGAGTGAGGGCAGGGCGGTGGTAACACTGAGTGAGAGTAGGATGGTGGTAACACTGAGTGAGGGCAGGGTGGTGGTAACACTGAGTGAGGGCAGGGTGGTGGTAACACTGGGTGAGGGCAGGGTGGTGGTAATACTGAGTGAGGCAGGGTGGTATAACACTGAGTGAGAGCAGGGTGGTGGTAACACTGAAATGGGGCAGATGGGGGTAACACTGAGTGAGGCATGGGGGTGGTACACTAAGTGAGGGTAGGATGGTGGTAACACTGAGTGAGGTCAGGGTGGTGGTAACACGAGTGAGATCAGGGTGGTGGTAACACTGGGTGAGGGCAGGGTGGTGGGAACAATGGGGGAGGGCAAAGTGGTGGTAACACTGAGTGAGGGCAGGGTGGTGGTAACACTGAGTGAGCCAGGGGGGTGGAACACTGAGTGAGGGCAGGTGGTGGTGACCCCCCAGTGAGGGCAGAGTGGTGGTAACACTGAGTGAGGCAGGGTGGTGGTAACACTGAGTGAGGGCAGGTAGTGGTAACACTGAGTGAGAGCAGGGTGGTGGTAACACTGAATGAGGGCAGGATGGTGGTAACACTGAGTGAGGGCGGGGGGTGGTAACACGAGTGAGGGTAGGATGGTGGGAACACTGAGTGAGGTCAGGGTGGTGGTAACACTGAGTGAGGCCAGGGTTGTGGTAACACTGGGTGAGGGCAGGGTGGTGGTAACACTGGGTGAGGGCAGGGTGGTGGTAACACTGAGTGAGGGCTGGGTGGTGGTAACACTGAGTGAGGGCAGGGGGATGGAACACTGAACGAGGGCCGGTGGTGGTAACACTGAGTGAGGGCAGGGTTGTTGGGAACACTGAGTGAGGCAGGTGATGGAACACCGAGTGAGGACAGGGTGGTGGTAAACTGAGTGAGGGCAGGGTGGGGCAACACTGAGTGAGGGCAGGGGTGGTAACACTGAGTGAGGGCAGGGTGGTGGTACACTGAATGATGGCAGGGGTGGTAACCGAGTGAGGGGAGGGTAGTGGTAACAAATGAGTGAGAGCAGGTGGGGGGTAACACTGAATGAGGGCAGGATGGTGGTAACACTGAGTGAGGGCAGGGTGGTGGTAACACTGAGTGAGGGTAGGATGGTGGTAACACTGAGTGAGGTCAGGGTGGTGGTAACACTGAGTGAGGGTAGGGTGGTGGTGACACTGAGTGAGGGCAGAGTGGTGGTAACACTGAGTGAGGGCAGGGTGGTGGTAACACTGAGTGAGGGCTGGGTGGTGGTAACACTGAGTGAGGGCAGGGTGATGGTAACACTGAACGAGGGCCGGGTGGTGGTAACACTGAGTGAGGGCAGGGTGTTGGTAACACTGAGTGAGGGCAGGGTGATGGTAACACTGAGTGAGGACAGGGTGGTGGTAACACTGAGTGAGGGCAGGGTGGTGGCAACACTGAGTGAGGGCAGGGTGGTGGTAACACTGAGTGAGGGCAGGGTGGTGGTAACACTGAATGAGGGCAGGGTGGTGGTAACACTGAGTGAGGGCAGGGTGGTGGTAACACTGAGTGAGGGCAGGGTGGTGGTAACACTGAGTGAGGGCAGGGTGGGGGTAACACGAGTGAGGGCAGGTGGGGTAACACTGAGTGAGGCAGGGTGGTGGTAAAACTGAGTAGGGCAGGTGGGGGTAACACTGATGAGGGGAGTGTGGTGGTAACACTGAGTGAGGGCAGGGTGGTGGTAACACTGAGTGAGGGCAGGGTGGTGGTAACACTGAGTGAGGGCAGGGTGGTGGTAACACTGAGTGAGGGCAGGGTGGTGGTAACACTGAGTGAGGGCAGGGTGGTGGTAACACTGAGTGAGGGCAGTGTGGTGGTAACACGAGTGGGGGGCAGGTGGTGGTAACACTGAGGAGGGAAGGATGGTGGTAACACTGAGTGACGGCAGGGTGGTGGTAACACTGAGTGAGGGCAGGGTGGTGGTAACACTGAGTGAGGGCAGGGTGGTGGTAACACTGAGTGAGGGCAGGGGGGTGGGAACCTGAGTGAGGGCAGTGTGGTGGTACACGAGTGAGGCCAGGGGGGTGGTAACACTGAGTGAGGGCAGGGTGGGGGTAACACTGAGTGAGGGGGGGTGGTGGTAACACTGAGTGAGGGCAGGGTGGTGAAAAACTGAGTGAGGGCAGGGTGGTGGTAAAACTGATGAGGGGAGAGTGGTGGTAACACTGAGTGAGGGCAGGGTGGTGGGAACACTGAGTGAGGGCAGGGGGGTGGTAAACACTGAGTGAGGGCAGGGTGGTGGTAACACTGAGTGAGGGCAGGGTGGTGGTAACACTGAGTGAGGGCAGGGTGGTGGTAACACTGAGTGAGGGCAGGGTGGTGGTAACACTGAGTGAGGGCAGTTGGGTTTGGTAACACTGAGTGAGGGCAGGGTGGTGGTAACACTGATGAGGCAGTGTGGTGGGAACACTGAGTGAGGGCAGTTGTGGTGGTAACACTGGTGAGGGCAGGGTGGTGGTAACACTGAGTGAGGGCAGGGGGGTGGTAACACTGAGTGAGGGCAGGGTGGTGTAACACTGAGTGAGGGCAGGGGTGGGAACACTGAGTGAGGGCAGGGTGGTGGTAACACTGAGTGAGGACAGGTGGTGGTAAAAACGGGGTGAGGGCAGGTGGTTGGTAACACTGAGTGAGGGCAGGGTGGTGGGAACACTGAGTGAGGGCAGGGGGGGTGGTAACACTGAGTGAGGGCAGGGGGGTGGTAACACTGAGTGAGGGCAGTGTGGTGGTAACACTGAGTGAGGGCAAAGGGTGGTGGTAACACTGAGTGAGGGCAGTGTGGTGGTAACACTGATGAGGGCAGTGTGGGGTAACACTGAGTGAGGGCAGGGTGGTGGTAACACTGAGTGAGGGCAGGGTGGGGGTAACACTGAGTGAGGGCAGGGTGGTGGTAACACTGGGGTGAGGGCAGGGTGGTGGTAACACTGAGTGAGGCAGGGGGGTGGTAACACGATGAGGGCAGGGTGGTGGTAACACTGAGTGAGGGCAGGGTGGGGTAACACTGAGTGAGGGCATGGTGGTGGGTAACACTGAGTGAGGGCAGGGTTGTGGTAACACTGAGTGAGGGCAGGGTGGTGGTAACACTGAGTGAGGGCAGGGTGGTGGTAACACTGAGTGAGGGCAGGGTGGTGGTAACACTGAGTGAGGGCAGTGTGGTGGTAACACTGAGTGAGGGCAGGGTGGTGGTAACACTGAGTGAGGGCCAGTGTGGTGGTAACACTGAGTGAGGGCAGTGTGGTGGTAACACTGAGTAACATCTAAGTTCATCAGTGGTTAGTAAAAAAAATGACTGGTAAAAGAGCCAGTGTTTTGTTTACGTATTTACTTTTGTTGGCGAGTATTTTGTTTACGCTTTTACTTTTGTTTGTTGAGTATTTTGTTTACGTTTTAACTTTTGCTCTCCAGAATTTTGTTTACGTTTTTACTTTTTTTGTTCAGTATTTTGTTTGCGTATTTACTTTTGTTGTCGAGCATTTTTTGTTTACTTTTGTGGTCGATTCAGCGCAAACTGTTAATTAAAGTGAAAAAATAATCTGTCTTGCGTTTGTTTTCGGTTCCATTTGTTTAATTACTTCTGTTTATATAATTTCTTGGTTTTTGAGTGGTTATTACTTTTGGTTGATTACTTTGTGTCTTTTAATTTTGTTTTTAAACAGTTTAAATTTTTCTTGCTTATTTTTTAATTTATTTTTTTTTATTTTTTTTATCAATTTCATCCTCAGAAAAGAACGCAGGAGACTTCCTCAACAAGGGACGCAGGAGACTTCTTCGAAAGGGGACTAAGGACTTCCCAACAAGGGCCGGAGACTTTTAAAAGGGAAAAAGAGACTTCCTCAAAAAGGGACCAGGAGCTTCCTAAAAAGGGCGCAGGAGATTTCCCTAGTAAAGGACGTAGGAGACTTCTTCAGCTGGGACATAAGAACTTTTCGCAAGGGACGCAGGAATTCCTAGCAAGGAAACGGGAAACCTACACAGCAAGGGACGCAAAAACCTCCCCAGCAAGGAACGCAGAAACCTCCTCAGCAAGAGACCAGGCAATCCCAGCATGGGACGCGGGAAACCTTCGAAAGGGACGCAGGAAACCCCCCAACAGCATAGTATTGGAAACCTCTGCAAAACGGACGCAGGGGGCGTCCACACATAACACGCGTTCAAACCATCCCTCCACCGCAGGAACTGGGGGGCAAACCCCCACAGCAAAGGGACGCCACAGGTCCCCCTCCACAGCGGGGGACCCCCAGGGTTTCAACCCTTTTTGCACAGTCATTTGTTTTCCATTCACGCAGGCAAATTGGCCGGCCGGGTTTATATCATGTTTCAGCACAAGTTGAAAGCGGCAAAGGACCATAACACGCGTCACGCGACGCGTCCTGACGCCTCACTTCCCAGCTCACTCAATGTTTCATATTTGCGGTCGGCCCCATGCATTTTGGTTTTAATGTTTATGAAGTTGACAGATTTGAGCTGGAAAGTTGACGGATCTGAGTTAGGAATCCCGATGGAGTTGAGCTGGGAATTCAGCAGATTTGGGTTTGGAATGTTGGCAGATTTGAGTTAGATACTTGATGGGTTTGATTTAGAAAGTTGACAGATTTGAGTTAGATACTGAGGGATTTGATTTGAATTTGATGGGTTTGAACTAGATATTTGCCAGTTTTTTTTTAGAAAGTTGAGGGGGTTTGATTTAGATACTTTATGGGAAAATTTAAAAAGTGACAGTTTTGATTTAGATACTTGAGGGGCATGATTTAGAAAGTGGGGGTTTAAAAACTAGTACTTAGGGGTTTGTTTTAAAAATTTGGTGGGTTTGATTTTAGATATTTGGCGGGTTTGATTTAGAAAGTTGGTGGGTTTGAGCTGGATCTTGGCGGGTTTGATTTAGAAAGTTTGTGGGTTTGATTGACAGCTTGAGGGGTTTTGGATTAAAAAAAAAAGGGAAAAAGGTGTTTGTTTGAAATTTGACAATTTGAATTAGAAAGTGGACAGGTTTTGTTAGAAAAAAACGTGTTTGAAAAGAAAGTGGACAAGTTTGGGTTTAAAAAGTTGAAAATTTTCATTTAAAAGGGGACAGGTTTGAGTTAAAAGGAACCTATCGGCTTCTCTCGACAGCGGGGGTTTTTGGCAATTTCCCTTATGTATGGGGGAGCGTTGATATTTTGGGCCCCCCTACATTGTTTTATCTGTGTACTCCGGTACTCTGCTTTCCTTGGGTTTTTTTTGCATCTCTATGACGAGTTTTGAGCAGAAAGTGGACAGGTTTGCGTTAGAGTGTAGACGGGTATATAAGCGGAAATGGGGGGTGAACTCGCCGTTTTACGGGGGAATGAGATGAGACCTGGATTCCTTTACGGAATCTCGATTGCTTTTAAATTTAAAGGGGGAGTGGAGAAAAACCCCTAGGGGGGGGTTCCGGGGCGCTTGGAAATTGGAGGTAATAGGAGATCCAGGAGCGAGAACTTGTACAGTTTGAGGTCAACAGCCCTTCACCCAAACAACGTGTCTCAAAAAATAGTTTACACTTGAGAGGAAATCAGCACTCTCCCGAGTCTTGCCCCACCCCTTTGCCCACACCAACTCTTCCCACCCCAATCTTGCCCCCACCAGCTCTTGCCCACACCAAAATCTTGCCCCAACAAACCTGCCCCACAAACTCCCGCCCCATCAAATTTAGCCCCATACAGTGTTTAAAAAAAAGGGAAAAAGGGCCTTTAATAGTTTTTATTTTTATTATTATATGTATTAATATATTATTATAATGAAATAAAATATAAAATTTAAAAATAATAATAATAATAATAATATAATAAAATAATAATAATAATTTAAAAATAATAATAATAATTATTATCATTATAATTAAAATTTTAATTTTTTTTTTCATTATATTTAAAAATTATTTCAAATAAGGGCTAAACCCCCTGGGTCACGTTCTCCGGGGGAGGACTAAAAACACCCTTCAATCTGCATAAAAAAGCAGTGGAATAGCCTCGATACATACAAAACAGGCGGAGCAGCACGGAACGTTTGCCAAATTACAGTTTCGTCGGCTAGGGTTTCATCAAGTTAATGATCATCTACACGGATACACATGTATCATGCACGGTAAAGCGAGAGTAAACCCAGGGGCACGTTTTAAGCTCTTTGTTGTCGTCATTTGCCAGGAGAAGTCAGTCAAATTTCTCTTTTGCTGTCATTGTGGACAGGTTATCAGAGTGAAATTAATGAGAGCACTGCCTCAGGCGAGCGTGTAATAATTGTTATTACGTTAATGTTGGGACGCTAAACCCACTGTGGGGGGGGGATGGGAAAAAAAGAATGGGAAAGGGAGGCATTCACATTGTCCAAAGAAAGGGAGGGTACCTCCAGATATAATGATCAAGAGCCCTTCACCGGTATCAAGGAGAGGCAAAGAGCACATAGCCAGATTATTTTTTTTATTATCAACTGGCCCATTCCCCCAAAGGGAGGGGGCCCGAAAAAGAAAAACTTTCACCCTCTTCATCCATCACTGCTTGCCAGAAAGGGGGCTTTACACTACAGTTTTTAAACTGCAAAATTTAAAACCCCTCCTTCAGAGTGAGGCACGTACTTCCCAAACTCCAGGGGCTCAAGTCCCGGCTGCCGGTTTCCCTGAAACCCCTTCATAAAAGTTACTTTCTCCACTCCAACACACGTCAAGTATTAAAAACCAATTTGTCCCATTTACTCCTCCAAACACGCTCCGCATGCCCGCGGAAGTCTAAGCCCCCCGCAACCCCAAAAACCCCCCTTTACCCCCCCCCCCAACCCTTTTCCAAGGCCGACCACCCCCCCTTCCTTCCATACAGACTATACACTCTTGAAGTTATTCTGTTTCCTCCATTCTTCCCCCATGTCCAACCAACCTAACAACCCTTCCCCAGCCCTCTGGACAACAGTTTTGGTAATCCCGCACCTCCTCCTAACTTTCCAAAAATACGAATTCTCTGCATTTATTCACACCACAATTGCTCTCAGACATGACACTCCACGCCCCCAGCCCCCTCCTCGCTGCAACATTTACACCCCTGCTTCACACCCAATAAGAGTGTTGGAAAAATTTCTCCATAATTCCTCTCTTTGTCCAAGGCAAAGCTTTGTCTCCCCCAAAACCTAGTGCACCATCACCCTTTTCCCCCCATCAATTCTAGATTCACCTCATCTTTCATAGACCCCTCCGTGGGCACTCCCCCCAAAAACTGAAAACATTCACCTCCTCCATACTCTTCCCCCAATTGAATCCAATCTTTTTATCACCTAATTTTTTTTTTTATCCTATAACCTTACCTTTCGTATTCCTTTCAATTTTTTCTTTTGCACACCCTACCAAATTAAACCCCCAATTCTGCAACTTCTCTTCAGAATCTCCCAAGAGCAAGTGTCTCAGCAAAGAGAACTGGACAACTCCCCTTTATGTGGATTCTTTATCTTTTAACTCACGCCCCTTGCCAAGACCCTCGCATTTACTTCTTTACAACCCCATCTATAAATATATTAAAAAAAACCACGGTACATCAACATCCTTGTCTAAGGCCTAATTTTACTGGGAAATAATTTCCCTCTTTCCTACATACTCTAACTTGAGCCTCACTATCCTCGTAAAAACTCTTCACTGCTTTCAGTAACCTACCTCCTACACCATACACCTGCAACATCTGCCACATTGCCCCCCTATCCACCCTGTCATACGCCTTTTCCAAATCCATAAATGCCACAAAGACCTCTTTAGCCTTATCTAAATACTGTTCACTTATATGTTTCACTGTAAACACCTGGTCCACACACCCCCTACCTTTCCTAAAGCCTCCTTGTTCATCTGCTATCCTATTATCCGTCTTACTCTTAATTCTTTCAATAATAACTCTACCATACACTTTACCAGGTATACTCAGCAGACTTATCCCCCTATAATTTTTGCACTCTTTTTTTATCCCCTTTGCCTTTATACAAAGGAACTATGCATGCTCTCTGCCAATCCCTAGGTACCTTACCCTCTTCCATACATTTATTAAATAATTGCACCAACCACTCCAAAACTATATCCCCACCTGCTTTTAAACATTTCTATCTTTATCCATCAATCCCGGCTGCCTTACCCCCTTTCATTTTACCTACTGCCTCACGAACTTCCCCCACACTCACAACTGGCTCTTCCTCACTCCTACAAGATGTTGTTCCTCCTTGCCCTATACACGAAATCACAGCTTCCCTATCTTCATCAACATTTAAACATTCCTCAAAATATTCCCTCCATCTTCCCAATACCTCTAACTCTCCATTTAATAACTCTCCTCTCCTATTTTTAACTGACAAATCCATTTGTTCTCTAGGCTTTCTTAACTTGTTAATCTCACTCCAAAACTTTTTCTTATTTTCAACAAAATTTGTTGATAACATCTCACCCATTCTCTCATTTGCTCTCTTTTTACATTGCTTCACCACTCTCTTAACCTCTCTCTTTTTCTCCATATACTCTTCCCTCCTTGCATCACTTCTACTTTGTAAAAACTTCTCATATGCTAACTTTTTCTCCCTTACTACTCTGTTCACATCATCATTCCACCAATCGCTCCTCTTCCCTCCCGCACCCACTTTCCTGTAACCACAAACTTCTTCTGAACACTCTAACACTACATTTTTAAACCTACCCCATACCTCTTCGACCCCATTGCCTATGCTCTCATTAGCCCATCTATCCTCCAATAGCTGTTTATATCTTACCCTAACTGCCTCCTCTTTTAGTTTATAAACCTTCACCTCTCTCTTCCCTGATGCTTCTATTCTCCTTGTATCCCATCTACCTTTTACTCTCAGTGTAACTACAACTAGAAAGTGATCTGATATATCTGTGGCCCCTCTATAAACATGTACATCCTGAAGTCTACTTAACAGTCTTTTATCTATTATTATTATTATTATTATTATTATCAATATTTTATTATAATTTTCTTTTCTTTATTAGTATTATTAAAATTAGTATTAAGAAGCGTTAAACCTGTAGGGGGCCTTCGTAATGGAAGGTAAATAGGTAAGAGCCAAGAAAAAATCCCTCCAAATCTTTTTTTCAAAGATATGCCAGCGTAACAGGTTTGAAGGCGACCAGAAGAGACTTTCTTCAGTTATTGCACGGAAACCAATTTACTGATTAAAATCGGCAAATAGGAACATACACAACCCAGTAGCAACGGTTAAGCAAAACACACTTGTACTATGAGTTTAAAGGTGACAAGAAGTGACATTCTCTACTTATGACAGAGAGTCTAATTGCAGTTTTTTAACTAAGTGGTGAATACGTACCTACACAGCCTAGGCTTAGAAGATATCGTCCAGCTCATCAGACGCATCAGTCAGTAACGACTCGATCAACTTTGATGAAGCATTCTCAGGATATCTTAGAAAATATACCAAGCCAGTACCTTAATGACAATTCCAACTTTCTTCTAAGTAGAAAGTTTGAAGACAACCAGAAGAGGCTTAATCGGGATATCGCCTGGAAACCGTAAACAGAAATGGTTTACGTTAAACTGAGCAGAGGGTTTGTGCAAGCACATGCCAGTGTTTACATGGATCTTTCCCCTGCCTACAGTCCACAAGGTTGAAAAATTGAAGCCCCTTAGATGAGGCGTTTTCATGTTATAAGTAAAAACTTTGGAGGAAGAAAAGAAAAATTTGTCACCCACTTGAAGACACACCATACCCAGTGACTACCACGCTCGCATCTGTTAGTAGACACCACGTGACTACAGGATCACTGAACGGGGCGGGTGGTGACAGATGAGTGTCACGCAGTTGTCACTGAGGAATGCAAGAATAATATGAGTGTCAGAAGGATGAAAGGTACCCACAATGTTTCCATTAATATTAACTTGGTTGACAAGCCCCATTAATCCACATCAAGTAACTTTCATTTATAGAACGAGGCATTCATTTATTTATAATTTTTATTTTTTTATTAACACATCGGCCTTCTCCCACCAAGGCAGGGTGGCCCGAGAAAGAAAACTTTCACCACTCACTCCATCACTGTCTTGCAAGAGGCGAGCCTACACTACAGTTATAAAACTGCAACATTAACACCCCTTCAGAGTGCAGGCACTGTACTTCCCATCTCCAGGACTCAAGTCCGGCCTGCCGGTTTCCCTGACTCCCTTCATAAATGTTACTTTGCTCACACTCCAACAGCACGTCAAGCCCTAAAAATCATTTGTCTCCATTCGCTCCTAACACGCTCACGCATACTTGCATGCATGCATGCATGCCCCTCGCTCACAAAACCGTCTTTATCCCCTCCCTCCAACCTTTCCTAGGCCGACCCCTACCCAGCCTTCACTCTACTACAGATTTATACACTCTTGAAGATATTCTGTTTTGTTCCACCCTCTCTTCATGTCCGAACCACCTCAACAACCCTTCCTAACCCCTCTGGATAATAGATTTGGTAATCCCACACCTCTTCCTAATTTCCAAACTACGAATTCTCTGCATTATAATCACACTACGCATTGCCCTCCGACATGACATCTCCACTGCCTCAAGCCTTCTTCTTGTTGCAACATTCACCACACATGCTTCACATCCATACAAGAGCATTGGTATAACTATACTCTCATACAATCCCTCTTTGTTTCCAGGTACAAAGTTCTTTGTCTCCACAGACTCCTAAGTGCACCACTCACCTTTTTCGTATCATCAGTTCTATGATTCACTTCATCTTTCATAGACCCATTTGTTGACTTGTCCACTCCTAAATATCTGAATACATTAACCGCCTCCATACTCTCCCTCCAATCTGATATCCAATTTTTCACCTAATTTTTTTTTTATCCTCGTCACGTTACTCTTTCCTATATTCACTTTTAATTTTCTTCTTTTACATACCCTACCAAACTCATCCACCAACCTCTGCAACTACTCTTCAGAATCTCCCAAAGGCACAGTGTCATCAGCAAAGAGCAACTGTGACAACATCCACTTTGTGTTAGATTCTTTATCTTTTAACCCCACACCTCTTGCCAACACCCGAGCATTCACTTCTCTTACAATTCCATCTATAAATATATTGAACAACTACGGTGACATCACACATCCTTGTCTAAGGCCTACTTTTACTGGGAAATAATCTCCCTCTTTCCTACATACCCTAACCTGAGCCTCACTATCCTCGTAAAAACTCTTCACTGCTTTCCGTACATTGCTATTCCATACATTGGCAATGTCTGCCACATTGCCCCCATCCACACATTCATTCGCCATTTCCAAATCCATTAATGCCACAAAAACCTTTTTACCCTTATCTAAATACTGTTCACCTATATGTTTCACTGTAAACACTTGGTCAACACCCCCCTCCCCTCCCCTCCCTTTCCTAAAGCCTCCATGTTCATCTGCTATCCTACTCTCCGTTTTACTGTTAATTCTTTCAATAACAACTCTACCATACACTTTACCAGTTATACTCAACAGACTTATTCCCTATTATTTTTGCATTCTCTTTAGTCTTGACTTTATACAAAGGAACTATGCATTCTCTCTCTGCCAATCTCTAGGTACTTTACCCTCTTCCATACTTTTATTAAATAATAGCACCAACCACTCCAAAACTATATCCCCACCTGCTTTTAACATTTCTATCTTTATCCCATCAATCTTAGCTGGCTTACTTCCTCTCATTCTACCCACTGCCTCACGAACTCACAACTCACAACTGGCTCTTCCTCACGCCTACAAGATGTAATTCCTCCTTGCCCTATACACGAAATCACAGCTTCCTTATCTTCATCAACATTTAACAATTCCTCAAAATATTCCCTCCATCTTCCCGATATCTCTAACTCTCCATTTAATAACTCTCTTCTTCAATTTTTAACTATCAAATCCATTTGTTCTCTAGGCTTCCTCAACTTATTAATCTCACTCCAAAACTTTTTCTTATTTGAACAAAATTTATTGATAACATCTCACCCACTCCATCATTTGCTCTCTTTTTACGTTGCTTCGCCACTCTCTTCACCTCTCTTTTCCTCTCCACATACTTCTCCATGTCGTTTTGGCCCTGCCTCGTGATGAGCGTGGTGAAGGAGTTAGAGAGTCATGTGATTTTCGCTCACCACGAGGCAGGGTCAAAACGAAAAGGGTTCGAATTATATAAAAATATATAAATTATAAAATATATATAATATATATATATATATATATATATATATATATATATATATAATATATATATATATATATATCTTGAATTAAACAAGACCGGGGACTCATTCCCTTTATACTTCCTCTCCTGCCACGTTCCCCTGCCACCTCCCTTCTCCCCCTGCCAGCACAGCAGCTGGTGGGAGACGTTTGGGCCATCAACACCTTCACCTCCGCAGCAGCTTCGTTTAATCTCTTCCTTCCATCTTTATTCTTCCTCACCTCACCCACTCCTCATTTATTCTCGCCTACCCCGCCTCACACCTCGTTTATTACCACCGCTTTCCACCTTCCTCTACCCCCCTGTACCATTGTCCCCCATTCTCCCTACCCCACACCTTATCTCTCCCTCTTCCCCTACCCCAGATCCCTTGTCTCCCCCCCCCCACCTTCCTCTACTTACCAGCGAGTCTTTTAACTCGCCAGTGTTGTATTACGAGTGGATGAATTACTGCTGATCTGGCACTACTCACAAACCCACAAGGGCGAGTTCTCCCACGGGATATCCAGCATTCTCGACTTTCCGAATTCAATGGTTAGTTTTGTCATGCCGCGATGTGATATGTGTAATGATTCACACTGGATGAGAATTACCTTCGTTATCTTAAGAGAATTCTCACCAATGTGAGTTAAAACGAGAGTGAGGGGAAATATAGCGAGACGGGGAGGGAAATGGTGACAAAAGGGAGGGGAGAAAGGGGAAGGAAGGAGGGAGAGAGAATGGTAAGTGAGATGGAATTAAAGGCCCTTTCATAAATGTTACTTTAACACACGCATGATCACGCCAGATTTCAGTATCTCTGTTGTATTGTGTGAGGATATCTATTGTGGTGGTGGTGGTAGTACATTTGGTGGACGACCACCAAAATATACACCACCACACCACCACCACCATCAACAACCACCACCAATTAACACCACTCTACCAATACTGCCAATATCACTACCACCCCCCACTACAATCACCCACCACCACACCACCACTTACATCGCTACCACCACCATGGCCACCACAACCACCACCACCAACCACCCCCACTACCATCACCACTACTATCACCCCCCACTAAAACCAACACACCACACAACACACCACACCACACACACACACACACACACACACACCACAACACACACACACACACGCGTCACTTACTTTTGAGTACATTCTTAAAACGCACAGAGTACATTTTTACAGAATTGCATGCGATATAAATAGTGCCGATAGCACAATTAAATTTAAATTTACCCAAAGTAAAAATTATAAAATAATAGTTTGCTGAAGCTATACACCCAGCGATGTGTGGGTGTTGGTGGTGGTGTGGTGGTGTGGTGTGGTGGTGGGTGTGTGGTGGGTGTGGTGGTGGGTGTGGTGGTGGGTGGGGGTGGGTGGTGGTGGTGTGGTGGTGGTGTGGTGGTGGGTGGTGGGTGGGGTGGTGGGGTGTGGTGGGGGGTGTGGGGGTGGGTGTGTGTTTGGGGTTTTGGGGGGGTGTGGGGGGGTGTGGTGGTGGTGTGGTGGTGGGTTGGTGGTGGGTGTGGTGGTGGGGGTGGTGGTGGTGTGGTGGGGGGTGTGGTGGTGGGTGTGGTGGTGGGGGTGGTGGGTGTGGTGGTGGTGTGGTGGGGTGTGTGGTGGGTGGTGGGTGGGTGTGGTTTGGGGGGTGTGGTGTGGTGGGTGGTGGGTGTGGTGGGGGTGGGGTGTGGGGGGGGTGGTGGTGGGTGTGGGGTGGTTGGTGGTGGGTGTGGTGGTGGGTGGGGGTGGGGGGTGTTTGGTGGTGGGTGTGGTGGTGGGTGTGGGGTGGTGGGTGTGGTGTGGTGGGGGTGTGGTGTGTGGGGGGTGGGGTGTGGTGGGGGGTGTGGGGGTGGGGGTGGGTGGGTGTGTGGTGGGTGTGGTGTGGGTGTGGTGGTGGGGGGGGGGGGGGGGGGGGGGTGTGGGGGGTGTGGTGGGTGGGGGGTGGTGGGTGTGGGGGGTGGGTGGGGGGGGGTGGGTTGGGTGGTGGGGGGGTGGTGGTGTGTGGTGGGGTGGGGGTGGGGGGGGGGGGGTGGGGTGGGGTGGGGTGGGGGTGGGGGGGGGTGTGGGGGGGGGGGTGGGGGTGGGGTGGGTGTTGTGGGGGGTGGGGGGGGGGGTGGGGGGTGGTGGTGTGTGTGGGGTGGGGGGTGGGGGGTGTGGGGTGGGTGGGGTGGGGGGGGGGGGTGGGGGGGGTGGGGTGGGGTGGGGGTGGTGGTGGGGGGGGGGGGGGGGGGGGGGGGGGGGGGGGGGGTGGGGGTGGGGGGGGGGGTGGGGTGGGGGTGGTGGGGGGGGGGGTGGGTGGGGGGTGGGTGTGTGGGGGGGGTGGTGTGGGGGGGTGGTGGGGGTGGGGGTGTGTGTGGGGGGGGGTGTGGTGGTGGGGGGGTGGTGGGTGTGGGGGTGGGTGGTGGTGGGGTGGGGGGGGTGGGGGTGTGGGTGGGGGTGGGGGGTGGGGGGTGGGTGGGGGTGTGGTGGGGGGTGTGGGGTGGTGGGGTGGTGGGGGGGGGTGGGTGGGTGTGGGTGGTGGGGTTGTGGGTGGTGGGGGGGGGGTGGGTGTGGGTTTGGTGGGTGGTGGTGGTGGGGGGGGTGGGGGGTGGGGTGTGGGGGTGGTGGGGGTGGGGGGTGGGTGTGGGTGGGGGTGGGTGGGGGGGGGTGGGGGTGTGGTGTGTGGGGTGGGTGGTGGTGGGGTGGGGGTGGGGGGGGGGGGTGGTGGGGTGTGGTGTGGTGGGGGGGTGGGGGGGTGTGGGGGGGGGTGTGGTGGGGTGTGGGGGGGGGGGGTGGGGGTGGGGGGGGTGGGGGGTGTGGTGGGGGGGGTGTGGTGGGGGGTGTGGTGGGGGTGGGTGTGGGGGGGGGTGTGGGTGGGGGGTGGGGGGGTGGTGGGGGTGGGTGGGTGGGGGGGGTGGTGGGGGTGGGTGGGGGTGGTGGGGGGGGGGGGGGGGGGGGGGGTGGGGGGGTGGTGGGGGGGGGGTGGGGGGGGGGGGGGGGGGGGTGGGGTGGGTGGGGGGTGGGTTGGGGGGGGGGGGGGGGGGTTTTGTGGTGGTGGTGTGTGGTGGTGGGTGGGGGTGGGGGTGGTGGGGGTGGGTGGTGTTGTGGTGGGGTGGGGGGGTGGGGGGCTTTGTGGTGGGGTGGTGGTGGTGCGTTGTGGGGGGGGGGGTGGGGAGGGTGGTGGTGGTGTGGGGGTGGGGTGGGTGCGTTGTGGTGGGGTGGGTGGTGGGTGGGGGTTTGGTGGGTGGTGTGGGGTGGGGGTGGTGGGGGGTTTGGTGGGTGGGTGGGGGGGGTTGGGGGTGGGGGGTTGTGATGGGCTGTGGTGGTGGTGGGTGGGGTAGGGGTTGGGGTAGTTTGGTGGTGGGTATGGGATGGTGGTGGGTTGGTGGGTGGGCGATGTTGGTGGGGGGATGGGTGGTGGGGGGGGTTTGTGATGGGGTGGTGGTGGTGGTTGGGGGTTTGGTGATGGTGGTGCTGCAGGGGTGGGGGTGGGTGGTCGTGGTGTGTGGTGGTAGGGGTTTGGGTTTGTGGTGGGGGGTGTGTTGGTGGGTGGTGTTGGTGGGTGGTGGTGAGTGTGTTTGGTGGTGTGGTGTGGGGGGTGTGGTGGTGGGGGGTGGTGCGGGGGGGGGTTGTGGGGGGTTGGGGTGGGGGTGGTGGTGGTAGTGGTGGTGTGTAGTGGTGGTGGTGGTGAACTGGAGTAAACACTGTCTTCAACAGCCGACTCTTCGTCATGCAGGTTGGAAAAAAAAAATGATTCCCTTCCCGATGCTTCAGTACAGTCTGCCTCGATTACATGAACTTACACGAAACTACACAAAATGACGTAAAAAGTGCATGAAGATACGTGAAATTACAAATGTACCAAGTAGAAACAAAGACACACTTTAAGGGGAACTTGTATGGCTTTAACTTAAATTTACACTGTTTATGTTACCCTTAAAATATCCTTAAAATAACCTTAAAACAACTTTATAATCAAACTGCCCGTCAAACAGTGAAGTTTAAAATGCAGTAAGTGGTGTAATGTACATTGAACTTGGTAGCGTGCAGCTGTCTGCGTCATTAAGATTTAATTTTCAACCTTAACGTTCTGTTTACGACGTTAAGCTCCTATCTGCAACATGAAGCTACTGTTTGCAACATTAAGCTTATGTTTGCAATATTAAGCTTTTGTTTGTAATATGAAGCTTCTGTTTGTAGTATGAAGCTTCTGTTTGCAACATTAAGGTATGAAACGCTTAAAATTCCCAGACTCGGCAACTGCTCTACACATCGTCAAGAATGTGACTCCATTTGCGCTACGTTTAACACAACTACAGTTCCAGTACAATAGCACAATTACAGTGTCAGTACAAGACCACAGATGCAGTGTAAGGCTACAGGTAGGACTACAGTGTCAGTACAAGACCACAGTCACAGTTACAGTTCAAGACTAGAACTTCGGTACAAGGCTACCAGTACGACTACAATTTCGGTACAAATCTACAGTTACGGCTACACTTCAAGATTACAGCTCCGGTTCAAGGGCTACAGGTCTAGCAAATACAGTGCAGCTGTATAGTGATGCTACCGCAATACAAACAGCAACTGAATTTTAGCAAAGAATAACGACTAGTTTCGAAGAGGAAGCCAGTGAAGAGTGACTCACACATCATAACGAAACGATCGTAAACAAACCATACCACGGGCGGGGTTAGAACCCGCGTTCAGAGAGCCTTAAAACTCAAGACCGACGGCGGGCCTCTAACCACGCCCCCGTGCGTGGTATAAAGTAAAGAGTAACCTCGAAAATTGTCCTAACTGATCGTTCCTAAGTCACTGGAATCATCGGGAATTATTTAAGTACAACTGTAGTCTCTGAACTGCGATTTGTGTGGCGTCCACTTTCATATTTATCACGTAACTTCTGAAGAGTTAAAAGGTTTTACGGGTTTTCTTGCTTCCTTGTTCGTTAAAACATTCTGTAACTTAAACATTTGCTGTAAATTGAACATTCTGTAAATTTTTGACAAGTCTCCTGATATTGCACGTTTTGTCAATCACTACGTTCCGTAAATTAAACTTTCCGTTAATATGTTAATTGTAACATTTTGTAAATTAAGCGTTCCATAAATGTTACATTGTGTTACATAACCATTCTGCAAGTCAACCATTCCGTAAATAAATTTTTCTGTAAATCAGCCATTCTTGTAATCAACAGGCTGTACATTAAGTCTGTAAATCAATTAGGTTGTAAATCAAACAGTCTGTAAATCAACCAGGCTGTAAATCAACCATTTCGTAAATCAACCATTCTGTAAATCAACCAGGCTGTATATCACCAGTCTTTAAATCAAACATTCTGTAAGTCAACAAGGCAGTAAATCAAACCATTCTGTAAATCAATCATGCTGTAAATCAATCATTTTGTAAATCAACCAGTCTGTAAATCAAGGAAACTGTAAATCAACCAGGCTGTAAATCAACCAGACTGTAAATCAACCATGTTGTAAATAAACCCGACTGTAAATCAACCAGGCCGTAAATCAACCAGGGTGTAAATCAGCTATTTTGTAAATCAACAATTCTTTAAATCAACCAGGCTGTAATCAACCATTCTGGTAAATCAGCAAACTGCAAATAACAGATTTATTAAATCAACTGGACTGTAAATCAACCATTCAGTAAATCAACCATTCAGTAATCAACCAGATTGTAAATCAACCAACCTGCTAAATGTTTCACTTTTGGCTTGTGATTTGTACGAGATTAAGTTTTATTAGCATAAATAATAAGGGTTTAATAAGGTAAAAGCAGGGAAAGGAAAATAAATAAACCAAAATTCAGAGAGCAAGTCTTGGCTTGGATTTATTAAACAAACACACACATACACCACACACACACACACCACAACACACACACAGGTATTACCTTTTCGGAGGGATATTAGGCAAAGTCATATCTAACTTTTCCAGTAGAGCAAGATTACTATTGTGAGGCAGGTCTTTTAATGAGAGAGTGAGAGGACGAGTGAGAACGAGGAGAGGAGAGAGAGAGAAGAGAGAGTACCTGCCAGGAGGAAATGGAGCATGTAGTGGGAGGGGAGATGCAAATATCAAGGATGAGATAGAATGATTGGAGTCCTGGGGGCTGTTAGCGCGAAGGAAATCTCAGCGTAATGACAATGCAGTCGCCTCCTCCCTTCAGTGCGCGATATTAACATAAATTGTGACTTTATCCCTCCTCAGAAGGAGAGGGAGAGGAGAGGAAAAGCCAGGAGGGAAGGAGAGGCGGAGAAGAGAGAAGGAGGGAGAGGAGGAGGGAGAGGAGGAGGAGAGGAGGGAAAATAAGGGGAGTAAGGGTGGGAAAGGATGGAAGAGCGAGAAAAATACAATGAAAAATGAGGAGAAGGAGGGATGAAGGGTATAAAGAAGAGGAGAATGAAGAAAAAGAAAAAAAAAGGGAATAGGAACAAAACCGGGGACCGAGAGGAGGAGGGGGAGGGACAGAGGAAGAGGGGAGGAGGGACAGGGAAGAGGAGGAGGAGGACAGGGAAGAGGAGGAGGCGAAACGGAAGAGGAGAGGGACAAGGAAGAGGAGGGGGAGGGTCAGAGAAAAGGAGGGGTTAAGGGAAGAGGAGGTGGGACCAGAGAAGGGAGGGGGACAGGAAAGAGGAAAGAGAGACAGGGTAAGAGGAGAGGGACAGGGAAGAGGAGGAGGGACAGGAAGAGGAGGGATAGGGAAGATGAGGAAGGGACAGGGAAGAGGAGAGGGACAGGGAAGTAGAGGAGGGACAGGGATGAAGAAGGAGGGAGGAGGGACAGGAGAGAGGTGAGGAGAGACAGGGAAAGAGGAGGGAGGGACAGGGAGAGGAAGGACGGGGCAGGAAGAGGTGGAGGGACAGGAAGAGGAGGAGGACAGGGAAAAGAGAAGAGAAGGAGGGGCAGGAGTGGGAGGGAAAGGACAGGAAGAGGAGGAGGAACAGGAAGAGGAGGAGGGAAGGGAAGAGGAGGGAGGGACAGGAAGAGGAGGGACAGGAAGAGGAGGAGGGACTGGGAAAGAGGAGGAGGGACAGGGAAGAGGAAGAAGGACAGGGAGAGGAGGATGGCAGGGAAGAGGATTTGGACAGGAAGAGGGATGAGGGACAGGAAGAGGAGGAGGGACAGGAAGAGGTGGAGGGGACAGGGAAAGAGGAGGAGGGACAGGGAAGAAGAGGGATGGGAAGAGGAGGAGGGAAGAGAAGAGGAGGGCGGACAGGAAGAGGAGGAGGAACAGGAAGAGGAGGAGGACAGGAAGAGGAAAAGGGACGGGAAGAGGAGGAGGGACAGGGAAGAGGGAGAAGGGACAGGAAAAGAGGAGGGAGTGACAGGGAAGAGGAGGAGGGACAGGGAAGAGAAGGAGTAACTGGAAGACGAGGAGGGTCAGGAAAGAGGAGGAGGGGACAGGGAAAGGAGGAAGGGACAGGGAAGGGCGAGGAGGGACAGGAAGAGGAAGGAGGAGGGGACACGGAGAGGAGAGACAGGGAAGAGGAGGGACTCGGAAGAGGAGGAGGGGACAGGGAGGAGGAGGAGGGACAGGGAAGATAAGGGGGTTACAGGAGGAAGAGGAAGGAGGGAAGAGAAGAGCGAGAGGGACAGGAGAGGAGGAGGGAAAGGGAAACATGGAAGGAGGGACAGGGAAAAAGAAGAGGAGGGACAGGAAGAGGAGGGATAGGGAAGAGGAGGAGGGACAGGGGAAGAGGAGGAGGGACAGGGGAAGAGGAGGAGGGACAGGGAAAGAGGGGAGGACAGGGAAGAGGAGGGAGGGACAGGAAGAGGAGGAGGGACTGGGAAGAGGAAGAGGGACAGAGAAGAGGGAGAAGGACAGGAAAGTGGTATGGAACAGGGAAGAGGAGGAGGGACAGGAAGAGGAGGAGGGGACAGGGCGAGGGGAGGACAGGGAAGAGGCAGGATGGACAGGGAAGAGGAGGATGGACAGGAAGAGGAGGAGGGAAAAGGAAGAGGAGGAGGGACTGGGAAAGAGGAGGAGGGACAGGGAAAGACGAGGAGGGACAGGGAAGAGGAGGATGGACAGGTAGAGGAGGATGGACAGGAAGAGGAGGAGGGGACAGGGAAGAGGAGGAGGGACAGGAAGAGGAGGAGGAAGGGAAGAGGAGGATGGACATGGAAGAGGAGGATGGACAGGTAGAGGAGGGACAAGGAAAGGAGGTAGGTTGGACAGGGAAGTAGGAGGGACATGGAGGAAGACGAGACGGGACAGGGAAAAGGAGGAGAAGGGACAGGATGAGGGGACAAGGAAGAGGGGGAGAGACGGGAAGAGGGGAGGAGGAAAGGAAGAGGAGGAGGAGACAGGAAGAAAAGAGGGAACAGGGAAGAGGAGGGACAGGAAAGAGGAGGACCCGATCAGGAAGAGAGGGACTGGGGAAAGAGGAGGGGGGGGAACACAAGGGAGGAGGAGGAGGGACAGTGAAGTGGAAAAGAAAGGACAGGGAGAGGAGGATGGACAGGGAAAGAGGAGGATGGAACTGGAGAGGAGGAGGGACAGGAAGAGGAGGAGGGACAGGGAAGAGGAGGAGGGAAGGGAATAAAAGAGGTGGAGGGACAGGAAAGAAGAGGGACAGGGGGAAGGAAGGGAAAAGAGGAGAAGGTGACAGGGATAGAGGAGGAGGGACGGAAGAGGAGGAAGGAACGGAAGAGGCGGAGGGACAGGAAGAGGAAAGGGACAAGGAAGAGGAGCGAGGGACAGGGAAGAGGAAGGGACAGGAAGAGGAGAAGGGACAGGATGAGGAGGAAGTGACAAGGAAAAAGGTGAGGGACAGGAAGGAGAAGGAGTAACGGAGACGAGGGAGGGGACAGGCAGAGGAGGGACAGGGCAGATGGAGGCGGGACAGGGAAGAGAAGAGGGACAGGGAAGGAGGAGGAGGGACAGGGAAGAGGAGGAGGGACAGTGGAAGAGGAGGGAGGGACAGGAAGAGGAGTGACAGGAAGAGGAGGGAGGGACAGGAAGAGGAGGGACAGGGAGAGGAGGAAGGACAGGGAAGAGGAGGGAGGGACAGGAAGTGGAGGGGAGGGACTGGGAAGGAAGAGAAGGAGGGACAGGAAGAGGAGGAGGGCAGGCAGAGGAGCGAGAGACATAGGGAAGTGGGAGGAGGGACTGGGAAGAGAAGGTGGGACAGGGAAGAGGAGAGGTAGGGACAGGAAGAGGAGGGTCAGGAATGAGGTGAAGGACAGGGAAGAGGTGGAGGGACGGGAAGAGGAGGATGGACAGGAAGAAGAGGAGGGACGGAAAAGAGGAGGAGGGGCAGGAAGAGGAGGAGGGACAGAAGTGGAGAAGGGACAGGGAAGAGGAGGAGGGACAGTGAAGAGGAAGAGGGACAGGGAAGGCGAAGAGGAGGAAGGGACAGGAAGAGGAGAGGACAAGGAAGAGGAGGGACAGGGAAAGAGGAGGAGGGACAGAGAACGAGGGGAGGGGACAGGAAGAGGAGGGAGGTACTGGAAAAGAGGAGGAGAAGGGACAGGGAAGAAGAGGAGGTGGGATAGGGAAGAGGAGGTAGGGACAGGGAAGAGGAGGAGGGACTGGGAAGAGGATGGATGGACAGGAAGAGGAGGTGAGGACGGCAGAAAGAGTAGGAGGGACTGGGAAAGAGGAGGGGAGGGACAGGGAAGAGGTGGCAGGGACAGGAAAGAGGGAGGGAATTATTACAACCCAGGATTCCATATTGGCCTGTTATCCCCGGCGTGTAATGGGAGCAAAATAAACACAGCAGAAAAAGTATTTTTTAGACTTATATTATCATTCACCAATTTAGAACCAGTAATATGTACAATATGTACAGTGATATGTATAGTGCACTCCCGGTAAGCAAGGCAGAAATAGAATCACAAGTAGCAGACCGTGCTTCAACCACGCTGTAGAATGGGAATAAAAAAACAAGGGCAGTGACAGGAGAGTGGTCCACTTACCTCTTTCGTTGCCAAAACCATCTTCTTATTGGTAGAAACCTGGTCACAGTTGAAAGACGGGGGGCCCCATCTTCATCTCTTAGCAACCCGTTTCGTGGTTGGGGGGGAAATAGCCTGTAAAGAGGGTGTGTACATGCGCCGTATAAAGGTTACGTACTCTGCATGCCACCACCCCCACCTCGGAGAAGGCTAGGATTAGGCTGCCACCTCCCAGTGGTAAATCGATGCCGCCATGGCTCAAAATAATGGGAACCCGCCTTTCCTCTCCACATCCAGCTCTTAGAGTTCAGCTTTTCTCGTGACAAATGCCCAAAACCTTAACTCAGAGTGAGACAGCAGTAGTCCGGCTAGCATAGGTCACAGATACAGTGCGGACGGTTTAGCCCCGCCATCCCTCAATAAAAAAAAATAAAAAAAAACCCACACCAGGGGATGGGAATAAAAAAAAATGAGCGTGGATAAAGGGGTTGTTACCACATATAATTATAACGCTAACCTAAATAACATAAAAATATTAGACACTAGATAAAGAGTCCGCCAACACATTTTTTTTGCCGGCAATATATTTAATGGAAATATTAGAGGGCTGCAGCCTTAGCGTTCAGCGCATGAGCATGTGTTGTGGTTCATTCAGGCTTGGAGATATACTAGTGGATTGTGATCACTGTTAGGACTGTGGCCCCCCTGCGATGTCTAGGCCCCACATAAACATCGAAATTGGTAGAGTAAGCCCTCTGATGTGGCTTGAACTTGGCTGAAAAGTATGCTACAGGCTGCAACTCCTCATTTTCGATTTGTTATAGTACTGCCCCCCCAACCCTGATCGCATAGCATTCAAACCTGTAATGAAAAAGGTTTGGTGAAGTCTGGGAGACAAACGAATGGGTTGCAGTACACAATATTATTTTTCTTGTCAAAAGAAGTTGACAATCTGGGGTCCAATTAAAGGGAATCTTGTGATGGTAAGGAGGTAAGAGGGGCGGCTACATATCCGAGAAAAAATTTTATCTAGAATCTTCTGTAAATCCTATCATGCTAGAAACGTTGATTGAAGAGATTTCCTATCATGAGGAACTGGATAATCTTTAATAGCAAGAACTTTAGCAAGTTTAGGTGCAACTTTACCACTACCTACTTCATGGCCTAGAAAAGTGACAGTGGCCTGGCCAAAGGAAGATTTAGATAAATTAACTGTTAAATGGGAACTCTTAAAGGTCTCAAAAAGAGCCTTAAGTCTAAGTAGGTGTTGATCCCAAGTATCAGACACCACAACAATATCATCTAGGTACGCTGCCGTGCCTTCAAGTCCTTTAATAGCCTGATGGATAAGTTTCTGGAATGAAGAGGGGGAATTTTTCATTCCGAAGGGGGTAACTGTGTATTGATAATGACCTCCTGGAATTACGAAGGCAGAGATTTCCTTCGCCTTATCCGTCAAAGGTACCTGATAGTAACCTTTAAGGAGATCTAACTTGGACACAAAAGTAGCCTTACCCACAAAGTCAATTACGTCATCCAGACGAGGAAGAGGGTAAGCATCTGTAATTGTGACCTCATTCACCTTACGGTAGTCTGTACACATACGAAACCCTCCATCAGCCTTCTTCACAAGGATGCACGGTGAAGCCCATGGACTAGATGACTCCTCCACTAAACCATGCTTTAACAAAATTCTACTTCCTGCTGAAGTAGCCTTTGCTTTTCAGGATTAGCTCTGTAGGGGGAGAGTTTAATAGGGTTAGAGTTTCCCACATCTACATCATGATAACCTAACGTACATTTTTTCGGCACATCCGAAAAAATATTAGGATATGACTGTAGAAGCTCAGTTAAATTTGTTGCTTGCATTTCAGATAGTCCCTCCATTAAAGGCTAGGATCCTTGAGGAGGACAGAATTTGAAAGTTTAATATTAATTTCAGAGATAGAGTGCAAAGAATCAGAGTCGTCCTCAGAGGTAGAGGACAGAGTCATTACTGGGACTTTATCTGGTGTATGAAAATTTTAATTGATTAATGTGGTAAGTTTTAGTTTTTGAGGTCTTATCAATGGGAGCTACCACATAATTTACATCAGATAATCTACTTACAATCTGCATAGGTCCCGTAAATCTAGCTTTCAAGGTGTGGCCAGGTATAGGTTCCTGCACCAACACCTTGTCTCCTGGATGGAAGGAGCGGAATTGTGCACTTCTGTCATACCTCTGTTTCATCTTACTTTGAGCTGTCTTTAGGTTAGCCTTGGCTAACTGACGTGCCACCTGCAACCTTGAAGACGGGTTGTAGAGTGTTGAGCTAACGTCTTCTCCCATCCATCCTTCTTTGAGCACCCGAAGAGGACCTCGTACATTGTGCCCAAAGATCAGCTCAAACGGACTATACCCTGTAGACTCTTGCACCGTCTCTCGTACTGAGAACAGCAACAAAGGTAGTGATTCATCCCAGTCTGTAGGAAAGTGCATGCAAAAAGTTCTCATCATGGTTTTTAACGTCTGATGGAATCTTTCCAAGGCGCCTTGGGACTGAGGATGATAGGCAGTGGATAAGTTGTGGATTATCCCTAACCTAGTTAATACTTCCCTAAATGCTTTGGCAGTAAAGTTAGTACCTTGATCACTTTGAATAGTTTTAGGAATGCCAAAACAAGAAATGAATTTGGTTAAAGCTTTGAGAATAGCTTTAGTATTAATACTACGCATGGGAATTGCTTCAGGATATCTGGTTACTTTATCCATAATCGTAAATAAATATTGATTTCCAGACTTTGACCTAGGTAGTGGACCTACACAATCTATAATTAAATCTGCAAAAGGTTCTCCATCAGCAGGTATAGGTTGGAGAGGTGCAGGTTTAATGGAATGTCCAGGTTTCCCTACTTGCTGACATTCTCGGCAACACCTAATATGATTCTTCACATCTTTCTTTAATTTTGGCCAATAAAATTCTTTTGTGATTCTATACAAGGTTTTTGTAATTCCTAAGTGACCTCCTAATGAAGTATTTTGAGCTATATTTAATATTTTGAGGCTAAACTGGTGGAAAAAACTAACCCTGTCATACAATTCGGGCTTGGCCCTCTATCTCCTTAACCAGTCTCATGCAGATCAAATAATCGTTTTTAACTTCATACTTGACCGGATGAAACCAAAGAGGATTTAACAACCATGCTTGCCTGAAAAGCGAATTTTTTAAGAAGAGTCCCTTTCGCTTGTCTCCTCCTCACCGAAGGACATTCCCCTCTCGCATGGAAACCGACAATCTGGCAATCCTGCAATCCTGGGAATAGGAAGGCTTGATCGGAGTCTGGTTCAACTTGATTTACGATGCGCCCGGCCTGTCTGCCTCAATAAATCAACCATCCCGCTATTCCGAGATCTCGGCAGTCGTCCAAGATAGGTCAACATTCTCTCCAGAACAACCCTTGGGATGTTGCCCGAGTTTAATGGCCACACCGGGAAGAAATTTACTCGATTATAGTTCAAGACACGCACTAACATTAGTAATGTAATTACCCAGTATAACATGGCATCCTTTCATGGGGAATCCTTTTGAGACACCTAACAGTCAAGTACCCAGGGTATATTTCTCTGTAAAATAAATTTTATTGCAAGGGACAGAAAAACACAGAGGCATTCAAGAAGTTGGTTCTCTAAAGGAGCGGCGTAATATTCCTTCCTCTTACAAGTGAGGCAATATGCACCATTATCTCTAAAGACAGGTCTTTTACTTCAGTTGTTTCAGAGTTTTCCTGAAGGGAAATATAACCTTGGAATAAATAAGGGGCCCTTACCTTTTTCTACGTTCTCTTGGGACGATGTTACTAGGGAATATTAGAGATTTTCCCAATGGGTTGGGGTCCGGGGGCAGTTTGGACGGATAATGAACCATACTTGTTTAACAAAGGAAGCAGAACAGGTCTTTGCCCTTTTCTGCCCAGCGGACGTTGCAATCTGGTGTCAAACTTTCTGGCTGGTGTCCTTCTCAGGTTACTGTTGTCAAGAATCCAACCATGTTGATAGTTTAGTCTCCTCAAGCATGGTGAGACATAAGTTCAGAAGTCGTGGCTCCACCAGTGACATATTTGGCTGATGTAAAAAAACGTTTTCTCACCTCCGGCTGGCACTTTCATTCTCCAAGGTTGACGATCTCTGCTCATGCCGGGGCTGTTGCAAAGAGAGACGACCGCTCGGACCAGAGCCGGATTTCTTTTTTAAAGTTTTTTTCGAAGGAATCAGACCAACCTCGGCGGGGCCCTTCCAATGGCAGTGGTTAAGTCCACATCCTGCATAAAAACTCGAACCTCCTGGTCCCTACAGACTCCCACAGGTTATCAATCAGAATAAGCAGTAACCTGCTCCCTCAAAATAGAAACTAAACCACTTCTTTCATACCATCTGGTAAAAGAGCTTTGGTTTTTTGCTGTCCATCAACAAAGTCCACTGGGATTGACAAGCTGTTGTCTGCCCAACTTGAAAAGTTTTTTTATCTATTTGGCAGGGACAATAATATGCGCCCAACACTGTCGTCTTCACTACATGATAATCAAAAATTCAGCGTCATTTAATACTGACGTAAATTCCTGTGCCTTACCAAACAATGCTGCATGAACCAACGATGCCCAATGCTGTTCTGACCACTTCAAGGCTCGAGTCTGATTTTCGAAGCTTTCGAAAAATTGTTCTGGTTCGGCCTCATTGAAGCGGGGAACAAACTGTACTGCTTTCTGTAAACAAAAAATTATTTACAGAATGCAAAATTTGCCTCCTTTCTCTTTCCCTATCAAATTTTTTCCCTTGTGAATGCTCTCTTTTTCCCTAGTTTGCTCAAGATTGATTTTTGCCAGCTCAAGTGCCAACAACACTGATTCACCTTGAGACAACCCAGCTGCACTATACTGACCATTTTGCTCCGTAGGTGTATCATCTTCCTCCTGCGAGAACATAGTAGTTTTTGCCCTAGCTCCCATAAAGGGAGGAGTCTGATGTGCCATCTCTTCTTCTAAAAGTTTGTCAGCAATCAGTAAATGCAGTTGCGCAGCTGTGAGGGTAAAATTTGTATTTAAATGCCAATGAATGAGCAATTTTCCAACAATGCTGTGGGGACAATTTAGGTAGGTTATGCAAAGTATATGCCGACACCAGGCGTCTGACTCGTCTAGGTGGCATAAGTTATTTGCTATTCATAGTACGATTGCAGAATACCCCAACGTAACACGTTAATTTGCAGAACACGCTTAGCTATGCACAGTACGATTGCAGAATATGCATACAAGCAAAGCCGACTGCAAAATTCTTCACACCGAACAGGCTAGTAACAACTGACACGCAAAATTTGTAAAGCAATGCCAGACAGCTACACTGTTCTAGAAGATTGACCGTAGCGAAGTGAGCACACCGAACAAGCTAGTAGTGAGCTGTTGAACGATCACACAATAGCAAGGCTGACCATAAAGCAACTGACACGCAAAATTTGTAAAGCGTAGGCAAGGCTAATGCAATGCCAGACAACAAGCTGCACAATGTTCCTGCTACGAGCTTCACCCCTAAGCTTCAACCGTTTCTCTAAGTCCAGCTCCAGCCTCGGACTGGCTACCCATATTACAACCCAGGATTCCAATGGCCTGTTATCCCGTGTGTAATGGGAGCAAAATAAACACAGCAGAAAAAATTTAAACTTATATTATCCTTCACCAATTAGAACAGCAATATGTACACTATGTACAGTGTAAGTATAGTGCACTCCACGGTAAGCAAGGGAGAAATAGAAGCCACAAGATAGCAGACCGTGCTTCAACCAGCTCTAGAATGGGAATGACAAGGGCAGACAGGAGAGTGGTACCCACAAAACCTCTGGATTGCCAAAACCATCTTCTTATTGGCTAGAAACCTGGTCACTATTTTGAACACGGGGCCCATCATCAACTTTTAGCAACCTGGTTTGCTGGTTGGGGAGATAGCCTGTAAATGAGGGTGTGTACATGCGCCGAATTTTGGGTTTTCGTACTCTTTGCATGCTACACTTGTTTTCTATTTTGAATTTTATTTCAAACAAAAATTGAAGATTTTACTATTATGCAGACTACTGCAATACTGTAAAAATTGAAATAAATAACATCAACCCATTCATGACTGCATTATTAGAATGGCTAGTTGGACATTTATTGGACAATGGCATCATTTGTTTACTTTTGAAATTGGGCAAAAAATCAAACTTTTTCCCCTACTTTGAGCTCCATTTCTAGGTTCTTTTTATAGTAAAATCAATCAAAATCCCCTTTCTTTTCTATAATATGTTTCCATTCTATCAAATGAGACCAAGAAAACGAGAATACAACCATAAATACTGTACAAAAATAGACCACAAAGTCGGCATTTTAATTAAAAAAAAACGGTGGGAAATTTTTTTTTTTCTCATGCTCTGCGTGCTCCAGGATTTTTTTTATATGGTGCCACTGACCACACAGACCCATTCTCTCACATGTGGGCCTACCAGCTTTCTCCTGCTTGATTTGAAGCTGCTAGAATTTATGAGTATATATACGTCAAACACGGTACCTCGTAAGACGTATATACAGTGGACCCCAATTAACGATATTTTTTATTCCAGAAGTATGTTCAGGTGCCAGTACTGACCGAATTTGTCCCATAAGGAATATTGTGAAGTAGATTATGCCCATTTCAGACCCCCAAACATACACGTAAAAACGCACTTACATAAATACACTTACTTTAATTGGGTTTGCATTGGGGTGATCGTTAAGCGGGGGTCCACTGTAAAATGGCCGCGACAGTCAAAGGGTTAAAGTCCTGCACATATTATTCAGCCATTTTTTTGTCTGAAATTGCAGCCTCACCTTGCCTTATCACACTGTATGCCACTACAATTCTTAGCCCTTTCAGGGTCTACACGCCCTCTCAGAGATTTGTTCTCAAGGTCGGCCAAATTTAAAAAAAAAAAAAATCTTATGAAAAGTTTAGAGAATCTTTTCCCGATCATAATGACACCAAAAGTATGAAATTTGATGGAAAACTTATGGAATTATGCTCTCAAGAAGTTAGCGGTCTTGACGATGTTTACTGTTTACGCATTGGCGATTTTGCCCACTTTGAGCCCTATTGTCAGCCAATTCCACTGTACTAGTCGACAAAAATCATAACTATTTCATTAGAACTCCATTTTTTCTATCGAATGATTACAAGAAACCACCCATTTACCAATTTCAACTATCCAATACAGCGGTCAGAATTTAGGAATTTTGCCAATTTCACACAAATTTCAAAAGATGCCAATTTCCGAATAGGGTCCAGAATAAAAAGAAAGACATTCCTGGCCCTAAAATAACATTTCCTCTGTTCATTAGTCACGTCCCCATGCCCCTCTTACATTCTTTTGCTTTCCACCTTGAATTTTTATTCTCACAAAAAAATAAAAGATTTACTGTTATGCAGACTACTGTATTAGTGTAGAAATGGTATAAATAACATCAGTGCACTTGTAAAAGAATATTAGACTCACCAGTTGATGTGTATTGGATGCATAGCATGAATTGTTTACTTTTGAAATTTGGTAAAAATCAAACATTTCTGTTACATTGAGCTCAATTTCAAGTTACTTTTCATTGTAAAACCAGTCAAAATCATCTAAATTTCTAATGTCTTCCATTCTATAAAATGAGACCAGGAAAACTAGAATACAACAATAAATACCATACGAAAATACAGTGCAAAGTCGCTGTTTTAATCCAATAACATGGTCAAAGTTTTTTTTTCTCATTACACACTGTGTGCTGCAGGATTTTTGTTTTAAACTGTGCACACTGACCACATAGCCCCATTCTTTCATATGTAGGCCTACCAGCTTTCTCTCATTAGATTTGAGGGCGCTAGAATTTAGGCATACTAGTACGTCAAAAACCGGGGGTGATAAGCCGTACTAGCCCCGGCCCAAACCCTGAAAGGGTTAAATCTCTCAAACCAGCCTTTGTGGCTTAAATTCATCAATATCATCACTATTTGCCACATTTTTTAATGAGATCATCATGCAACTGCCTTGCCTTTTCTCATATTATTGACTGAGAAGCACCATCTCCTGACAATTTTTTTTTTGTTTATCCACACCAACAATAGTCTCTTGACCTCTTCAATTATTTGTGATCTCCATTTTGAAAACATACTTGCACCTTTCACAACAACAGCTTCCTTGATTGCGTTACTGTTTGCCTTTCCAACTCAGACTTTATGTCTCCTCTTTATATTTTTCAATGATCTCTTTTTTTCATTTCTATTGTTATTCTCACCCTTTTTTACCACAGGTTGGCACTAGAACCCTTTCTTGGGGCCCATGGTGGCTTATTTAGCAGTTACAAGCACTAAAAACACTGCAATAATACAAAATATATCGCAGGTACATGTGGGATTGACTGAAACGGCTTGTAAACACTGTCAGTACATGGAGTCTTGTGTGGCTGGGCCCACTCAGGTCGCACTCCTGCCGCATGGACATGTTCAGGATGAAAGCCATTAGACAAGTTTTTCAGCATTGGTAGAGCCAATTTTTTTTATGCCAAAGAACGCCGTTAGTCAATTTTGGTGTTAGTCAATGCTTCTGTTTGTTGAGGGTCCACTGTATTTTCATATTGATTTTATAGTCTCAGTTTCTTGGCCTCATTTGATAGAATGGAAAATATTTTATAGAATTTGAGGTTTCTGTAACCCTAAATTTCATTTCACTCGGGTTTGAGAGATTGAGATGGAGGTGATTGTCAATCATTTGCAGACTAAAAGTAGCTTGAAATTGAGTTCGAAGTAGCGGAAATGTTCAATTTTTCCTAATGTTCAAGAGCAAACAAATCATGTTGTGCATCCAATAAGCAAGCAACTGGCGGGTTTTAAATATGAGGTCATGAATGGGTTGATATTAGCCAATAGTCAATTTTTTTCTTTTCAGCTGAGTACATTGAGATTATGTACTGTGGAACCTCAAATTTTGAACTTATCTGTTCCAGAAGCTAGTTCAAAATTTGAAAAGTTGAAAAGCGAAGCAATATTTCCCATAAGAAATAATTGAAATAAAATTTAATCCATTCCAGAAACCCAAAAAAATATTCACAAAAAAAAAATCTTTTTTATAGAGATTAATTATAGTTTTACATAAAACAAACAAATAGTGTTCAATTATGTACATACTAAAAAATTAAAATAAACAAAATAAAATAACATTTTACCTACCTTTATTGAAGATTGGTGATGGCATCTGGAAGATAGAGAGGAGGAGGAAGAGAGTTGGGGTTAGTGTTTGGAAGGGGAACCCCCTCCATAAGGACTTTAGGTATCAAAGCCCTCTTTGGGGTTACTTCCCTTCTCTGTCTTTTAATGACACTAGGACGAGCTTGAGTGTCACTGGACCCCTGTCTCACAAAATAACTGTACACAGTCCTCTGTTTCTGGCACCTCTTTAAGATTTCCCTAAAATGGGACATGGTTCTGTCACTGAACTTGTTGCAAAGATGGCTTGTTTCAGCTTGCTCAGGGTGGTACTTCTCCACAAACATTTGGACATCATTCCATTTGGTGCAAATCTCCTTAACCTTTGAATCGGCATGCAACTTCCTTGCCTTTTCACAAATAATTGTCTCTGAAACACTATCACCTGCCATTTCTTTATCCTTGATCCACACCAGCAACAACTTCTCAACCTGATCGATTGTCTGTGGTCTTTTTTTTGGTTAGTATATTAACACGACTCAAAAAAACCATACCCCCGGCCGAGATTGAACCCGCGGTCATAGAGTCTCAAAACTCCAGCCCGTCGCGTTAGCCACTAGACCAGCTAGCCACAATAAGATTCATCCAACTAGGTATATTTCTACACCATAGGAAAGTTAGCACAGGCACCTCTGTGACCACCTTTCTTCTCTTTTTTCTTAGTAAATGTTTACAGGAGAAGGGGTTACTAGCCCATTGCTTTCAGCATTTTAGTCGCCTCATATGACATGCATGGCTTACGGAGGAAAGATTCTTTTCCACATCCCCATGAACAATAGAAGAAATAAAGAACAAGAGCTATTAAGAAAAAGGGGGAAAACCTACATATATGTACAGTGGACTCCCGACCTACGATGTCCCCAACCTGTGTTGAAACCGACCTATGATGCTTTTCAGCATAAAAATTTGACCCCAACATACGTTGAAAAACTTGAAATTACAGCATTCATCCTCAACCTTTTTCCATCTGGTCTGTCTGGCCAGAGCGCCTCAGCTGAGCTTTGTGACATTGTTTACAAGCCAGGGCGGACGGTTTCATGCATACATTCGATAAATTTTTTTACTATTCCAGTTGTTTTTTTAGTGCTTTTTTTAAATGCTAAATAGGCCACCATGGGCCCCCAAAGAACGCTTCTAGTGCCCAAACCCCGTGGTTTTAAAAAAGGGGGAGAAATACTATTGAAATGCTATCGTACCATGGTCAGCTGCTGCTGGTGTACTGTTGTCAGCTGCTGCTGCTGCTGTACTGTGGTTAGCTGCTGCTGCTGCTGCTGCTGTACGACAGTCAGCTGCTGCTGCTGTACCACAGTCAGCTGCTGCTGCTGTGCTGTGGTCACCTGCTGCTGCTGCTGCTGTACCACAGTCAGCTGCTGTTGTTGCTGTACCAGTCAGCTGCTGCTGCACCATGGTCAGCTGCTGCTGCTGATGTACCATGGTCAGCTGCTGCTGCTGCTGTACCACAGTCAGCTGCTGCTGCTGCTGCACCACAGTCAGCTGCTGCTGCTGCACCACAGTCTGCTGCTGCTGCTGCTGCACCACAGTCTGCTGCTGCTGCTGCTGCTGTACCACAGTCAGCTGCTGCTGCTGCACCATGGTCAGCTGCTGTTGCACCACTGTCAGCTGTACTACTCGAAGATGTGGAGAGACTGTTAGTGGTGTGGCTTATCAAGAGTACTGAGAAACAATTAACCCCAGAGGGTTAACCACCCAGGATAACCCAAGAAAGTCAGTGTGTCATTAAGGACTGTCTAACTAATTTCCATTGGGGTCCTTAATCTTGTCCCCCAGTCCCACAACAGTTGACTAACACCCAGGTGAACAGGAAAAAAAAGCCTGGAATAGTGCTCATATTGGTGAATTTAAGGCCAGCAAAGGTTGGTTTGAGAGATTTAAGAATCATAGTGGCATACACAGTGGATAAGGCCCGTTCTGGAAAAAATGCCAACCCGGACCTACATTACTCAGGAGGAAAAGGCACTCCCAGGACACACAGTGTCTCATCACTACATCTTCAATAAAGGTAAGTGTCATGTATTCTTCATTTAGTAGAGTAGTACATGCACAATATATATTGTGTATGTACTACTCTACTACTGTGTGTGTATCCTTCTTTTTGTGTGTTGCAAAATGTATATTTATGTGGTAAAAATTGTTTTTTCATACTTTTGGGTGTCTTGAACAGATTAATTTGGTTTCCATTATTTCTTATGGGGAAAATTGATTCAACCTAGGATCATTTTGTCTTACGATGGGCTCTCAGGAACAGATTAATATCTTAAGTCGGGGGTCCACTTATATATATATGTACAGTGGACCCCCGGTTAACGAACTTTTTTCATTCCAGTAGTATGTTCAGGTGCCAGTACTGACCGAATTTTTTCCCATAAGGAATATTGTGAAGTAGATTAGTCAATTTCAGACCCCCAAACATACACGTACAAATGCACTTACATAAATACACTTACATAATTGGTCGCATTTGGAGGTGATCGTTATGCGGGGGTCCACTGTATATGTATATGTCGTGCCGAATATGTAAAACTGGTCAATTAGCAAGAACTCATTTAAAATTAAGTCCTTTCTAAAATTTTCTCTTATACGTTTAAAGATATATTTTTTCATTAATGCTGATGTAAAAATTTTTAATTTTGCACCAAAAGGAACTTAGAAAACTTACCTAACATTATAACAAGAACAGTTTATTTAGCCTAACTCAACTAAATATATTTTAGATTTGTTTACAATAATTTAATACTAAACAAACACAATCAAATATATTTTTTTCGTTAGGTTCAGAATGATTTTGGCGAAATTATTGCATACACAAATTTTCATTTGTCCTATATGGCAAGATGAGCGTTGCTATTTAAGCCAAGATCGCAAGTTTGCCTATTCGGCATGACATATGTATATATATATATATATTATATATATATTATATATATATATATATATATATATATATAAAATTTTTATATTATATATATTAAAATATATAGAGTTGATAACCTCATTCACCTTCCCCGTCAACACAAAAAGGGAGAGGCAGAACCCCCACTCACTCACTGACAGTGAAAAAGTCAGAGTCCAGGTGAGCAAGAAAAATTTAAGAGGGCAACACAGTGGGGGCAATCAGAATTATTTCCAGTGAAGATACAGTTGCTCCAGGGTGCTGAACGGCTGAAGCACTTAGAGGAAAGCACCCTGCCAGGGAAACCAGTGGCACCAACAGTTCCAACACCTCTGTCCCCACTATGGAAAACCCTTGATTGTGGAAGACTCAGACATTTACAAAGCAATAATGTCGTTCCCATCTGGCTCTGCTGGGGGTTACACTGGAATAAGGCCACAGCATTTAAAGGAATGGTTAATCCAGTTATTGGGGAAATTGCAGAAAACACTGCTTTCAGAGATCACAAGGTTCGTCAACAATTCCTTGGCTGGGTCTGATTCCTGATGAAATTAGACCTTTCTTTTGGTGCAACACTTTGTGCCTTAAAAAGAAGGATGGAGGAATTCGGCCAATTGCAGTAGGCAACACGTTACGCCGCCTCGTATCCAAAGCTGCTGTCCCAAGTATTCGTGCACAGGCAGCCATGATGCTTCAACCAAACCCGCTTGGCTTTGGGGTCTCTCAAGGAAGTGAAGCAGCGGTTTTATGCAACAAGGGATATATCAACAACCTGCCTGAGGACAAAGCAGTGGTAAAATTAGATTTCAAGAATGCGTTCAATCTCCTGAAAAGAGACGTGGTTATTAGCAGCAGTACAAGAACATTTCCCCGGTCTCTTCCCTTTTGTTTCAGCTGGGGATAGCAAGGAATCAATGTTCTCTTTGGAGAGCATGAAATCACATCATCGGAGGGTGTCCAACAAGGAGATCCTCTTGCCACCATTTCTCTTCTGTATTGCAGTTAGGGAAATCACAGTCAGACTGACCCGCGAGCTAAACATCTGGTTCCTAGATGATGGCACACTAGCAGGTACAAAGGAGTCCCTCCTACATGACCCTTTCACAGGTAATGACACGGGGACAGGAAATGGGTCTCATCCTGAATCCATCCAAAAGTGAAATCATCTCAGTCAGTCAACAAGTGATAAATGCAGTGAGATCAAAACTACCCGGAGCAGCAGTCATTGCCCCACAAATAGTGTCTTGCTAGGAGCACCTCTGGGAAGCAATGCCATTGACACAATTCTTAGGAAGAAATTGGAAGAGCTAAGGAGAATGGAACAACGAATAGGCAATCTGGACACCCCCGATGCCTTGTACCTTCTCACAAAGTGCTTGGGGTCTGCCAGGTTGACAATTTCCTAAGATGTTTCACCTTCATATGATAACCCTATACTGCCAAAAA
>NC_069400.1:118300757-118408630 GCF_026875155.1 Cherax quadricarinatus | reverse complement strand
TGATTTTCGCTTCAGAGATGTGCCTGTGTTAACTCAACCCAAGATCTTTTTCCTTGAGTGAGGTTTGTAGTCTCTGGCCCCCTAGACTGTACTCCGTCTGCGGTCTTCTTTGGCCCTTCCCTAATCTTCATGACTTTGCACTTGGTTGGGATTGAACTCCAGGAGCCAATTGCTGGACCAGTCTGCAGCCTGTCCAGACCCCTTCGTATTCTGCCTGGCTTCGATCGAGTGAATCATTCCTCATCAACTTCACGTCATCTGCAAACGGGGGACACCTCCGAGTCTATTCCTTCCGTCAGTCATTCAAAAAATACCAGAAACAGCACGGGCCCTTTAGGACTGCCCCCTTGGGACCCCGCTGGTCACAGGTGCCCACTCTGACACCTCGCCACGTACCATTACTCGCTGCTGTCTTCCTGACAAGTATTCCCTGATCCATTGTAGTGCCTTCCCTTTTATCCCTGCTTGGTCCTCCATTTTTTGCACCAATCTCTTTGTGGAACTGTGTCAAACGCCTTCTTGCAGTCCAAGAATATGCAATCCACCCAACCCTCTCTCTCTTGTCTTACTGCTGTCACCATGTCATAGAACTCCAGTAGGTTTGTGACACAGGATTTCCCGTCCCTGAAACCATGTTGGCTGCTGTTGATGAGATCTTTCCCTTTCTAGGTGTCCACCACTCTTCCCTGATAATCTTCTCCATGATTTGCATACTATACATGTCATAAACACTGGTCTGTAGTTTAATGCTTCATGTCTGTCTCCTTTTTTAAAAGATTGGGACTACATTTGCTGTCTTCCATGCCTCAGGCAATCTCCCTGTTTCGATAGATGTATTGAATATTGTTGTTCGGGGTACACATAGCGCCTCTGCTCCATCTCTCAATAACCATGGGGAGATGTTATCTGGCCCCATTGCCTTTGAGGTATCTAGCTCACTCAGAAGCCTCTTCACTTCTTCCTCGGTTGTGTGCACTGTGTCCAGCACATGGTGGTGTGCCCCACCTCTCCGTCTTTCTGGAGCCCCTTCTGTCTCCTCTGTGAACACTTCTTTGAATCTCTTGTTGAGTTCCTCACATACTTTACGGTCATTTCTTGTTGTCTCTCCTCCTTCGTTCCTTAGCCTGATTACCTGGTCCTTGACTGTTGTTTTCCTCCTGATGTGGCTGTACAACAGTTTCGGGTCAGATTTGGCTTTCGTGCTATGTCATTTTCATATTGTCTTTGGGCCTCCCTTCTTATCTGTGCATATTCGTTTCTGGCTCTACGACTGCTCTCCTTATTCTCCTGGGTCCTTTGCCTTCTATATTTCTTCCATTCCCTAGCACATTTGGTTTTTGCCTCCCTGCACCTTTGGGTAAACCATGGGCTCATCCTGGCTTTTTCATTATTCCTGTTACCCCTTGGGTACAAACTCTCCTCAGCCTCCTTGCATTTTGTTGCTACATATTCCATCATCTCATTAACTGGCTTCCCTGCCAGTTCTCTGTCCCACTGAACCCCGTTCAGGAAGTTCCTCCTTCCTATGTAGTCCCCTTTCTTGTAGTTTGGCTTCATCCGTCCTGGCCTTCCTGCTTCTCCCTCCACTTGTAGCTCTACTGTTTATTCGAAGCTTAAAACCACATGGTCACTGGCCCCAAGGGGTCTTTCATATGTGATGTCCTCGATATCTGCACTACTCAAGGTGAATACTAAGTCCAGCCTTGCTGGTTCATCATCTCCTCTCTCTCTTGTAGAGCCCCTTACGTGTTGGTACATGAAGTTTTCCAGTACAACCTCCATCATCTTAGTTCTCCATGTATCTTGGCCCCCATGTGTGTGTATGTGTGTGTGTGTGTGTGTGTGTGTGTGTGTGTGTGTGTGTGTGTGTGTGTGTGTGTGTGTGTGTGTGTGTGTGTAGTGAGAAAGGTAGTGCTCAATTTCCACTTCTTTAATTTTTATTAATTATATCATTAATAAGACTGAGTATTAGGTGATGAGAACCTTTCTCAATAGTAAGGTAAAAATTCAGTAAAGTGGAATTAGTTAAGGGTCCCAGTAAAGTCAGAGTCAGTAAAGTATCGGTGCAGTCCTCAGCAGTGTTGTGAGTAAGATGGAATACCACTGTCTTACCTTATTCCTTCCACAAAAATACGTTTACCTCGTTCGTCCGCATATTGCTCTTTGAAGCCCTGATTTTTTAGTGGACCAGTTGTGAGTATATTACTAAGCGTAGTACATACATACATACATACATGCATACATACATATATACATACATACATACATACATACATACATACATACATACATACATACATACATACATACATACATACATACATACATACATACATACTTGCCATGCTACACAACGCCACTAACAGCCCAAACAAAACAAAACAATTACATAGTTTAGAACAATAGAATAAACGCTTTCCATGTCGGTCAGTTCCTGCCATGCATTCACGTCTGTCAGCTGCCGCCATGCATTCATGCATGGCTCAAAAGTGAAGGACAAACAAGCTGACAGAATATTCTTGATACGTGCCTGGTTCTCCTGGTTTGCTTGCTGGTTTAAATGAAATGTTTATCCACAGGCGCTTAGCAGAGCCACAGTGATTTTAGAGGCCATTTTCCAGTATATGAGCTGGTTTACGTTGTTTGCTTTATAAAGTTTGAAGACTCTCGACTACACGAGTCATTAAGGCTGCGTGTTACTTGTATACAACCAGTCAAGGATACTGTGTTCTCTAAAGCAGGAATTAAGGCAAGTTTAATTGTAAATGTACACTGAGATGTGCACCCTTCCGTGTACATATGTCGTGCCGAATACGTTAAACTTACGATTTTGGCTTAAATAGCAACGCTCTTCTTGCCGAATAAGGCAAGCGAAAATTTGTGTATGCAATAATTTCGCAAAAATCCTTCTGAACCTAACGAAAACAATGTATTTCATTGTGTTTGTTTATTATTAAATTATTGTAAACTTATATAAAATATATTTAGTTGAATAAGGCTAAATAAAATTGAGCTTGTTATAATGTTAGGTAAGTTTCCTAAGGTTCTTTTGGTACAAAATTGTTAATTTTTATATTAACATAAGTGAAAAACATATCTTTAAATGTATAAGAGAAAATTTTTGAAAGGACTTAATTTTAAATGAGCTCTTGCTAAATGACCAGTTTTACCTATTCGGCACGACATATATATATATTATATATATTATATATATATATATAAAATTTTATATATATATATTATATATATATATATATATATATATATATATATTTAAAGGTAGTGGGTTTGGGTAGACAGCAACCACCCAGGGAGGTACTACCGTCCTGCCAGGTGAGTGTAAAACGAAACCCTGTAATTGTTTTACATGATGGTAGGATTACTGGTGTCTTTTGTCTGTCTCATAAATATGCAAGATTAAAGGTACGACTTGCTACTTCTACTTACACTTAGGTCACACTACACATACATGTACAAGCATATATATATACACACCCCTCTGGGTTTTCTTCTATTTTCTTTCTAGTTCTTGTTCTTGTTTATTTCCTCTTATCTCCATGGGGAAGTGGAACAGAATTCTTCCTCAGTAAGCCATGAGTGTTGTAAGAGGCGACTAAAATGCCGGGGGCAAGGTGCTAGTAAACCCTTCTCCTGTATAAATTAATAAATTTAAAAAGAGAAACTTTCGTTTTTCTTTTTGGGCCACCCTGCCCCGGTGGGATACGGCCGGTGTGTTGAAAGAAAGAAAAAATAAAAATAATATATATGTATATATGTCGTGCCGAATAGGCAGAACTTGCTATCTTGGCTTAAATAGCAACGTTCATCTTGCCATATAAGACAAGCGAAAATTTGTGTATGCAATAATTTCGCCAAAATCATTCTGAACCTAACGAAAAAAATATATTTCATTGTGTTTGTTTAGTATTAAATTATTGTAAACAAATCTAAAATATATTTAGTTGGGTTAGGCTAAAATAAATTGTTCTTGTTATAATAAGGTTAGGTAAGTTTTCTAAGATTCTTTTGGAGCAAAATTAAAAATTTTTTACATTAACATTATTGAAAAATATATATCTTAAAACGTATAAGAGAAAATTTTAGAAAGGACTTAATTTTAAATGAGTTCTTGCTAATTGACCAGTTTTACATATCGGCACGACATATATATATATATATATATATATATATATATATATTATATATATATATATATATATATATATATATATATATATATATATATATATATATATATATATATATATATATATATATATATATATATATATATATATATATATATATATATAATGTATATTATATACTACTGTTTTAAGTGCACATTACGTAGACAGAGACAGACGCTACATAATCAATGTAAAGTAGGTTATTCAACTGGACTTAAAGCCTATCTAAAAAGGAGGGTCATTAAGGCTGCATGTCACCCGTTCACCGCTGATTAAGAATTCTTTCATCCTTAAAATTGTGATTAATCTCCCAGCATATATACAGTAAAATATATACACCTCACGGTGCTGTGAGTGGGATTTCAACGAGGTGAAATGAGTATTTTTAGGATGAAACTGAGGACATAGGAAAATTATTAGACTCCCAAATCAGGGAATATTGGAATACAATACATAAGAGGAAGCCACGCAGGAAATTAACTAATATAGTGGCCCAGTACACAGCCCTGGCTTCAGTCATTACAACCTCTCTTGTTAACACTGTTGCCTAATTAGGGGGTGATCTCTCTCTCTCTCTCTCTCTCTCTCTCTCTCTCTCTCTCTCTCTCACACACACACACACACACACACACACATAGGAAGTGGAATAGTTTGGGAAGTGATGTAGCATAGTGATGTAGACATAGCTTTAAGAAGAGGTATGATAAAGCTCATGGAGCAGGAAGAGTGACCCAGTAGCGACCAGTGAGCACACACACGCACACACACACACACACACACACACACACACACACACACACACACACACACACACACACACACACACACACACACACACACACATACACCTGTAAACACACAAGTGCACACAAACACAAATGCACACAACGCATACTTACACACACACACATACACAAATAAATATGCACACACACACACACCACACACACACACACACACACACACACACATAAACAAACATCCAGGCGGGGCCAGGAGCTGTGAATCGACCCCTGCAACCACAACTAGGTGAGTACACACACACACTTGCTACGGCAGCACATGAAGCAGATGAAATGAGACGGTAACATTAAACTACATGAGTAGCAAGAGTAAAGTGAAGAAAGTGAGAAAAAACATAATCGTTGATAAATAGTTGATAAATGGTTGATAATCAGCATCAATCATCATATTTTATTTTACATATTTTATTTAATTGTAATATCTTTTATTATATTATAATAATACTAGATGGGATACCAGAAAAAACTAGAGTATTAAATTTATTCCTTAAACTACAAATACGTAATTACAAAAAAATGTAATTGCAATAGTGTAGATCATGACAATTTATATTACTAGACCATCATCGTAGATTGCTATATAAAAATTCCATTTTTGTTTTACCACAGCAAAAAGTGGATAGTTGTTCCCACTGTACCGTGTTCACAGTCAGGCAGCCTGAGTGTGCTAAATTGGAGCAACTCTATTGACAATTTCACCGTCAGGAGAACAGCACTCCAGTGGTCTATTCCGTTTGTTATGGACGAGGTTATCCCACAGCAACGGAGGTTATTGCCAAAGTTACTCTTCCAGTGAGCTGATATCCACGGCATTATTTGATTTATTATGTGTGAGAGAGCCTTAATGGCACCGAGTGAGAGAGAGTGCCACAACGTAATGCCGGAGAGACCTTTCTAGCCAGCATCCCTTCCCCGGCATCATTTGATTTAGCTCGGGATATGATATTCCATTGTAGCAAAGAGACCGCATATTTCCACATTTTTTGGTGAACTGTTCTTGCTTTTTAGTATTCATTGGTTTCTCAGAACTCGACTCACATAGAGAGCACAACACTTAGTGACTTGCCTTTGTCTCATTCCACGTTCCCAATGCGATACGGAATTGAGGAGTCAGACATCTCTTTATTGGGCGATCTAAGTAAATAATAAGATGAAATTTTAGGGGTTTGTTGCTAGGCTGGGTTGGGTTAGGTTAGGTTAGATTAACTTGGGTTGGGTTGGGGTATGAAAGTAGACGGTGAAACGAAACCCACTGTATGGCTGAAAGGACATTTAGAACACTTTATTGGATATGTTTTGGTCCTGAGAGCGAAACGTTGGGTTAAATTAGATTGCATTAGGTTACTGTGGGCTCAGTTCGATGCATTTTGCTTTGATTGGACTAAGCCAGGTTGGGTTGGGTGGCGCTGAGTTACGTTAGATTAGGGTGAGTTAGCTTGGATTAGGCTAGGTCAGTTAAGATAAGAGACATTGTATGTGGTTAGGTTAGGTTAGGTTAGATTGGGTAAACTTGGATTAGGTTAGGTAAGTTAGGATAAGAGAAAGATTGGATGGGGTTGGGTAGGGTTGGGTTACGCTAGACTTAGTTTGGGTTAGTATGGGTGGCTTAGGAAAGGTTATTAACATTTTACTAAACTGAGCAAATTTAACTTACATATAACTGTTAATAACGAAGTTATATAAACGTAACGATAACCATAATAACCCCCTTTCAGAAAGATAACATAATAACCCCTTAGCACAATAACCCCTTCATACAATAACCCCTTCATACAATAACCCCTTTCATACAATAACCCCTTTCATACAATTCACACATCCTTCACACAAACAGTTTACAATGTTGAGAAAGCGAGCCGGGCTCAAAGAGACGAGGGTTGTTCATGTGTGAGATCAAAGACCAGACCACGAAATCAAAGACCAGACCACGAGATCAAAGACCATACCACGAGATAAAAGACCAGACCACGAGATCAAAGACCAGACCACGAGATCAAAGACCAGACCACGAGATCAAAGACCAGACCACGAGATCAAAGACCAGACCACGAGATCAAAAACCAGATCACGAGATCAAAGACCGGACCACGAGATCAAAGGCCAGACCACGAGATCAAAGACCTGACCACGAGATCAAAGACCAGACCACGAGATCAAAGACCAGACCACGAGATCAAAGACCAGACCATGAAATCAAAGACTAGACCGCGGGATCAAAGACGAGACCGCGATATCAAAGACGAGACCGTGAGATCAAAGAAGAGACCGCGAGAGCAAAGAAGAGACCACAAAACAATCACGAGACCACGAGATCAAAGAGCACCAAACAAAACATCAAACGGGGCTGACATTTGAGATCTTTTGGGGGGAAAAACAGCGTAAAGTCATCGATCACTTGAGCGCTGAGGATGACTGCACAACACAGCTGAGGATCACTGCACAACACAGCTGAGGATCACTGCACAACACAGCTGAGGATGACTGCACAACACAGCTGAGGATGACTGCACAACACAGCTGAGGATCACTGCACAACACAGATGAGGATCACTGCACAACACAGCTGAGGATGACTGCACAACACAGCTGAGGATCACTGCACAACACAGCTGAAGATCACTGCACAACACAGCTGAGGATCACTGCACAACACAGATGAGGATCACTGCACAACACAGCTGAGGATCACTGCACAACACAGCTGAGGATCACTGCACAACACAGCTGAGGATCACTGCACAACACAGCTGAGGATCACTGCACAACACAGCTGAGGATCACTGCACAACACAGCTGAGGATCACTGCACAACACAGCTGAGGATCACTGCACAACACAGCTGAGGATCACTGCACAACACAGCTGAGGATCACTGCACAACACAGCTGAGGATGACTGCACAACACAGCTGAGGATCACTGCACAACACAGCTGAGGATGACTGTACAGCACAGCTGAGGATCACTGCACAACATAGCTGAGGATCACTGCACAACACAGCTGAGGATCACTGCACAACACCGCTGAGGATCACTGCACAACACAGCTGAGGATCACTGCACAACACAGTTGAGGATCACTGCACAACACAGCTGAAGATCACTGCACAACACAGCTGAGGATCACTGCACAACACAGCTGAGGATCACTGCACAACACAGCTGAGGATCACTGCACAACCCAGCTGAGGATCACTGCACAACACAGCTGAGGATGACTGTACAGCACAGCTGAGGATCACTGCACAGCACAGCTGAGGATCACTGCAAAACACAGCTGAGGATCACTGCACAACACAGCTGAAGATCACTGCACAACACAGCTGAGGATCACTGCAAAACACAGCTGAGGATCACTGTACAGCACAGCTGAGGATCATTGCACAACACTGCTGAGGATGACTGTACAGCACAGCTGAGGATCACTGCACAACACAGCTGAGGATCACTGCACAACACAGCTGAGGATGACTGTACAGCACAACTGAGGATCACTGCACAACACAGCTGAGGATCACTGCACAACACAGCTGAGGATCACTGTACATCACAGCTGAGGATCACTGCACAACACAGCTGAGGATCACTGCACAACACAGCTGAGGATAACTGTACAGCACAGCTGAGGATCATTGCACAACACGGCTGAGGATGACTGTACAGCACAGCTGAGGATGACTGTACAGCACAGATGAGGATCACTGTACAGTACAGCTGAGGATCACTGCACAACACAGCTGAGGATCACTGCACAACACAGCTGAGGATCACTACACAACACAGCTGAGGATCATTGCACAACACGGCTGAAGATGACTGTACAGCACAGCTGAGGATGACTGTACAGCACAGCTGAGGATCACTGCACAACACAGCTGAGGATCACTGCACAACACAGCTGAGAATCACTGCACAACACAGCTGAGGATCACTGCACAACACAGCTGAGGATGACTGTACAGCACAGCTGAGGATCACTGCACAACACAGCTGAGGATCACTGCACAACACAGCTGAGGATCACTGCACAACACAGCTGAGGATCACTGCACAACACAGCTGAGGATGACTGTACAGCACAGCTGAGGATCACTGCACAACACAGCTGAGGATCACTGAACAAAACAGATGAGGATCACTGCACAACACAGCTGAGGATCACTGCATAACACAGCTGAGGATCACTGCACAACACAGCTGAGGATGACTGTACAGCACAGCTGAGGATCACTGCACAACACAGCTGAGGATCACTGCACAACACAGCTGAGGATGACTGTACAGCACGCCTGCAAGATGTTATTCCTCCTTGCCCTATACACGAAATCACAGGTTCCCTATCTTCATCAACAGTTAACAATTCCTCAAAATATTCCCTCCATCTTCCTGATACCTCTAACTCTTCATTTAATAACTCTCCTCTTCTATTTTTAACTGTCAAATCCATTTGTTCCCTAGGCTTCCTCAACTTATTAATCTCACTCCAAAACTTTTTCTTTATATGGGGTGATATTTATATGGGGTGATATTACAACCCAGGAATTCAAAGGCCTGTGATCCTGGGTGTAAAGGGAGCAAAATAAACAGCAGAAAAGCTTTTGACTTATATTATCCTTTCACCGAGTAAGAATAGAAGTATGTACACTATATACACTATGTACAACAATAGGTATTAGTGCACTCCACGGTAAGCAAGGCAGAATAGATGCCACTAGAGAGCAGACCGTGCTTCAACCAGTTCTAGAATGGAAATGACAAGGGTAGACAGGCGGGTGGTGCCCACAACACCTCTGCGATTGCCAGAACCATCTTCTCATTGGCTGAACCTGGGTACTGATCGAACGACGGGGCCCCATCGTCCGACCCTAGTACTATTTCTCTGGTTGGGGGAGATAGCCTTTCAATGAGGGTGTGCACATGCGCCGAATAAAGGTTACCTACTCTTTGCATGCCACTGGTAATAAACCCATCATACGGGTCATTCATGGTAAAGGCTCGATCCTCGTCACGAAACACTCTTCTCGCGGCTAGACTTCCTTCCGTCAAACATAATCTTCCAGATATCCGGAGGCTTTAAGTTACAGCCTCTCACACTGATTTCTTTACCTCATTGCCTGCCGGGAAGATGTTTGGTGATGCTGGGGAAGGACTCTCGATCCAAGTAATTAGAGCTACCCTGCTCTTCTTCCTCGCATGGAACCTGGATACTTTTCTTATCCCCAAGCGCTGCACGATCCCTACGGGTTTAACTCTTCCTCGTGAATATAAGGGAAATGATAATTTATCTATACTCGCCTAGTTGTGGTTGAAGAGGGGGTGGGGTAGAGTCACTCTGCTCCTGGGCACCCAATTGTCGGTTTGTCCATCTATTTTGTTATCTAGACCTATAGTTATCTTTGCTTCTTTGAAACTACTGACCGGGATATATTACTCTGTCACATCTTTTTTTGTTAACCCGTTTACACTGGTGCCTGTTAAACTAATTTTTGACTTGTAATGATAAAATAAAATACTTCTAATATATTTAACTCATATTATTAACTTGATATACATTATATATTACTATTTTACACTAATTATAATAATGTATACTGGTAAAATAATAATAAAAATAATAATAATAATAATAATATAATAATAATAATAATAATAATAATAATAATAATAATAATAATATAATAATAATAATAATAATAATAATAATAATAATAATAATAATAATAATAATAATAATAATAATAATAAAAAAATAATAATAATAATAATAATAATAATAATAATAATAATAATAATAATATAATATATATAATATAATAATAATCATCCTTATTTCTACACGTCCATGTACAAGGTATACAGACCATAGCTGACATCAGTAACATGCTATATATAAAGCCCCTTGTTATGCAGAACATTTCGGGCAAATTAGGATGCGACCCACACTAGTCGACTAATACCCAGTTACCTACCTACTGCTAGGTGAACAGGGACAGCAGGTGTCTTACCTGGAGGTTATTCCGGGGATCAACGCCTCCGCGGCTCGGTCCAAGACCAGGCCTCCCGGTGGATCAGGGCCTGATCAACCAGGCTGTTACTGCTGGCCGCACGCAGTCCAACGTACGAGCCACAGCCCGGCTGATCCGGCACTGACTTTAGGTATCTGTCCAGCTCTCTCTTGAAGGCAGCCAGGGGTTTATTCGTAATTCCCCAAATGCTTGATGGGAGGCTGTTGAACAGTCTTGGGCCCCGAACACTTATGGCGTTTTCTCTTAGTGTACCAGTGGCGTCCCTACTTTTAATTGGGGACATTTTGCAACGCCTGCCCAGTCTTTTACTTTCGTAGGGAGTGATTTGTGTGTGCAGATTCGGGACCATTCCTTCCAGGATTTTCCAAGTATAGATTATGATATATCTCTCTCTCTTAAGGAAATAATTCCCCTAATGTTTTCACCCTTACCGTGGATCGAACCATGGACCACAGTGTGTGAGCTGAGTGCACTAGCAAGAACAAGACCAATATAATCCCAGCTGAAAGCGGAATGGTATCGCACTGCAATATTAAAATATATAATTGTTTAATCAACATTTAAAAAAAACAAGTCTTCCAACGTGTAGCCGATGTATGTGAAATTCCAGGCAAAGTCTGTAATTAATGATGTGTATTATAATGAAATGACGCTTCAAATCCGTTTGGGGTCTCTCACAACATGAAGAGTTGCAGGCTCTATCCTCTGTCCTCGAATCGCTGTTCATAGAAAGTCTAGTCTCGAACCGAGGCTCCCGCTCATGGATCATACATTATTACTAACACTTGTCTCAGCTAGTGCAACATTTTACTGTAGCAGCGTTTCGCTCTCCAGAAATTTTGATAAAGTTCCAAGAGAACGAAACGTTGGCACAAGAAAATGCCGCATTAGTTGCACATGTGTCCTTTTAACTAACAAAGTACACAACATTATCCACATCTAGCCAGACCTCACCTAACTCTGGCGCTCCGAGGACTAGACGTGTGCTGAAGCCTTTCATTAGGCTGCCAGTTATAAGCATTATAATATGGTTAGTGAGTCAGTGCATGCAGAAGAGGAGATGAAAAAAAAAATCATCAGTCTAGTGCCACAAAAGCAAACTTCTAGTTGGTTGGACGCCAGAGTAATGTGTGGTCTGGCTTGGTGTGGATAGTACTGTGTACCTTATCTTAAGTTGTGTAGGGTCGAGTCTCCTCACGACTACGATAAATGTGTAAAGGCATATATATATATATATATATATATATATATATATATATATATATATATATATATATATATATATATATATATATATATATATAATTATATATATATATATAATATATATATATATATATATAATATATATATATATATATTATATATATATATATATATATATATATATAATATATATATATATATATATATATATATATATATATATATTCGTGCCGAATAGGCAGAACTTGCCATCTTGGCTTAAATAGCAACGCTCATCTTGCCATATAGGACAAGTGAAAATTTGTGTATGCAATAATTTCGCCAAAATCATTCTGACCCTAACGAAAAAAATATATTTCACTGTGTTTAATATTAAATTATTGTAAACAAATCTAAAATATATTTACTTGGGTTAGGCTAAAATAAATTGTTCTTGTTATAATAAGGTTAGGTAAATTTTCTAAGATTCTTTTGGTGCAAAATTATAAATTTTTACATCAACATTAATGAAAAAAATACATCTTTAAACGTATAAGATAAAATTTTAGAAATGACTTAATTTTAAATGAGTTCTTGCTAATTGACCAGTTTTACATATTCGGCACGAATATATATATATATATAATATATATTATATATATATATATATATATATATATATATATAATATATATATATATATATATATATATATATATATATATATATATATATAATATATATTAATATTATAATATATATATATATATATATATATATATAATATAATATATATATATATATATATATATATATATATATATATATAATAGATATATATAGTGAAGGGTTGGAAGGAGGAAGAGAAGGCAGGGGCAGTAGACCCCCTGAGCAACGCATCTCATAAAACCTCTCCCACTATAATATATGATGTTGATGCTGCCCGCCCAAGATAATACCGAATGGGTAAATATTATGAAGGTCTTCTCCACTGGGAGGCATGGAGGTCTTATCCAGTGGGAGGCATGGAGGGCTTCTTCATTGGGTGGTGTAGAGGCTTCTGTCCTCGCTCACCCTGAGTGAGCGAGGATCTTTCCGGATGTCATGTGGAAATAACATAAATTATGAATAACCACATAAGAATATAAAATAAATTATGAATAACCAGTGAACCACTTACACCAGTACACACCCCACTGGACATAAATTATCACTTTTATTATTTTGAAGGTTTTGGGCTTATTATTATTATTAATATTATTATTATTATTATTATTATTATTATTATTATTATTATTATTATTATTATTATTATTATTAAATTATTATATTTTATTATTATTTATTATTTTTATTATTATTTTATATTATTTTTACTACCCAGGAATTTAGGATGAACACTGGGAGACAAAATGTTTTCCTAGTGTTGCCTGAGATAATACTCACGTGCCATCATGTGGCTTTACGTGCAGTTATGCGATCAGGTCGCATAGGTGTATTGGTGTTTAACGACCTAAAACACAAACGCAACAGACACCTTGCTGACGGTGGAAAGCTGCGCATGCACGCACGCACTCACTCCTTTTGGTTTATCCATTCGTGTGAGAGAAATTCTGGTATCGTTGGTTTTATTTCAGAATGTTTCGGGCGTGTGACAAAGAAAATTCTCTTGACTCTTGACCGACACTTCTGACATGTTTCCTTACTTCCGGAGGAAGTTGTCCTGTAATTCGGTTGCTAGCGCACTCAGCTCACACATTAAGGTCCCTGGTTCGATCCCCGGTAAGAGTGTAAAACATTAGTGCGTGTTTCCTTAAGACACACGCTGTCCCTGTTCACCTAGCAGTAAATAGGTACATGGGTGTTAGCCGTCTGGTGTGAGTCACATCCTGGAGACAAAATTAACCTATTTTTTTTCCGAAATACTCTGCATAATAAGTGCATAATAGGTTTGTATACATTGTACATGTACTTGAAGAAATAAAGATTGTTATTATTATTATTATTATTATTATATAATAATATTATTATTATTATTATTATTATTATTATAATTATATTATTATTATTACCTGTTCTGACCTCTTGATACACTGGTCGTGTGTGCTGCACTCCCCTGGTGGACTTTTGATGGCTACCAGTGGCTTTCTCTCGTAATAAATACCTTGACGAATAAATCTGTATTTTATTGACTCTAGTGATTCTACTTAGTTCACTAGAGGCGTGTGTTCATTCCTGGTACTTAATTTTCATTTAATTATTTATTTAATATTATTTGGTTTGCAAAAACTGCTCCTACTCATGCTTAAAAGTAACATAAATATTTTGGTACCATGTTGAAAAGCAGTAAGACTTGTGATATAGCCTTCTGCCTTATTATTTAATGGGGTCATGAAAAAATTAAAAAAGGGGTTTTTTTAAAGGGGTTTTTCTGGGAATTTTTTTTTTTTTTTTCAAAAAAAACCCTTACAAAAAAAATTTTTTTTTTCCCCCCCCTCCCCGCCCCCTTCTTTCTTTTGGTGCGGACGTACTTCCCCCTGTAGTGTTTGAAGTCACATCGCCCCAGGGGTTTCCCCAAACGGGCCCCTTTTGCCGCCTATCGATATTTGGTACCCCCCCCCGAGGCCCAGGGTATTAGGGAAGACGTAATAACCCGGTTTTTTTTTGGTTTTTTGTTATATTTTTTTAAAAAACGAGGAAATCCTAGAGTGTTAAATTCTTTTTAAAAATTTTTTTTGGTGTAGGGTTGGGGGCCAAAATTTGTTTGTTGAATTGAGTTTTGGGGGGGGATAAGCGACCAGTGTTGGTTTGTTGGGGTGTTTTATGGCTGTGTTTGGAAATTTCGCGGGGGGGAGATTTTTTGGGGGGCCGTTGGGGGGGTTTAAAGGTTTGGGGGTACCTTGGGGGGGGGGTTTTGATAAATTTTTTTTTGAGTTGTTTGAAGGGGGGCCCCGGGAAAAGTTTGAATTCGCAGGGTTTCAATGTTTTCCCTTAAGGGGGGGGGGGGGGTTTTTTTTTCTTTTATTTCCCAGTTTTGAAATGAACCAAAAATTGTTTTAGGAGGGCCCAGGAAAGATTGTGTGTTGGGGGTGCCCCGGGGGAGGGGGGGCTCTTTGGGTGGTGGGGGGGGCGCGGGGGTTTTTCTTGGGGGTTTTTTTTTTTTTCCGAGAATTTGTGTGAAAAATTTTTTATTTGTTTTTTCCCCCCTGTGGTTTCCGTTTGGTAATTGTGTTGATTGGGGAAAAATTTTGCTTGGGTCCCCGGGGGTTTTCGGGATTTTTTTTTTCCTTTTTTTCCAGGGTGGTCGGTTTTTATAAAGTCGAATGATGTTTTTTGTTTTTTGTTTTTTTTGGGGTTATTTTTTTGGGGGGTTTGAAACCCTTTTTATTCTGTGGGTTTTTTTCGTTTTTCTGTCAAACAGACGTGTGTGACTGATGATTATCTAATGGGCAACCTTCCCCAGAAATTTTTAAAAGGCATAATTACACTTTTATTATCTTTATATATATTTTTTAATATATATATATATATATATATATATTTATATAAATTTTATTATATTTTACTTAATTTTTATATATTTATATTTTATATTTTTATTTTATATTTATATATATATATATAATATATATATATTTTATTATTATAAAAAAAAATATATTTATATTTTATATATATTAATTATAATATATATTTATTTTTTATATATATATTATTTTTATTTATATATTATATTATTTATATATTATATATATAAAAATATAATATTTTATTATATATATATTTATTATATATATATATTTATATTAAATATATATTTTTATTATATATATAATATTAATTATATATATATATAAAGTCGTGCGAATATGTAAAACTGGCAATTTAGAAAGAATCTTTTAAAATTAAGTCCTTTTCTAAAATTTTCTCTTGTCGTTTAAAGATATTTTTTTTTCATTAATATTGAGGTAAAAATTTATATTTTGCACCAAAAGAAATAGAAACTTCCCAACCTTATTTAAAAAAGAACAATTTTTTTTTAGCCTAACCAACGAAATATTTTTTAGTTTTTTTTTTTATTATCACACTCCCGTTTCCCCCACCAAGGCGGGGGGCCCCCAAAAAAAAGAAAAACTTTCCCCATCTTCACTCCATCACTGTCTTGACCCCACCCCCTTTTTTCCCCTCACAATTCTAGTTCCCCCAATCTTCATGACCCACCCGCTGACAGTCCACCCCCAAATACTGAATCATTCCCTCCTCCATATTCTCTCCCTCAATTGATACCCATCTTTCATCCCTAATTTTTTGTTACCCTTAAACCTTTTTCCCTTTTCTCTTTTTTAATTTTTTTCTTTTGAACCACTACCAAAATTTCATCCACAATCTCTGCAATTCTCTTCAGAATTCCCAAGGCCAGTGTCTCGCAAAGGCAACTGTGAAACTCCCATTTATGTGTGTTTCTTTTTTTTTAAACTAAAGCCTTTTGCCAAGACCCTCGCTTTTATTTCTCTTAAAAACCCCTTATAAAATTTAAAAACCACGGGACATCACACACCCTTGTCTGGGCCCTACTTTTATGGGAAAATTTCCCTTTTTCCTACATACTCTAATTGAGCCCCCTATCCTGAAAAAAATTTACGCTTTCAGAACCCCCCCCCTACACCATACACCTGAACATCTGCCACATTCCCCCCCTATCCCCTGTCATGCCTTTTCCAAACCCTAAATGCCACAAAGACCTTTTGCCTTATCTAAATAGTTCATTTAAAATGTTTACTGTAAACACTGGTTCACACCCCCTACCTTTCCCCCAAAGCCCCCTTGTTCATCTGTTCCTTTTCCGTTTACTTTAATTTTTCAAAAATAACTCTCCTTTCACTTTACGGTTGCTAACAGATTATCCCCCTTAAGTTTTGCACTTCTTTTTTTCCCCTTTGCCTTTATAAAAGGAACTAGATGCTCTCTGAAATCCTGGTACCTTACCCCTTCCTAATTTTTTAAATTTATTTGCACAACCACTCAAAAACTCCCCGCCTGCTTTTAACATTTCATTTTATCCATCAACCCCGACTGCCTTACCCCCTTTATTTTTCTACGTCTCACAAAATTCCCCCCACAGCACAAGGGCTCTTCTAAATCCTAAAGATGTTATTCCTCTTCCCCTTTTAAACCGAAATCCGCTTCCCTATCTTCATCAAACTTTTAAAACTTTTCCTCAAAATATTCCCTCCATCTTCCAATACCTCAAACTTCCTTTTAAATAACTCTCCTCTTTATTTTTAATGAAAAATCCATTTGTTCTCAAAGTTCCTTAACTTGTTAATCCCCTCCAAAACTTTTTTTTTAAAAAAAAAATTTGTTGTAACATCTCCCCCACTCTCTCATTTGCTCTTTTTTTACATTGCTTCACCCTCTCTTAACCCTCTTTTTCTCCATTATTTCCCTTTTTTTCCCCTCATTCTTTTTGTAAAAACTTCTTATGCTAACTTTTTCTCCCTTATGTTCTTTACATCATCTCCACCAATCGTCCTTTTTCCCTCCGCCCCACTTTCCCTGAAACCCACAAAATTTTGCTGAACACTCAAACACCCCTTTTTAAAACCCTCCCCCTACCTTTCGCCCCCATTGCCTAGGGGTCTTTTTGCCCATCATCCCCCAAATAGCTTTTTAAAAAATTACCTAATGCCTCTATTTTAGTTTTTTAAACCTTCCCTCTCTTTTCCCTGTGTTTCTATTCTCCTTGTTTCCCATCTACCTTTTACTCTTAGTGTAGCTAAACTAGAAAGTGATCGATATTTGTGGCCCCCCTTAAAATGAAACCCTGAAGTCTACTCAACGTTTTTTATCTACCAATTAATAATCCAACAAACTACTGTCAATTGCCCACTTTTTAGATTTTTACAAAATTTTCTAAACAAACACAGTGAAATTATTTTTTTTCGTTGGTTCGAATGATTTTGGGAAAATTTTGATACAAAAAATTTTCATTGCCCCATATGGAAAGGGGATGAGCGTTGCTTTTTAAGCCAAGATCGCAAGTTTCCCTTTGGGCACGACTACATATATGCTTATATTTTTTAATATATATATTTTTTTATATTTTTTTTATTTTTATAAAATAATATATAAAATTTAAATATATATTTTAATATTTTATATATTAATATTATATATATATATTAATATATAAATATTATAATTTTTATATTATATTTAATATATATATATTTATATATATTTTTAATTATTATATATTATATTATTTTTAGATATTATTAAAATATAATATATTATATATAAATATATATATAAATTTTAATATATATATTTATATATATAAATATATAAAATTTATATATAATATTTTACATATATTTTTTAATATATTATTTTATATATATATTTTTTATATATATAATATATATATATATTTTTATATATATATAAAAATTTATATTATAATTTAAAAGGGGGGGTTTGTTAATGTTGCATTTTAAAATGTGGGTTTTAAAGCACCCTTTCGCAAGAAGTGTGGAGTGAATATGGTGAAATTTTTTCTTTTTTCGGGCCCCCCTCCCTTGGTGGGAATCGGCCAGTGTGATAATAAATAAAAATAAATTATATTTTAAAATATATTATTTTTGCAAAACAACCACTGTGAAAGAATGAGAATTCCAAGCGCTTTCGTGGTACTCACATATAAAAGTTTTTTCTTTATTTTTTTCAAACTGGTGTTTTTGCATATTTTTAAAATATTTATTGATTTATTATATATATATATTTTTTATAATATATATATTATATTTATATATATATATATATATATAATATATATATTTATATATTTTATATATTTATTTATATATATAAATATATTTTATTTATGAAAAACAACCACTCTAAAAAGAATAGAGAAATTAAAAGCGCTTTCGTGACTACTCACTTATAAGGAATTGAAAGTTAAAGCACCCAAAAGGAAGCTTATAAGGGCGGGCCCAGCACCCACTTCAGACCCCACAATGTTAAAACCTGACGGCGCTGATCCAGCTTGGATAGGCCCTTTGCAAAACCCCCCCCAAAAATATTCTCCCCAAGAAAAAATTTAAAAAATTATTATTTTTTCGTGTTTTTAAAAAAATTTTCCCAAATTCTATTAAATAAATGGATTAATTTATATAAAAAAAAGGAAATATTTATTATTGTAAAAAACTGCTTTTTTTTGAAACAGATTCAATTTTTTCCCGGGCGCCCATGGACTTGCTTATATACTTTCTAAATTTTTTGAAAATAAATTTGGATGGTTAAATCTCTTACAGAAAAAATAGAGCTTTGGAAAATTTGTCCATTTTCTAATGCTTATTTATGTTTTTTTAAATCTTGTTCGGATTTTTACCAGTTTGCCGTAAATAAACTTTATCGCAAATTTTACAAGGAATCTTTTAGACCATCCATCAGCATTTTGGGGGAATTCTTTATCAGAAGTTTTTTTTTTTTGTTTAAAGGGTTTTTGAATAAAACTTTAATTTTTAAAAGTTTAAGAAGAGAAGCAATCAACCAAGTTTTCATGGAAAGGGAGAACCAAATATTTTTAGTTGAATAAGGCGGTTGTCCCTTTTTGGATTGTAAAAAGTTTTTCTGCAATTTTAAAAAAATTTTATAAATTACATTTCTTGGGTTTTTTAAAAATCATTCCTTTTCTAAATTTTGGTTTTTCCCTATCTATGAATCGGATACAAATTCGTAAAAGCTTCAAAACATTGATGAGAAACGCGTTTGACTCTTCTTGATGCGGGAAATAATAGTGGAATGGGAAAACAGTTTTTGTAGGTTTTCGTAAATTTTAATTTGAATCATTTTTTTACCTTAAAAATTAAATATCTAGAAAAGGAAATGAGTTATTTTCTTCAAACTCAACAGAAAGTTTTAGAATGGGAAAAGCTATTTTTTTTCCCAAAGGAAAGGTGTTTTTACACTTTTGGGAAAAGGACACAAAATATCATCAAATATCTGAACCATTTAGTCTTTTTAAGGATTGTGTTAAAAAACCTTGTTTCAAAAAATTCCTGTTGGGTTTACTAAAAAACAGGTGAAAGAGGATTTCCATTGCATACCAAACTTTGAGTGTAAAACTTATCATTAAATACAAATTTTGCTTAAAAAAGCAAATTTTAAATAATTTTAAATGATAGTAGGAACTGGCAATGGTAAGCATAGTTAACGAGTTCTTCAGATAAGAAATTTGAAAAATCCAAACAGGAACTTTCGTAAAAAGGAAGTAACATCAAAACTAACCATGTTAAAAATCTTTTAAGTCAGCAAGGAGTTAAATTTATAAAACCAAGTCTATGTTTTTTTTAACTTTTAAAGTTAGAAATTTTAAAACATTGGGCTCAAAATATCAACAAGCCATTTGGTAATTTATATGAAACTGCCCTATGGACTAATAATTTGGGCTGATGGTTCCCCCGGTTTTTTTGTTTTTATTAGTCCATAATGTAAGGTTTTTTTTGGGAAGTAAAAATTTTGACTTTTTCACTTTGCCCTTTTTTAAAAAGTTTTTTTTTTTTTTAAATCTTTAAGGTTTTTTTTTTTTTTAAGTTTGTTTTTTTTCTTATCTAAGGAAAAATTTTTTTGGGAACCCTTTTTCTTTTAATTATAGCATTTTTTTTTGTTCTTTATAAGGGAAAAATTTTTTTTGTTATTTAAGTGTTTTTCATAAGAAAAAGGGTTTTGGGGAAGGGAATGTTTGGTTTTAAAAAAAGGGTAAATTCCTTTATAATATTAATTTATCGAGGATAAAAGAAAAATTTTAAAAGTTTAAAAGGTTTTGAAATTTTAAATTATTAAGTTTTTTTGAAGTTGCAAAATTAGGCCAAAATGAGAGAGTTTTTGGTTTTTTCCTAAAATTTTATTATAAGTTATTCAAAAGTTATTGTTGCTTTGTAAATAATTTTAATTAAAAATTTAATTTTTTTGAGTTTTTGGGGGTTTTTTACTTTTTGAGTTTTTTTATGAAATACATATGTGTTTTTTGATAAGGCTTTATTAAAAGAGTATTTTTTTTGTTTTCAAAATTTTGATGTTCTTTCCTTTTTTTTTAGAAGGAATTTTTTTCAGAAAAATATTGAAATAATAAAATAGGAAAAGGAAAATTAAAATAGGAAAAAAATATTTTTAAAACATAACAGAGGAAAACCAGTAGGGGTTTTTTTTTTAATATAAACCCCCAGGAATGAAACCAATAAACAACCATCCAAAAGATTTGTTTAAAAAGTTAAAATTTGAAAGAAAAGGGAAGGGTTTGGGTACAAAATGCAGAGGAAAACGAATGAAATAGGAAGGAAGAAAGAAATCAATGGAAGTTTTACAATAGGTTAGAAAAAAATAGGAGGGAAAAAAAGAGAATTTTAAAGGGTAAGAATTTAAAAAAGAGGGCGGGGGGGGTGGGGTTTCTTTTTTAGAAAAAAAAAAGTTTTGGAAAATTCAGTAAAGGAAGGGTAGAGAAACGGGAGAAAAATAAGGAGGGAATTAAATGGGAAAAAAGTGGTATTTTTAGTGATGTATAAAAAGAACTGAGGAGGGCCCAAAAGGGGAATATGAAAGGGAAACCAGAGGTGGAAAATTTGGAGTTGGAAAAAAGGTACCAGGAGAAAAATTGTGGTTATGGGGTATTTTTATGGGGGATTATAAAATGGAAATGGGGGTCCGAAAATGGAGAGAGGATGTTCGTGGGGGGAAAATATGCAAAATTTAGGAACTTTCCGGGGTGGAGGGGAGGATAAGAAAAAATTGGAAGGATGGGCAGCTCAGCTTAGGAAAGTTTTGGGCCCCCCGGGTGGCCAGTGGTTCGTGCTTTGAATATAGTAGAGGCGTGGGAAAAATAAAGGATTTTGGAAAGCCCTGAATAAAAAAGGGGGCAATGGGTTGAAGATTCCGGGGAGGTGTTACGGGAAGGGAGGAAAAAGGTTTTGAAATGAGGAAAAGTTTTTAAAAAAAAGAGGGGAAATTTTTTTCCCAAGGGAAAAAAGTAAAAAGGGAAGACCGGAGTTTTTAGAGGTGTAAAGGGGGAAAAAAAATGCAAAGGAAGGAAAAGTAAAGGAAACACCAAAATGGGAGTGTCCAAAAGGGGTGAGTGCCGGAAGGAGGGAGGCCCCGGAAGTATGAAAATGGAATTGCAGAGAAAAAAAGATACCCGAAAATGTTGTATACCAAAAAGGAAACCGTAAGACCGGTATCGATTAGGAAGAAGGGGGAGAACTACGAAATGATGGAGGTAGGAGGGCTGAAAGGGGTTTAGGGAATTTTTTAAAAGGAGGAAGGGTGTGGGCACAAAAGGAAATCGGGGAAAATAAAAATTTTTGGAGCAAAGAAAAATGAGGGGGAGGTAAGAAAACTCTTAAGGGGGACTTGAATCAGGGGAGGGGCGGACAAATCTTCCCTTTGGGTTTAGAGGGAAGGGAAGAGAGGTGCGGTTACCAAATTTCCAACCCCGGGGAAATGGGCAAAATGAGAAAATGGAAAACAGAATGTAGTTTTTTTAAAAAAGGGGGGAAAGGGGCCTAAATCGGGGCCTGGTTTGAATAATTTGTGTGCAAAAAGGGGGATTACGGAGGAGGGTGGTGAAAGGAAAGGAAAAAGTTTAATGAAAAAAGTGGGTTATGGAAGGGAAATTTTTTTACAAAAACCCCTGGGGTTTATGAAAAATCAGAAGAACCGAAGGAGGGGTGGGGGGAATTTTCGTTTTTAAAATGGGAAACTTTTGAACGTTTAAAGAGGGATTTTTTTTTTCAGCGTGGAATCGGCGCATTAAAAAAAAAGGGTAAATGGATTAAAGGAATACCTTTTACGGAAAAGAAATTGCTGGAGGTTTCAGGGGGTTTAGAGGGGGTCCCCCAGGGGTCATTCTTGGACCTTATTTTTGTTTATTGCGTAGTTAGGGAAATTAAAAGGAAAGGGTTCAGGACTAAAGAACCTTTTTGGGCTGGAATGTTTTTCCCTAACTGGCTTCTCAAATTAAACCCGCCAAATGCAAAGTCATTTAAAATTTGGGGGAAAGGGGCAAAAAGACCGCAGGAGTATGGTTACAAAAAAACTAAGACCTCACTCAAAAAAAGACCTTTGGGGTGCCTACAACAAATCCCGGGGAACCTTAACCAAATAAAGTGCACTAGGGGCCTGGAAAAGAGATGGGTTCAAAATAAGGGAATTTTTTCCCTGTCCTGTGTTTTGGATATGGGAACAATTGGAACCCAACCGGAAGACTAAAATTGAGAAACCAAAAATTTCTTTTGGCATCCAATCAAAGGGGAAGGAAAAAAAGGTTGGAAAATTGCTAAATAGGCAAAGGGGGAAGGGGGGGAAAAATAAAAACATACAAGAATTCGGGGGAGACAAGGTGGACAGAGTAGGTGTTCCCAAAGGGGGACATAGGGAAAAAGGGGAATTGGCTAAAGATCGAGAGTCCCCGGGGGCTTTAGGAAGACTTCAGAAAAAGGTTTCACAAGGGGGTCCAGCAAGGAAATAGGGAGGGGAAATTTTGTTTTTAAAGAGGTATCAAAATAGGAAGGCCGAGAGAGAGAGGACCCAGAGCGTCATAAACGGGGCCAAAGGGAGCTGAGTTACCCCAACCCCAAAAAGGTGAAAACAATTTGGGAACAAAACCCCAAACAAAAACCCCCACCATTCCCCCAAAAACTAAACCCACACCAAAACAACACCACAAAACAAACACCACACCCAAAACAAAAAAGGCAGATGTGGAGTGGTCGGGGAAAACTTTATGACCAAACAGTAAGGGGGCATACAAAAGGAGAGGGAGGATGAACGCAAGGTTGGATTGTTTCACCTTGAGTCAGAATGAGGACATCAATTGAAAAAAACCCCTTGGGGCCGGCCCGTGGTTTTAAGCTTTGAATACAAATAGAGCTCAAGTAGGGAGAGGGAACCGGACGAATGAAAAACTACAAAAAGGGGACTACAAGGTTTAGGAATCCTGCGGGGGGTTTTAGTGGGAAGAGAACTGGCAGGGAAGCCCGTTTAAGAAATGATGGAATATGTACAAAAAAATTTCAAGGAGGTGAAAGGTTTTTTTCCCCCGGGCAAGTAAAAAAAAGCCAGGAGAGCCCCTGGGTTTTCCCAAAGGTTTAGGGGGGCAAAAACAAGGGTTTCTAGGGAATGGAAAAAATAAGAAAGGGAAAGGAAACCCCGGGGAAAAAAAAGGAGAACAGTCGAGAGCCCGAAGAAATAGCAAGTAGAAAGGGGGGCCAAAAAAAATATGAAAAATGACATGCACGAAACCAAATTGACCCCAAATGTTGTTTAAACCCATCAGGAGGGAAAACAAAAAGTAAAGGGCCAGGTAAACAGGTTTAAAGGGAAGGAAAGGGGAGAACCAAGAAATGACGGAAGTATGTGAAGAAAAACAAGAGATTTTAAAAAAGTTTTTAAGAGAGACAGAAGGGCTAGAAAGACGGAGGGTGGGAACAACAAATGTTGGAACATACAAAAACGAGGAGAAGTGAAGAGGCTTTTAGTGACTGAACCTCAAAGGGGAAAGGGCCGTAACATTCCCCCTGGGTTTAGGAGGGAAACAGAGGCAGTGTCCCCTAACAAAAATTTCAAACATCTTGAAACGGGAATTCCGAGGATGGAAGACAGCAAAAGTAGTCCCAAATTTTAAAAAAAAAAAAGACAGGGAAAAAGAAAATACGACCGTGTCTGACTGTATGTTGCAAAATCAGGAGAAAATTATCAGGAGAAGAGTGTGGGAAAACCTGAAAGGAAGATTATAAAGACCAGATGGTTTTTGGGGGGGGAAATCCCTTTTTCACAACCTCTGGAGGTTTTTTGAAGGGGACCCGTAAAAACGGAGGAGGGGGTGGGGGGGATTGCTTTTTGGGGGTGAAAAAAGGCTTTGAACGTTCCCCCCAAGGATTGGGGCAAAAAATGGAGGCGCAGGGGAAAGGGAAGGCACTACAATGGATAGGGAATACTTTTCAGGAAAAAAAAGCCGGGGGTCTGGTACGTGGGAGGTTCAATGGGCCCTGTACCAGCGGGGGGTCCCAGGGGTCAGTCTGGGCCAGTGCTTTTTTTTTTGGAAAAAAATGTTTTTTCCCCCTTTTAGTTTGAAGGGGGAAAAAAAAATCGACGAAGAAAGGGAGAAATCAAAGGGATTTGGGCAGGCTGGACCTGGTCAGAATTTTCTCTGGGGTTCAAACCCCCCAATGCAAAGTCATGAAGGATTGGGGAAGGGCAAAGAAAGGCCGAGGGAGTAAGCTAGGGGCCAAAAATACAAACCTCATCAGGAAAAAGACTTGGGGTGATTAACACAGGGAATCCCAACCCACATCAACCAAATAAAAGTGCGATTTGGGGGCCCCGCAAACCCCGAAAGCTTCCGAACTTAAAAAAGGAATGTTTGACCTTTACACGTTTTGTTAGGCCTAGGGGTATGCGGGACCAGTTTGGAACCCCACCTGCAAGACGTAAAGAATAGAGAAAGGCAAAGGTTTGAAAAAAGATAGTCCCAGAGCTAAAAGGGATGTCTACGAGGGGAAAGGTTAAGGGAAATCAAATGACGACACTGGAGGACAAAAAGGAAGGGGGACTGATAAAAGACATCAAATACGGGGGGGAATTGCAAGGGGGACAAAAAAGGATGTTTCAGAGGGACAAGAAACAAGGGGCACAATTTCTAAAACCGAGAAATCACGGGAGTTAGGAAATTTTCTTCAGCCCCAAAAGGTGTCAGAAGTGGGAAAAGTTTTAAAGGGTTTTGTGGAGGCAGGAAACCATACTATTTAAGAGAGGATGAAAAGCTCAGGGCGGGGAGGGGGACCATGCGTCGTGAAGAGGCGGGCCCGGAGTGGCTCGCCCCGCAACCCAATAGGGGAGAAAAAAGGTGAGTACAAACACACACACACAACACACACCACACACACAAAACAACATACACACACAAATCACAATAGAAAAAACTACTAAAGAAGAGAAAGAAAAACAAAAGCTGGTAATGTCTCGGTTAAATGCTAGAACAAACTTTGTTTTGAAATGAAACAAAAAAAAGATGGAAGACGGCAAATGTAGTTCCCATTTTTAAAAAAAAGGGGACAGAAAAAGAGGCCTAAACATAGACCTGTGTCTTGCGTGTATAGTATGCAAAATTTTGGGAAGATTATCAGGAGGAGGTGGTGGAGACCCGGAACTGAACAAAAGGTTTAAAAAAGCCCAAAACCCGCACGGATTCATGGAAGGCAATCCTGTGTCACAAACCCTTTTGGGTTTTATGTAAAAAACAGAAGACACGAGAGAGAGGGGGGTTGATTGCATTTTTGGACTGCAAGAAAACCTTTGAACAGTTCCCCACAAGGGGTTTGTGCGAAGCTTTGAGCATCAGGCCATATAACAGGAGGGCCTGAATGGCAGAGAATACCCGACAGGGGGCAAAAAACGAGTCATGGTAGTAAAGATGATCACAGTGGGCACCCCTGAGGGGGGTCCCACAGGGGGTCGGTCCGGGGCCAGTGCTATTTTTGGTATATGTGAACGACATGATGGAAGGGTTAGACTCAGAATGTCCTGTTTGGATGTGTGAAGTTAAAAGAGGGAAAATTAAAAATTTATGAGGACCCGGCGGGCTTCAAAAAGACCCGGCAGGGTGGCACCTGATCCAGCAAAAAAGGCTTCTCGAATTTAATCCCGCCAAATGCAAAGTCAGAAGTAGGGGGAAAGGGGACAAAGACCGGCAGGTTTGGCTAGGTGGCCAAAGACTGCAAAAATCATCAAGGAGAAAATCTTTGGGGTGGGATAACACCGAGATGCTCCGAAGCAAATCAATCGATAAAATGCTGAGATTGGGGGCCTGGGAAACCTGAGAAAAAGCTTCCGATACCTTAGTAAGGGGTCGTTCAAGACATGTACACCGTGTACGTCGGCCATATGGAGTATGCGCACCTGTTTTTGGGAAACCCCCATTTATAAAAACGTCAAGGGAAATAGAGAAAGAAAAGGTTTTTCACAAAGGGTTGTTCCAGAGCTAAGGGGAAAAAGTCCTTGAAGAAAGATTAAGGGAAAAACCCCGGCCCATGGGAATGGCAAGAAAGAATCATGAGAAGTCCCAGACATCAAAAGGCAGTTACAGAAACAAACTCACGGGGGACATAACAGATGCAATTCCACCAGGATCCAGATCATGAGGAAGATAGAAGGGGCAGGGGGGAGGTGGGTGCTTTGCTGTAAAAAACAGAGGGGAAATTCGGATAAGGAAGGCATAATGGACGGGGAGAAAAGAGCTACAGAGAAAGTCCCACTTCAGCTGGGGAACACAAAGGGTCATTGCAGTGATGTATAATCCCCCCACAGAACTCCCAGGAGGCCAAGAGAGGATATGAAGAGAGCAACAGAGCAATGGTGGACACCTTGCTGAGTTGGCAAGAAGAGCTCACTCCAGCAGAGCAAAGTTGCTGGTTATGGGGTATTTCAACCACAGGGAGATTGACTGGGAAAACCTGGAGCCACATGGGGGTCCGAAACATGGAGAGCCAGGATGTTGGACGTGGTGCTGGGAAAACCTCATGCACCAACATGTAAGGACACTACCAGAGTGAGACGGGAGGATGAACCAGCGAAGATTGGACCATGTTCACCCTGGGCAGCTCAGACATGAGGAGACATCAAGTAGAGAGTCCCCTAGGAGCTAGCGACCACGTGGTTCTGTGCTTTGAATACATAGTAGAGCTGCAAGTGGAGAGAATAACAGGAGTGAATGGGAAAAGCCTGACTATAAAAGAGGGGACTACATAGGGTTGAAGAACTTCCTGCGGGAGGTCCAGTGGGACAGAGAACTGGCAGGAAAGCCAGTAATGAAATGATGGAATATGTAACAACAAAATGCAAGGAGGCAATGTAAAGGTTTATTCCCAAGGCAACAGTAACAACGGGAAGACCAGAACGAGCCCCTGGTTTACCCGACGGTGTAAGGAGGCAAAACAAAGTGCAATAGAGAATGGAAAAGTACAGAAGGCAGAGAACACACGAAAATAGGGAGATCAGTCGCAGAGCCAGGAATGAGTACGCACAGGTAAGGAGGGAGGCCCAGCGACAGTATGAAAATGACATAGCATCGAGAATCAAAAAGAAAAACTGACCCGAAACTGTTGTATAGCCACATCAGGAGGAAGACAACAGTCAAAGACCAGGTGATCAGATTAAGGACAGAAGGTGGAGAACTCACAAGAAATGATCAGGAGGTATGTGAGGAGCTGAACAGGAGATTTAAGGAAGTTTTTACAGTAGAGACAGGAAGGGCTGTGGGAAGACAGCACAGAAGGGAACATCAAGAGGGAATATACCAACAAGTGTTGGATGACATACGAACAACTGAGGAGGAGGTGAAGAAGCTCTTAAGTGACCTTGACACCTCAAAGGCGATGGGACCGGACAACATCTTCCCATGGGTCTTAGAGAAGGAGCAGAGATGCTGTGCGTGCCTCTAACCACAATCTTCAACACATCCCTTGAAACTGGGCAACTACTGAGAAATGGAAGACAGCTAATGTAGTCCCCATATTTAAGAAAGGAAACAGAAACGAGGCACTAAACTACAGACCTGTGTCTCTGACATATATTGTGTGCAAAGTCATGGAGAAGATTATCAGGAGGAGAGTGGTCGAACACCTGGAAAGGAACAAGATTATAAATGAAAACCAGCATGGGTTCATGGAAGGCAAATCTTGTATCACAAACCTCCTGGAGTTTTATGACAAGGTAACAGAAGACACGAGAGAGAGGGGTGGGTAGATTGCGTTTTCCTAGACTGCAGGAAGGCCTTTGACACAGTTCTCCACAAGAGATTAGTGCAGAACGTGGAGGATCAGGCGCATGTAAAAGGGAGGGCACTACAATGGATAAAGGAATACCTGACAGGAAGGCAGCAACGAGTCATGGTACGTGAAGAGGTATCACAGTGGGCGCCTGTTACGAGCGGGGTCCCACAGGGGTCAGTTCTAGGACCAGTGCTATTTTTGATATATGTGACGTGAAGTTGATGAGAAGAATTAAATCGGACGAGGATGAGGCAGGACTGCAAAGAGACCTGGAGAAGCTGGACATGTGGTCCAGTAACTGGCTTCTCGAATTCAATCCAGCCAAATGCAAAGTCATGAAGATTGGGGAGGGGCAAAGAAGACCGCAGAGAGTATAGGCTAGGTGGACAAAGACTACAGACCTCACTCAGGGAGAAAGACCTTGGGGTGACCATAACACCGAGCACATCACCGGAGACACACATCAACCAAATAACCGCTGCAGCATACGGGCGCCTGGCAAACCTGAGAATAGCGTTCCGATACCTTAATAAGGAATCGTTCAAGACACTGTACACTGTGTATGTTAGGCCCATACTGGCGTATGCAGCACCAGTCTGGAACCCACACCTGGTCAAGCACGTCAAGAAGTTAGAGAAAGCACAAAGGTTTGCAACAAGGCTAGTCCCAGAGCTCAAGGGAATGTCGTACGAGGAAAGGTTAAGGGAAATCTGACTGACGACACTGGAGGACAGAAGGGTAAGGGGAGACATGATAACGACATACAAGATACTGCGGGGAATAGACAAGGTGGACAGAGATAGGATGTTCCAGAGAGGGGACATAGGGACAAGGGGTCACAACTGGAAGCTAAAGACTCAGACGAGTCACAGGGACTTTAGGAAGTATTTCTTCAGTCATAGAGTTGTCAGCAAGTGGAATAGCCTAGCAAGTGAAATAGTGGAGGCAGGAACCATACATAGTTTTAAGAAGAGGTATGACAAAGCTCAGGAAGCAGAGAGAGAGAGGACCCAGTAGCGATCAGTGAAGAGGCGGGGCCAGGAGCTGAGTCTCGACCCCTGCAACCACAATTAGGTGAGTACAATTAGGTGAGTACACATACACACACACACACACACACACACACACACACACATTCACACACACACACACACACACACACACACACACACACACACACACACACACACACACACACACACACACACACAAGATACAAGGAGGGCTAAGATGATGGAGGTGGTACTGGAGAACTTCATGTACCAACACGTAAGGGACACTACAAGAGAGAGAGGAGAGGATGAACCAGCAAGGCTGGACTTAGTATTCACCTTCAGTAGTGCAGATATCGAGGACATCACATATGAAAAGGACCCCTTGGGGCCAGTGACCATGTGGTTTTAAGCTTCGAATACACAGTAGAGTACAAGTGGAGGGAGAAGCAGGAAGGCCAGGACGAATGAAGCCAAACTACAAGAAAGGGGACTACACAGGAATGAGGAACTACCTGAACGGGGTTCAGTGGGACAGAGAACTGGCAGGGAAGCAGTTAATGAGATGATGGAATATGTAGCAACAAAATGCAAGAGGGCTGAGGAGAGGTTTGTACCAAGGGTAACAGGAGTAATGAAAAGCCAGGATGAGCCCATGGTTTACCAAAGGTGCAGGGAGGCAAAAACAAGGTGTGCTAGGGAATGGAAGAAATATAGAAGGCAAAGGACCCAGGAAAAATAAGGAGAACAGTCTAGACCCAAAAAACAAAATATGCAAGATAAAAAGGGGAGGCCCAAAGACAATTGAAAATGAATCAGCAAAAGAAAATCTACCCGAAATGTTGTACAGCCCATCAGGGGGGAAAAACAACATAAAGGCCCCAGGTAATCGGGTAAAAGGGAAGGGGAGGCAACAAAAAATACCGTGAAGTATGTGAAAAAAATAAACAAAGATTCAAAGAAGTTTTCCAAAAGGGGAGACAAAAGGGGACCAGAAAGACGGAGAGGGGGGGCACACCCCCAAGTCTGGACACTGCAAAACCCGGGGAAGAAGTGAAAGGCTTTGAGTGAGCTAGATACCTCAAAGCAAGGGCCAGAAACATTCCCCATGGGTATTGAGAGAGGGAGAGAGGCGCTATGTGTACCCCTAACAACATATTCAATACATCTATCGAAACAGGGGATTGCCGAGGCATGGGAAAAGCAAATGTAGTCCCAATCTTTAAAAAAGGAGCAGACATGAAGGTTAAACTACAGACCAGTGTCATGACATGTATAGTTGCAAAATCATGGGAGAAAATTTTCAGGAGAAGAGGGTGGAAACCCAGAAAAGGAAAGATTTCATCAACAGCAGCCAGATGGTTTCAGGGACGGGAAAACCCGGGCACAAACCTACTGGAGTTTTGACATGTGACAGCAGTAAGACAAAGAGAAGGGGTGGGTGGATTCATTTTTTTTGGAGCAAAGAAGGCGGGGAAAAGTTCCCCCCAAAAATTGGTGCAAAAAAAGGAGGCCAAGCAGGGATAAAAGGGAAGGCACTACAATGGATCAGGGAAACTTGTCAGGAAGACAGCAGCGAGTCATGGTACGTGGCGAGGTGTCAGATGGGCACCTTTGACCAGCGGGGTCCGCGGGGTCAGTCTGGACCAGTGCTGTTTTGGATTTGAACACATGACGGAAGGAAAAGACTCTGAGGGGTCCCTTTTGCAAAAATGACCCCTGAAGTTGATGAGAAGAATACACTCGATCGAAGCCAGGCAGAACTACAAAGGGGTTGGACAGGGTGCAGACCTGGTCCCGCAATTGGTCCCGGAGTTCAATCCCCCCAAATGAAAGTCTGAAGGGAATTTGGGGAAAGGGGAAAAAGAAGGCCGCAGGGGAAAGTACAGTCTGGGGGGTTCGGGAAAACTCCCAAATCATCAAGGAAAAAGATCTTGGGGTGAGTAAAAACACCAGGCATATCTCCTAAACCCGCACATAAAACCAAAAAAATTTCTGCAGCATTTTGGGCCCCCTACCCAAAACCTCAGAACAGCATTCCGAAAATTTTAAAATTAAAAAATCTTTCCCGGCCCCTTTTTTACACCGTATACGTTGGGCCCCATTTTGGGGGTAGGGCGGCCCCAAAGTTTGGAACCCACCCCTACCCAAAGCACGAAAAGGGAAACTAGAGAAATTTGCAAAGGTTTGAAAACAAGCTAGTCCCGGAGAAAAGAGGTTTTTTCCCTACGAGGAGAGGTTAAGGGAAAATAAACCCTGAGACACTGGAGGAAAAGGGAGAGATAGGGGGGACATGAAAAAACGACATAAAAAATTACTGAGGGGAATTGAAAAAGGTGGGACAAAGACGGATTTTTCCAGAGTTTGGGGCACAGCAAACAAGGGGACACAGTTTTAAACCCCAACCCCAGATGAATCACAGGGAAGTTAGGAAGTATTTCTTCAGCCACAGAGTAGTCAGTAAGTGGTATAGTTTGGGGGGAAACGTTTTAGTGGAGGCAGGTTTTCCCTACCCTAGCTTTAAGGGAGAGGTATGATAAAGTCAAGGGGTGGGGAGGGGGGACCTAGTTGCGATCAGTTTAAGAGGCGGGGGCCAAAGGGGTCGGACTCGAACCCCCCCAACCCCCAACTAGGTGAGAATAGGTGAGTACAAACACACACACACAAACCACAAAACCCCAACACAAACAACATACACCCCACCCCAAAACACAATAGAATAAAATACTAAAGAAGAGACACAGGAAAAACAACAGTGGGTAATGTCTCGGTTTTTAAATGCTTTGAACAAACTTTAGTTTTGGAAAAAAGAAAAAAAAAAAAAAGATGGAAAAGGGGCGGCAAAATGAGTTTTCCCCTTTTTAAAAAAAAGGGGACAGAAAAAAAGGGGAAATAAAACTAGGGCCTGTGTCATTGACGTGTTATGTATGCAAAAAATTTTGGAGAAGTTTTCAGGGGAGAGTGGTGGAGCACCTGGGCCCGAACAAGAGTATAAATGCCCCCCAGCACGGATTCATGGAAGGCAAAACCTGTGTCACAAACCTTCTGGAGTTTTATGATAAAATAACAGAAGACACGAGAGAGAGCGGGGGTTGATTGCATCTTCTTGGACTGCAAGAAGGCCTTTGACACAGTTCCTCACAAGAGATTAGTGCAGAAGCTAGAGCATCAGGCGCATATAACAGGAAGGGCACTGCAATGGATCAGAGAATACCTGACAGGGAGGCAACAACGAGTCATGGTACGTAATGATGTATCACAGTGGGCACCCGTGACGAGCGGGGTCCCACAGGGGTCGGTCCTAGGACCAGTGCTATTTTTGGTATATGTGAACGACATGATGGAAGGGTTAGACTCAGAAGTGTCCCTGTTTGCAGATGATGTGAAGTTAATGAGGAGAATTAAATCTGATGAGGACCAGGCAGGACTTCAAAGAGACCTGGACAGACTGGACACCTGATCCAGCAAATGGCTTCTCGAATTTAATCCTGCCAAATGCAAAGTCATGAAGATAGGGGAAGGGCACAGAAGACCACAGACAGAGTATAGGCTAGGTGGCCAAAGACTGCAAACCTCACTCAAGGAGAAAGATCTTGGGGTGAGTATAACACCGAGCATGTCTCCGGAAGCACACATCAATCAGATAACTGCTGCAGCATATGGGCGCCTGGCAAACCTGAGAACAGCATTCCGATACCTTAGTAAGGAATCGTTCAAGACACTGTACACCGTGTACGTCAGGCCCATACTGGAGTATGCAGCACCTGTTTGGAACCCGCACTTGATAAAGCACGTCAAGAAACTAGAGAAAGTACAAAGGTTTGTCACAAGGTTAGTTCCAGAGCTAAGGGGAATGTCCTATGAAGAAAGATTAAGGGAAATCGGCCTGAAGACACTGGAGGACAGGAGGGTCAGGGGAGACATGATAACGACATATAAAATACTGCGTGGAATAGACAAGGTGGACAAAGACAGGATGTTCCAGGGAGGGGACACAGAAACAAGAGGCCACAATTGGAAGTTGAAGACACAAATGAGTCAGAGAGATAGTAGGAAGTATTTCTTCAGTCATAGAGTTGTAAGGCAGTGGAATAGCCTAGAAAATGACGTAGTGGGGGCAGGAACCATACACAGTTTTAAGAAGAGGATTGATAAAGCTCATGGAGCGGGGACAGAGAGGGCCCAGTAGCAACCGGTGAAGAGGCGGGGCCAGGAGCTAAGACTCGACCCCTGCAACCACAAATAGGTGAGTACAAATAGGTGAGTACATACACACACACACACACACACACACATACATATATACACACACCCCACACACACACACACACACACACACACACATACACACACACACACACACACACACCACACACACACACACACACACACACACACACACACACACACACATACACACACACACACACACACACACTCACACACACACACATAGACACACACACACACACACATACACACACACACACACACCCCACACACACACACACACACACACACACAAAACATACACACACACACACACACACAGACACACACACACACACACACACACACACACACACACACACACACACACACACATCACAATAGACATAAAACTACTAAAGAAGAGACACAGAACAACAACAGCTGGTAATGTCTCGGTATAACTGCTAGAACAAACTTTAGTTTTGAAATGAAAACAAAAAACAGATTGCAAAAAAATCCAAATTACTGAGGGAAACAGCAAAGAAAAACACGGTTATCGTTTTTGATTTTGCAGAAAAGGAAATAAAATCAAGGACAGAGCGACTCAGAGGAAAGGAACGTCTCAGAATTGAGACATTCAGTCTCTCAGCCTCTAGATTTCTTCCACTATCTCCAGTATATAAGTCATCTCTGTGTTTGACTGGAAGAAGCCTGCCGAGCAGGTGGAGCGTTTCGCCAATAAAGATACCCAAGTTTTGCACATTTGTCATATATACCAAATCTGTCGGTATTGCATACCATTTATACAATAATAGGATATATATATATATATATATATATATATATATAATATATATATATATATATATATATATATTTAAAATATATATATATATATTTTATATATATTAAAATAGGGAGGTACCGCCTCTATAGCTGGACTGGGGACCCTCATCCTCAGAGAAGACAATAAACGTACCTCAGGGAAAACTCAAGGTTCTCCCCGAAGCTGTTTGAATATTTTCTTCTCCTACCACCCCCTTTATTTTTATGCTACATTGTAACTTTATTAATAGAATACATTGATATAAAACAAAAACATGAATACATTGGTACAATATATCAAAGATTATGAATCTACTCCAGGTCCTCCGAAGCTGGACGCGAGCCAAGTATGCAGCAAGCATTTCCCCTCTGGATGGCTACGCTGTGGCGCTGGAACATGAAAGTGGCTGCCCTTGGGTCCCTGGTGGTGTCGATGAGTCTGGAACCCAGTTCTTTAAGGAAACGTGTGGCATTTTTCCCCCATGATCCCAAGGTCTCTGATTCCACTGGGACAAATTGATACTGTTGGCTTATGTCCCTGTACTTGCTGATCTTGTACTTCTCCCTCTGGTCAGTAGCTCCTCCCTGTCGCCCCACACTGTGATGGATATAGTCCCATGCTAAGAGCTTGCCATTCTTCCAAGGGTAGATGGTGATCGCATTGGGGCGGTTTACTGGATTGTGGGTAATGTTGGCTGCTAGTGATCGGGGCTCCCTCTCGGCTGGGCATCCAGCTGTAGCAAGGGTTCTCTTTTTGATGTCGTTGACCTCATAGTGTCTTGCATGCCAGCCTTTGGTTTTGGAACTGTTAAGACCATGTAGACCATATTGGTCGGCTTGCGCATCGCTGCAAATACATGTATATTCCGTGTGAATTGGGGCAGCAAGGCACAGAGCCACTGCAATACGGAGGGTCTTAGGGTAGAGGCGTGTTCCCATTGCCGAAATGGGAACTGTTTGGAGGAAGTCCCCGGAGTGAGGTGCGCTCATATATATATATACATGTATATATATAATATATATATATAATATATATATATATATATATATATATATATATATATAATATATATATATATGTATATATATATTATATATATATTTATATATATATATATATATATTATATTTTATATATATATATATATATAATTTAATATATTATATATATATATATATATATATTAACAAGTTAAGAAAGCCTAGAGAACAAATGGATTTGTCAGTTAAAAATAGGAGAGGAGAGTTATTAAATGGAGAGTTAGAGGTATTGGGAAGATGGAGGGAATATTTTGAGGAATTGTTAAATGTTGATGAAGATAGTTAAGCTGTGATTTCGTGTATAGGGCAAGGAGGAACAACATCTTGTAGGAGTGAGGAAGAGCCAGTTGTGAGTGTGGGGGAAGTTCGTGAGGCAGTAGGTAAAATGAAAGGGGGTAAGGCAGCCGGGATTGATGGGATAAAGATAGAAATGTTAAAAGCAGGTGGGGATATAGTTTTGGAGTGGTTGGTGCAATTATTTAATAAATGTATGGAAGAGAGTAAGGTACCTAGGGATTGGCAGAGAGCTGCATAGTTCCTTTGTATAAAGGCAAAGGGGATAAAAGAGAGTGCAAAATTATAGGGGGATAAGTCTGTTGAGTATACCTGGCAAAGTGTATGGTAGAGTTATTATTGAAAGAATTAAGAGTAAGACGGAGAATAGGATAGCAGATGAACAAGGAGGCTTTAGGAAAGGTAGGGGGTGTGTGGACCAGGTGTTTACAGTGAAACATATAAGTGAACAGTATTTAGATAAGGCTAAAAGGTCTTTGTGGCATTTATGGATTGGAAAAGGCGTATGACAGGGTGGATAGGGGGCAATGTGGCAGATGTTGCAGGTGTATGGTGTAGGAGGTAGGTTACTGAAAGCAGTGAAGAGTTTTTACGAGGATAGTGAGGCTCAAGTTAGAGTATGTAGGAAAGAGGGAGTTGCAGAGATTGGTGGATGAATTTGGTAGGGTGTGCAAAAGAAGAAAATTGAAAGTGAATACAGGAAAGAGTAAGGTTATGAGGATAACAAAAAGATTAGGTGATGAAAGATTGGATATCAGGTTGGAGGGAGAGAGTATGGAGGAGGTGAATGTATTCAGATATTTGGGAGTGGACGTGTCAGCGGATGGGTCTATGAAAGATGAGGTGAATCATAGAATTGATGAGGGGAAAAGGGTGAATGGTGCACTTAGGAGTCTGTGGAGACAAAGAACTTTGTCCTTGGAGGCAAAGAGGGGAATGTATGAGAGTATACTTTCACCAACGCTCTTATATGGGTGTGAAACATGGGTGATGAATGTTGCAGCGAGGAGAAGGCTGGAGGCAGTGGAGATGTCATGTCTGAGAGCAATGTGTGGTGTGAATATAATGCAGAGAATTCGTAGTTTGGAAGTTAGGAGGAGGTGCGGGATTACCAAAACTGTTGTCCAGAGCGCTGAGGAAGGGTTGTTGAGGTGGTTCGGACATGTGGAGAGAATGGAGCGAAACAGAATAACTTCAAGAGTGTATCAGTCTGTAGTGGAAGGAAGGCGGGGTAGGGGTCGGCCTAGGAAAGGTTGGAGGGAGGGGGTAAAGGAGGTTTTGTGTGCGAGGGGCTTGGACTTCCAGCGTGTTTGATAGGAGTGAATGGAGACAAATGGTTTTTAATACTTGACGTGCTGTTGGAGTGTGAGCAAAGTAACATTTATGAAGGGGTTCAGGGAAACCGGCAGGCCGGACTTGAGTCCTGGAGATGGGAAGTACAGTGCCTGCACTCTGAAGGAGGGGTGTTAATGTTGCAGTTTAAAAACTGTAGTGTAAAGCACCCTTCTGGCAAGACAGTGATGGAGTGAATGATGGTGAAAGTTTTTCTTTTTCGGGCCACCCTGCCTTGGTGGGAATCGGCCAGTGTGATAATAAAAATAATAAAAAAAAAATATATATATATATATAAATATATATATATATATATATATATATATATAAATATATATATATATAAATATATATATATATAAATATATATATATATATATATATATATATATATATAATATATAATATATATATATATATATATTATATATATATATATATATATATATATATATATATATATATATATATAACTGTTCCAAAACCAAGGGCTGGCATGCAAGACACAACGAGGTCAACGACATCATTAAGAGAACCCTTGCTACAGCTGGATGCCCTGCCGAGAGGGAGCCACGATCACTTGCAGCAAACAATACCACAACCCAGCAAACCGCCCCGACGGGATCACCATCTATCCTTGGAAGAATGGCAAGCTCTTAGCATGGGACTATACCTGTGTGTCCACACTGGCTGACACCTATATCCGTCACAGTGTGGGGCGACAGGAGGAGCTGCTGACCACAGGGAGGAGTACAAGATCAGCAAGTACAGGGACATTAGCCAACAGTATCAATTTGTCCCAGTGGGATCGGAGACCTTGGGATCATGGGGAAAAAATGCCACACGTTTCCTTAAAGAATTGGGTTCCAGACTCATCGACACCACCAGGGACCCAAGGGCAGCCACTTTCATGTTCCAGCGCCTCAGCGTCGCCATCCAGAGGGGAAATGCTTGCTGCATACTTGGCTCACGTCCAGCCTCGGAGGAGCTGGAGGAAATTCATCATCTTTGATACATTGTGCCATTGTATTCATGTTTATGTTTTTTTCTGTAAATGTATTTTGTTTATTAATAAATGTTCACATAGAATAATAAACATATAGGGGGTGGTAGGAGAAGAAAATATTCAAACAGCTCCGGGGAGAACCTTGAGTTTTCTCTGAGGTACGTTTATTGTCTTCTCTGAGGATGAGGGTCCCATTCCAGCCATAGAGGTGGTACTTCCCTATTTATTAATTTATATATATATATATATATATATATATATATATATTATATATATATATATATATATATATATATATATATATATATTATATATATATATATTATATATATATATATATATATATATATATATATAATATGTGAGCACTTCTCGTCTCTGGATCGCCACACTAAGGTGCTGGAAGAGAAAGATGGTTCTCCCCTGTCGATAAGACTGGAGCTGAGTTTAAACCATGTCATCCTCTCACCCCATGATACAAATAACAAAAATGATATACATAAACAATCAGCCAGTTATATCTCATAGATTATGTTGATATGCTGATACTCCAAACTTTTACAATTATGTGATATTGAAAAATTAAAAAAAAAAGCAAACCCATAAAATGCTGTTAACAGAATTAGCGTTTCATTGATGACCGTCACTGATGACAACCAGTGAAGACAGTCATTGATGACAGCAGTTGATGACAGTCATTGATGACAATCATTGATGGCAGTAGTTGATGACAACCATTGATGACAGTCATTGACGACAACCATTGATGAGAACCAGTGATGACAGTGATGACAACCATTGATAACAGTCCTTGATGACAACCATTGATGACAGTCATTGATGACAGCCATTGATGACAGTCATTGATGACAACCATTGATGACAATCCTTGATGACAGTCATTGATGACAACCATTGATGACAGTCTTTGATGACAGTTATTGCTGACAGTCATTGATGACAACCATTGATGACAGTCTTTGATGACAATCATTGCTGATAGCAATTGATGATAATCTTCACTACGGGTCAAGGCTTGGTACTTCCATCATCCAGTAAATTACACAGATTGCGAGGCCTCACACACAGTGTACGTCTACATGCAATCCGTGTACACAGAGTGCAAATCTACAGATTAGTATCTATGTACACACAGTGTAAGACAACAGAATAATATGCATATACACACAGTGTACGTCAACAGATTGGTATTCATGTACACACAGTGTACGTCCACATAATGGCATTCATGTACACACAGTGTACGTCTACAGAATGGCGTCCATGTACACAGTGTACGTCTACAGAATGGCGTCCATGTATACTGTGTACGTCTACAGAATGGCATTCATGTACACACAGTGTACGTCTACAGAGTAGCGTCCATGTACACACAGTGTACGTCTACAGAATGGCGTCCATGTACACTGTGTACGTCTACAGAATGGCGTCCATGTACACTGTGTACATCTACAGAATGGCGTCCATGTACGCACAGTGTATGTCTACAGAATGGCATCCATGTACACACAGTGTACGTCTACAGAATGGCGTCCATGTACAGAGTGTACGTCTACAGAATGGCATTCATGTACACACAGTGTACGGCTACAGAATGACATCCATGTACACACAGTGTACGTCTACAGAATGGCGCCCATGTACACACAGTGTACGTCTACAGAATGACATCCATGTACACACAGTGTACGTATACAGAATGGTTTCCATGTACACACAGTGTACGTCTACAGAATGGAATTCATGTGCACACAGTGTACGTCTACAGAATGGCGCCCATGTACACGGTGTACGTCTACAGAATGGCGTCCCATGTATGCACAGTGTACGTCTACAGAATGCATCCATGTACACACAGTGTACGTCTACAGAATGGCATCCATGTACACACAGCGTACGTCTACAGAATGGCATCCATGTACACACAGTGTACGTCTACAGAATGACGTCCATGTACACACAGCGTACGTCTACAGAATGGCATTCATGTACACACAGTGTACGTCTACAGAATGGCGTCCATGTACACACAGTGTACGTCTACAGAATGACGTCAATGTACACAAAGTGTACGTCTACAGAATGGCGTCCATGTACACAGTGTACGTCTACAGAATGGCGTCCAAGTACGCACAGTGTACGTTTACATAATGATATCCATGTACACACAGTGTACGTCTACAGAATGACATCCATGTACACACAGTGTACGTCTACAGAATGGCGTCCATGTACACACAGTGTACGTCTACAGAATGACATCCATGTACACACAGTGTACGTCTACAGAATGACGTCCATGTACACACAGTGTACGTCTACAGAATGGAATTCATGTACACACAGTGTACGTCTACAGAATGGCGTCCATATACACAGTGTACGTCTACAGAATGGCGTCCATGTACGCACATGTACGTCTACAGAATGGCATCCATGTACACAGTGTACGTATACAGAACGGCATCCATGTACACACATTGTACGTGTACAGAATGGCGTCCATGTACACACAGTGTACGTCTACAGAATGGCATCCATGTACACACAATGTACCTCTACAGAATGGCATTCATGTACACAGAGTGTACGTCTACAGAATGGCATCCATGTACACACAGTGTACGTCTACAGAATGGCGTCCATGTACACACAGTGTACGTCTACAGAATGGCATCCATGTACACACAATGTACGTCTACAGAATGGCATTCATGTACACAGAGTGTACGTCTACAGAATGGCATCCATGTACACACAATGTACGTCTACAGAATGGCATTCATGTACACAGAGTGTACGTCTACAGAATGGCATCCATGTACACACAATGTACGTCTACAGAATGGCATTCATGTACACACAGTGTACGTCTACAGAATGGCATCCATGTACACACAGTGTATGTCTACAGAATGGCATTCATGTACACACAGTGTACGTCTACAGAATGGCATCCATGTACACACAGTGTATGTCTACAGAATGGCATTCATGTACACACAGTGTACGTCTACAGAATGGCATTCATGTACACACAGTGTACGTCTACAGAATGGCATCCATGTACACACAATGTACGTCTACAGAATGGCATTCATGTACACAGAGTGTACGTCTACAGAATGGCATCCATGTACACACAATGTACGTCTACAGAATGGCATTCATGTACACACAGTGTACGTCTACGGAATGGCATCCATGTACACACAGTGTACGTCTGCAGAATGGCATCCATGTACACACAGTGTACGTCTACAGAATGGCATCCATGTACACACAATGTACGTCTACAGAATGGCATTCATGTACACACAGTGTACGTCTACAGAATGGCATCCATGTACACACAGTGTATGTCTACAGAATGGCATTCATGTACACACAGTGTACATCTACAGAATGGCATCCATGTACACACAGTGTATGTCTACAGAATGGCATTCATGTACACACAGTGTACGTCTACAGAATGGCATTCATGTACACACAGTGTACGTCTACAGAATGGCATCCATGTACACACAATGTACGTCTACAGAATGGCATTCATGTACACAGTGTACGTCTACAGAATGGCATCCATGTACACACAATGTTCGTCTACAGAATGGCATTCATGTACACACAGTGTACGTCTACAGAATGGCATCCATGTACACACAGTGTACGTCTGCAGAATGGCATCTATGTACACACAGTGTACGTCTGCAGAATGGCATCCATGTACACACAGTGTACGTCTACAGAACGGCATCCATGTACACACAGCGTAGGTCTACAGAACGGCATCCATGTACACACAGCGTAGGTCTACAGAATGGCATCCATGTACACACAGTGTACGTCTGCAGAATGGCATCCATGTACACACAGCGTACGTCTGCAGAATGGCATCCATGTACACACAGCGTACGTCTGCAGAATGGCATCCATGTACACACAGCGTAGGTCTACAGAATGTCATCCATGTACACACAGTGTACGTCTGCAGAATGTCATCCATGTACACACAGTGTAGGTCTGCAGAATGTCATCCATGTACACACAGCGTAGGTCTGCAGAATGTCATCCATGTACACACAGTGTAGGTCTGCAGAATGTCATCCATGTACACACAGCGTAGGTCTGCAGAATGTCATCCATGTACACACAGTGTAGGTCTGCAGAATGTCATCCATGTACACACAGCGTACGTCTGCAGAATGTCATCCATGTACACACAGCGTAGGTCTGCAGAATGTCATCCATGTACACACAGTGTAGGTCTGCAGAATGGCGTCCATGTACACACAGCGTAGGTCTGCAGAATGTCATCCATGTACGCACAGTGTACGTCTACAGAATGGCGTCCATGTACACTGGTATCGGCTGATAGGAATGTTGTAGTAAATGAACACAGCGTCATAGTAGTGGTAATGGTTTTGGTAGTTCTGGCAGTAGTGATAGTATTATTATTAGTAGTAGCAGTGGCAGCAGCAGCAGTAGTAGTAGTAGTAGTAGTAGTAGCAACAGTAGTAATGGTAGTAGAAGTAGTAGTAGTAGTAGTAGTGGTGGTTGCAATAGTAGTAGCAGTAGCAACAGTAGCAGTAGTAGCAGCAGCTGTAGTAGTAGTAATAATAGTAGTATCAGAAGCAGCAGTAGTATTAACAAGAGTAGCTGTAGTAATAGTAGTAGCAGTAATAGTAGTAGTAGCAGCAGTTGCAGCAGCAGCAGCAGCAGCAGCAGCAGCAGCAGCAGCAGCAGCAGCAGCAGCAGCAGCAGCAGCAGCAGCAGCAGCACCAGCAGCACCAGCAGCACCAGCAGCAGCAGCAGCAGCAGCAGCAGCAGCACCAGCAGCACCAGCAGCACCAGCAGCACCAGCATCACCAGCAGCAGCAGCAGCAGCAGCAGCAGCAGCAGCAGCAGCAGCAGCAAACAGCAGCATCACCAGCAGCAGCAGCAGCAGCAGCAGCAGCAGCAGCAGCAGCAGCAGCAGCAGCAGCAGCACCAGCAGCAGCAGCAGCACCAGCAGCACCAGCAGCAGCAGCAGCAGCAGTATTCAGTGCAGAACAAGGCACAGTACCGTGACTGTAACAATACATATACACTCCGCATGTAGAAGAGATATGCTTACGACGATGTTATCGGTCAGACTTGGACCATTTACAAGTCACTCTAACACACGAAAATGAGGGAGCGAAACGTGCGGGTTACTTGTGTTCTGTATCGAAAGTGCTGCATTCGCTGAGCGGGTGAAGATCGAACCCGTGGTAAGCGAGTCCTCAAACTCACAGGCCAGTGTATTGACCACTGGTCCATGCTGGCTTCACCAGACTCATTCAACTCGGTAATATCTCTATACCGGCCTGTAAGTTTTAGGACACGCCTGCCGCGGTTTCGAGTCCCCCATCTTTTTGGGATTTGTGGGAAATCGTTTTGTTGTGATTTCGTGAGTCACGACCCTGAACATACTTCAGAACAAACAAAACATATTTTTGAATATACAAAACAGACTTTAGAACATACAAAACATATTTAGAACATACAAAACATACTTTAGAACATCCAGCACATATTTAAAAAAAAACAGAATATACTATGGAACACCGAGAATATTAAAACATGCGAAGTATAATTTAGAACACCTAGAACATACTTTAAAACTCCCGTAAAGATACTATGGAACACCCAGAACACGCTTTAGAACACCCAGGACATTACACCGCACAAGACATCCTTTAGAAGACCCAAGCATTCTCTGGAACACTCCATAAGTCAGAGAGCTATAAGCCTCACTTCGTACCCTCACTAGCGCCGGCCTCGACCTTCGGCAGCTGAGAAACTCCGACAGACTTAATGAGAAAGGCCCCCAATCAGCGCCCGTCATCCCGCCTAAGCGTAGATTCTCTCTCTCATTTTTTTCGTCCTCCTCCTGCAGCACCTGGTAAGGCGACCCCCCAGACAACGTCATCATCAATCCAGTTTGAAACTAATTGAAGGAAGTTGGGTCCAGCATCTCGGCGTCTCGGGAGAGTCGGTAACGAGCTGGCTGTCGCGTATCCGGCTAATTGTCAGCAGAAGGTTCGGTCGGCGACAAGTTACCGGCGCAAATGAAGGTTATTAAGAGAGGGTCTTCAGTGTTCCGGCTCCTCCTCACTTTCTCCTTCACGAGAACGCAGGCGCCATCACCCATTTTTCAAAACAAACCCCCAACGTTTCTCGTTTATTGGGGGGGAAGGGGAAGCTTCGAAAGAACATTTGAATAGGGAAATAAGCCTTCTTACCCATTCTAGCCAGGTTCATACCATTCTAGGCAGGTTCATACCATTCTAGGCAGGTTCATACCATTCTAGGCAGATTCATACCATTCTAGGCAGGTTCATACCATTCTAGGCAGGTTCGTGCCATTCTAGGCAGGTTCATACCTTCGTTGTATTCTTCATACGCCGAACCGGAAAATACACAAGTAAAAACGCACGAATAAAAGACACGTACAGCGCTTGGGTATCATAGCCTCCCCTCAAGGTAGGATCCTTGATGCTGGTGAGGGGTTCTTGATTTAGGGAATTGGATCTGTTCTCTAGTTCCATAATTGAGCCTGAATGCCTTCCATCCCCCCAACGAGCTGTATAATCCCTATGGGTTTAGTGCTTCCATAATAATAATAATAACAATAATAATAAAATAACAATAGAAATAATATAATAATAATAATAATAATAATAATAATAATAATAATAATATTAATAATAATAATAATAATAATAATAATAATAATAATAATAATATAATAATAATAATAACAATAATAATAATAATAATAATAATAATAATAATAATATAATAATAATAATAATAATAAAATAACAATAGAAATAATTAATAATAATAATAATAATAATAAATAATAATAATAATAATAATAATAATAATAATAATAATAAAATAACAATAGAAATAATAATAACAATAATAATAATAATAATAATAATAATAATAAAATAACAATAGAAATAATAATAATAATAATAATAATAATAATAATAATAATAATAATAATTGGGTAGCATGTCTGAGGAAGTAATCACCTCAAATCGTCTCCTCACGTCTTTCACAGTTTTATTCCCTAGTGGAGGTGTTGACGCGATACCGAAGCCACCTGTGGCGAAACGTCTCCTTAAGAAACGTCTTGGTAAGTGCTTAAGCGTTTTTTACCTACTATGTTTATTTTCTGAGTGGTCTAGAGCGTTACTTGGGGAACCTTGCCAGCCTCCCCTGACGTGATTTCGAATCCTGCTGATTGCGATCTTTCTCTCTTTCTGTATTGAGCTGACAGAGGTACTCGTTGGGCGAAACGTTTCTGCACACGAATTTAAGTCGACAAATCAATATTTTCTTTGGCTTATTATATATTACACTAATAACCTTCACATTGGAGAATGATACTTATGATGACGTTTCGATGACTAGTTATAATGGTTGAAGTCGGACCGAAACGTCGTCAGATGTTTCGTTCTATGTGCGGGTTACTTGTGTTTTGCTACAGTCACGGGATTGTGCCTTTTTCTTCTTCCTTTTCCATTTTCTGTTCTAGAACTTCGAGATGCAGAGCCACGAGGCTGAACTGTGGTCTCTATAACCATTTTCTTGTGTTCTTAAAATTTTTGTCTCATGTTCTTCAATATTTTTGTCTCTTACGTTCTTCAGTATTTTTGTCTCTTATGTTCTTCAGTATTTTTGTCTCTTGCGTTCTTCAGTATTTTTGCCTCTTACGTTCTTCAGTATTTTTATCTATGTTCTTCAGTATTTTTGTCTCTTACGTTCTTCAGTATTTTTGTCTCTTACGTTCTTCAGTATTTTTGTCTCTTACGTTCTTCAGTATTTGTGTCTCTTGCGTTCTTCAGTATTTTTGTCTCTTGCGTTCTTCAGTATTTTTGCCTCTTACGTTCTTCAGCATTTTTGCCTCTTACGTTCTTCAGTATTTTTGTCTCTTATGTTCTTCAGTATTTTTGTCTCTTGCGTTCTTCAGTATTTTTGCCTCTTACGTTCTTCAGTATTTTTATCTCTTATGTTCTTCAGTATTTTTGCCTCTTACGTTCTTCAGTATTTTTGTCTCTTATGTTCTTCAGTATTTTTGTCTCATACGTTCTTCAGTATTTTTATCTCTTATGTTCTTCAGTATTTTTGCCTCTTACGTTCTTCAGTATATTTGCCTCTTACGTTCTTCAATATTTTTATATTCTTAAATATTTCGTTCTCATGTTCTTAAATATTTTTAACGACACGAAACTGTCACAAACAAAATAATCTGACAGCGTTTGGTTTCATTTCGTGACGTCCTTGTTTTGTCGAGGAATAGCAAAGGTATACGAGTATATTCATTCGTGATCCGCTAAAATAATTTCTACATCGTGTCATTATTTCGATTTATGTTCAATCGATGCTGCCATAATAATCCATAAGGCGGTTAATTAATCAGTCATGCGTCATATTTCCAATCATTTGTTCTAAATGATATAGCGAAATGACATAGCGAAAAGTTCATGCACAGTTCAGGAGATCTATACAGGGAAACGTTTCGCCACAGGTGACCGATGAAGCCACTCGTGGAGAAACGTTTCGTTAAATAAACGTCTTGAAATGTATATAACCGTCCTTGTCTACACTACAAGTTGTGATGGAGCATTCCCAACACATTGTTAGTTAGGTTACGATAATCTTGGTTAGGTTAGGTGAGGCTAGGATAGGGTAGGTTACGTATGGTTAATTTAGGTTACGTTAAGATAGATAAGGCTAGGTTAGATTAAGTTAGGTTAGGTTAGGTTAGGTTAGGTTAGGTTAGGTTAGGTTAGGTTAGGTTAGGTTAGGTTAGGTTAAGTTAGGTTACGTTACGTTACGTTACGTTAAGATAGATGAGGCTAGGTTAGGTTAGGTTAGGTTAGGTTAGGTTAGGTTAGGTTAGGTTAGTTTAGGTTAAGGAAGGTTAGGGTAGGTTAGTTTAAGTTAGATTAGGTTAAGATAGGTTAGGTTATTTTAGGTTAGATTAGGTTAGGTTAGGTTACGTTACGGTTAGGTTAGGTTAGGTTAGGTTAGGTTAGGTTAGGTTAGGTTAGGTTAGGTTAGGTTAGGTTAGGTTAGGTTAAATTAGGTTCAGATAGGTTAGGTTAGGTTAAGATAGGTTAGGTTAGGTTAGTTTAGGTTAGGTTAAGATAGGTTACGTTAGGTTAGGTTAGTTTAGGTTAGGTTAAGATAGGTTAGGTTAGTTTAGGTTAGGTTAAGATAGGTTAGGATAAGTTAAGTTGCATCGTAATCTAACTACAAAGAAGGAAATCAGAAAAGCAGTCCGAAATGTCTGACAACAAGTTGACGGAGGGAAGGAATAGAAACGTTCGGATTACAACGTCTATCATTCTTTGTGCAAGAAGGGCTTTCATCAGAGATCATTACTTTAATACGAAAGAGAGAGAAAGAGAGAGAGAGAGAGAGAGAGAGAGAGAGAGAGAGAGAGAGAGAGAGAGAGAGAGAGAGAGAGAGAGAGAGAGAGAGAGAGAGGCAGACAGACAGACACACAGAGACAGAGAGACTGACATAGATAAAAGCAGAGTAGGGTTGAGGAAGAGTAGGGAAGAAGTTTGAGAAGTTTTGTATTTTTCCCAATTTTTACCTGTGAAGGTGGAGTCGTTGGTCTCCGGAAAAGTCTTCTTTTTTCCTTCTGGTTAGTCATCGCTGCTTTCCTCGTTGGCTTTGTGGAGGCTCAGGGCTGACGCCACATGGCGTTCTCCTCAGCAAACAACTCTCAGCCAGACTGTGGAGTTCCCTTCCAATATATATTTATGACTGCCGCCCGCTCAATCACCCGCCTTTGAGGTTCTCCTTGCCAAAGAGCTGAGCTGAAGGCTATTAGGTAGGACTTGGTATGGGGGCACACCAGGTCACGACATGGTATGGGGGTACAACAGGTCACGACATGGTATGGGGACACACCAGGTCACGATATGGTATGGGGGCACATCAGGTCACGACATGGTATGGAGGTACACCAGTTTAGAACTCAACTCGTGGAGGGTGCTACCAGGTCAGCACCTACCTCGGAGCACACCAGGTCAGCAGCTGGATCAGAAAAAGTTTCAGGTCAGGACTAGGGTAATAAATAAACAGAAAAGTGAATTAAACTTACCATCAACACATCCTTCACTTACCATACACATCCTTCACTTATCAGCAATACATCCTTAACTTACCTGCAACACATCCTTAAATTTCCAGCAACAAATCCTTAACTTACCAGCAACACATCCTTAACTTACCAGCAACACTGTGATGTAGTTTTTTTTCTACTGATCTGTGTGAATTCATATTATTTGCTATTGTATTGTAATAGATTTAAGGGGTTAGGATTAAAATAGTCTAATAACTAGGACAAATTGTCCTAGTTCTCAGATATTTTAAACTGGGGGAGAAAGGGGGATGTGATGTAGTTCAGCTGGGCTTGTGAGGTCTCTGGAGAGACCTAATTTGACCAATTATATGGTCACACCTTGCCTTGGCAGGCGTCTGTAGCCACGCCCACGTCTGAGGTCTTTTGTTCTTGACGCCTCAGACCTAGGCGTCAGGTCGTACACGTGGTACATACACCATTGGGGAGGGGGGTACTTTGACTACGATATAAGCCCAGGAAAGAGCGGGGCAAGGAGGTTGTTGGTGACAGGTCCGTCGAGCGAGAGCTCTGGACAGCCGCGTGTGTAGTAGACCACGCATTTGGAATCTCTGGTCAGCTGGTCGGTGAATTAAGAGTGAGTACTAGTCCGTGTTACTGATAACATCTACCCTTTCCCCTGGTAATAAGTCTCATAGGTCAATTGTTATATTGTGTAAATTTCCATCAGGAGATGTTGTATTCTAGCCCTTTTATGTTGTTAAGTAAACTATAGCCATAGTTCCCATTTTTATTTGTACCTTCATATGCTATTCCCTAGCTTGTTAAGCACTGGGATATACAGGGGACGTGCTCACTCGCTGGGATACCTCCGGTAGAGTGGGTAGAGGTCTCACAACACGTCCTTAACTTAGCAGCAACACATCCTTAACCTACCAGCAACACATCCTTAACTTACCTGCAACACATCCTTAACTTACCAGCAACACATCCTTAACTTACCAGCAACACATCCTCAACTTACCAGCAACACATCCTTAACGTAACAGAAACACATCCTTAACTTACCAGCAACACATCCTTAACTTACCAGCAACACATCCTCAACTTACCAGCAACACATCCTTCACTTACCAGCAACACATCCTTAACTTACCTGCAACAGATCCTTAAATTTCCAGCAACACATCCTTAACTTACCTGCAACACATCCTTAACTTACCAGCAACAAATCCTTAACTTACCAGTAACACATCCTTAACTTACCAGCAACACATCCTTAACTTACCAGCAACACATCCTTAACTTACCATCAACACATCCTTAACTTGCCAGCAACACATCCCTAACTTACAATTAACACATCCTTAACTTACCAGCAACACATCCTCAACTTACCAGCAACACATCCTTAACTTACCAGCAAAACATCCTCAACTTACCAGCAACACATCCTTCACTTACAATCAACACATCCTTAACTTACCATCAACACATCCTTAACTTACCATCAAACATCCTTAACTTTACCATCAACACATCCTTAACTTACCAGCAACACATCCTTCACTTACCATCAACACATCCTTAACTTACCATCAACACATCCTTAACTTACCATCAACACATCCTTAACTTACCATCAACACATCCTTATCTTACCATCAACACATCCTTAACTTACCATCAACACATCTTAACTTACCATCAACACATCCTTAACTTACCATCAACACATCCTTAACTTACCATTAACACATCCTTAACTTACCAGCAACACATCCTTAACTTACCATCAACACATTCTTCGCTTACCAGCAACACATCCTTAACTTACCATCAACACATCCTTAACTTACCATCAACACATCCTTAACTTACCACCAACACATCCTTAACTTACCATTAACACATCCTTAATTTACCAGCAACACATCCTTAACTTACCATCAACACATCCTTCGCTTACCAGCTACACATCCTTAACTTACCATCAACACATCCTTAACCTACCATCAACACATCATTAACTTACCATCAACACATCCTTCACTTACAATCAACACATCCTTAACTTACCATCAGCACATCCTTAACTTACCATCAACACATCCTTAACTTACCATCAACACATCCTGAACTTACCATCAACACATCCTTCACTTACCAGCAACACATCCTTCACTTACCATCAACACATCCTTAACTTACCATCAACACATCCTTAACCTACCATCAACACATCCATAGCTTACCATCAACACATCCTTAACTTACCATCAACACATCCTTAACTTACCATCAACACATCCTTAACTTACTATCAACACATTCATAAGTTACCATCAACACATCCATAACTTACCATCAACACATCCTTCACTTACCATCAATACATCCATAACTTACCATCAACACATCCTTAACTTACCATCAACACATCCTTCACTTACCTTCAACACATACATAACTTACCATCAACACATCCTTCACTTACCATCAATACATCCATAACTTACCATCAACACATCCTTCACTTACCTTCAACACATACATAACTTACCATCAACACATCCTTCACTTACCATCAATACATCCATAACTTACCATCAACACATCCTTCACTTACCATCAATACATCCATAACTTACCATCAACACATCCTTCACTTACCATCAATACATACATAACTTACCATCAACACATCCTTCACTTACCATCAACACATCCTTCACTTACCATCAACACATACATAACTTACCATCAACACATCCTCAACTTACCATCAACACATCCTTCACTTGATGAGAGTAAGACACATGTGCAACATCTGGGTATCTTTATTGTAGACGTTTCGCCATCCAGTGGCTTTATCAATACAAATTCTAGGACATAACTTGAAGACAGTAGAACTATGTACAGAAGATGAGGTAATCAGTCCCTCAACCTAGGAGTAGGTGCGAACAGCACCATAGTCGTGGAGATTCTGAAGCAGAAGAAAGAATCCTGGCGCTTATATAGTAACGTCAGGTGTAGCAGACGAGGGCATATTCACTGGTAGGCGGGATTCCCCAGTGGAAGTAGGTCCTTCCCAAAGAGATGGGTTAGTTGTAGTAGTAGTTGTCGTAGTCGTGAAGGTTATGTACATGTCCTCAGAATTAAGATTCCATGATGTTGCAGTGTCTGACAAGTTGTGTACGAAATGGTATATAATACCGACAAGATGAGAGTAAGACACATGTGCAACATCTGGGTATCTTTATTGTAGACGTTTCGCCATCCACTGGATGGCGAAACGTCTACAATAAAGATACCCAGATGTTGCACATGTGTCTTACTCTCATCTTGTCGGTATTATATACCATTTCGTACACAACATCCTTCACTTACCATCAACACATCCATAACTTACCATCAACACATCCTTCACTTACCATCAATACATCCTTCACTTACCATCAACACATCCTTAACTTACCATCAACACATCCTTCACTTACCATCAACACATCCTTCACTTACCATCAACACATCCTTAACTTACTATCAACATATCCTTAACTTACTATTACTAACCACTGAATTTACCATTAATAACGCCACAGATACAACTGTCGTACGACTAATCTAAGACTTTTACTAATTCATCTGAGGCTCGTCTCCTTGATTGAGGTGTGCAGCTTCTGTCCCCCGAATGTTGTTCTTCGTTTCTGGTCTTCCTTGCCCTTTCCAAATTTTCCTAAACTTAGTAGCAGGCCATTCTCTGCTACTGATATAAGACGTGCAACAGTTAGGGGATGATGCTACTGAGCGTTTCCAATAAATCGATGGACCACTACTCACTACGATTACTGGTAGACTATTGCATCTATCAATTCTATCTATGTATCTATGTATCTATCTATCTATATATATACACACACACACACACACACACACACACACACACACACACACACACACACACACACACACACACACACACACACACACACAACACACACACACACACACACACACATATATATATATATATATATATATATATATGTCGTGCCGAATATGTAAAACTGGTCAATTAGCAAGAACTCATTTAAAATTAAGTCCTTTCTAAAATTTTCTCTTATACGTTTAAAGATATATTTTTTCATTAATGTTGATGTAAAAATTTGTAATTTTGCACCAAAAGGGTCTTAGAAAACTTACCTAACCTTATTATAACAAGCGCAATTTATTTTAGCGTAACCCAACTAAATATATTTTAGATTTGTTTACAATAATTTAACACTAAACAAACACAGTGAAATATATTTTTTTCCTTAGGTTCAGAATGATTTTGGCGAAATTATTGCATACACAAATTTTCACTTGTCCTATATGGCAAGATGAGCGTTGCTATTTAAGCCAAGATCGCAAGTTCTGCTATTCGGCACGACATCTATATATATATATAATATATATATATATATATATATATATATATAATATATATATATATATATATATATATATATATATATATATATATATATATATATATATATATAATATATATATATATATATATATATGCAAAACACTACTCTGAAAGAATAGAGAAATTCCAAGTGCTTTCGTGACTACTCACATTATCAAGGAACTATGAAAGTAAAGCATCCAAGGAAGCTATATAAGGGGTCTGGCCAGCACCTCACTATCAGATCCCACAACTTGGATAGGTCCTTTGCACAACTCACCCACAAACTATTCTACCCAAGAAAATTTAAAAATTATTATTTGTCCAGTGTCAAACAATTTACTTCCACTAATCCCTTTACCTTACATGTATGGACTAATAAAAACACACAAACCAGGGAATCCAGTCAGACCAATTATTAGCTCCATAGGGTCAGTTTCATATAAATTATCCAAATGGCTTGTTGATATTTTGAGCCCTATTGTTGGCAAAATTTCTAACTTTAATGTTAAAAACAACATAGACTTGGTTGATAAATTAAGCTCCTTGACTGACTTAAATGATTTTAACATGGTTAGTTTTGATGCTACTTCCTTGTTTACGAAAGTTCCTGTTGATGATTTATTAAGTTTCTTATCTGAAGAACTCGTTAACTATGATTTACCATTGCCAGTTCCTACTATCATTAAACTTATTAAACTTTGCATTGTTGATGCAAAATTTGTATTTAATGATAAGTTTTACACTCAGAAGTTTGGTATGGCAATGGGAAATCCTCTTTCACCTGTTCTTAGTAACCTATACATGGAATTTTTTGAAACAAGGTTGCTTAACACAATCCTCCCTAATAGAGCTAAATGGTTCAGATATGTTGATGATATTTTGTGTCTTATGCCCAAAAATGTAGATATGCACCATTTCCTTGGAAAATTAAATAGCTTAGCCCATTCTATAAACTTTACTGTTGAGTTTGAAGAAAATAACTCATTGCCTTTTCTAGATGTTTTAATTATTAAGGATAATAATGAATTCACATTTAAAATTTACAGAAAACCTACAAATAACTGTTCCTATGTCCACTATTATTCCTCGCATCAAGATAGAGTCAAACTGTCTGTTTTCTCATCAATGTTTTTGAGAGCCTTTACGAATTTGTAGTCCTGAGTTCATAGATGAGGAAATATCCAAAATTTATGAAATAGGTAATGATTTAAAATACCCAAGAAATGTAATTGATAAATCTTTTAAAGTTGCTAGAAATACTTTTTACAATCCAAAAAGGGACAACCAGCCTTATTCAACTAAAAATATGTTGGTTCTCCCTTACCATGAAAGCTTGGTTGATATGCCTTCTCTTCTTAAGACTTTTAATGTTAAAGTTGTATTCAGAAATCTTGATACAGTAAAAAAAACTTTTGATAAAGAATTCCCCCCAAAATGCTGATGGATGTGTCTATAAGATTCCTTGTAAAATTTGCGATAAAGTTTATTACGGTCAAACTGGTAAAAATCTCGAACTAAGATTAAAACAACATAAATATAGCATTAGAACTGGACAAGATTCCAATGCTCTATTTATTCATGTAAGAGATTTTAACCATCCAATTGATTTTCAAAAAGTTGAGAAAGTAGTATCAAGCAAGACCATGGTCGACAGGAATATAATTGAATCTCGTTTCATAAAAAGCAGTTTTGACAATAATATGAATATTTCCTTTGGTTTATATAAATTTGATCCATTTATAATTAATAGAATTTGGGAAGAATTTAATAATACACTGGACAAATAATAATTTTTAAATTTTCTTGGGTAGAATAGTTTGTGGGTGAGTTGTGCAAAGGACCTATCCAAGTTGGGTCGGCGCGCGTCACGTGTTTAACCGTTGTGGGATCTGATAGTGAGGTGCTGGCCAGACCCCTTAAATAGCTTCCTTGGATGCTTTACTTTCATAGTTCCTTGATAATGTGAGTAGTCACGAAAGCGCTTGGAATTTCTCTATTCTTTCAGAGTGGTTGTTTTGCATATTTTAAAATCACCTGTTTACTGTGATCTTATTGCATATATATATATATATATATATAATATATATATATATATATATATATATATATATATATATATATATATATATATATATATATATATATATATATATATATATATATAATATATATATATATATATATATATATATATATATATATATATATATATATATATATATATGTATATATATACACATAATTTATATTTATATATATATATATATATACGTACATACACACATATACACATATACACATATTCAACTTCAAGAAAATTGATATACACATGCCAAATGACGCCTGGGTCTCGTAACATCCTCGGCCCAAATTACATCTCTTCACACCAGGTGAGACAAGCAATTACCTGTTCTGAGAATCTTGCTGCAGGCTCGTTACTATCTGATGACTGTCTAGTGTGCGACAATTAGGGCCACGGATGAGGCACTCAGCGGAGAGCTTTGCCAGACATCCTTCCAGTTCATGGAATTATTTGAACTTTCTTTGCGTTATCAAAACTGGATTGTGGTATATAGTACGATAAAGGAATCTGATTATATATTTAACTGTTGTGGGATCTGATAGTGAGGTGTTGGCCAGACCCCTTATATACCTTCCTTGGATGCTTTACTTTCATAGTTCCTTGATAATGTGAGTAGTCACGAATGCGCTTGGAATTTCTCTATTCTTTCACAGTGGTTGTTTTGCATATATATATACATATATATATATATATATATATATATTATATATAATATATATATATATATATATATATATATATATATATATATATATATATATATATATATATATACATATATATATATATATATATAATTAATATATATATATATATATATATATATATATATATTATATATATTATATATATATAGTAATATATATATATATATTATGATATACTTTATATCATGATATATATATATATATATATATGTCGTGCCGAATTATGTAAAACTGGTCAATTAGCAATAACTCATTTAAAATAAGTCCTTTCTGAAATTTTCTCTTTATCGATAAGATATTTTTTCCATTAAAGTTAATGTACAATTTTTAAAATTGCACAGATTATCTTTAGAAAATTACCTATAACTGTATATAAGAAACATTGAATTTTAGCCTAACCTAACTATAATATTTTAGATTGTTTACAATATATATATAACTAACATATATATATTTTATTATATTGATATTTTAAATATATTGCATACAAATTTTCGTTGTCTATATCAATTAACTTATTTAAGAATATCGTAATTCTCCTATTAAATATATTTTTTTTTTTTATTATCACACCGGCCGATTCCCACCAAGGCAGGGTGGCCCGAAAAAGAAAAACTTTCACCATCATTCACTCCATCACTGTCTTGCCAGAAGGGTGCTTTACACTACAGTTTTTAAACTGCAACATTAACACCCCTCCTTCAGAGTGCAGGCACTGTACTTCCCATCTCCAGGACTCAAGTCCGGCCTGCCGGTGTCCCTGAATCCCTTCATAAATGTTACTTTGCTCACACTCCAACAGCATGTCAAGTATTAAAAACCATTTTCTCCATTCACTCCTATCAAACACGCTCACGCATGCCTGCTGGAAGTCCAAGCCCCTCGCACACAAAACCTCCTTTACCCCCTCCCTCCAACCCTTCCTAGGCCGACCCCTACCCCGCCTTCCTTCCACTACAGACTGATACACTCTTGAAGTCATTCTGTTTCGCTCCATTCTCTCTACATGTCCGAACCACCTCAACAACCCTTCCTCAGCCCTCTGGACAACAGTTTTGGTAATCCCGCACCTCCTCCTAACTTTCCAAACTACGAATTCTCTGCATTATATTCACACCACACATTGCCCTCAGACATGACATCTCCACTGTCCTCCAGCCTTCTCCTCGCTGCAACATTCATCATCCACGCTTCACACCCATATAAGAGCGTTGGTAAAACTATACTCTCATACATTCCCCTCTTTGCCTCCAAGGACAAAGTTCTTTGTCTCCACAGACTCCTAAGTGCACCACTCACTCTTTTCCCTCATCAATTCTATGATTCACCTCATCTTTCATAGACCCATCCGCTGACACGTCCACTCCCAAATATCTGAATACATTCACCTCCTCCATACTCTCTCCCTCCAATCTGATATTCCAATCTTTCATCACCTAATCTTTTGTTATCCTCATAACCTTACTCTTTCCTGTATTCACTTTTAATTTTCTTCTTTTGCACACCCTACCAAATTCATCCACCAATCTCTGCAACTTCTCTTCAGAATCTCCCAAGAGCACAGTGTCATCAGCAAAGAGCAGCTGTGACAACTCCCACTTTGTGTGTGATTCTTTGTCTTTTAACTCCACGCCTCTTGCCAAGATCCTCGCATTTACTTCTCTTACAACCCCATCTATAAATATATTAAACAACCACGGTGACATCACACATCCTTGTCTAAGGCCTACTTTAACTCGAAAATAATCTCCCTCTTTCCTACATACTCTAACTTGAGCCTCACTATCCTCGTAAAAAATCTTCACTGCTTTCAGTAACCTACCTCCTACACCATACACCTGCAACATCTGCCACATTGGCCCCCTATCCACCCTGTCATCCGCTTTTTCCAAATCCATAAATGCCACCAAGACCTCTTTAGCCTTATCTAAATACTGTTCACTTATATGTTTCACTGTAAACATCTGGTCCACACATCCCCTATCTTTCCTAAAGCCTCCTTGTTCATCTGCTATCCTATTCTCCGTCTTACTCTTAATTCTTTCAATAATAAATCTACCATACACTTTACCTGGTATACTTATCCCCCTATAATTTTTGCACTCTCTTTTGTCCCCTTTGCCTTTATACAAAGGAACTATGCATGCTCTCTGCCAATCCCTAGGTACCTTACCCTCTTCCATACATTTATTAAATAATTGCACCAACCACTCCAAAACTATATCCCCACCTGCTTTTAACATTTCTATCTTCATCCCATCAATCCCGGCTGCCTTACCCCCTTTCATTTTACCTACTGCCTCACGAACTTCCCCCACATTCACAACTGGCTCTTCCTCACTCCTACAAGATGTTATTCCTCCTTGCCCTATACACGAAATCACAGCTTCCCTATCTTCATCAACATTTAACAATTCCTCAAAAAATTCCCTCCATCTTCCCAATACCTCTAACTCTCCATTTAATAACTCTCCTCTCCTATTTTTAACTGACAAATCCGTTTGTTCTCTAGGCTTCCTTAACTTGTTAATCTCACTCCAAAACTTTTTCTTATTTTCAACAAAATTTGTTGATAACATCTCACCCACTCTCTCATTTGCTCTCTTTTTACATAGCTTCACCACTCTCTTAACCTCTCTCTTTTTCTCCATATACTCTTACCTCCTTGCATCACTTCTACTTTGTAAAAACTTCTCATATGCTAACTTTTACATATATATATATTATATATATATATATATATAAAATATATATATATATATAATATATATATATATATATATATATATATATATATATATATATATATATATATATATATATATATATATATATATATATATGTCGTGCCGAATAAGCAGAACTTGCGATCTTGGCTTAAATAGCAACGCTCATCTTGCCATATAGGACAAGCGATAATTTGTGTATGCAATAATTTCGCCAAAATCATTCTTAACCAAACGAAAAAAAAATACATTTCACTGTGTTTGTTTAGTATTAAATTACTGTAAACAAATCTAAAACATATTTAGTTGAGTTAGGCTAAAATAAATTGCTTTTGTTATAATAAGGTTAGGTAAGTTTTCTAATATTCTTTTGGTGCAAAATTAAAAATTTTTACATTAACATTAATTAAAAAAATATATCTTTAAACGTATAAGAGAAAATTTTAGAAAGGACTTAATTTTAAACGAGTTCTTGCTAATTGACCAGTTTTACATATTCAGCACGACATAAACATGCAAAACAACCACAGAGGGAGTTGAAAGATAGCTCTAGGCCTTTCCTGCTGCAATCAACACATCATCAATGTGATAGAAAAGAGGATGAAATCCGAGCAAACACGTTCAAAGTGCGTGTTTTTCTAGAATGAGGGAAGAGCGAAGCAGAGAATAAGTGACCCTAGGCATGCCAACCAGTACCCAGTGCCCAGTGCCCAGTGCCTGGAAGGATGAATATTTTTTAAAAGCATTATAAGACAGCCATCCAACAAGCACTTTTATTGTAGCGGCAGCCCGACGAGCGTAATATTGTAGTGGCAGCCCGACGAGCATAAAATTGTAGTGGCAGCCCGACGAGCGTAATATTGTAGTGGCAGCCCGACGAGCGTAATATTGTAGTGGCAGCCCGACGAGCGTAATATTGTAGTGGCAGCCTGACGAGCGTAATATTGTAGTGGCAGCCCGACGAGCATAATATTGTAGTGGCAGCCCGACGAGCGTAATATTGTAGCAGCAGCCCGACGAGCGTAATATGTAGTATCAGCCCGACAAGCTTAATATTGTAGCGGCAGCCCGACGAGCGTAATATTGTAGTGGCAGCCCGACAAGCATAATATTGTAGCGGCAGCCCGACGAGCGTAATATTGTAGCGGCAGCCCGACGAGCGTAATATTGTAGCGGCAGCCCGACGAGCGTAATATTGTAGCGGCAGCCCGACGAACGTAATATTGTAGCGGCAGCCCGACGAGCGTAATATTGTAGCGGCAGCCCGACGAGCGAAATATTTTAGCGGCAGCCCGACGAGCGTAATACTGTAGCGGCAGCCCGACGAGCATAATATTGTAGTGGCAGCCCGACGAGCGTAATATTGTAGCGGCAGCCCGACGAGCATATTTTAGTGGCAGCCCGACGAGCTTAATATTGTAGTGGCAGCCCGACGAGGGTAATATTGTAGCGGCAGCCCGACGAGCGTAATATTGTAGCGGCAGCCCGACGAGCATAATATTTTAACGGGAGCCCGACGAGCGTAATATTGTAGTGGCAGTCCGACGAGCGTAATATTGTAGTGGCAGCCCGACGAGCGTAATATTTTAACGGGAGCCCGACGAGGGTAATATTGTAGCGGCAGCCCGACGTGCGTAATATTGTAGCGGCAGCCCGACGAGCGTAATATTTTAACGGGAGCCCGACGAGCGTAATATTGTAGTGGCAGTCCGACGAGCGTAATATTGTAGTGGCAGCCCGACGAGCATAATATTGTAGTGGCAGCCCGACGTGCGTAATATTGTAGTGGCAGCCCGACGTGCGTAATATTGTAGCGGCAGCCCGACGAGCGTAATATTGTAGTGGCAGTCCGACGAGCGTAATATTGTAGTGGCAGCCCGACGAGCATAATATTGTAGTGGCAGCCCGACGAGCGTAATATTGTAGCGGCAGCCCGACGAGCGTAATATTGTAGCGGCAGCCCGACGAGCGTAATATTGTAGCGGCAGCCGACGAGCGTAATATTGTAGCGGCAGCCCGACGAGCGTAATATTGTAGTGGCAGCCCGACGAGCGTAATATTGTAGTGGCAGCCCGACGAGCGAAATATTGTAGCGGCAGCCCGACGAGCGTAATATTGTAGCGGCAGCCCGACGAGCGTAATATTGTAGCGGCAGCCCGACGAGCGTAATATTGTAGCGGCAGCCCGACGAGCGTAATATTGTAGTGGCAGCCCGACGAGCGTAATATTGTAGCGGCAGCCCGACGAGCGTAATATTGTAGCGAAAGCCCGACGAGCGTAATATTGTAGTGGCAGCCCGACGTGCGTAATATGGTAGTGGCAGCCCGACGTGCGTAATATTGTAGTGGCAGCCCGACGTGCGTAATATTGTAGTGGCAGCCCGACGAGCGTAATATTGTAGCGACAGCCCGACGAGCGTAATATTGTAGTGGCAGCCCGACGTGCGTAATATTGTAGTGGCAGCCCGACGTGCGTAATATTGTAGCGGCAGCCCGACGAGCGTAATATTTTAACGGGAGCCCGACGAGCGTAATATTGTAGTGGCAGTCCGACGAGCGTAATATTGTAGTGGCAGCCCGACGAGCATAATATTGTAGTGGCAGCCCGACGAGCGTAATATTGTAGCGGCAGCCCGACGAGCGTAATATTGTAGCGGCAGCCCGACGAGCGTAATATTGTAGCGGCAGCCCGACGAGCGTAATATTGTAGCGGCAGCCCGACGAGCGTAATATTGTAGTGGCAGCCCGACGAGCGTAATATTGTAGTGGCAGCCCGACGAGCGTAATATTGTAGCGGCAGCCCGACGAGCGTAATATTGTAGCGGCAGCCCGACGAGCGTAATATTGTAGCGGCAGCCCGACGAGCGTAATATTGTAGCGGCAGCCCGACGAGCGTAATATTGTAGTGGCAGCCCGACGAGCGTAATATTGTAGCGGCAGCCCGACGAGCGTAATATTGCAGCGGCAGCCCGACTAGCGTAATATTGTAGCGGCAGCCCGACGAGCGTAATATTGCAGCGGCAGCCCGACGAGCGTAATATTGTAGCGGCAGCCCGACGAGCGTAATATTGTAGCGGCAGCCCGACGAGCGTAATATTGCAGCGGCAGCCCGACGAGCGTAATATAGTAGCGGCAGCCCGACGAGCGTAATATTGTAGCGGCAGCCCGACGAGCGTAATATTGCAGCGGCAGCCCGACGAGCGTAATATTGTAGTGGCAGCCCGACGAGCGTAATATTGTAGTGGCAGCCCGACGAGCGTAATATTGTAGCGGCAGCCCGACGAGCATAATATTGTAGTGGCAGCCTGACGAGCGTAATATTGTAGCGGCAGCCCGACGAGCATATTATTGTAGCGGCAGCCCGACGAGCATAATATTGTAGCGGCAGCCCGACGAGCGTAATATTGTAGTGGCAGCCCGACGAGCGTAATATTGTAGCGGCAGCCCGACGAGCGTAATATTGTAGTGGCAGCCCGACGAGCGTAATATTGTAGTGGCAGCCCGACGAGCGTAATATTGTAGTGGCAGCCCGACGAGCGTAATATTGTAGTGGCAGCCCGACGAGCGTAATATTGTAGTGGCAGCCCGACGAGCGTAATATTGTAGCAGCAGCCCGACGAGCGTAATATTGTAGTGGCAGCCCGACGAGCGTAATATTGTAGTGGCAGCCCGACGAGCGTAATATTGTAGTGGCAGCCCGACGAGCGTAATATTGTAGTGGCAGCCCGACGAGCGTAATATTGTAGCGGTAGCCCGACGATCGTAATATTGTAGCGGTAGCCCGACGAGCGTAATATTGTAGCGGCAGCCCGACGAGCGTAATATTGTAGCTGCAGCCCGACGAGCATAATATTGTAGCGGCAGCCCGACGAGCGTAATATTGTAGCGGCAGCCCGACGAGCGTAATATTGTAGCGGCAGCCCGGCGAGCGTAATATTGTAGCCGCAGCCCGACGAGCGTAATATTGTAGCGGCAGCCCGACGAGCGTAATATTGTAGCGGCAGCCCGACGAGCGTAATATTGTAGTGTGATGACAATACTGAAACATTCCATCAACTTCGATATGATGTAAGGGATTCAGCATTCTAAATACTGATATCTGGCAATTATCTTGGTATTAAGACACATGTGCAACATCTGGGTATCTTTATTGTAGACGTTTCGCCATCCAGTGGATTTATCAATACAAATTCCAGAACATAACATAACTCCACGACTACGGTGCTCTTCGCACCTACTCCAAGGTTGAGGGACTGATTACCTCATCTTCTGTACATAGTCCTACTGTCTTCAAGTTATGTTCTGGAATTTGTATTGATAAAGCCACTGGTTGGCGAAACGTCTACAGTAAAGATACCCAGATGTTGCACATGTGTCTTAATTTCGTTCTTACACAATTATCTTGGTAGCTTTTCCATACCTAGATAATTGCCAGATCTCAATGTTTATATTTTGCGATTATTTTTTTTTTTGACAAGTAATCACAAATCATGAGCAATTATAATTGCGAAACGAAATCATATTCATAAGAACAATAACAAAAAAAAAATGACAAGAACAGTCACAACAGCATTAATTACAATACTCACAACAAGAACAACGTCAACAACAAGAACAACAAAAACAAAGACTAACGAAAGCCACAAATAGCAGTAACCGCAGACAACAATAACAACTACAAAAATCCTAACAAAAACAAAAATACCAATGAGATTGCTGTTGCTTTTTCTCTACCTTACCTGAACTGTTAAGTAAAATAACAACAACAACAACAACAACAACAACAACAACAACAACAGCAACAGCAACAACAACAATAACAACAACAACAACAACAACAACAACAACAACAACAACAACAACAACAACAACAGCAACAGCAACAACAACAATAACAACAACAATAACAACAACAATAACAACAACAATAACAACAACAATAACAACAATAACAACAACAAAACAACAAACAACAACAACAACAACAACAACAACAACAACAACAACAACAACAACAACAACAACAGCAACAGCAACAACAACAATAACAACAATAACAACAACAATAACAACAACAATAACAACAACAATAACAACAATAACAACAACAACAACAACAACAGCAACAACAACAACAACAACAACAACAACAACAACAACAACAACAACAACAACAACAACAACAACAACAACAACAACAACAACAACAATCAGACCTTCTGATCTCTCCTTGTTCAAGAGGAAATTAAATTCATGAATGGTATACAATACCGACAAGATGAAGAATTAGACACATGTGTCTAATTCTTCCTCAAGAGGCAATGCACTGAGGTTCACTGTCCTGAAGTGGCCTCTGGTTAAGTCAGTACACAGCCTAATCAACCAGGCTGCTACTGCGGCCACCAGTAACAGCCTGGTTGATCAGGTCCTGATCCACCGGGAGGCCTGGTCAAGGACTGGGCCGCGAGGAGGGGGGCGTTGACCCCCGGAACACCCTCCAGGTAGACTCTAGGTCCAAGGTAGACGGCACAATGGAGCGCTCAGTTTCGCCGTCCGCTGGACGCGCAAGAAGAATTCACCGCACTCGAGGAAGCCAGAGATCGCAGTCTCGTTCTTCACGTGTGAATGCCTGCACATGTGCGTCCTTGGGCGAGCACATGTGCCTTTTTGGGCAAACACATGTGCCTGAAGGTTTGTACAACTGAGCTTGGATGTATGTGCACGCGTGCCTTTGCGCTAACTATATTCATGCTCGGGCCAACAGTTATCGAACTGCGTTGCAAGCATTTGGGACAGAATTGCTGTCCTTGCCATTGCATGGTTAGCAAGCCAGTAAGCCACTACTGATCTGGACAGGTTAGTAAGCCAGTAAGCCACTACTGATCTGGACAGGTTAACAAGCCAGTAAGCCACTACTGATCTGGACAGATTAGTAAGCCAGTAAGCCACTACCGATCTGGACAGATTAGCAAGCCAGTAAGCCACTACTGATCTGGACAGGTTAGTAAGCCAGTAAGACACTACTGATCTGGACAGGTTAGTAAGCCAGTAAGCCACTACTGATCTGGACAGGTTAGCAAATCAAACTATTGCTCTATGAGAAACTGAACAAACATAAATTAGATTGGGGGTCATAATCCAGTAAGCCACTCAATTTGGACAAGCGAATAAGCCAGCAAGCCAGCAAGCCCATACATAAGGTCAGCTGAGCAGTTCATAAAGCCATCATTCATCGGAACAGTTGAAGTACGCAGAAAGCGTACGCAGTGCAGATGAGCAGGTCAGCAAGCCACTATGTATCACAACACGGAAGCAAGCCAGGAAAACCCTGCTAACCAGGACAGGTGAGCAAGCCAGTAAGTCACCTCTAATGAGGACAGGTGTGCAGTTAATCAGGACTCGCGGGGGAGAAACACCCTGTAATCTCCCTGCTAGGCCACCCCTGCACAAAGGCAATTAAAACACCTGTCAGGGCCAGCTCGCCAGGGGCTCTGGCGTAAACACCTTTGTTTTGCTTCCCCCTCCCCCCGCCCCTGCCACCTCTTGCTCTTTATTGCACGATTCAGGAGCCCCCTCCCCCCCTTCTATTTTTTTACGATTAGTGTCGGCGGTGGTTTGGGATTAGCGAATGAGAAGGGGAGGTTGCCAGTGTTACAACGTTCATTACCTGCGCTCCTGTCACCTTTGGTGTTGGGGGGAGGGGAAATCACCACCACCACGACCTCCCACGCACCATTGCTGACGCTGTAAATATCGTGTAAAATGATCACGTAAAAAAAGGGAAAAAAAACAGTCACCTCTGGTTTAGGGAGCCACCTTCTCCAGTACATCATTGCTGACGCTGTAAATATCGTAAATGATCATGTGAAAAGATAAAACAGTGAAAATTATCTTAATTATGTGACGAAGAAAAGGGAGGGGATGGACGGTGATGATGACAACAAGGGAGAGAGAGAGAGAGGGAGAGAAGGAAAGGAGGAAAAAAACATATGAGGGTGAAATAGAAGATAACGAAGAATTAGAAGAGATTGATGGAGGACCGGGAGAGAAAGAAAAGACTTCTTCACGGAACACCAACACGGGTTTAGAGAAGACTGATTTTGCCTGTAGGAAAGGCTGGAGGAAAATAAAATAGGACAGAGGAGGGGGCAGATTGCATTTTCCTTGACTGCTAGAAGTCGGTCAACACTGCGACAAGAAACTGTAAGAAAACGTGGACTGATAGCATGAAAGATCCAGTATGTGGTTATTAGAGTTAAACCACAAAGCGTATAATGAAGGAAGACAGGATGAGGGTGTATCACCTAGAGGGAAAGCAATTAAAGGCATCAGAAAAAGAGAACTTCAGGATAAAATTAGCACCTAATCTCTCTCTCTCTCTCTCTCTCTCTCTCTCTCTCTCTCTCTCTCTCTCTCTCTCTCTCTCTCTCTCTCTCTTTGTCTCTCTGATACACGCATCAAAAGAGCAACATCGAAGTAAACAAACAACTTTCACGTATAAAAAGCTTCGTTCAAGAATTCGAGCAAGGAATTATTCATGAGGCTGTACAAATCTTCTAGTGTGGTAGATAAAGGCAAAAAATATTGAAACGTTCAGACATTTTACAGTAGAAAACTACTGTGAATGACAGGGACATGAGTTACGCGGAGAGTGTACAAGAGCTGAACATCACGTCACATTAATAGCAAAGAGGCAGAAAAAAACACGGTCCACAAATAAAAAATTGAATACAGGGATGCTGAGAAGTACTTCAGTGAAATGGGACGCGAATATGTAATCATTAATTTTCTGCATAAGTCATCGACAACTGCGGCTTATTTGCACGTATGAGATCATATCATACGCATAACACGACTTTTAGTTTAATAACATCACGCGGCAGAGTGCGTGAGGGATGGGGGGTGAATCTGTGGCTTCCGAAGGCATGTTTGGCGATTCACCGTCCGCTTTGATGTCCGCCCGTGTTCGGATGATTGCGAACTATGAAACACTCACTGCATCATCAGTCACAGCGGAGTGAGGCAGCAACCATCATAATCGTTACATTCACGGTCAAACGCTAAACCCGGTGTAAAGGCCACAGAGCATACACGGAACGGGATACAAGCAAAGCTTGATCCGGCCCAGTTCTTTGGAGCAATAGCCCCTTATCCAGCTTGAAGTGGGACAACAGAAGTTGTCTGTCTTGCCTTAGCACAACCAAGATGGTTGCTAAAGCACGAGAAATGATCACATCAACAGATTCGTTGAAACACAGGAGTCAATGTCATTAGTCTCTGTATAACTGCACCAGTATATGACGTGAACTGACAGCCGTTGTCCTAAAATTGAATTCTGTGATGCAGATGGTGAGCTGCGGGGAATAATGTACCGGAGGTGAAGGTCAGAAAATGGGTCGAGTAAGGGGAATCAGAAATGAGGGAGGGAGGAAGTCTGAAAATGGATTGAGGAAGAGGTGGTCAAAAAGTGGGGTGATGGAGTGGAAGGTAGCTAGAAAATGAGGTGGAGAAGATTCATAAAAAGAAGAGGGTGAGAAGGAAAATAAAGAGACGGGAAAATTGATGGGGAAAGGGCGAGAGAGAGAGGAGAGGAAAAGCTGGTCACAATTGTGCATTGAGAGAGTCAAAGGAGGATCAAAGACTGAAGTAGCCTCAGTTAGTCAGTCTAAATCACCAGTAATAGGATTCAACGACGTCGCCAGTCGTTAAACATCTTAGTAAACGAACATTTCCTTGATATTCAACCAAAATGCACTAAAGAGGAATATTTGTTGGTAACGAATCGTATGTATATATGTATATATATATATATATATATATATATATATATATATATTATATATATATATAATATATATATATATATATATATATATATATATATATAATATATATATATATATATATATATACATATATATAAGACAATCAATAAACATCATTAAGTACACGCATACCATCTAACATCGTGGGGGTAATGGAAGGGTAATTTAACCTGTTTATCGCGCCTGGCAGTTCTCTTCCCCTACAATAATTGGCTTACTGCCGCCACGAGGCCTTATTTCAGCCATGGGAAAGTGTAGCTGGCTCTTCCCACACGCGGTGGATGATATACCCGACCAGAGGACAGTCCCTAATCATTTGATATTAAAGCTAATGACGTACATTAACTCTATAATCATCCTCGATGGTAAAACACCACTGTAATTAAAACAATTCAAACCCACCTTGTCTTAATCACTCCTATTTACGTTTTTCATTTAAAAATATGCGTTATTTAAACTTTTCTTTATAAATACCCGCTATTTAAGCATTTACCATAGAGATACATCGTACTTACGTTTTTCCTTTGAACAAATCCACCCTATTTAAACCTATTCTGTAAAAATCCACGCTATTTAAACTTTTCCTGCACAAATTCCCCTATTTAAACTGTCTCTGTAAAACTACAACTCAAATCGACCAGGATCATCATATCGTTTTGATAAAGAAATAAAAAAAATCAATGGATGTTAATGAGAAACATATTTTTCGTTATTTCTAAGAGATACAAAAATACAAAAAAAAAAATGCTATTTTTTTCCTTGACAGGAATAATTCATTTACATAAAATTTATTCGAGAATAAATATGGTGACAAAAACACTGTTGTGTGGGAGGAACTATATTCGAAATAATAATAATGATAATACATATGAAAATACCCAATAATTACTATAATGAGTGATAAATATGGATGCAAATACCGCAGACAATAGTAAACAAAAGACAAACGCTGCAAAACATGTTTCTATTGCGAAAACGTTTCTGAGTAGGGTTTTATCAAGACATACACAGGGCGAAATGTTGTCTCCAGTGGAAGCTTGTTCCGCAGTGTCTCCTTTCCTCTTCACTGATCACTGTAACAAGATGTGTTTCAGCGCGATGCTCTTATGGACCATTCAGCGCCCAGAGCAGTGAAAGCTTGACCTTCCGTCTAGCAATCTCTGCTTGGTTTCCGAACCGTCAGTGAGGGGAAGGGGGAAGGTGATGGCAAAAGCCAGAAAATAAAGACGTTTTTCCTCCTGTAATAATTTAGAAATCCTCTCCAACAAGAGGTCCTGTGCAACATGAAGTTCTCATGAAAAGGGTTTTATCGGCAACAGGAAGTTCACTGCTACAGAAAGTTCTCTACAAAAGAAGGTTCTCGGCCTTAAGTTTACCTCTGCTACAGGAAATTCTTTATAGAAAAATGTTTTTCTCCTGCTAGAAGTTTTAACAACAGGAAGTTTGAAGCAACGGCAAGTCTCTTCAACAGATAATAATAATAATAATAATAATAATAATAATAATAATAATAATAATAATAATAATAATAATAATAATAATAATAATAATAATAATATCTTTATTTACTACAAGTACAAGGTATATAGTCATACTACTATATAAAAAGCCGCTTATTATGCAGAGCATTTAGGGCAAATTAGGTAAGTTTTGTCCCAGGATGCGACCCACACCAGTCCACTAACACCCAGGTACCCATTTTATACTGATGGGTAAACAGGGACAGCAGGTATCTTCTGGAAACACGTCCTAATTTTTCCAGCCGTACCGGAGATTCGAACTCCGGACCTCAGTGTGTGAGGTACGGGACACCGTAGCTCGACGTTCTCTCCAACCGGTATACAAACAATCTTCAAAATGAAGGGAAAACGTAGAGTGATTTTCAGTTTTCCTACATTAATTCAACTTAGTTGACTGACAGAGAGAGAGAAAGAGAGAGAGTGAGAGAGAGAGAGAGATAGAGAGAGAGATAGGGAGAGAGAGACACAGAAACAGATAGACACAGAGAGAGAAGGAGAATAATTATTTAAACAATTAGTCAGGACAAATTAGTAATAAGAACATGATACATTACTGATTATTTTCATCTTTAACTGGCTTGTCGTTGCTTAAACGACCTCATAATATTGCAATGTAAAAGAGAGGACACATTTACGACTTACATTATAACATAAAATTATTCATGTTACATGTCGCGTGTTTTACGCTTATCTGCTGTCACTTTAAAAATGTATAAATACATCCGCCTGTTCGTTATCTCTATAATTCCTCAATAAAATATATAGACGCAGTTACGGCGGGGAATCGGATGTATAAAAATATGTAATGAGTTTGTTATCGTAATTTTTTGTGTGTGTGTGTGAGATGTGCATATGAAGAAATATTGTGTCAGAGGATGCCATCCACTTAAGTTACGGGGTCTCCCACACAGTGTTTACATATAAAAATTTACCATCTTGACCACTTGTTCGTGTTTCTCACTTCAATGAACCTCAAAGGAGTATGACGTATAGTGTCAGGCGAAACTGATTTTCTTTTACCTCAAGTTCAGAGTTTCGATTGACAATCGATCAACGAAATTTATATTGTTAATGTGTGTGACAGGCAAAGGGAGCGGAGAGGTGAATGTGCAACGTGGCCTTCGATTTACTAACAATTTCAAGAAATCGACATCAGTATCAGAGTGAAGCTGGGAGACCTCGCTCATCAACGAGTGGAAAAGATTTCTGTGTTATGGCAGTACTCGCTATTACCAAAAATATCCGTAAGACGGGTATCAGTAGTACAAGTGTACACCGATTCTCATCACTGCCAAGTTTAAATCTTGTCCCGAGGCATTTTGGTGAAGTGGTTGAAGACAATTTTGATCGCTGAACTAAGATTAGTGAATGATATCAAAGAGACATGGACAATTAGGAACAGTCTGTGGACATAATTGTTTGGTGTAATGAGGCAACATTCAAGCTCAATGGTACAGTGAACCGACATAATTGCGTGTAATAGTCTTCTGGAAATCCGAACATTCAAGTTGAGAGAGCAATGTATCTACCAGAACTTACCGCTGTGGTGCTTTACTTGACTTCAGTATACAAAAACTCTATCGTCCATCTTTATGTAGCCATTTTAGGCCCATTTTTCCTCAGTTTTCACATGAAACACCAAAATTCAGAGAAAAGAGAGGTGAATGACACTTAAGGTTTTCTTTTTCCATCATGCAAAGGAATCTTGTAATGTTGTTGGTAGAACTACCGATAATGTGTTGAATAAAAAAAAACAAATTTAAGAGAACGGGTGAATGTTATTATTTATGTATTAAATAATAGCATATAAAGTAGCAGACCTTGATTATTGGACTATTATTTTAAATTATATTTTATACAAATTATCAATATTCTGTAAGACATAAGCACCAAGACTCACACATTCACCCAACTAGTCCAGCGACGGACGTATAATGATCACGGACCTGCCATCATAACACCTCCCTTTCAATATATTCGTTCGCCTTTTAAAATAATTTTTGTTTTTATAATATTGAATGTAATATCTGAAAGGTAATTCATTCATTTCTGTATTCATCAATCTTTTTTTTACATAGATATACAGAAAGTACCGGCAATTAACTTTGTCAACCAATCCCCATCGTCGTTACAAGCTGGGTTAATTTATTCATGAAAATAGTGAGTTCTCTGTTTACTACGTCTGAGTTGCCAGATGTCACTTCTGCCCAGAAGAGAGACTACAGGAACTTTTTTTTATCGCAGATGTAATACAGTTATACAGTGTTACTCATGGCTGTCTGTAAACTTTTAAGAAGTGTTAAAAGTTGGAAACTTTTCAGTCAATTAAAAGTTATACTTCTTAAAAAAAAAGTTTTACGGGGATTCCTTTGGTTGAGGAAATTTCATTAAAGGCCTAAATTAAACTTAAGTTGAGAAGTGATTACAAAATGAGTATTTAGAATTAAAAACTGATATTATTGTTATTATTATTATTATTATTATTATTATTATTATTATTATTATTATTATTATTATTATTATTATTATTTTCATGATTTCTGCTAATACTAATAGAATATTACAACTAAAATAGTTTTAGAAATAGTACTTCTGCTGTTGTTTCTTATATCTCTACTACTACTGCTACTACTACTGCTACTACTACTGCTACTACTACTGCTACTACTATTACTACTACTACAACTACTACTACTACAACTAATAATAATAATAATTGTATAAAAAATCATAATGACAGTAATGAGGAAAGACAAGAGTAAAATGCACAAAGGCCAGGGCAAGTTTTGCCTCATCAGAGACATTAAAACTAAAGGACCGCTGTTTACACAGCTATTATTCTCCCGTTGAAATACATGACTCACACATTTTTTTTCCCTGAGTGCTTTTGACGATAATCAGCTTGGAAAATATTACTGAATAAATCACAGGACAAATATGCCGGCTGTTACGCTGTTTTATATATATATATATATATATATATATATATATATATATATATATATATATATATATATATATATATATATATATATATATATATATATAAATATAATATATATATATATATATATATATATATATATATATATATATATATATATATATATATATATATATATATATATATATATATATATATATATTATGTAGATATATATATATATATATATGTCGTGCCGAATAGGCAGAACTTGCGATCTTGGCTTAAATAGCAACGCTCATCTTGCCATATAGGACAAGTGAAAATTTGTGTATGCAATAATTTCGCCAAAATCATTCTGAACCTAACGAAAAAAATATATTTCACCGTGTTTGTTTAGTATTAAATTACTGTAAACAAATCTAAAATATATTTAGTTGGGTTAGGCTAAAATAAATTGTTCTTGTTATAATAAGGTTAGGTAAGTTTTCTAAGATTCTTTTGGTGCAAAATTAAATTTTTTTACATTAACATTAATGAAAAAAATATATCTTTAAACGTATAAAAGAAAATTTCAGAAAGGACTTAATTTTAAATGAGTTCTTGCTAATTGACCAGTTTTACATATTCGGCACGACATATATATATATATATATATATATATATATATATATATATAATATATATATATATATATATATATATATATATATATATATATATATATATATATATATATATATATATATATATATATATATATATATATATATATATATATATATTAAAGAACTATGGTAGCATCAAACATCCCTGTCTAAGTCCTACTTTTACTGGACAATAACCTTCTTCTCTCCTACATACACTAACGTGAGGCTCACTATCCACATAAAAACTTTGACTGTTTTCAGTAAATTACCGTCTATTCCATACATTTGCAACATCTGCCACACTGCTTCCCTTTCCACCCTAACATATGCCTGTTCAAAATCCATATATGCAATAAAACGTTCCTTACCCCTTACCTAATTATTGTTCATTTATATACATCACTGTAAACAATATAGATAAATAATTTGATATATAGTGGGAGCTGGCACAATCGCTTTTTGCCGATGATACACTTCTTTTGGGAGATACTGAAGAGAAGTTGCAGAAGTTGGTGGAGGAATTCGGGAAGATATGTAAAAGGAAATTAAAAGCGAATAAGGTGATAGAGCAAATGATAAGGGGGTAACAAATATTGTAGGAAATAAAACAATTCATATCAAATTGAAGGAGGGACTATGGAGGAACTAATTACATTTAAATATCATAGAGTGGACTTTTAGGCGGATAGGGCTATGAAAGATAAAGTGAACTATAGAACTGACTAGGACAAAAAGGATGGGAGGTGCACTGAGGCATCAGGGGAAATAAAGAACTTGTCCATGGAAGCAACAAGGGCAATGTGTCAGAGTTTAGTGGTACCATTCCCGTTGTATGACTGTGAGGCATGGGCTTTAAATGTTGCAGCGCTGGAAGCAGTAAAGATGTGTTTGACGGCAATGTGTAGTGTGAAAATCATGCAAAGAATTCGGAGTTTGGAGATTACGAGGTATGAATTTATAAAGAGTGTAATTCAGAGGTCTGGGAAAAGATTGCTGTTGTGGTTAGGGCACTTAGGGAAGATGAAGCAAAATAGGATGACTAGGAAGGCAAATTAATCTTGGGTGGGGGGAAGGAGGGGCAGGGGTCGTCCCAGGAATGGTTGGAGAAATGAAGTAAAGGGTGTTAAGTTGGAATGAGTGGAGGAAAGTGATTTTTATGACCTAACGTGTTGTTGGAGTGTGAGCAAGGTAGCGTTTTTAAAAGGATTCAGGAAAATTGTTTAGACGGACTTTGGTCCTGGAGGTGGGAAGTACAGTGCCTACACTCCGAAGGAGCGGTGATAATGTTGCATTTCGGAGAGCCTCTGAGCTGTAATATTAGCATGTTTCTGGCAAGTCAGAGACAGATTGACGAGATGTAGTATTAGTATTAGTAGTGGTAGTGGTCGTAATAGTAGTAGTAGTAGAAGTAGAAGTAGTGGTAGTAGTAGTTATTGTAATAATAGTATTAGTAGATACAGCAGCAAATGTAGTAGTTGTCCTAATAGTAGTAGCAAAAGAAGTAGTAGTAGTAGTAGTAGTAGTTATGGTAAAAGTAGTAATAGTTATAGCAATAGTAGTAACAGCTGAAGTAAAAGTAGTAGCAGTAGCAGAAGTAGTAGTAGTAGTAATAGTTATCGTAATAGTAGTAGTAACAGCAACAGTGAACAACATCAACCGTTCAACATAAAGCTGAAAACATTAATGTCCTCGTTCTTTTTCGAGACCACACATCCCCCCCCCCCAAAAAAAAAATTGTGAAATTTTTACAATATAAATTCTAAATAAATACGAAAAACAACCTAGGAATAAAAATACCCTCAAAAATAATTCTCCCAAGCTACAAACAGGTAACTTTTTCATTGCTGAGTAACACCTCAATTCCCCAGAGATGACGTGTATAAAGACGAATGTATTCGGCTTTCCAATGGGCCATTTCTAAGCACAAAAGCCAGATGGGTCTTTGCAAGGCATTTCAAGCCTTCAGTAAGAGATGAAATTTGAACGTGAAGATGAGTTATGGGACTCGAGCGTAATTTTGCACTTATGAGTTCAATTTGTGGAAAGGCCGCTCCGAGCAGCATTAATGTCTTCCCTGATGTATAAATTCACTTTTCATACTTTCAGTAATTTATTATCTCTTTCTTTTTTTCTCCTTCTCTCTCTCTCTCTCTCTCTCTCTCTCTCTCTCTCTCTCTCTCTCTCTCTCTCTCTCTCTCTCTCTCTCTCTCTCTCTCTCTATCTATCTATCTATCTATCTATCTTTATATCTCTCTCACACACACGTATAATATTTGGATAACAAAATCCCTGCAATGTATGTGATTTCCGTGAATTAGAATATGCAGGAAGAAATACTGGGGAAAAAACTGAGGGAATCTGCTGAATACAATTTTTTTAGAGGCGAGGGCAAAATTGAATGGGTAGGAAATATAAGAAAAGGCAATATAAGGGAGAACTAAATGCAAATTTTATGTGGTGGGGGAGCCAGGAAGCAATGTGCAGTAAATATTACACACCTCTGCCCCTTCCATCCATACACCCCTGACCCAACACCCCCAGTAACTTCAGCCCTGCTGGAACGACTTTCTGCAGTGGTGGCACAAAGACACATAATCAAATAGCGCATTCCTCGTAGTGGTATGCTTGATGATGTCTTCACAGTTTCACTGAAGTCTTCCCCAGCTCAGGTTAACACATTTCCAGTCGTGATGAACGATGCTCGTGGTGGCACAAGAACACATAAATCAAAGGGCACATTCCTAGTAGTGGAAGGCTTGAATGATACCTTCCTGGCTTTATTAAAGTCTCCGCAAGCGAGAATGAATACGACAGATGTACATATAACCTTATTGTGCTCACTGGGTAACTAGCATGCAACAAGCGACACGTGTACCTGTCCTCACTTTTATACTGCGATATCATGAGTTTGTTGAACCAATGACAAAACAGTTCAAGATGAAAATAATCAGTAAGATATGATTTTTTAAGGGCTAATTTGTCCTACCATGTTGTGTTTAAATAATTATTCTCCCTTTTTCTCTATCCCTCTTTCTTTCTCTCTCTGTTTGTCTGTCTGTCTGTCTCTCTCTCTCTCTCTCTCTCACTTTCTCTCTCTCTCTCTCTCTCTCTCTCTCTCTCTCTCTCTCTCTCTCTCTCTCTCTCTCTCTCTCTCTCTCTCTCTCTCTCTCTCTCTCTCTCTCTCTCTCTCTCTCTCTCTCTTTCAACAAACTTGAATTAATGTGGGAGAAAATGAAAATAAATCTGCATTTTTCCCCCTCATTTTGGAGTGTGTTTGCATACCTGTTGGAGAGAACGTCTGTTGGAGCGAACTGTCTGTTGAAGAGCACTTACCGTTACATCAAACTTCCTGTTGTTAAGACATCCAGCAAGAGAAAACTTCTTTTTCTTAAAGAATTTTCTGTGGCAAATATGAACCTACAGCTGAGAACTTTCTACTGTTCAGAACTTCCTGCTACAATGAACTTCCTGTTGCAGAGAAAACCCTTTTCTTGAAAACTTCCAATTGCAGAGAACCTCTTGTTGGAGAGGATTTCTAAATTATTAGAGGAGGAAGAAATATCTTTATTTTTCGCGTATTTGCTCATTATTGATGGCCTCTGCTTGAGTGGGTTGCCCGGAGGTGTCGGACCGGGAGCCATCACCAACACCCTTACTGTGTGTGTGTGTGTGTGTGTGTGTGTGTGTGTGTGTGTGTGTGTGTGTGTGTGTGTGTGTGTGTGTGTGTGTGTGTGTGTGTGTGTGTGTGTGTGTGTGTGTGTGTGTGTGTGTGTGTGTGTGCGTGTGCGTGTGCGTGTGCGTGGAGTGAGAAAGAGGACACATACGAAGGGGGGGGGGGCAGGGATAGATTCCTGGACACATGAACCTGGAAAAGGTTGATGAGGCAGACTTTGGTGACACAGATGAACTCCTGGACACATGGACATTGCGAAAGCATCAAAAACACAGTAAGTAGGTGGGTGGACCTTAAGGACGAACCACTGGCGTCCACGTGGCAGGGTATGATAACTCAGAGATAACTCTGAGTTATGGAACCCTTCCACTTTCTGCAAACTTTCTATGTTATGTACAATATTTCATCTACTGAAGTGTGTCTCAACTCATTTCATGAGGTGAAATGATGGACGGTCGCATTCACTTCCACCTTTGTCGGGGGAAGTGAGAATGGATGTCCTTGGAGTAAATGTGCTTGGTATCGCAGTAGTACTGCTTCTTCCTCTGCAGTCTTGTATTTAGCGAAAGATTTCGGTTCCCCACTGGTTGTCAGTTGTTGCATGTGTTGATACTATCCCCTGTGCACTCTGTCGTAGCTCTTGGGCAGAACTGCGCCACTCTCAACCCGCCAGGATTTCGATCCAATCCCCATGTAGGACGAGACGTGTAAACAAATCTCTTTACAGCTGCTGCACGTGAAGACACGTCTCCTTATACCTGCTGCACGTGTTGACAAATCTCTTCACACTTGCTGTACGTGTAGATAAGTCCCTCTATACCTGTTGTACGTGTAGATAAGTCCCTTTACACCTCCTGTTGCAAGTGTAGGTAGGTCTCCTTACACCTGCTGCACCCATTCATTTAGAGGCAGGCAGGTGAGTTAATGGGCTGTTGCTGCTGGCATCTTTGGATTATTAACCCTCCGGGATTATAAACTCACCAGGTTTATTAATACCCCGAGTTTATTAACCCACCAAGATTATTATTAATTATCAGGTGTTATTAACCAACTAGGATTATTATTAACATTCCGGGGTTATTACCCCACCAGGATTATTAACACTTCGAGATTATTAACTTACCAGGATTATTAATCCTGAGGGTTATTAACCTTGCATGATTATATTATCCCTCTTGGTTTACTAACCTTCTGGAGTTATTAACCCCTAGATTACTAATCCCCAGGATTTTCAACCTTCTAGGTACACTAGTTTTGCACTAATCAATAAGGAACTCGGTAAGTTCGTCAGTTCAAGTCCAGATCAACTGGGCTGTGGCTCGTACACTGGGCTGCGTACAGCCAGCGGTAACGGCCTCGTTGATCAGGTGTTGATCCTGCAGGAGATCTGGTCTGCGATCTGGCCGCATGGATGTTGATTTCTACTCAAGGGAAACATCCTTCAGGTATCCTTCAGGGTCCTATCGGGTTTGACCTCTGGCTGTATAGGACTCTGACGTGAGGCCCCTGCAACACAAAGTGAGTTACGACATTTTAGTGTCAAGACGTTTCACTCACTATCAGCTGATAAAGTCCCTGATGGACGAAACGTCTCCACAGTAAAGCGCCGTAATTCGCTTTGCGTGTCTTATTTATACACTGTCGTTATCAATGAATACTTAGCTACCGTCAACCCGCTCGCTAGGAGTTGGCGACAGAGATGAGGGTCGGGGTGAGGGTTGCTGGTTGGGGGGTTGGGGTGGTTGGTTAGACATAATTCGGGCGATGCAGCTCGCGTTTTGTCATAGATAAATTGTCCGCCGCCAAATATTTATCCTCCATTCCCCGGTAACATATAGCCGCCGAACTGATGGGAAATAGCCACTTGGGCAGAAATTATGCCACATTCCACTCCACATATATTGCCCCCTTCCCCAGATGGTGGAAGTTTGAGTCAGCTGTTTCAACTCTCCCTTCCTCTCTCCTGGTCGCCGTCTGCTTGCTGAGTCCACCCGGGCCGGTCACGACTCAGGATTTCTGAAATTCTTATCATTTTCTTTCTCCCAGATGATGATGATGAGAGTTTTTACTGAACTGATGGTCCTGTCTAGACGGAAATTCGGAGCAATTTTCATTATGTTATGGTTATTATTATCATTATTATTATTATTACAATTATTATTATTATTAATAGAAGCAGAAATAGTAGTAGTAGCAGAAGTAGCAGTAGTAGTGGAAGCAGTAGTAATAGTTGTAGTAGTAGGAGTAACAGGAGTAATAGTAGTGGTTGTAATAGTAGTAGTAGCAATAATAGCAATAGTAGTAGTAGTAGCAGTAGTAGTAGTAGTAGTAATAGCAGCATTAGCAGTTAGTTTAACAGAGAGACACAATGGGTCCAGGGACTGAACCACAAAGTTTTGATAGGTGGACAAGTTACAGTGGTAATGAACTATGTACATGTTTATTTCTGGCCACAGTCGTAATGAGTTATTTACGCAGACATTAATTAAGTCACACACACACACACACACACACACACACACACACACACACACACACACACACACACACACACACACACACACACATACACACACACAAAGTGATAATGCTTTATTTACAGTGAGCAAAGTCATGATATTTTTCCAGTCATCATCATCCTGGCTTGCAAGGAGCAAAAGCGTCAGGATGCTCAAAAAGCGTTGATCGTGTTTCGTGAGACTTGCAGAGCTATTACACAAATCAAAGAAAAATATCCCAAAATACTTATTCAGGGGGGTGAGGGAGGGGATTATACGAATTTTGCTGTGTTAGTTAAAATTGAAATTGTCCAATGTTGGGTAAAATAGCGTAGGCAGGAGAGAGAATTCCGAGGTGTTCAATACCTCAGCCTTGACAGGTGTTCAGTTCACCAGCCCTGACAGAAGGTGTTCAGTTCACCAACTCTGACAGAAGGTGTTCATTTCACTAGCCCTGACAGAAGGTGTTCAGTTCACTAGCCCTGACAGAAGGTGCTCAGTTCACTAGCCCTGACAAAAGGTGTTCAGTTCACTAGCCCTGACAGAAGGTGTTCATTTCACTAGCCCTGACAGGTGTTCAGTTCACTAGCCCTGACAGAAGGTGTTCAGTTCACTAGCCCTGACAGAAGGTGTTCAGTTCACCAGCCCTGACAGATGTTCAGTTTACCAGCATTGACAGAAAGTGTTCAGTTCACCAGCCCTGACAGAAGGTGCTCAGTTCACTAGCCCTGACAGAAGGTGTTCAGTTCACTAGCCCTGACAGAAGGTGTTCAGTTCACCAGCCCTGACAGATGTTCAGTTTACCAGCATTGACAGAAAGTGTTCAGTTCACCAGCCATGACAGAATGTGTTCAGTTCACTAACCATGACAGATGTTCAGTTCACCAGCCCTGACAGAAGGTGTTCAGTTTACCAGCCCTGACAGAAAGTGTTCAGTTCACCAGCCATGACAGAAGGTGTTCAGTTCACCAGCCATGACAGAAGGTGTTCAGTTCACCAGCCCTGACAGAAGGTGTTCAGTTCACCAGCCATGACAGAAAGTGTTCAGTTCACCAGCCATGACAGAAGGTGTTCAGTTCACCAGCCATGACAGAAGGTGTTCAGTTCACAGGCCCTGACAGTGAGTGGCTAATCGCTTAGGTGATGGGTAAGTCACGTACCCATCACATTCATCACATACAGTCAATAACATGACTATGATACACCACCACTTAACCTGACAACACCGCAATATAATACACTTCCTCCCACTGCAAATACACCCGGATACAATATAACTCATTACACAAATAACCAGTACATAGAAGAGAGAAGCCTACGATGACATTTCCGTCCGACTTGGACCATTTACAAAGCCGAAACGTCGTGGTAAGCTCCTCTCTTCCATGTTCTGTTATTTGTGCATTGTTCCAGTCACGGTATTGTGGCCTTTTGGTTCTTCAATATCACTCATTAAACAAGAAAACCGAATACAAAACACACCCCTCGCCCCCTCCCCACGCACATATGAACATATTTTCGCGGGTAAACGCTGAAAACAATCATTCGCTCACTAATCGCAAACAAAATCACCAAAAGCCTATATATTTATTTTTCTAGCGCCTTCGGCCTTAATTACGGTGGGAACTACGCCAGTCACACACGTCCAAGTGCTGCTTAATAATGGCAGTGAAAGTGGTGTGTGAGGCGGCAGGTCCCGCGTAATAACTTCCATACCACTTGTAAAACTTCATTACTTTAGCGATGACCTAAAATGCAGATTTTCTTTTAATTTATGTGCTGCCTAGCTAGCTGCTGGCGCCTGGGTGATTGGCTGGCTGTTGGCGCCTGGATGATTGGGTGGCTGCTGGCGCCTGCATGATCTACTGGCTGATGGCGTCTGGCTTATTGGTTGGCTGCTGGCGCCTGGATGATTGGCTGGATGCTGGTGCCTGGGTGATTGGTTGGCTGCTGCCGCCTGGAAGATTGGCTGGCTGCTGGCGCCTGGGTGATTGGTTCGATGCTGGCGCCTGGGTGATCGGTTGATTGCTGACGCCTGCATGATCTGCTGGATGATAGCATCTGGCTGATTGGTTGGCTGTTCGCGCCTGGGTGATTGGTTGGCTGCTGGCACCTGGATGATCTGTTGGCTGCTGGTGCCTGCATTATTGGTTGGCTGCTGGCGCCTGGATGATTGATTGGCTGCTGGCGCCTGGATGATTGGTTGGCTGCTGGCGCCTGGGTGATTGGTTGGCTGCTGGCACCTGGATGATTGGTTAGCTGCTGGCGCCTGCATAACTGGTTGGCTGCTGGCGCCTGGATGATTGGTTGGCTGCTGGCGCCTGGATGATTGGGTGGCTGCTAGCGCCTGGGTGATTGGCTGGCGGATAGCGTCTGACTGATTGGTTGGCTGCTGGCGCCTGGGTGTCTGATTGGCTGCTGGCGCTTGGGTGATTGGTTGGCTGCTGGCGTCTGGATGATTGGTTGGCTGCTGGCGCCTGACTGATTGGTTGGCTGCTGGCGCCTGGATGATTGGTTGGCTGCTGGCGCCTGGATGATTGGTTGCCTGCTGGCGCCTGGATGATCGGATGGCTGATGGCGCCTGGATGATTGGCTGGCTGATGGCCTCTGGCTGAGTGGTTGGCTGCTGGCACCTGGCTGATTGGTTGGCTGTTGGCGCCTGGGTGATCGGTTAGCTCCTGGCGCCTTGATGACTGACTGGCTGATAGCGTCTGTCTGATTGGTTGGCTGCTGGCGCCTGGGTGATTGGTTGGCTGCTGGCGCTTGGGGGATTGGTTGGCTGCTGGCGCCTGGATGATAGGTTGGCTGCTGGCGCCTGGCTGATCGGTTGGCTGCTGGCGCCTGGATGATTGGTTGGCTGCGGGCGCCTGGATGATTGGTTGCCTGCTGGCGCCTGGGTGATCGGATGGCTTATGGCGCCTGTATGATTGGCTGGCTGATGGCGCCTGGCTGATTGGCTGGCTCTCTGGCAAGCTGACTGGCTGGCTGGCTGGCTGGCTGGCTGGCTGGCTGGCTGGCTGGCTGGTTGGCTGGCTGGCTGGCTGGCTGGCTGGCTGGCTGGCTGGTTGGCTGGCTGGCTGGCTGGCTGGCTGGCTGGTTGGCTGGCTGGCTGGCTGGCTGGCTGGCTGGCTGGCAAGCTAGCTGGTTGGCTGGCTGGCAAGCTGGCTGGCTGGCTGGCTGGCTGGTTGGCTGGCTGGCAAGCTGGCTTCCTGGCTGGCTGGCTGGCTGGCTGGCTGGCTGGCTGGCTGGCTGGCTGGCTGGCTGGCTGGCTGGCTGGCTGGCTGGCTGGCTGGCTGGCTGGTACCTCCAAGTTCTACGATGAAATTGAGATCTATTTCTGTACTACTCTGAGGTGGGTGTGGCTGGTGCCGGTGAAGGGCTCTTGATCCAAGGAACTGGTGAGTGTGGCTGGTGTTGGTGAAGGGCTCTTGATCCAAGGAACTTGGGAGTGTGGCTGGTGTCGGTGAAGGGCTCTTGATTCAAGGAACTGGTGAGTGTGGCTGGTGTTGGTGAAGGGCTCTTGATCCAAGGAACTTGAGAGTGTGGCTGGTGTCGGTGAAGGGCTCTTGATTCAAGGAACTGGTGAGTGTGGCTGGTGTTGGTGAAGGGCTCTTGATCCAAGGAACTTGAGAGTGTGGCTGGTGTCGGTGAAGGGCTCTTGATTCAAGGAACTGGTGAGTGTGGCTGGTGTTGGTGAAGGGCTCTTGATCCAAGGAACTTGAGAGTGTGGCTGGTGTCGGTGAAGGGCTCTTGATTCAAGGAACTGGTGGGTGTGGCTGGTTCCGGTGAAGGGCTCTTGATCCAAGAAACTGGTGGGTGTGGCTGGTGCCGGTGAAGGGCTCTTGGACCAAGGAACTGGTGGGTGTGGCTGGTGACGGTGAAGGGCTCTTGATCTAAGGAACTGGTGGGTGTCGCTGGTGTCGGTGAAGGGCTCTTGATCCAAGGAACTTGAGAGTGTGGCTGGTGTCGGTGAAGGGCTCTTGATCCAAGGAACTTGAGTGTGGCTGGTGCCGGTGAAGGGCTCTTGATTCAAGGAACTGGTGGGTGTGGCTGGTGCCGGTGAAGGGCTCTTGATCCAAGGAACTGGTGGGTGTGGCTGGTGCCGGTGAAGGGCTCTTGATCCAAGGAACTGGTGGGTGTGGCTGGTGCCGGTGAAGGGATCTTGATCCAAGGAACTGGTGGGTGTGGCTGGTGTCGGTGAAGGGCTCTTGATCCAAGGAACTAGTGAGTGTGGCTGGTGCCGGTGAAAGGCTCTTGATCCAAGGAACTGGTTTAGATTTTTTATAAACCTCTACTCTGACAATGTCTTGATGCTGATGAATTACTCTTGATCCAAGGAATCAGAGCAACTCTCTCCTTCCTTTTGGTTAAGCCTGATTGTCTCCCAGTCCACAAGCTAAACCCATATTGGTTTAGCTTTTCATCGTCAATATAATAATGATTATAATAAATAATAAAATTAATGGTAATAATAATAATAATAATAACGATAATAATGATAATAATAATAATTAACAATAACAATAACAGCAAAAACAACAATAATAATAATAATAATAATAATAATAATAATAATAATAATAATAATAATAATAATAATAATAATAATAATAATAATAATAATAATAATATAATAATAATAATAATAATAATAATAATAATGATAATACTTACAGAAGTGACGAGGGTTCTCGCATGAAAGGGTAACCAACGTAAACATTGCAAGAAAAATAAGTGAGATCCGAGGTACACCTTGATGTCTGGGGTACACCTTGATGTCTGGGGTACACCTTGATGTCTGGGGTACACCTTGATGTCTGGGGTACACCTTGATGTCTGGGGTACACCTTGATGTCTGCGGTACACCTTGATGTCTGGGTACACCTTGATGTCTGAGGTACACCTTGATGTCTGAGGTACACCTTGATGTCTGAGGTACACCTTGATGTCTGGGGTACACCTTGATGTTTGGGGTACACCTTGATGTCTGGGGTACACCTTGATGTCTGGGGTACACCTTGATGTCTGGGGTACACCTTGATGTCTGGGGTACACCTTGATGTCTGCGGTACACCTTGATGTCTGGGTACACCTTGATGTCTGAGGTACATCTTGATGTCTGAGGTACACCTTGATGTCTGGGTACACCTTGATGTCTGAGGTACACCTGAGTCTGAGTACACCTTGATGTCTGAGGTACACCTTGATGTCTGAGGTACACCTTGATGTCTGGGTACACCTTGATGTCTGAGGTACACCTTGATGTCTGAGGTACACCTTGATGTCTGGGTACACCTTGATGTCTGGGGTACACCTTGATGTCTTCAAATTTTGTTGATGTGTTTAGCACACACACTGAGATCTCTCTGATTTTCCTTTTTGCACTCCTCAGTTTACTCATGTTCTCTCTAATACACTCTCGCTCTCTCTGATACACTTTCGTTCTTAAATATTTGCACGTTCACTGACATTTGTTGAGAGTTGCTAATAAATTGTACGTTCGCCAACTCACTCACCAACTCACTCGCCAACTCACTCGCCAACTCACTCGCCAACTCTCGCCAACTCACTTGCCAACGCACTCCCCAACGCACTCGCCAACACACTCGCCACATCACTTTCCAGCACACTCGCCAACGCACTCACCAACATGAACGCTCACTCTTTTCCTCGTGACACTCTCTCCTTTCCTTGACACTCCCCCTTCCCTTGATACCCTCCCTTTCCATTGACACCCTCCCCTTGACACCCCTCCCCTTCCCTTGACACTCTCTCCTTCCCTTAACACTCCCCCTTCCCTTAATACCCTCCCCTTCCCTAACTCCCCCCTCCCCTCACCCCACAACACAAGCCTGACTCCCTCAGCCATCCCTTGTGTCACCACCGTCCCCCCCTCGTAGCTACCTACGTTCCTACACCATTAAATTATTCCTCTACGTGCACTGACGCACGCTCTCCTTACTATTGAAATTGAAACCTTTTATTGGCTCCTTCAACTTGTACCATTTCCCTATTTTTTTTTTTTTACCTTACTCTTCGCTTTTTCTTCTCTTCCTCACCACTTTTCCTCCTTCTTTTTCTCTTCTTCACTTGATTTACTTCTGCTCCAATTTACAATTCTACTCTCTCTCCTCCCTGGTAATTTACATTTTAATAGCCCTCGCTCGTAATCCTCTTGCGCCACCTTAGTAATATCCTCATACGTAGGATAATTACATGGTGTTGTTTACCCGTAGTCGATTTTGGGGGTCACAGCCCCCCGAGGCTCGGTCGCGGACCTTGTTAGTTGCTGTATATTGTAAAATTGATGGGATTGTTTTTGGTCCATTTTTCCGAGTGGTGTGTATGCGTGTGTGGAACCTTGTCAACGATACTCATACAGTCCAGGAATATGCAGAACGTCTGTCCTTCTCTTTCCTGTCCGCTTTGACTATATAAGTTTCATCACAAACTTTTACAAAAAAAAAAGATAACCTTATTAGTATTATTATTATTGATAATATGATCTTTTAATTATTATTATTGCTATTAGTTATAATAATAATAATAATAATAATAATAATAATAATAATAATAAATAATAATAATTATTATTATTATTATTATTATTATTATTATTATTATTATTATTATTATTATTATTATTATTATTATTATCTTATTAAATATACTTTCCCCCCTAGGATTTCTATTATTTTTTTCATATTTTTTGTTCTCCATTATTTCGCGTGGAAAATTTGTTAGGAACGTTGATCTATTGTATCTTAGATTATTTGTTTCCGTCAAGTTATTGAAGAACTGTCAAGGGATTTGTACAGTTCGGCAGCTCCTTCCCTCAGCATCTGCAGCTACGTCATTTCTGATCTCATTGCATTTTCTGTGTCAGAATTCCAACAACAACTTCTCCGCTTCCTATAAAATAATAATAATAATAATAATAATAATAATAATAATAATAATAATAATAATAAAATAATATATAATAATAATAATAATAATAATAATAATAATAATAATAATAATAATAATAATAATGATAATAATAATAATAATAATAATAAAATAATAATAATAATAATAATAAATAATAATATAATAATTATATAATAATAATATATAATAATAATAATAATAATAATAATAATAATATTAATAATAATAATAATAATAATAATAATAATAATAATAATAATCTTTATTTCTGCAAATAAATTATACAACTTATACAGACCATATCTGACATCAGTGACATGGTATACATAGAAAGCCACGGGTTATGCAGACCATTTCGGGCAACTTAGGTTAATTTTTGTCCCCCAGGATGCGACCCACTTCAGATGGCTAACACCCAGGTACCTACTTACCGCTAGGTGAACAGGGACAGCAGTATCTATATAGGTGTTCGGAATTATGTTAGCTCCGTTTCATTTTCCTGTTTTATTTTCCTGTTCTGGCATCCAGTCTTGTTCTATTATGAAGAACAAAAAAGGCACAATACCGTGACTGGAAGAATACCGTGACTGGAATACCGTGACTGGAACAATACCGTGACTGGAATACCGTGACTGGAATACCGTGACTGGAACAATACCGTGACTGGAATACCGTGACTGGAACAATACCGTGACTGGAACAATACCGTGACTGGAATACCGTGACTGGAACAATACCGTGACTGGAAGAATACCGGGACTGGAACAAACTCGTGACTGGAACAGTACCGTGACTGGAATACCGTGACTGGAACAATACCATGACTGGAACAATACCGTGACTGGAATACCGTGACTGGAACAATACCGCGACTGGAACAATACCGTGACTGGAATACCGTGACTGGAACAATACCGTGACTGGAAGAATACCGGGACTGGAACAAACTCGTGACTGGAACAATACCGTGACTGGAATACCGTGACTGGAACAATACCGTGACTGGAACAATACCGTGACTGGAATACCGTGACTGGAACAATACCGTGACTGGAACAATACCGTGACTGGAATACGTGACTGGAAAATACCGTGACTGGAAGAATACGGGACTGGAACAACTGTGACTGGAACAATACCGTGACTGGAATACCGTGACTGGAACAATACCGTGACTGGAAGAATACCGGGACTGGAACAAACTCGTGACTGGAACAATACCGTGACTGGAAGAATACCGGGACTGGAACAAACTCGTGACTGAAACAATACCGTGACTGGAATACCGTGACTGGAACAACACCGTGAATGGAACAATACCGTGACTGGAACAATACCGTGACTGGAAGAATACCGGGACTGGAACAAACTCGTGACTGGAACAATACCGTGACTGGAATACCGTGACAGGAACAATACCGTGACAGGAACAATACCGTGACAGGAACAATACCGTGACAGGAACAATACCGTGACAGGAACAATACCGTGACAGGAACAATACCGTGACTGGAACAATACCGTGACTGGAACAATACACAAACAAGCCACGCACAGGAGAGAGATATTTTTGACGTAGTTCTTCGATTTCCTCTCCATAGTTTTCCTTTTAAATCTAATTACGTACTTATTAAATCTTAGAGTTTTTTTTTTTTTTTTACAGATGTGGTTGTGAAGTGTTCTTGTTTTTTCTTTGCTTATCTCTTTCCCTCTTGGTCCTAAGGTATTTGTTTCTTGCCCTTTTGCGGTTTTCTCACTTTTCTGGCTTTGAGTTCTTCCCAAATTATTCCATTTCTTTATATTTATTTCCCTCGCTTTTATGGTATTTTGTGGTATATTTTTTTGTTTGTTATTTGATATGAAAAGGGAGAGAGAAGGAGGGAGGAATTTGAAGAAAGGGATGAGAAGGTGAAGGAGGAGAGGAGGAAATAAGGAAGGTTGAAAGAAGAGAGAGAGAATTAGTATATAAAACTGAATCTAACGTTTTGATTCTCCTATTCATGAGTTCTGAATGTGTATCTATATACATTAAATGTATATATTTACGTATATGTTCCATAACCTGCGTTTATATGCTGTTAATACAGTCAAAGAAGTAAAGTCAAAGAGGTAAAGTCAAAGAAGTAAAGTCAAAGAAGTAAAGTCAAAGAAGTAAAGTCAAAGAGGTAAAGTCAAAGAAGTAAAGTCAAAGAAGTAAAGTCAAAGAAGTAAAGTCAAAGAAGTAAAGTCAAAGAAGTAAAGTCAAAGAAGTAAAGCCAAAAAAATCAAAGAAGTAAAGACAAAGAAGTAAAGTCAAACAAGTATAGTCAAAGAGGTAAAGTTAATGAAGTAAAGCCAAAGAAGTAAAGTTAAAGAAGTAAAGTCAAAGAAGTAAAACCAAAAAATCAAAGAAGTAAGTCAGGGAAGTAAAGTCAAAGAAGTATGCCAAAGAAGTAAAGTCAAAGAAGTATGTCAAAGAGGTAAAGTTAAAGAAGTAAAGCCAAAGAAGTAAAGTAAAAAAAGTAAAGTCAAAGAAGTAAAACCAAAAAAGTAAAGTCAAAGAAGTAAAGTCAAAGAAGTAAAGCAAATTAGTAAAGCAAAATCGGATATCAGTGATGCAAAAATCTTAATCATTAACCTCCCCCCCCCCGACACACACTGGAGTACGCAGCACCAGTGTGGAACCCACACCTGGTCAAACACCCCAAGAAATAGAGAGAGTGCTAAGGTTTGCAACAAGACTAGTCCCAGAGCTAAGGGTATGTCCTACGAGAAGAGGTTAAGGGAACTCAACCTGACAACACTGGAGGACAGGAGGGATAGAGGGGGATATGGTAACAGCATATAAAATACTGAGAGGAATTGACAAGGTGGATAAGAATAGAATGATTCAGAGATGGAAGCTGACAACTCAGATGAGTCACTGGGATGTTAGGAAGTATTTCTTCAGCCATAAAGTTGTCAGGAAGTGGAACAGTCTGGAGAATGATGTAGTTGAGGCAGGATTCATACAGAGCTTTAAGAAGAGGTATGATAAAGCTCATGGAGCAGGGAGAGAGTGGACCTAGGAGCGACCAGTGAAGTACACACATACACACACACAACACACACACACACACACACACACACACACACACACACACACACACACCACACACACACACACACACACACACACACACACACACACACACACACACACACACACACACACACACACACACACACACACACACACACACACCGCACACGCATCTTCTTGGACTGCAAGAAGGCCTTTGACACAGTTCCTCACAAGAGATTAGTGCAGAAGCTAGAGCATCAAGCGCATATAACAGGAAGGGCACTGCAATGGATCAGAGAATACCTGACAGGGAGGCAACGAGTCATTGTACGTAATGATGTATCACAGTGGGCACCTGTAACGAGCGGGGTCCCACAGGGATCGGTCCTAGGACCAGTGCTATTTTTGGTATATGTGAACGACATGATGGAAGGGTTAGACTCAGAAGTGTCCCTGTTTGCAGATGATGTGAAGTTAATGAGGAGAATTAAATCAGAGGAGGACCAGGCAGGACTTCAAAGAGACCTGGACAGACTGGACACCTGGTCCAGCAAATGGCTTCTCGAATTTAATCCTGCCAAATGCAAAGTCATGAAGATAGGGGAAGGGCACAGAAGACCACAGACAGAGTATAGGCTAGGTGGCCAAAGACTGCAAACCTCACTCAAGGAGAAAGATCTTGGGGTGAGTATAACACCGAGCATGTCTCCGGAAGCACACATCAATCAGATAATTGCTGCAGCATATGGGCGCCTGGCAAACCTGAGAACAGCATTCCGATACCTTAGTAAGGAATCGTTCAAGACACTGTACACCGTGTATGTCAGGCCCATACTGGAGTATGCAGCACCTGTTTGGAACCCGCACTTGATAAAGCACGTCAAGAAACTAGAGAAAGTACAAAGGTTTACGACAAGGTTAGTTCCAGAGCTAAGGGGAATGTCCTATGAAGAAAGATTAAGGGAAATCGGCCTGACGACACTGGAGGACAGGAGGGTCAGGGGAGACATGATAACGACATATAAAATTCTGCGTGGAATAGACAAGGTGGACAAAGACAGGATGTTCCAGGGAGGGGACACAGAAACAAGAGGCCACAATTGGAAGTTGAAGACACAAATGAGTCAGAGAGATATTAGGAAGTATTTCTTCAGTCATAGAGTTGTCAGGCAGTGGAATAGCGTAGAAAATGACGTAGTGGAGGCAGGAACCATACACAGTTTTAAGACGAGGTTTGATAAAGCTCATGGAGCGGGGAGAGAGAGGGCCCAGTAGCAACCGGTGAAGAGGCGGGGCCAGGAGCTAAGACTCGACCCCTGCAACCACAAATAGGTGAGTACACACACACACACACACACACACACACACACATACACACACACACACACACACACACACACACACACACACACACACAAAACCTCAGCCTCCTGCATTATGCATCAAGATATCCATCAACGTTGTCTTAGCATTTTCCTGAGAGGAAAAAGTCATGTGCATCCTTCACCCGTCCACACGCTGAGGTCTCCTCCATCATTCTCCTCCATCATTCTCCTCCATCATTCTCCTCTATCATTCTCGTGCATCATTCTATTCCACCATTCTCCTCTACCATTCTCCTTCATCCTCCTCCGTAACTTTTCTCTTTCATTCTCCTTCAGCGTTGCCCTCTATCATTTCTCCTCCGTCATTCGATTCCATCATTCTCCTCCATCATTCGATTCCATCATTCTCCTCCATCATTCTATTCCATCATTCTCCTGCATCATTCTATTCCATCATTCTCCTGCATCATTCTATTCCATCATTCTCCTCCACTATTCTCCCTCTTTCATTCTCTTCCATCATTCTTCTGCTCAACCTTCCCCACCGGACAATCTGTCCAGCTACTCCCCGTCGTTGTCAATCCTCCTGTCAAATTCTCACTCAATTCTGGCCTCGAGAATTAATCGAGGATTTGACACCAGGATTTGACACGGGCCTCACGTTGTTCGCCTCGTTGAAATTGGCAACGTGAGATGCCCTGCGATACTATTCAAACCATCGCATAAACAGCGTCGCGACGTTGTGCGTATGCGTCGCCAACCTTGAGCTTCAGCGTTCACAAATTTGCATCGGCGTCGGTCATTTCCGTTTCGGCGTTACTGATGGTGTATACTGCGTCACCCATTTCCGTGCCTGTCAGCATTACGGGTTTCTGCGTCGACATTTCCAAATCGCGCGTCAGCATGGCCAAATCACTTGGCAATATAGCAAAATTACAGTCATGACTAAATCACACGTCAGCATGACAAAATCACACGTCAGCATGGCTAAATCACACGTCAGAATGGCTAAACCACAGATCAGCATGATTAAATCACACGTCAGCATGACTGAATCACACGTCAGCATGACTAAACCACAGGTCAGCATGACTAAATCACACGTCAGCATGACTGAATCACAAGTCAGCATGACTAAATCCCACGTCAGCATGACTTAACCACAGGTCAGCATGACTAAATTACACGTCAGCATGGCTAAATCACACGTCAGCATGACTAAACCACAGGTGAGCATGACTAAATCACAGGTCAGCATGACTAATTCACACGTCAACATGACATATTACACGTCAGCATGGCCAAAAATCGCACCACAACATGGTCAAATCGCACATCAGCATAGATAAACTACACTTCAGCATGGCCAATTCACACGTCAGCACAGCCAACTCACACGTCACCTTGCCAGCTCACACGTCAGCATGGCCAAATCTCATGCAAGCATTGTGGAGATTGGAATACCACTTCAGTATGATCTCAAAACTGGGTGTATCACCCACCCAGCCGCTCGACGGCGTAAGATGGATCACCCACCCAGCCGCTCGACGGCGTAAGATGGATCACCCACCCAGCCGCTCGACGGCGTAAGATGGATCACCCACCCAGCCGCTCGACGGCGTAAGATGGATCACCCACCCAGCCGCTCGACGGCGTCAGGTGGATCACCCACCCAGCCGCTCGACGGCGTAAGATGGATCACCCACCCAGCCGCTCGACGGCGTCAGATGGATCACCCACCCAGCCGCTCGACGGCGTCAGGTGGATCACCCACCCAGCCGCTCGACGGCGTCAGATGGATCACCCACCCAGCCGCTCGACGGCGTCAGATGGATCACGCACCCAGCCGCTCGATGGCGTTATGGTCGGCTTAGTGGTAATCCTCTCAGCAGAATTAATCTCAATTACTCACCTGATGCATAATTTGCGTGTTGCCTCCTCCTTATTAAGTCACTCCAGGCATATTGCACTTACGTTACCCCCCCCCTCCCCACCACTATTTTTTCCCCTTGCAATGAGAAACTGGACCCAATTTGTGTAATGGTCGTCCATGTTCTCCTAGTTTGTGTGTTGCTTGTGAATATTTTTTTCTGTTTTTGTCGGCCTTTTTATCAATTATTGTTATCGTTTGGTCTGTTGTTGTTATTGTTTTATCTGTTATTTTTTGGTCTATTGTTGTTATTGTTTTATCTGGTACTGTTATTGTTTAGTTTATTGTTGTTATTGCTTTATCTGTTATTATTATTGTTTGGTGAAATATTGCTATCGTTTGGCATATTATTGTTATTGTTTTATCTATTAGTTATTTTTTTATCATTGTTATTGTTTTATCTATTATTTTTTTATTTATCATTGTTATTGTTTTATCTATTATTGTTATTGTTTGCTCTATTGTTATTGTTTTATCGATTATTGCTATTGTTTGCTCTATTGTTGTTTTCCTATTAATATTGTTGTTTTTGTTTGTTTTTTTACAGTTATTGTTTTTCCTATTATTGTTATTGTTTTATCTATTACTATTATTGTTTTTTCCTATTATTTTTGTTTTCCATTTATTTTTACTCTTTTCCTACTATTTTTGTTTTCCTATTATTGTTATCGTTTTATCCTATTATTGTTAATTCCTATTATTGTAATTGCTTTTCATATTACGTTTTTTTTATTACAGTCAGCACTTTTTTCTATAATTGTTATTGTTTTATACATTATTGTTATATTTTCCTATTAGTGCTATTGTTTATTTCAATTATAGCTATTACTGTTTTGTCTATTATTGTTGTTTTGCTGTTATTGTAATTGTTTTCTTGTTATTATTTTTTTGTAATTATACTCACGGATATATAGCAACTTTTCTTCTTTTTTTTTGAGGGGAAGTTTTGACGTATAGTTGTAGCATCTGGTATATAGCTGAAGTTATGTTGTAGCATCTGGTATATAGCTGAAGTTATGTTGTAGCATCTGGTATATAGCTGAAGTTATGTTGTAGCATCTGATATATAGCTTAAGTTATGTTGTAGCATCTGGTATATAGCTGAAGTTATGTTGTAGCATCTGGTATATAGCTGAAGTTATGTTGTAGCATCTGGTATATAGCTGAAGTTATGTTGTAGCATCTGGTATATAGCTGAAGTTATGTTGTAGCATCTGGTATATAGCTGAAGTTATGTTGTAGCATCTGGTATATAGCTGAAGTTATGTTGTAGCATCTGATATATAGCTGAAGTTATGTTGTAGCATCTGGTATATAGCTGAAGTTATGTTGTAGCATCTGGTATATAGCTGAAGTTATGTTTGTAGCATCTGGTATATAGCTGAAGTTATGTTGTAGCATCTGGTATAGAGCTGAAGTTATGTTGTAGCATCTGGTATATAGCTGAAGTTATGTTGTAGCATCTGATATATAGCTGAAGTTATGTTGTAGCACCTGGTATATAGCTGAAGTTATGTTGTAGCACCTGGTATAGAGCTGAAGTTATGTTGTAGCATCTGGTATATAGCTGAAGTTATGTTGTAGCATCTGGTATATAGCTGAAGTTATGTTGTAGCATCTGGTATAGAGCTGAAGTTATGTTGTAGCATCTGGTATATAGCTGAAGTTATGTTGTAGCATCTGGTATAGAGCTGAAGTTATGTTGTAGCATCTGGTATATAGCTGAAGTTATGTTGTAGCATCTGATATATAGCTGAAGTTATGTTGTAGCATCTGATATATAGCTGAAGTTATGTTGTAGCACCTGGTATATAGCTGAAGTTATGTTGTAGCACCTGGTATAGAGCTGAAGTTATGTTGTAGCATCTGGTATATAGCTGAAGTTATGTTGTAGCACCTGGTATAGAGCTGAAGTTATGTTGTAGCATCTGGTATATAGCTGAAGTTATGTTGTAGCATCTGATATATAGCTGAAGTTATGTTGTAGCACCTGGTATAGAGCTGAAGTTATGTTGTAGCATCTGATATATAGCTGAAGTTATGTTGTAGCACCTGGTATAGAGCTGAAGTTATGTTGTAGCATCTGGTATATAGCTGAAGTTATGTTGTAGCATCTGATATATAGCTGAAGTTATGTTGTAGCACCTGGTATATAGCTGAAGTTATGTTGTAGCATCTGGTATATAGCTGAAGTTATGTTGTAGCATCTGGTATATAGCTGAAGTTATGTTGTAGCACCTGGTATATAGCTGAAGTTATGTTGTAGCATCTGGTATATAGCTGAAGTTATGTTGTAGCATCTGGTATATAGCTGAAGTTATGTTGTAGCACCTGGTATAGAGCTGAAGTTATGTTGTAGCATCTGGTATATAGCTGAAGTTATGTTGTAGCATCTGATATATAGCTGAAGTTATGTTGTAGCACCTGGTATAGAGCTGAAGTTATGTTGTAGCATCTGATATATAGCTGAAGTTATGTTGTAGCATCTGGTATAGAGCTGAAGTTATGTTGTAGCATCTGGTATATAGCTGAAGTTATGTTGTAGCATCTGGTATAGAGCTGAAGTTATGTTGTAGCATCTGGAATAGAGCTGAAGTTATTGTCGTAGCATCTGGTATAGAGGTGAACTTATTGTTGTAGCACCTGGTATAGAGCTGAAGTTATTGTCGTAGCATCTGGTATAGAGGTGAACTTATTGTTGTAGCATCTGGTATAGAGCTGAAGTTATTGTCGTAGCATCTGGTATAGAGCTGAAGTTATTGTTGTAGCATCTGGTATAGAGATGAAGTTATTGTTGTAGCATCTGGTATAGAGCTGAAGTTGTAGGACCCCGACTCTTGCCTTTCGACTAGATGGACTCGAGAATTTAAGCGCATGTATGGAGTCAGCATCTGCTGCTCCAATTTCAAGCTGGTTCAACTTCCACCATCTGCAGCGTTAATTGAAATACTGGTGAACTGCTCTGTGGCAGCTTGAGTGTTCTGTCTTCATCCGTGTCTCCTTCTCGTGAGAGAAATGGACGTGAATGCATACGCTTAGAACACCTCTATTGAAGATATATCGTACCTTGGGACTTGATCACTTCGAATACATTTTGTATTCGAAGTGGACAAGGAACGAAACGTCTTCAGTAACAGTGGCTTAAGTGAATGCATTCGCGTCTGTTTCCCCCCCAAGTTGAGAGGAGCCACTTACCTTCTTACCATTATGTCTCCTTGTTTTGCTTCCGACTCTAGTAAACTATCACATTGTCTGCGTTACCTTCAGTTTCAACCCAGGTTAATAGTACACTGGTTTACCTTGTCTATGACACAGATAATTTTGCTTGTGATCATATAGCGACAGTAAAATACTTTTAAGTGTATTAACTAAAACTCTTCCCCCACTCTCTCTCAAAGACACGCACACACACACACACACGTACGCAAAAACCAATTGTGCTAGGGAATGGAAGAAATATATAAGGCAAAGGACCCAGGAGAATAAGGGGAGCAGTCGTAGAGCCAGAAATGAATATGCACAGGTAAGAAGGGAGGCCCAACGACAATATGAAAACGACATAGCAGCGAAAGCCAAATCTAACCCGAAGCTGTTATACAGCCACATCAGGAGGAAAACAACAGTCAAGGACCAGGTAATCAGGCAAAGGAAGAAAGGAGGAGAGACAACAAGAAATGACCGTGAAGTATGTGAGGAACTCAACAAGAGATTCAAAGAAGTGTTCACAGAGGAGACAGAAGGGGCTCCAGAAAGACGGAGAGGTGGAGCACATCACCAAGTGCTGGACACAGTACACACTACCGAGGAAGAAGTGAAGAGGCTTCTGAGTGAGCTAGATACCTCAAAGGCAATGGGGCCGGATAACATCTCTCCATGGGTTCTGAGAGAGGGAGCAGAGGCGCTATGTGTACCCCTAACAACAATATTCAATACATCTATCGAAACAGGGAGATTGCCTGAGGCATGGAAGACAGCAAATGAAGTCCCAATCTTTAAAAAAGGAGAGACATGAAGCACAAAACTAAAGACCAGTGTCACTGACATGTATAGTATGCAAAGTCATGGAGAAGATTATCAGGAGAAAAGTGGTGGAACACCTAGAAAGGAATGATCTCATCAACAGCAGCCAACACGGTTTCAGGGATGGGAAATCCTGTGTCACAAACCTACTGGAGTTCTATGACATGGTGACAGCAGTAAGACAAGAGAGAGAGGGGTGGGTGGATTGCATTTTCTTGGACTGCAAGAAGACGTTTGACACAGTTCCACAAAAGAGATTAGTGCAAAAACTGGAGGACCAAGCAGCGATAACAGGGAAGGCACTACAATGGATCATGGATCAGGGAATACTTGTCAGGAAGACAGCAGCGAGTAATGGTACGAAGCGAGGTGTCAGAGTGGGCACCTGTGACCAGCGGGGTTCCACAGGGGTCAGTCCTAGGACCAGTGCTGTTTCTGGTATTTGTGAACGACGTGACGGAAGGAATAGACTCCGAAGTGTCCTTGTTTGCAGATGACGTGAAGTTGATGAGAAGAATTCATTCGATCGAAGACCAGGCAGAACTACAAAGGGATCTGGACAGGCTGCAGACCTGGTCCAGCAATTGGCTCCTGGAGTTCAACCCCACCAAGTGCAAAGTCATAAAGACTTGGGAAGGGCAAAGAAGACCGCAGACGGAGTACAGTCTAGGGGGCCAGAGACTACAAACCTCACTCAAGGAAAAAGATCTTGGGGTGAGTATAACACCAGGCACATCTCCTGAAGCGCACATCAACCAAATAACTGCTGCAGCATATGGGCGCCTGGCAAACCTCAGAACAGCAATCCGACATCTCAATAAGGAACCGTTCAGGACCCTGTACACCGTGTACGTTAGGTCCATATTGGAGTATGCGGCACCAGTTTGGAACCCACACCTAGCCAAGCACGTAAAGAAACTAGAGAAAGTGCAAAGGTTTGCAACAAGACTAGTCCCAGAGCTAAGAGGTATGTCCTACGAGGAGAGGTTAAGGGAAATCAACCTGACGACACTGGAGGACAGGAGAGATAGGGAGGACATGATAACGACATACAGAATACTTAGAGGAATTGACAAAGTGGACAAAGACAGGATGTTCCAGAGATGGGACACAGCAACAAGAGGACACAGTTGGAAGTTGAAGACACAGATGAATCACAGGGATGTTAGGAAGTTTTTCTTCAGCCACAGAGTAGTCAGGAAATGGAATAGTTTGGGAAGCGATGTAGTGGAGGCAGGATCCATACATAGCTTTAAGCAGAGGTATGATAACGCTCAAGGTTCACGGAGAGTGACCTAGTAGCGACCAGGGAAGAGGCGGGGCCAGGAGCTTGGACTCGACCCCTGCAACCTCAACTAGGTAAGTACACACACACACACACACACACACACACAGGTTAGGTTAGGTTAGGTTAGGTTAGGTTAGGTTAGGTTAGGTTAGGTTAGGTTAGGTGTCAGAGTGGGCACCTGTGACCAGCGGGGTCCCGCAGGGGTCAGTCCTAGGACCAGTGCTGTTTCTGGTATTTGTGAACGACATGACGGAAGGAATAGACTCTGAGGTGTCCCTGTTTGCAGATGACGTGAAGTTGATGAGAAGAATTCACTCGATCGAAGACCAGGCAGAACTACAAAGGGATCTGGACAGGCTGCAGACCTGGTCCAGCAATTGGCTCCTGGAGTTCAACCCCACCAAGTGCAAAGTCATAAAGACTGGGGAAGGGCAAAGAAGACCGCAGACGGAGTACAGTCTTGGGGGTCAGAGACTACAAACCTCACTCAAGGAAAAAGATCTTGGGGTGAGTATAACACCAGGCACATCTCCTGAAGCGCACATCAACCAAATAACTGCTGCAGCATATGGGCGCCTAGCAAACCTCAGAACAGCATTCCGACATCTTAATAAGGAATCATTCAGGACCCTGTACACCGTGTACGTTAGGCCCATATTGGAGTATGCGGCACCAGTTTGGAACCCACACCTAGCCAAGCACGTGAAGAAACTAGAGAAAGTGCAAAGGTTTGCAACAAGACTAGTCCCAGAGCTAAGAGGTATGTCCTACGAGGAGAGGTTAAGGGAAATCAACCTGACGACACTGGAGGACAGGAGAGATAGGGGGACATGATAACGACATACAAAATACTGAGAGGAATTGACAAGGTGGACAAAGACAGGATGTTCCAGAGATTGGACACAGTAACAAGGGGACACAGTTGGAAGCTGAAGACACAGATGAATCACAGGGATGTTAGGAAGTATTTCTTCAGCCACAGAGTTGTCAGTAAGTGGAATAGTTTGGGAAGCGATGTAGTGGAGGCAGGATCCATACATAGCTTTAAGCAGAGGTATGATAAAGCTCACGGCTCTGGGAGAGTGACCTAGTAGCGATCAGTGAAGAGGCGGGGCCAGGAGCTCGGACTCGACCCCCGCAACCTCAACTAGGTGAGTACAACTAGGTGAGTACACACACACACACACACACACACACACACACACACACACACACACACACACACACACACACATACACACACACACACACACACAAAGGTAATCTTCATATTTCGCCAAGATCACCCGGTAAATAACTGCTAGGATAACTTACGAAGCAGTTATGCAAATAGCGTGAAACATATACAAACAGACAAGCCTAGGACTGCTATTAAGTTGGGGGGGGGAATAAACTTAAGGAACGTGTAATAACGCACTCACTCGCAGCATTACACTCTGGCTTCTGAAGTCACGACACTGTAATTATCTCCAGGATTTTAATTCCAGTACAAAAAACACAAGAGGGCTCACGAATCTCGTAAATGATTTACGGATATACGAAATGTGTATACAGCTTGAGGACTTTTCTTAGTGTATGTTTTCACAGTAGTTTGGAATATGTTGAAGATTTGAAGAATAAATCAATGACTAGAGAATAAAATTGTACCAGGAAATCATGAATAACTTACTAAGATGTTAATTTGTTGGAAATGATTTAGGGGCACAAGAAGCGTGCAATTGTAATGAATTACGGCCACTGGCACTTATAAAATGAGAAATGAAAGAAAGTGCTGATGTAGGACTCTAGTGGAAGACCGCGAGAGTTATCTAGTATACACGACGCCTCATATCAACTCGGGTCCAGTAATTTATATATATATATATATATATATATATATATATATATATATATATATATATATATATATATATAATATATATATATATATATATATATATATATATATATATATATTTTATCACACTGGGCGATTCCCACCAAGGCAGGGTGGCCCGAAAAAGAAAAACTTTCACCATCATTCACTCCATCACTGTCTTGCCAGAAGGGTGCTTTACACTACAGTTTTTAAACTGCAACATTCACACCCCTCCTTCAGAGTGCAGGCACTGTACTTCCCATCTCCAGGACTCAAGTCCGGCCTGCCGGTTTCCCTGAATCCCTTCATAAATGTTACTTTGCTCACACTCCAACAGCACGTCAAGTATTAAAAACCATTTGTCTCCATTCACTCCTATCAAACACGCTCACGCATGCCTGCTGGAAGTCCAAACCCCTCGCACACAAAACCTCCTTTACCCCCTCCCTCCAACTCTTCCTAGGCCGACCCCTACCCCGCCTTCCTTCCACTACAGACTGATACACTCTTGAAGTCATTCTGTTTCGCTCCATTCTCTCTACATGTCCGAACCACCTCAACAACCCTTCCTCAGCCCTCTGGACAACAGTTTTGGTAATCCCGCACCTCCTCCTAACTTCCAAACTACGAATTCTCTGCATTATATTCACACCACACATTGCCCTCAGACATGACATCTCCACTGCCTCCAGCCTTCTCCTCGCTGCAACATTCATCACCCACGCTTCACACCCATATAAGAGCGTTGGTAAAACTATACTCTTATACATTCCCCTCTTTGCCTCCAAGGACAAAGTTCTTTGTCTCCACAGACTCCTAAGTGCACCACTCACTCTTTTTCCCTCATCAGTTCTATGATTCACCTCATCTTTCATAGACCCATCCGCTGACACGTCCACTCCCAAATATCTGAATACATTCACCTCCTCCATACTCTCTCCCTCCAATCTGATATTCAATCTTTCATCACCTAATCTTTTTGTTATCCTCATAACCTTACTCTTTCCTGTATTCACCTTTAATTTTCTTCTTTTGCACACCCTACCAAATTCATCCACCAATCTCTGCAGCTTCTCTTCAGAATCTCCCAAGAGCACAGTGTCATCAGCAAAGAGCAGCTGTGACAACTCCCACTTTGTGTGTGATTCTTTATCTTTTAACTCCACGCCTCTTGCCAAGAACCTCGCATTTACTTCTCTTACAACCCCATCTATAAATATATTAAACAACCACGGTGACATCACACATCCTTGTCTAAGGCCTACTTTTACTGGGAAAAAATTTCCCTCTTTCCTACATGCTCTAACTTGAGCCTCACTATCCTCGTAAAAACTCTTCACTGCTTTCAGTAACCTACCTCCTACACCATACACTTGCAACATCTGCCACATTGCCCCCCTATCCACCCTGTCATACGCCTTTTCCAAATCCATAAATGCCACAAAGACCTCTTTAGCCTTATCTAAATACTTTTCACTTATATGTTTCACTGTAAACACCTGGTCCACACACCCCCTACCTTTCCTAAAGCCTCCTTGTTCATCTGCTATCCTATTCTCCGTCTTACTCTTAATTTTTTCAATTATAACTCTACCATACACTTTACCAGGTACACTCAACAGACTTATCCCCCTATAATTTTTGCACTCTCTTTTATCCCCTTTGCCTTTATACAAAGGAACTATGCATGCTCTATGCCAATCCCTAGGTACCTTACCCTCTTCCATACATTTATTAAATAATTGCACCAACCACTCCAAAACTATATCCCCACCTGCTTTTAACATTTCTATCTTTATCCCATCAATCCCGGCTGCCTTACCCCCTTTCATTTTACCTACTGCCTCACGAACTTCCCCACACTCACAACTGGCTCTTCCTCACTCCTACAAGATGTTATTCCTCCTTGCCCTATACACGAAATCACAGCTTCCCTATCTTCATCAACATTTAACAATTCCTCAAAATATTCCCTCCATCTTCCCAATACCTCTAACTCTCCATTTAATAACTCTCCTCTCCTATTTTTAACTGACAAATCCATTTGTTCTCTAGGCTTTCTTAACTTGTTAATCTCACTCCAAAACTTTTTCTTATTTTCAACCAAATTTGTTGATAACATCTCACCCACTCTCTCATTTGCTCTCTTTTTACATTGCTTCACCACTCTCTTAACCTCTCTCTTTTTCTCCATATACTCTTCCCTCCTTGCATCACTTCTACTTTGTAAAAACTTCTCATATGCTAACTTTTTCTCCCTTACTGCTCTCTTTACATCATCATTCCACCAATCGCTCCTCTTCCCTCCTGCACCCACTTTCTTGTAACCACAATATATATATATATATATATATATATATATATATATATATATATATATATATATATATATATATATATATATATATATATATATATATATATATATATATATATATACATATATATATATGTATATATATAACCCTTTCTCCTGTATAAATTACTAAGTTTAAAAAGTAAAAATTTAGTGTTTCTTTTTTAGGTCATCCTGAAACGGTGGGATACCACCAATTCGTTTAAAAAAAATATGTGTAATAATATCTTAGAAGTCACATTTAACTTTATTATGCAATAATGAAAGATTATGAAGTTCTCAGCGCTTTCGTGACGTGTCAGTCACATTATCAAGGACAACAATGAAGCATAAAAGACAAAAAAAAAAGAGAAAAATGTGAATTAAGAATCTAAAAAAAAAAAAAACTGCACGAGAAAATGTACGAGAAAAGGTCAACGAACAGACGAACCCTAATTAATTATATTAAAAAAAAACACATTTCGCTTATTGCTCTCACAAAGTGAAACGTTGGATTCAAAAGCTGTCTATAGAATCAATGTTTCAATTATCGGACATATCTGGCAGCTTTAAGACTCGTTAACAAAAGCTATTAAAACCCAGTCATTAAATGGCCCAAGTGGCCCAGGTGGCCCAGGTGGCCCAGATGTCATCCTCCTCCAGACTCATGAAAGACATTGCTTCCCAGATCAACTTATCGAGTAGCGCCTTACCTGTAGGTTGTTTGTAGATGTTACCTGTAGGTTGTTTGTAGATGTTACCTGTAGGTTGTTTGTAGATGTTACCTGTAGGTTGTTTGTAGATGTTACCTGTAGGTTGTTTGTAGATGTTACCTGTAGGTTGTTTGTAGATGTTACCTGTAGGTTGTTTGTAGATGTTACCTGTAGGTTGTTTGTAGATGTTACCTGTAGGTTGTTTGTAGATGTTACCTGTAGGTTGTTTGTAGATGTTACCTGTAGGTTGTTTGTAGATGTTACCTGTAGGTTGTTTGTAGATGTTACCTGTAGGTTGTTTGTAGATGTTACCTGTAGGTTGTTTGTAGATGTTACCTGTAGGTTGTTTGTAGATGTTACCTGTAGGTTGTTTGTAGATGTTACCTGTAGGTTGTTTGTAGATGTTACCTGTAGGTTGTTTGTAGATGTTACCTGTAGGTTGTTTGTAGATGTTACCTGTAGGTTGTTTGTAGATGTTACCTGTAGGTTGTTTGTAGATGTTACCTGTAGGTTGTTTGTAGATGTTACCTGTAGGTTGCTTGTATATGGTTACTTGAAGGTGCATCATTCGTAGATCCTCGTCATCAGCCCCTCATCCATTGTCTCCAGACTCTCTCCCCTCGTCCCTCGTCCATCCTTCCTCGTCCCTCGTCCATCCTTCCTCGTCCCTCGTCCATCCTTCCTCGTCCCCCAGCCCCTCGTCCCTTGTCTCCAGTCCCTGGTCTCTTATCCCCAGCCCCTCGTCCCTTGTCTCCAGTCCCTGGCGTCTAGTCCTCAGCCCCTCGTCCCTTGCCTCCAGTCCCTGGCCCCTCGTCCCCATTCATTCTCTGTTTTTCTTCGACGTATTAGGGAATATCAATATTGTTGTGATAGGGAGCGTGCTAATAACACTGTGGTGGCGATAGTGATTTTAATAGTGGTGGTGTGAGGAGAAGTAGTAGTGGTGGTGGTGGTAGTGATGGTGGTGGTGGTGGTGGTGGTGATGGTGGAGGCAGTGCTGGTGGTGGAGGCGAGAATGTTAAATCGCCTTAATAATAATGAAAACGTTAATAATGCTAACACTGCTAATACTAATGATAACGCTGACGAAGTGTGCGGCGTAGTCGGCGCGACAGTATAACACAAGGCTTAGCTCGTGGCTACGGCGCAGCTTGTGTTACAGAGAGTAGCATACGGCATAGCTTGCGTTATACAGAATAGCGTACGGCATTGGTTACGTAACAGGGTAACGGCGGAGAGAATATAAATCGACCAATGACTCTGGCTCTCTCTCTCTCAGTAATTCACAGAGTAATATCCTCAAGTATTATCAGTGAATAGTATCAAAGAGTGATATTAGAGAGTAGTATCAGAGATTAATATCAGAGAGTAATATCCTCTCACAGCCTACGGCTTAGTCTCTCCCAGCTTGTAAGTGGCTTGTCAGGTGCCAAGCCTGGTGCCTCCACCAGGGTCACCTTTGCACAGTCTGCCAAGATTCGTTTAATCACCAAAATATCACGAGATGATCAAGCACTATACAGGGCGAAACGTTGTTCCAGTCGAAGTGTCTTCTATAACATGTCTCTTGTCTCTTGTAACCAATTTGTAGTGTTCTTTACCTGTAGTCTATCTGTAGTCTACCTTCAATTTATCGTTATCTACCTGAAGTCTACCTGTAATCAACTTGCAACTTGTATCCGATCAGCAGTCTACCTAAGTCTACGTTCGGTAAACTCGAAATCTACCTACTATTCACCTGTAGTCTACCAGTTGTCGATTCAGGGGAGGACAAGGGAGGGGTTATCGGCAGCCACGGGACCTGGTCCCAGACCATACCTCCTGACTGATGGTCGGATCAATCAAACTGTTGGTGCCAGCAGCATAAAAGAGTGTTATGGATTACGTTATGTCAGGCAACGTTAAAATGTTTATGTTAAGATCTGTTGACTGACTCAGCTCGAGGAGAACAGGCACGGAAGTGTTCCGTTTTAGGCAAGGTGGAAAAAGCAATAAGAAATATAAATATTCAACTCTTTACATGAACAATAACAAGAGTGCAATTAATTGTGAATGATCCACGAGATTATGATTTTCCCTGGAGGCTTAATTATTGGGAATGCTTGAAGTCCCTTGACTTGTACTCCCTAGAACTTTGGCGAGGAAGATTCATCATAATCTACATTTTGAAAATCCTAGGAGGACTAATCCCAAACCTGTACACAGAAATCACTTCCTACGAAAGCATGAGCCTAGACAGACTGTGCAACATTAGCCCCCTTCCATATAATGGAAAGCGGGGGTGCCGTGAGCACACTGAGAGAAAGCACAGTAAATGTCCAGGGTCCAGGTCTGTTCTACAACCTTCCATTATACATAAGGGGAATTACCAATAGACCCCTGGCTGTCTTCAAGAGGGAGCTGAACAAATACCTAAAGTCAGTACCCGATCAGCCGGGCTTTGGTTCCTACGTTGGATTGCGTGTTGCCAGCAGAAACAGCCTGGTTGATCAGGTTCTTATCCACTTGGAGGCCTGGTCAAGGACCGGGCGGTGGGAGCGTTTGCATACGGAACCACCTCCAGGTAGAAGGTAGTCTTCCCTCTCTAGTCTGTCCCTCTCTCCCTCTAGCCTGGCCCTCTCTTCCTCTAGCCTGGCCCTCTCTCCCTCTAGCCTGGCCCTCTCTCCCTCTAGCCTGGCCCTCTCTCCCTCTAGCCTGGCCCTCTCTCCCTCTAGCCTGGTCCTCTCTCCCTCTAGCTTGGCCCTCTCTCCCCCCTAGCTTGGCCCTCTTTCCCTCTAGCCTGAGCCTCTCTCCCTCCAACATGGCTCTCTCTCCCTCTAGATTGGCCCTCTCTCCCTCTATCCTGATTCACTCTCCCTCTAGCCTGAGCCTTTCTCCCTTTAGCCTCTACCCTTTCACTAACGAAGGGGCAGGACTATTCTTTCTACCCTTGAACTATCCAAGGAAGGTGAGGCAGCACTCTCTCCCTCTCTGTCACTTCACTAACTTGGAAACACATTTTCCTCTGTGAAACTATTCTGTTTCACTTTGATATTTGTGCTTAAAAATTAAAATCACTGCGAACAAAAAGATGAACGCTAAAACAGAATTTTTCGTACATGTTATTTCATTTATTTTATATATTTATATTGTGGTCAGATTTTTGGGGGAAGGTTGAACAAAGTTTATTATTATTTTTATTATTATTATTATTATTGTTATTATTATTATTATTATTATTATTATTATTATTATTATTATTATTATTATTATTATTATTATTATTATTATTATTATTACTGTTATTATTATTGTTATTATTATTATTATTATTATTATTATTATTATTATTATTATTATTATTATTATTATGATGATGATGATGATGATGATGATGATGATGATGATGATGATGATGATGATGATGATGATGAGTAGTAGTAGTAGTATCGTTATCATTATTATTATTATTATTATTATTATTAAGGTAGAGTAACCTGAAGAGGAGGAAAAACTTTCTCCATCATTCATTCACACAGACACACGCACACGCACACACACGCATACATACACACGCACACACACAAAAGCACACACACACACGCGCACACACACACACACATACACACACACACACACACACACACACACACACACACACACACACACACACACACACACACACACACACACACACACACACACACACACACACACACACACACACACACACACATACACACACAGAACAGAGGGGGACACCAGCAAGGAATATGCCAACAAGTGTTGGATGACATACATATAACTGAGGAGGAGGAGGTGAAGAAGCTGCTAAGGGACATTGATACCTCAAAGGCAATGGGACCGGACAACAACTCCCCGTGGGTCCTTAGAGAAGGAGCAGAGACGCTGTGTGTGCCACTAACCACAATCTTCAACACATTCCTTGAAACTGGTCAACTACCTGAGGTATGGAAGACGGCAAATGTAGTTCCCATTTTTAAAAAAGGAGACAGAAAAGAGGCACTAAACTACAGACCAGTGTCATTGACGTGTATAGTATGCAGTGTCATGCAGAAGATTATCAGGAGGAGAGTGGTGGAGCACCTGGAACGGAACAAAAGTATAAACTCCAATCAGCACAGATTTATGGAAGGCAAATCCTGAGCCACAAACCGTCTGGAGTTTCATGATAAAGTAACAGAAGTAAGACACGAGAGAGAGGGGTAGGTTGATTATATCTTCTTGGACTGCAAGAAGGCCTTCGACACAGTTCCTCACAGGAGATTGGTACATAAGCTAGAGGATGAGGCACGTATAACAGGAAGGGCGCCGCAATGGATCAGAGAATACCTGACAGGAAGGCAACAACGAGTCATGGTACGTGATGAGGTATCACAGTGGGCACCTGTGACGAGCTGGGTCCCACAGGGGTCGGTCCTAGGACCAGTACTATTTTTGTTATATGTGAATGACATGATGGAAGGGTTAGACTCAGAAGTGTCCCTGTTCGCAGATGATCTGAAGTAAATGAGGAGAATTAAATAAGATGAGGACCAGGTGGGACTTCAAAGAAACCTGGACAGACTGGACACGTGGTCCAGCACCTGGCTTCTCGAATTCAACCCCGCCAAATGCAAAGTCATGAAGATCGGGGAAGGGCAAAGAAGACCGCAGACGGAATATAGGCTAGGTGACCAAATACTGCAAACCTCGCTCAAGGAGAAAGATCTTGGGATGAGTATAACACCGACCACGTCTCCTGAAGCACACATCAACCAGATAACTGCTGCAGCATAAGGGCGCCTGGCAAACCTGAGAATAGCGTTCCGATACCTAAGTAAGGAATCGTTCAAGACACTGTACACCGTGTACGTCAGGCCCATACTGGAGTATGCAGCACCTGTTTGGAACTCACACTTGATCAAGCACGTCAAGAAATTAGAGAAAGCGCAAAGGTTTGCGACAAGGTTAGTTCCAGAGCTAAGGGGAATATCCTATGAAGAAAGCTTAAGGGAAATCGGCCTGACGACACTGGAGGACAGAAGGGTTAGGGGAGACATGACAACGACATACAAAATACTGCGTGAAATAGACAAGGTGGACAGAGACAGGATGTTCCTGAGAGGGGACACAGAAACAAGGGGTCATAATTGAAATTTGAAGACCCAGATGAGTCAAATGGATGTTAGGAAGTATTTCTTCAGTCATAGAGTCGTCAGGAATTGGAAAAGCCTAGCAAGTGAGGTAGTGGAGGCAGGAACGATACATAGCTTTAAGATGAGGTATGATAAAGCTCAAGGAGCAGGGAGGGAGAGGACCTAGCAGCACTCGGTGAAAAGGCGGAGCCAGGAGGTGAGTCTCGACCCCTGCAACCACAATTAGGTGAGTACAATTAGGTGAGTACACACACACACACACACACACTGTGTGTGTTAGGCCCATACTGGAGTATGCAGCACCAGTCTGGAACCCACACCTGGTCAAGCACGT
>NC_069400.1:118293257-118295757 GCF_026875155.1 Cherax quadricarinatus | reverse complement strand
TGCAATGGATCAGAGAATACCTGACAGGGAGGCAACAACGAGTAATGGTACGTGATGAGGTATCACAGTGGGCGCCTGTGACAAGCGGGGTCCCACAGGAGTCAGTCCTAGGATCAGTGCTATTTTTGGTATATATGAAAGGCATAATGGAAAGGATAGACTCAGAAGTGTCCCTGTTCGCAGATGATGTAAAGTTAATGAGGAAAATTAAATCCGATGAGGATCAAACAGAACTAAAAAGAGACCTGGACAGGCTGAACACCTGGTCCAGCAACTGGCTTCTCGAATTCAACCCCGCCAAATGCAAAATCATGAAGATTGGGGAAGGGCAAAGAAGACCACAGACAGAGTATAGGCTAGGTGGACAAAGACTGTAAACCTCACTCAAGGAGAAAGATCTTGGGGTATGCATAACACTAAGCACGTCCCCGGAAGCACACATCAACCAGATAACTGCTGCAGCATATGGGTACCTGGCAAACCTGAGAAAAGCGTTCCGATACCTTAGCAAGGAATCGTTCATGACACTGTACATTGTGTACGTCAGGCCCATACTGGAGTATGCAGCACCAGTTTGGAACCCACACCTGGTCAAGAACGTCAAGAAATTAGAAAAAGTGCAAAGGTTTGCAACAAGGTTAGTTCCGGAGCTCAGGGGAATGTCCTACGAAGAAAGGTTAAGGGACATCGGTCTGAAGACATTGGAGAGAGACATTGGACAGAGACAGGATGTTCCAGAGAGGGGACACAGAAACAAAGGGTCACAATTGGAAGCTGAAGACTCAGACGAGTCACAGGGATGTTAGGAAGTATTTCTTCAGTCATAGAGTCGTCAGGAAGTGGAATAGCCTAGCAAGTGATGTAGTGGAGGCAGGAGCCATACATAGCTTTAAGACGAGATATGACAAAGCTCATGAAGCAGAGAGAGGACCTAGTAGTGATCAGTGAAGAGGCGGGGCCAGGAGCTGAGTCTCGACCCATGTAAACACAATTAGGTGAGTACAGACACGCACGCACGCGCCCACACAACTGTAACCAAAAATAACGGGAGGAAATTTAGCGTTGTACAAAAGTGTACCAGATGTTCAAATATATGACAACAGATTTGGGGAAAGATGTCATAAACTACAAGTGACTAAACAACAAGTGACTGTCACGATAAACAGCTACTGACTGTCACAATAAACAACTAGTGACGGCCACAATAGACTGGACATCCACAACCAGTCACCAAACTATGATTAGATTAGAGAAAAGTAAAAACAAAACGGATAATAATATTACTGACCATGTGTGCTATCTCTAAATACACTTTAATCCTACGTAATCCTCGCAAATAATCTATAAACCCTCGTAATCCCCCCTAATCCAAAGTATTCATATATATTCAGACAAGAGCGTCTTTTTGCACCTAATCCGACGGTTCCGAAATCCTTAAATAATGCAATATTTAGTCCAGAGCTGCAAGGGTTTAAAATGTCTGCGTTATTTATAAGCTTTGCATTAACATAGTGTATATTCACCTAGGTTTATGTCTCTCAGTGCATAAAGAATAAAAAGTCACAATCCCGAGGCTGGAACAATACGCATACAAAAATACTGCTCTTAGGAGAGAGGGGAGGGGGGTAATGACGACGTTTCGGTCCTACTTGGTGTTTGTTGACATCGTTATTACTTTCCCTTTCCTACGTGCAGGTTTTTTTTTGTATCTCTCAATGTACATATATATACTCTTCTGTTTGTATATGTCAGTAAATATATACTTCTACCGGTTTATGTTTCAGTATATTTACACTCAGAAATGCTTAGTGTTTCTTATTATATTCAAGAAGTGTCTCTCTCGGTGTATATCTACCTCAGAGTGCTTCTTTCAGTGAATATACACCCAGAGGTGAATATATTATCTCAGTGTTTGTACACTCAGAAGCCCAGAAGTGTCTCTTTCAGTGTATATACTCCCAGAGACTTATCTCTCAGCGTATATGCACCGAATTCACTTTAATCATTATTTTAGATATTCAAGGATACTTGGTTGTTAGTAACTAGTTTGACTGTAGCCTCAACAGGCCTAGTAACGGTAGAAATCCCTGCGTCTAACTCAGCTAACACCGGGAATCACCTAACAGCAGGAGTCACATGCCTGCTGCAGTCAGCTTTCAAACCAGCCACCCGGGGGGAAGGGGACCACACAGATCCTCAATAATGCAATATATTGCTGGTATGTGTACCTAATTTCATACAGTTGAGCAAGCACATTGTTGATATATTGACCAGGAACAAGCCTCCCTAAACATTTTTCAAAATGTTTATGCTCAACGCTGCCATCAAGGGAGCCACGGAGATAAAAAAAAAAAAGTAAAAATTAAATAAGAGTTGTTTTCTCTGATTTGGCAGCCAGTGCACATTTTTTTATTATGTGTTTAAAAGTTTGTTGTTAAGGAAATTTGACTTAATCAACGTTAAACTAACCTAAATTAACCTAATCAAGCTGAAATGAGAA
>NC_069400.1:118238257-118290757 GCF_026875155.1 Cherax quadricarinatus | reverse complement strand
GGAAATATTCATATTTTTTGTCAAAACTTTTTATGAAACAAAATTCAATAATATTCTTGTCGACCAGGGCTTTCTTGATTAAAAACTTTCTCAACTTTTTGAAAATCAATTGGGGGTTAAATCTTCTGAAAAAAATAGAGCATTGGAAACTTTTCCATTCTAATCTATATTTTTTTTTTAAAACTTAGTTCGAGATTTTACCAGTTTGACCGTAATAAACTTTTCGCAAATTTTACGAGGGAAACTTTTAGACACATCCCCCCCTCAGCATTTTGGGGGGGGGAAATTTTTTATCAAAAGTTTTTTTTTACTGTATCAAGATTTTTAATTATTTTTATATATTTAAATATATATATATATATATATAAATATATATATATATATATATATATATATATATATATATATATATATATATATATATATATATATATATATATATATTATATATATATATATATATATATATATATATATAATATATATATATATATATATATATATATATATATATATATATATATATATATATATATGTGTGTGTGTGTGTGTGTGTGTGTCATGCCGAATAGGCAGAACTTGCGATCTTGGCTTAAATAGCAACGCTCATCTTGCCATATAGGACAAGTGAAAATTTGTGTATGCAGTAATTTCGCCAAAACTATTCTGAACCTAACAAAAAAATATATTTGATTTTGTTTGTTTAGTACTAAATTATTGTAAACGTATTTAAAATATATTTAGTTGGGTTAGGCTAAAATAAATTGCTCTTGTTATAATAAGGTTAGGTAAGTTTTCTAAGATACTTTTGGTGCAAAATTAAAATTTTTTACATTAACATTAATGAAAAAATATATATCTTTAAACGTATAAGAGAAAATTTCAGAAAGGACTTAATTTTAAATGAGTTCTTGTTAATTGACCAGTTTTACATATTCGGCACGACATATATATATTAATATTAATATATATATATATATATATATATATATATATATATATATATATATATATATATATATATATATATATATATATATATATATATATATATATAATATATATTATATATATATATATATATATATATATATATATATATATATATATATATATTATATATATATATATATATATATATATATATATATATATTATATATATATATATATATATATATATATGTCGTGTCGAATAGGCAGAACTTGCGATCTTGGCTTAAATAGCAACGCTCATCTTGCCATATAGGACAAGTGAAAATTTGTGTATGGAATAATTTAGCCAAAATCATTCTGAACCTAACGAAAAAAATATATTTCACTGTGTTTGTTTAGTATTAAATTACTGTAAACAAATCTAAAATATATTTAGTTGGGTTAGGCTAAAATAAATTGCATTTGTCATAATAAGGTTAGGTAAGTTTTCTAAGTTCCTTTTGGTGCAAAATTATAAATTTTTACATCAACATTAATGAAAAAAATATATCTTTAAGCGCATAAGAATTTTTTTTAGAAAGAACTTAATTTTAAATGAGTTCTTGCTAATTGACCAGTTTTACATATTCGCCACGACTATATAATATATATATATATATATATATATATATATATATATATATATATATATATATATATATATATATATATATATATATATATATATATATATATATATATATATATATTATATATAAGTCGTGCCGAATAGGCAGAACTTACGATCTTGGCTTAAATAGCAACGCTCATCTTGCCATACAGGACAAGCTAAAATTTGTGTAAGGAATAATTTCGCCAAAATCATTCTTAACCTAACGAAAAAAAATATATTTCGCTGGGTTAGGCTAAAATAAATTGCTCTTGTTATAATAAGGTTAGGTAAGTTTTCTAAGATTCTTTTGGTGCAAAATTAATTTTTTTTACATTAACATTAATGAAAAAATATATCTTTAAACGACATATATATATATAAAATATATATATATATATATATATATATATAAATATATATATATATATATATATATAATATATATATATATATATATGATATATATATATATATATATATGTATATAATATATATATATATATATAATATATATATATATATATATATATATATATATATATATATATATATATATATATATATATATGCAATAAGATCACAGTAAACAGGTGATTTCAAAATATGCAAAACAACCACTCTGAAAGAATAGAGAAATTCCAAGCGCTTTCGTGACTACTCACATTATCAAGGAACTATGAAAGTGAAGCATCCAAGGAAGCTATATAAGGGGTCGGCCAGCACCTCACTATCAATATTAAAGTTGTATTCAAAAATCTTGATACAGTAAAAAAACTTTTGATTAAGAATTCCCCCCAAAATGCTGATGGATGTGTCTATAAGATTCCTTGTAAAATTTGCGATAAAGTTTATTACGGTCAAACTGGTAAAAATCTCGAACTAAGATTAAAACAACATAAATATAGCATTAGAACTGGACAAGATTCCAATGCTCTATTTATTCATGTAAGAGATTTTAACCATCCAATTGATTTTCAAAAAGTTGAGAAAGTAGTATCAAGCAAGTCCATGGTCGACAGGAATATAATTGAATCTTGTTTCATAAAAAGCAGTTTTGACAATAATATGAATATTTCCTTTGGTTTATATAAATTAGATCCATTTATAATTAATAGAATTTGGGTAGAATTTAATAATACACTGGACAAATAAATAGCTTGGGGGTGAGTTTTGCAAAGGACCTGTCCAAGTTGGCTCGCCGCGTCACGTGTTTAACCGTTGTGGGATCTGATAGTGAGGTGCTGGCCGACCCCTTATATAGCTTCCTTGGATGCTTCACTTTCATAGTTCCTTGATAATGTGAGTAGTCACGAAAGCGCTTGGAATTTCTCTATTCTTTCAGAGTGGTTGTTTTGCATATATATATATATATATATATATTTTTTTTTTTTTTTTTTTTTTTTTTTTTTTTTTTTTTTTTTTTTTTTTCAACAAACCGGCCGTATCCCACCAAGGCAGGGTAGCCCAAAAAAGAAAACGAAAGTTTCTCTTTTTAAATTTAGTAATTTATACAGGAGAAGGGGTTACTAGCCCCTTGCTCCTGGCATTTTAGTCGCCTCTTACAACACGCATGGCTTACGGAGGAAGAATTCTGTTCCACTTCCCCATGGAGATAAAAAGGAAATAAACAACAACAAGAACTAGAAAGAAAATAGAAGAAAACCCAGAGGGATGTGTATATATACATATATAGCTTGTACATGCATGTGTAGTGTGACCTAAGTGTAAGTAGAAGTAGCAAGACGTACCTGAAATCTTGCATGTTTATGAGACAGAAAAAAAAGGACACCAGCAATCCTACCATCATGTAAAACAATTACAGGCTTTCATTTTACACTCACTTGGCAGGACGGTAGTACCTCCCTGGGCGGTTGCTGTCTACCAACCTACTACCTAGATATATATATATATATATATATATAATATATATATATATATATATATATATATATATATATATATATATATATATATATATGATTATATATATATTAATAATATATATATATATATATATATATATATAATATATATATATATATATATATATATATATATATATATATATATATATTATACATATATATATATATATATATATATATATTATATATATATATATATATATATATATATATATATATATATATATATATAAAATAATTTACTGTGTAAGGAACCTCCCGTATGAAGATAGACTTAAAGCCTTAAATGTCCACTCTCTGGAGAGGTGTAGAATGAGGGGAGATATCATTGAAGTGTATAAGTGGATGACGGGCATAAACAAGGGAGATATTAATAAAGTACTGAGGGTGTCGAACCAGGTAAGAACCAGAAATAATGGATTTAAGTTGGATAAATTTAGATTTAGAAAGGACATAGGTAAGTACTGGTTTTCTAACAGAGTTGTAGATGCGTGGAACAGGCTTCCCAGTAGGGTGATAGAAACTAGGACCTTGCGTAGCTTTAAGAAGAGATTAGACAAATATATGAGTGGGAGGGACTGAGTTTGATTGGTGTCATTGGGTACGGGAGTTATTTCTTGGGTAGCTTTAAGTAGAGGTCGTTTTGATAAGGACCTGCCTCGCATGGGCCAGTAGGCCTTCTGCAGTGTTCCTCCATTCTTATGTTCTTATGTTCTTATATATATATTATTTTAACATGCTGGCCGTCCCCCACCGAGGCAGGGTGACCCGAAAAAGAAACACTTTCACTATCGTTCACACTATCACCGTCTTGCCAAAGACGTGCAGTTACGACAGTTTAGATGTCACTCTGAAGAGCCAATATCCCAAACTCCTTGTGAGTGCAGGCACCGTACTTCCCACCTCCAGGACTCAATCCGGTTTGCCACATGTCACTTGGAGACAGGGAAATTAACACACACAAACACACACAGGAATAAGCTTACTGAGTATACCAGGAAAAGTGTACGGTAGGGTTATAATTGAAAGAATTAGAGGTAAGACAGAATGTAGGATTGCGGATGAGCAAAGAGGTTTCAGAGTGGGTAGGGGATGTGTAGATCAGGTGTTTACAGTGAAGCATATATGTGAACAGTATTTAGATAAAGATAGGGAAGTTTTTATTGCATTTATGGATTTAGAAAAGGCATATGATAGAGTGGATAGAGGAGCAATGTGGCAGATGTTGCAAGTATATGGAATAGGTGGTAAGTTATTAAATGCTGTAAAGAGTTTTTATGAGGATAGTGAGGCTCAGGTTAGGGTTTGTAGAAGAGAGGGAGACTACTTCCCGGTAAAAGTAGGTCTTAGATAGGGATGTGTAATGTCACCATGGTTGTTTAATATATTTATAGATGGGGTTGTAAAGGAAGTAAATGCTAGAGTGTTTGGGAGAGGGGTGGGATTAAATTATAGGGAATCAAATTCAAAATGGGAATTGACACAGTTACTTTTTGCTGATGATACTGTGCTTATGGGAGATTCTAAAGAAAAATTGCAAAGGTTAGTGGATGAGTTTGGGAATGTGTGTAAAGGTAGAAAGTTGAAAGTGAACATAGAAAAGAGTAAGGTGATGAGGGTGTCAAATGATTTAGATAAAGAAAAATTGGATATCAAATTGGGGAGGAGGAGTATGGAAGAAGTGAATGTTTTCAGATACTTGGGAGTTGACGTGTCGGCGGATGGATTTATGAAGGATGAGGTTAATCATAGAATTGATGAGGGAAAAAAGGTGAGTGGTGCGTTGAGGTATATGTGGAGTCAAAAAACGTTATCTATGGAGGCAAAGAAGGGAATGTATGAAAGTATAGTAGTACCAACACTCTTATATGGGTGTGAAGCTTGGGTGGTAAATGCAGCAGCGAGGAGACGGTTGGAGGCAGTGGAGATGTCCTGTTTAAGGGCAATGTGTGGTGTAAATATTATGCAGAAAATTCGGAGTGTGGAAATTAGGAGAAGGTGTGGAGTTAATAAAAGTATTAGTCAGAGGGCAGAAGAGGGGTTGTTGAGGTGGTTTGGTCATTTAGAGAGAATGGATCAAAGTAGAATGACATGGAAAGCATATAAATCTATAGGGGAAGGAAGGCGGGGTAGGGGTCGTCCTCGAAAGGGTTGGAGAGAGGGGGTAAAGGAGGTTTTGTGGGTAAGGGGCTTGGACTTCCAGCAAGCGTGCGTGAGCGTGTTAGATAGGAGTGAATGGAGACGAATGGTACTTGGGACCTGACGATCTGTTGGAGTGTGAGCAGGGTAATATTTAGTGAAGGGATTCAGGGAAACCGGTTATTTTCATATAGTCGGACTTGAGTCCTGGAAATGGGAAGTACAATGCCTGCACTTTAAAGGAGGAGTTTGGGATATTGGCAGTTTGGAGGGATATGTTGTGTATCTTTATATGTGTATGCTTCTAGACTGTTGTATTCTGAGCACCTCTGCAAAAACAGTGATAATGTGCGAGTGTGGTGAAAGTGTTGAATGATGATGAAAGTATTTTCTTTTTGGGGATTTTCTTTCTTTTTTGGGTCACCCTGCCTCGGTGGGAGACGGCCGACTTGTTGAAAAAAAAAAACACACACATACACACACACACACACACACACACACACACACACACACACACACACACACACACACACACACACACACACACACACACACACACACACACACACACACACGCACACACACAAAATGAAATAATTAATATGTGATCAGATATCCAGTTACCCTATAAAATTTTCGCACGAGTCGACCTTACTCTTGCTAGATTAATTTCAGAGAAATTACTGAATTCAGTGTGAAAGCTGACTCTGACGCGCACGTCGCATATTTTATTAAGAACCTGAAACTGTTCAAACTCATTGACATCACAGTCTCACTTAATCAAGAGTTTGTTAATAATTGGTTAGTTTAGTCAAAAGCCTAGCGGCACACGAGGGTCGTTAAGGCAGCATGTCACCCACTCACCATCACTCGAAAACACTATAATCTCTAATATGGGCGAACAGGTATTGAAGAAACCAAGATACATAAATCCTTCAGGCGTTCATACACCTGGAGATACACTCATCATGATATATGCAAATTTGGGGATTTTTAAGGGTGGTTAATGGGGGATTTAAAGCCTATCGACTACTCTAGATTCATGGAACCTTCTTGTAACTTTTCTCTCCAGCAGATAAGATTATTTTAATCCCTAGAACAAGGATTAAAACAAACTCTAAGCATATATACAGCAAGAAAAATGCACGTCTCGGTGTATATATCACAGGGGACTTTCATGGTTATTGGGGTTTAAAATTTATCGACTTCAGTAGTGTCAATAAGACTTACCTACCTGAAGTCACTTCCGGGGGTCAGTGCCCCCGGTCACAGACCAGGCTGCACGTCACTTTTTTCACCATCAGTCAAAAATACTTTAATCAAAACTTAATAAAGCAAGATAATAAAAAAATCTCTCCTTTTTAAAAGTCAAATTCCAGGGTAAATTGCTGTGATATGAGCTGGAATAAATTGCATTACGACCATCATCAACCCAATTTGGCAATTTCTTTGATGAAACTTAAAAAACACAAGAATACCTTAAAAAACACGTAAAGTTATCGTGTTTATTTTCCGTTTTTATTCGCTGGGAAGAGTTAAATCCGTAGGGGTCGGGGGTAAGAGTCGTACAGTGCACGAGAAATGGAAGATAGCCTGCTTCGAAGAGGACGAGAGCTCCAGTTCCTTGGATGAAGAGCCCATCGTCAGCATCGAGGTACACCTCTCCGCTGAAGGAGAAGCCTTGATCAGACGTACATGCAAAACACTGAATAAGATGTTTTAAAGAGGCTTTCTGGAGTAAAGAAATTAATGATAAGAGTCTCTGCATAATAACAAACTCTACAATATTGACAACAACGATAATAATTTGAAAAAATATGTTAATTTAAATGTAAGTGTATAGAGAAAAGGAAAGAAATACTGAAGTTTGAACAAGGCTGATAACAGACAAGAGAATACTAGAGGTGACCAGAGGAGATCAGTGAGTGCTAGAGAAGATCAGAGGAGAACAATGAGTACCAGAAAAGACCAGAGGAGACCAATGGGTACCAGAGAAGACCAGAGGAGACCAATGAGTACCAGAGAAGACCAGAGACCAGGATGAGTATGGGTGACTAGTACCACTCCAGGGATGGGTAGGGGTCACTACCACCCACAGAATGGAATAAGTGACTACTACTCACAGGATGGACATTGGGTGACTGCCACCCAATGACTGCCTACCGTAACTCTAAGGATGGTAAAAGGTGACTACCCCTCCCAGGATGGATGCGAGGTAACTACCATCCCAGGATGAGTAGGGGTGACTACCACCCCCAAGATGGACATGGGGTGACTACCACCGCCAGGATGGATACAGGGTGACTACCACCCCCAGGATAGATATAGGGGTTATTACTGTAACTCCCAGGATGGGTAAAGGTGACTACCACCTTCAGGATGGGTATGTGGTTACTACCACCCCCGGGATGGGTATGTGGTTACTACCACCCCTAGGCTGAGTATAGTAATATAATAAGCATCACAATTATAACAATCATAGCTATATAAAAATTATAATATGATAATCAGCTCTAAACCCATGTAACACAAACACGATTTTTTTTTTCGACAACCTGCACCAAACATTTTGCAAAATACGAAGTCCACCAAAAACTTTTTTTTTATTATTAAAATAAGAATGCAGTTATTTTTGAAGCACATTTTTTGAAAATTTCGAAATAAAATGAGTTACCGGGGCGGAAGTGAGCCTAGTAACAGCCACTCTTGCAGTTTGCATGAGCAAATTAGTTAAAAAAAAGTATTATATATATATATATATATATATATATATATATATATATATATATATATATATATATATATTATATATATATATATATATATATATTATATATTATATATTTATATATATATATATATATATATATATATATATATATATATATATATATATATATATATATATATATATATATATATATATATATATATACATATTTTTACCCCAGAGTTTTACCCCAGAATATCTCTGGATATTTTTTTCTTAAATTTTGGAGCCTATGAATAGGCTCCTTTTACCTCGATTTCCGTCAATGGAGGAGCGTTGGTACCGTAGAAGGGGCTTTTGATCCAAGGAATTGAACCCTACGGGTTTACCACTCCCCCAATGAACATAATAAGTAATTCAGTATAACATAGCACTAATGCTGAGTTATACTTGGACATAATATAGCACCTGCCGTTTTAAGCCTCGCAGAAATATATCTGAAAAACCATATTCTTATTCCCTGTTATAGCACCTATAATCCAGCCTTAATTTTGTCTATGCCCATATATAATATAGTAGCCTCTTATACCTTGATATAACGTAGCATTAATGTTCTCTATGACCTGGAAATAATATAACCCTGAAATAATCTGCTGTTATAGCCGGCGGGGGATTTAAGTGTAATTATCTGTTTCTTAATTAAATTTGCCATTTCTTCAGTAATATCACTTTTAAGTGTGGTGGTAGAATTCAGGGTATATTCCCTGAGTATATACGTCTCAGTGTATGTACACCCGGTATATACGTCTCAGTGTATGTATACCCGGTATATACGTTTCATTGTATGTACACCCGGTATATACGTCTCACTGTATGTACACCCGGTATATACGTCTCATTGTATGTACACCCGGTATATACGTCTCAGTGTATGTACACCCGGTATATACGTCTCATTGTAAGTACACCCGGTATGTACGTCTCATTGTATGTACACCCGGTATATACGTCTCAGAGTTTGTACACCGTGTATATACGTCTCATTGTATGTACACCTAGTATATACGTCTGAGTGTATGTACACCCGGTATATACGTCTCATTATGTACACCCGATATATGCGTCCAATTATGTACACCCGGAATATACGTCTCATTATGTACACCCAGTATACACGTCTCATGTGCACCCAGTATATGTACATCCAGTATACACGTCTCAGTATATGTACATCCAGTATATATGTCTCAGTGTATGTACACTAACTATATACGTCTCAGTGTATGTACACCCAGTATATATGTCTCAGTGTATGTACATCCAGTATATACGTCTCAGTATATGTACATCCAGTATATATGTCTCAGTGTATGTACACCAACTATATACGTCTCATTGTATGTACACCCAGTATATACGTCTCAGTATATGTACACCCAGTATACACGTCTCAGTGTATGTACACCCAGTATATACGTCTCATTATATGTACACCCAGTATATATGTCTCAGTGTATGTACACCGTTTATACTTTCTCAGTGTAGTACACCCAGTATACACGTCTCATTGTATGTACACCCAGTATATGTCTCAGTGTATGTACACCCAGTATATACGTCTCAGTGTATGTACACCCAGTATATACGTATCAGTGTATGTACACCCAGTATATATGTCCCAGTATATGTACACCCAGTATATACGTCTTACTGTATGTTCACCCAGTATATACATCTCAGTATATGTACATCCAGTATATACGTCTCAGTGTTTGTACACCCAGTACATACGTCCCAGTGTATGTACAGTGTACATTGTACACCTAGTATACAATTCTCAGTAGGTAGACAATGGCCAAAGTTGACCAGTGGAGATAAAGACACTGGCAGCAGAGAATCATCTCTTAAATAACGTTTCGACCGAGGGCGAAACGCCTTGGGCAAAACGTCGTTTTAAAGAGAATTCTCTGTGTTATCTGTGTTTTCACACAAATAACATAGGAGAGACAAGCTTATGACGACGTTTCGGTCCGTTTCGGACCATTTACAAGTCACACTAACACACGTAGGTAAGGGAGCCAGTGTTTTCATTCTCAGGGTATGTACACCGACAGATATATATACCTCAATGTCTAAACAGGGAGATACATATCTTTCTGTGTTGTGTATGTCAATCAAGAGGTGTTGAACTGTATATACACCGAGAGGTATGTATGTCTCAGTGTATATACAAGGAGAGGTGCATGCCACAGATGCATATCTCTCGGTATATGCACATCAAAAGGCGAGTGTATATTTCACATTGTATATATACCAAGACTTGTGTATTTCACAGTAAATATACACATCGAGGTGTGTATTTTACAGTGTATATACACCGAAAGTTTACATTAATCCCTATTTAAAGGATGCTAATTTTCTCAAGAAATCGTTACTGAACTGCCTTAATGACCTTCGTGATGAACACAAATCGTAATGCCATGACTAGAAGAATACACAACTAACCCACAATACCGTGGCTCGAACAATTCACAACTAACCCACAATACTGTAAGTGGAATCATTCACAACTAGCCCACAGTACCATAACTGGAACAATTCACAACTAATCCACAATACCGTAAATGGAACAATTTACAACTAACAGACATCACCGTAACAGGAACAATTCATTACTAACCCACAATATCGTAGTGAGAACAATTCACAACTAACCCACAATACCGTGACTGCAACAATTCACAACAAACTCACAATACCATGACTACAACAATTTTAAACTAACCCACAAAACCCTGACTGTAAAAATCAACAACTAACTCATATTACCGTGACTGGAGCAATTTCCAACCCACAATAACCTGACAATAATAAATCACAATTATCCCCCACAACAATGCAAAAAATTTACAACCCACAATACTGTAACAGGAACAATTCACAACCCACAATACCGTGACTGTAAAAATTAACAACTCACTTTACCGTAATTACAACAATTCACAACCACAGTACCATGACTATATCAATTTACAACTAATCCACAATACAGTGACTGCAACAATTCACAGCCCACAATACCGTAACTGGAACAATTCACAACTAACCCACAATACCGTGACTGGAACAGTTTACAACTACTCCACAATATCATAACAAACGATTCACAACCCATAATATAGAGAAGGAAATTCAGACGATATTTCGTTCCTTCTTGATCCATTATCTAGTGACTAAAGACAGTGAAGCGTGAAATGATAAAGCTCTGCACAGAGAGCGAAACGTCGGCTAAAACTGAGGTCTGCTCGACGCGAAGCGTCTTCCTAATCAGACATGTAAACAATACGTAGACAATTTGCCGCTCCCAACATGCAAAGCTACTATCTGGAAAAAGTTTTTTTTTCCTTACAAGATTGTAAAGAATTTTAAATACAAAAGAAACGAAAAAAAAAAAATAAATAAATAAAAAAAATATTAATTTTTTTTTTTTGGAGTTTCTAAATTTCACAAGTTTATTGAAGCCGTATATACCGTACGACTTAAAACCCGAGCCGGCACATCATTACGTAAATTCCATTCAAGTGTAGGGCGAAAATAAATACAGTGGACAGAATTTTGGGACACACGAGAAATAATGATCTCGTTAAAGCGATCAATCTCGTGAATAAATAACCGTGAAAAAAATGTCATGGTGTCCGGTGTTAAGTGTAAATCATTGCCACCGAGATTAGTTTACCGGATGATCAATTTTTTTAATAACCTGCTTAAATGGCCTGTTTGGAATGATCTGTTTACTTAAACGACCTGTTAGGAAGAATCTGTTACTTAAATGGCCTGTTTGAATGATCTGTTTACTTAAACGACCTGTTTGGAATGATCTGATTAATTAAACGACCTGTTTGGATGATTGTTTTTGAAATGGCCTGGGGTTTGGGGTTTACCTGTTTTCTTAATGGCCTGTTTGATGAAAATTTTTACAAAATTTCCCTTTTAAAAATTTTTCCCCCCAAAAGGGGGGGAAAAAAATTTTTGGGGGTTTTTTTTTAAAAAAAATTTTTAATGTTTAACAATTTTTTTTTTTTGGGGGGGGGGGGGGGGGGTTTTTTTGGGGTTTTCCCCCCCCGGGGGGGGGGGGAAAAAATTTTAAAAAAAAAAAAAATTTTTTAAAACCCTTTTTGGGGGGGGGGGGTTTTTTTCCCCAAAAAAATTTTTTAAAAAAAAAAAGGGAAAGGGGGGGGGGAAGGGGGGGTTTTTTTTAAAAAATTTTTTTTTTGGGGGAACCCCAAAAGGGCATTTTAAAAAAAAATTTTTCCTAAAGGGCCCTTTAAAAATTTTTTTTTTTAATTTTTGGGGGTTTAAAAAAAAAAAAAAAAAAAAAAAAAAATATTTTTTTTTTTTAAAATTTTAAATTTTTTTTTTTTTTTTTTTTTTTTGGGGGGTTTTTTTTTTTTTAATTTTAAAAAATTTTTTTTGGGGGAAAAAAAAAAAAATTTTTAAATTTTTTTTAAAAAAAAAAAAAAAATTTTTTTTTTTTTTTTTAAAAAAAAAGGGTTAAAATAAAATTTTTTTTTTAAAATTTTTTTAAAAATTTTTTAAATTAATTTTTTTTTTTTTAAAATTTTTTTTAAAAATTTTTTTTTAAAAAGGGAGGGTTTAAATTTTTTTTTTTTTTTTAAATTTTTTAAATTTTTTTTAAAAAAAATTTTAAAAAAATTTTTTTAAAAAACCCTTTTTTATTTTTTTTTAAATTTTTGAAAAGGGCCAAAAAGGTTTAAAATTTTTTTCCTTTTTTTTTTTTTTTCCCCTTTTTAAAAATTTTTTTTTTTTTCCAAAAAAAAAAATTTTTTTTTTTTTTTAAAAAAATTTTTTTTTTTTTAAAATTAAAAAAAGGGGAAATTTTTTTTTAAAAAAAAAAAAAAAAAAAAACCCCCCAAAACCCCCAAAATTTTTTTTTTTTTTTAAAAATTGTTTTTTTCCAAAGAAAAAGGTTTTTTTCCCCCCCCCCCTTAAAAAGGGGTTTTTTAATTTTTCCCTTTTTTTTTTAAAAAAACCCCTTTTTTTTTTTAAATTTTTTTTTTTTTTAAAAAATTTTTTTTTTTTCCCCCCTTTTTCTTTCTTTTTTTTTCCCCCTTTTTTTTTTTTTTTTTTTTTTTTTTTTTTTTTCCCCCTTTTCCCTTTTTTTTTTCCCCCCCCTTTTTCCCCTTTCCCCCCCCCCTTTTTCCCCCCCCCCTTTCCTTTTTTCCTTTTGGGCCCCCCCCCCCAACCCCCCTTTTCCCAAAAAAACCCCAAAAAACCCCCCCAAAAAAAAACCCCCCAAACCCCACCCCCCCCCCCCCCCCCAAAAAAACCCCCCAAAAAAAAAAAAAAACCCCCCCCCCCCCCCTTTTTTAAAAAAACTTTTTTAAAAAAAAAAAAAAAAAACCCCAAAAAAAAAAAAAAAAAAATTAAAAAAAGGGGGGAAAAAAAAAATTTAAAAAAAAAAAAAATTTTAATTTTTTTTTAAAAAAATGGCAAAACCCCACATAAAATAATTAGGAATTTAAAAAAGAGGAGCAACACAAGAAAAATTTTTTAAAAAATGATAAATTTCCAGATAATGAAAACGAAAAAAGCGAAAAAAAAGAACCATAAAAAAATTTTATATTTCAAAAAAAATATTGAAATCTAAAATTTTGAAACAAAAGAAAAACCAAAAGGGGTTTTTTTAGCAAATTATCATCAAAAGAATAAATTATTAGAATGGGAGAAACTTTTGAAGAAAAAAATTTTTTAAGGCAGAGAAGAGGGGAAGTCCATTTTCATCCTGGCAAAAATTTTGAATAAATAAACCAAAATAAAAAAAATTGGTTATGATACTTTTAAGACAACAGGAAAAATGTCCTCGATGATAAATGGGAGAAAAAGAGGTTATATGAGGGTAGGGGAAAATTAATAAAAGATTACTTACTACCATCAACTAAGAAAAGAAGAATTCACTTTTGTAAGCTGAGGGAAAACAAAAGATATAGAACAGAGAATTCAGTAATATGTTAAAAAGGTAAGTCAGTGTAAAGTTCCGTATGTCACTTGTGGATATGTGGACATTTACCTGGAGTTTACCTGGAGAGGGTTTCGGGGGTCAGCGCCCGCACGGCCCGGTCTGAGACCAGACCTCGTGGTGGATCAGGGTCTGATCAACCAGGCTGCTACTGTTGGCCACACGCAAACTGACGTATGAACCACAGCCCGGTTGGTCAGGTACTGACTTCAGGTGCCTGTCCAGTGCCTTCTTGAAGACAGCCAGGGATGTATTGGTAATCCCCCTTATGTATGCTGGGAGGCAGTTGAACAGTCTTGGGCCCCGGATACTTATTGTGTTGTCTCTTAGTATACTGATGGCACCTCTGCTTTTCATTGGGGGGGGGGAATGTTGCATCTCCTGCTGAGTCTTTTGCTTTCATAGGGAGTGATTTTCGTGTGCAAATTGGTACTAATCCCTCTAGGATTTTCCAAGTGTATATTATCATGTATCTCTTTCGCCTGTGTTCCAGGGAATACAGATCAAGGGCCTTCAACCGTTCCCAGTAATTTAAGTGTTTTATCGTACTTATGTGTGCCGTGGAAGTTCTTTGTACACTCTCCAGGTCAGCAATTTCGCCTGCCTTGAAAAGGGCAGTTAGTGTACAGCAGTATTTCAGTGTATAGAGAACAAGTGATTTGAAGAGAATCACCATGTGCTTGGCATCCCTAGTTTTGAAGGTTTTCATTATCCATACACAAATAACCCGCACATAAAAGAGAGAAGCTTACGACGACGTTTCGGTCCGACTTGGACCATTGACAAAGTCAGTGTGACTTTGTCAATGGTCCAAGTCGGACCGAAACGTCGTCGTAAGCTTCTCTCTTTTATGTGCGGGTTATTTGTGTATCGTTCCAGTCACGGTATTGTGCCTTTTCTATTATTCATTATCCATCCTATCATTTTTCTAGCAGATGTGGTAGATACATTGTTGTGGTCTTTGAAGGCGAGACCCTCTGAGATTATCACTCCCAGGTCCTTCATATTCTTTTTCGCTCTATTGTATGGGTAGAATTTGTCGTATACCCTGATACAGTATTAATTTTCTCAAGTTTTCCATATTTGAGTAGTCGAAATTTCTCTTCACTGAACTTCATATTGTTTTGAGCGACCCATTTGAAGATTTGGTTTATGTCCGCTTGGAGACTTACGGGTGAAAATAATTTGTAGTATATTTTAAAGGCATGTTTACCAGTGGTTGATGGCACTAACCACACTGTTTACCAGTGGTTGATGGCACTAACCACACTGTTTATCAGTGGTTGATGGCACTAACCACACTGTTTATCAGTGGTTGATGGCACTAACCACACTGTTTATCAGTGGTTGATGGCACTAACCACACTGTTTATCAGTGGTTGATGGCACTAACCACACTGTTTATCAGTGGTTGATGGCACTAACCACACTGTTTATCAGGTGGTTGATGGCACTAACCACACTGTTTACCAGTGGTTGATGGCACTAACCACACTGTTTATCAGTGGTTGATGGCACTAACCACACTGTTTATCAGTGGTTGATGGCACTAACCACACTGTTTACCAGTGTTGATGGCACTAACCACACTGTTTATCAGTGGTTGATGGCACTAACCACACTGTTTATCAGTGGTTGATGGCACTAACCACACTGTTTACCAGTGGTTGATGGGACTAACCACACTGTTTATCATGGTTTGATGGCACTAACCACACTGTTTATCAGTGGTTGATGGCACTAACCACACTGTTTACCAGTGGTTGATGGCACTAACCACACTGTTTACCAGTGGTTGATGGCACTAACCACACTGTTTACTAGTGGTTGATGGCACTAACAAAACTGTTTACCAGTGGTTTATGGCACTAACAACACTGTTTACCAGTGGTTGATGGCACTAACCACACTGTTTACCAGTGGTTGATGGCACTAACCACACTGTTTATCAGTGGTTGATGGCACTAACCACACTGTTTACAAGTGGTTGATGGCACTAACTACACTGTTTACCAGTGGTTGATGGCACTAACCACACTGTTTATCAGTGGTTGATGGCACTAACCACACTGTTTATCAGTGGTTGATGGCACTAACCACACTGTTTACCAGTGGTTGATGGCACTAACCACACTGTTTACCAGTGGTTGATGGCACTAACCACACTGTTTACCAGTGGTTGATGGCACTAACCACACTGTTTACCAGTGGTTGATGGCACTAACCACACTGTTTACCAGTGGTTGATAGCACTAACAAAACTGTTTACCAGTGGTTTATGGCACTAACCACACTGTTTACCAGTGGTTGATAGCACTAACCATACTGTTTACCAGTGGTTGATGGCACTAACCACACTGTTTACCAGTGGTTGATGGCACTAACCACACTGTTTACCAGTGGTTGATGGCACTAACCACACTGTTTACCAGTGGTTTATGGCACTAACCACACTGTTTACCATGGTTGATGGCACTAACCCACACTGTTTACCAGTGTTTATGGCACTAACCACACTGTTTACCAGTGGTTGATGGCACTAACCACACTGTTTACCAGTGGTTTATGGCACTAACAATGTTTACCAGTGGTTGATGGCACTAACCACACTGTTTACCAGTGGTTGATGGCACAAACCACACTGTTTATCAGTGGTTGATGGCACTAACCACTCTGTTTACCAGTGGTTGATGGCACTAACCACACTGTTTACCAGTGGTTGATGGCACTAACCACACTGTTTACCAGTGATTGATGGCACAAACCACACTGTGTACCAGTGGTTGATGGCACTAACCACACTGTTTACCAGTGGTTGATGGCACTAACCACACTGTTTACCAGTGGTTGATGGCACTAACCACACTGTTTACCAGTGGTTTATGGCACTAACAACACTGTTTACCAGTGGTTGATGACACTAACCACTCTGTTTACCAGTGGTTGATGGCACTAACCACACTGTTTACCAGTGGTTGATGGCACTAACCAACTGTTTACAAGTGGTTTGACGACACTAACCACACTGTTTACCAGATGACACTAACCACACTGTTTACCAGTGGTTGATGGCACTAACCACACTGTTTCCCAGTGGTTTATGGCACTAACAACACTGTTTACCAGTGGTTGATGGCACTAACCACTCTGTTTACCAGTGGTTGATGGCACTAACCACACTGTTTACCAGTGGTTGATGGCACTAACCACACTGTTTACCAGTGGTTTGATGGCACTAACCACACTGTTTACCAGTGGTTTATGACACTAACCACACTGTTTACCAGTGGTTGATGGCACTAACCACACTGTTTACCAGTAGTTGATGGCACTAACCACACTGTTTACCAGTGGTTGATGGCACTAACCACACTGTTTACCAGTGGTTTGATGGCACTAACCACACTGTTTACCAGTGGTTGATGGCACTAACCACACTGTTTACCAGTGGTTGATGGCACTAACCACACTGTTTACCAGTAGTTGATGGCACTAACCACACTGTTTACCAGTGGTTGATGGCACTAACCATACTGTTTACCAGTGATTGATGGCACTAACCACACTGTTTTACCAGTGGTTGATGGCACTAACCACACTGTTTACCAGTGGTTGATGGCACTAACCACACTGTTTACCAGTGGTTGATGGCACTAACCACACTGTTTACCAGTGGTTGATGGCACTAACCACACTGTTTACCAGTGTATGATGGCACTAACCACACTGTTTACCAGTGGTTGATGGCACTAACCACACTGTTTACCAGTGGTTGATGGCACTAACCACACTGTTTACCAGTGGCTGATGGCACTAAGCACACTGTTTACCAGTGGTTGATGGCACTAACCACACTGTTTACCAGTGGTTGATGGCACTAACCACACTGTTTACCAGTGGTTGATGGCACTAACCACACTGTTTACCAGTGGTTGATGGCACTAACCACACTGTTTACCAGTGATTGATGGCACTAACCACACTGTTTACAAGTGGTTGATGGCTCTAACCACACTGTTTACCAGTGGATGATGGCACTAACCACACTGTTTACGAGTGGTTTGATGGCACTAACCACACTGTTTACGAGTGGTTTGATGGCACTAACCACACTGTTTACGAGTGGTTTGATGGTGCTTACCACACTGTTTACCAGTGGTTGATGGCACTAACCACACTGTTTACCAGTGGTTGATGGCACTAACCACACTGTTTACGAGTGGTTTGATGGTACTTACCACACTGTTTACCACACTGGCCGCACCATACAGATAACTTAGTGTGTTTCATGGGAAGATCAAAGAGAGACATTAAAACTCTGGCAATAACCACTATCGTTGGTCTGCGGCGGAAATAATTGTACAAATTTTATTATAAACGGACTAATTTTCAATTATGTCCGCAGTGCTGTGTGAGCTGCGCAGCTCTTTTGTTTTTTAGAGCCCTGTATATACACAGATATACACATTAACACACTGTATACATTCATTCTATTTTTGAACACCCTGTATGCTTTCAGAGTTGTGAACTGGTGAAATGTGACGTAGGAGGTAATTTTAATTAAGGGGTGAAGTCAGCTAGAAGTTGGGACAACACAAGAGCCCATTTTGTTCCTGGAGTTATATGCACTGAAGATGGGACAACACGAAACACGGCTTTGTTTCTGTGGTTATAAACATTGAAGATGGAACAACACCAAACACAGCTTTGTTCCTGGAGTTATATACACTGAAGATGGGACAGCACTTGCATATCTGCCTACTGTAGCTACAAACAAGTAAATACTTGTTTGCTCTTGTAACTACAAGTTGTTAATCAAACACCATCACGCATAAACCATTGTTCTTTTATTCTCTCTCTCTCTCTCCCTCTCCCCTCATACGCCATTCCTCTCCCTCTTAAACACTTCCTCGCAAAATTATCTGCTTGCCTTCAAACATTCACTCATCTTCAGCCTTCAAAACACCTCCTGTCTACCTCCAATCACTCACAGTCTCCACCTCGAACCTGTTCTCCTAACCCTCTTTACCATTCTCTAAACTCCTTCCTCTAATTTCCAAACCTCCTTTCCCTACTTTCCAAACCTTCAACTTCCGATTGCTCCAAAAGCTGCAAATTCCTTCCCTCACTTTTCAAACACACTCTAACCCCTACATATCCCACCCTCCATCCTTCCTCCACACCCCTCGTATCCACTCTCCAAGCACCTGCATTTTCCAATCATCTCCATCCTTCAAACACCCTCTACCCCTCCTCCGAATTCCATGTAGGCAGCAAAAGCCTGTAACCTCCCCTCCTCCAAACACACGTACAATCCAACCCTTCCCAAAACACCCCCTACCCACCTTCTCCATTTAGAGATAAACACCCACAAGGGCAGAGAATCCCCAGGCGAGGTCAGCTAATTGTTTTTATGCTCTTCATGTGTTCGCTTCGTGGCCCTGAATCCCATTTACGACTTAAATGTTGTTGATAGAGAGAGGAGAGAGAGAGTGCAGACCTGCCGTGTGTCCGGTGTGTTGGAGAGTGATGAGGAAGGAGAGGACACGAAGAAGAGATGGAGGGGAGGAGAGAAAGGAGAGTTAGGGGAGGAGAGGACAGAGTAGGGTAGGAAGGAAGGATAGGAGAGGGAAGGATGGAGGAAACAAGTAGGGAAGGAAGGGAAGTGAGTGTAGGAGGAAGAGAAGAGAGGGGAGGAAGTATGTGAAAAGAGGGAATGAAGAAAGGAAAAGGGTTTAATAAAGGAGGGAAGGGCAGAAGGAGGGAAAGGACGAAGAAATGAGAGTGGAAAAGAGGAAGGAATGAGAATGAGGAATGAATGGGAGAGTAAAGAGAGGGAGGAGGGGAATCGAACGGGAGATAGTGTCCTTTCATTTATATATCAGGATTCCACGAAAATCTGTTTTTAGACAGAGAAACAGATTATCAATAATAATAATAATAATAATAATAATAATAATAATAATAATAATAATAATAATAATAATAATAACAACAATAATAATAATAATAATAATATTATTATTATCATTATTATTATTATTATTATTATTATTATTATTATTATTATTATTATTATTATTATTATTATTATTATTATTAGAAAAAAAGTGCTAAGTCCGTAAGGGTGGTATATCAGAGGATCGCAGCAGACGGCTGCTTCACAACATACATATATTGATTATTGGTACAAGCAACGTAGCGGAGAGTGTATCTCATTTCTGATATTCCTGGAAACACTGAAAGCATTCTTCATTCAATTTTGATCTCTTTCCCCGTGTGTGTGAGAGAGAGAGAGAGATAGAGAGAGAGAGAGAGAGAGAGAGAGAGAGAGAGAGAGAGAGAGAGAGAGAGAGAGAGAGAGAGAGAGAGAGAGAGAGAGAGAGAGAGAGAGAAAGAATTGGAGGCCACCATATACAAGGAGTTCACAGGTCCTATTCAAGGCTTCGGAAGGCGAACGAACGGCTGACTGCTGCCGGGACAAGGAGGAAGAGGAGGAGGAGGAGGAGGAAGAGGCTGAGGGATGAGGTGGTTCTTTGTGTTTACTCACTCTACCTGTCACTAATGTGATGTTTCATCTCGCAAGGATGGAAGGAAGCCATCAGCGGCCGACGTCCTGGAGGACCACCCAAATATGAGAGGAAGGACTCCGTCAGTGTAAGCAAGTATCTAAGAGAGTCCTATACGACCTAGTAGACTATCCAGGCATGAGGGACCTGAAGGACTCCGTCATTGTAAGCAAATATCCTATGGCATCTTAACTAACACAAATTATTTTAAGAATTTTAATTATTTGTCCTTCCTTACTTCCACCACATCTCTATAACTTTGGTATATCTGTGTCTAGCATTAGGAATAATGTTAGGAGAGAAGTAAATAATGAAAATGAATGTGATAGAAATGCAATTAGAAGTCTGAGTTGATCTCTAACCCACTATGACAACATGAACGTAGATAAGCGTGTTCATGGAGCAACTTGAAATGTGAACAGACTGACTGATGTTGTAGTGGCCAGACTTAGGCTTGGTTACAAGTACTTCTGGCAGTTTGGGAGACACACAGATGATCAAACTAAATGCAAATTATGTGGTCAGGCATATGGTCACTGTCTTGAACACTATGTGCTTAATTGTTCACTTACTGAGGAATATAGAGATAGACAGTATAATAACCTGCGTGACATGTCAAGATATCTAATTAATCAGAAAAAAAGATACCAGATACTAAAGATACCAGAAAGTATCTGTTACAAGCAAATTTTCTAAATTTGCTTGTAACAGATAAGTGAACTGTAGATATAAATCCAAATGTACACCTGTAACCCATTTGGGGCGTAGTTCCTGAGCCTTTTGTGTATCCATATGCTCTTGCGCTACCGTCCACAGGATGGATATGGGGTGAACAATAAACTAGCCACTTCGGTGGAAAAATCTAAATTAAAATCATCACGTTTCCCCAATTCTTCTTTTATCATATCTCCTCCATCGCCTACCTCTTCCACACCACTTCCCATACTTTTATTATATCTCTCTCCCCATCTCTTCTATCCTATCATCCCCATCCTCTTCCATCGCTTCTCATTCACCCATTATTTTGTTACATCAGTCACATCTTTCCCTTCTCCCCTGTTACATCTCCTCCCTCTCCCTCTAACACATCCCTTCCCTTCTCTCCTATCACATCTCCCTCACCTCCTTCCATCACACCCCCTCCTCCTCCTCCTCCTTTCCCTCTACTCGCATCCTCATGAAAATTCATGGCCGAGTCTCCCTCATTAAGGAAGCGTTCTCGAGTCTTTTCCCAGAGAAGATGAATTTTCATAAAGTCCTGACAATGAGGACGCCGCGACAATGGCTGTAGTTTCCAGTCTCCACCATCCCACAGCCTAATGCCTGCTGGAATCCACAAAAGGGGAACCTCTAAGGGGATTAGACTCGACCTCCTCATTAAATATGGAAAAAAACTAGTGTTAAAGAGTAAGTCTGAGGACAAACAATTACATTCTGAGTATTTGAACAGCTTTAATGAAGGGAGAAAAAAAAAGACTGAAACTTAATGAATTTGTCGAGGGAGAAATAATTATATTTATAATAATATAGCCTAGGGGGGAAAATATTTATAAAGAACAAGTCTAGGGAAAAAACATCTGTAAAAATGAAAAGAGAGATAAAAAAAAAAGTTGAAAACGAAACAGAAGTGTAAAAAAGACAGTAACACTAAAGAAAAAAATCCGACAAAAACTTCATTTAGACTATTAAAAATTCTGGAAGAAAGGAAAGAAAAAGAATAAAAAAAAAATGAAAATCTTATCCCTGAAGAATATATCTAGGTAGAAGCAACTGCAGACTTCATTTAGACTATTGGTGTTGGGGTAAGGCAAGCGTAAGTATGAGGAGTAATGGGTCTCTCACACCACCACTTCCCCGCCATGATTGAGAAATATTTGGTCTTCGCTATGAATACAAAATCTGGGCCTGGTTTTACCTCAGACAAAATGTGATGTAACAAATCTTCTGGAGACGGGCCATCTGCCTGAAGAAGCGACCACCATGCAACAAAATGTAAAGTTTTTACAAGATTTTTTATAACACGAATATAAATATTTATATATATATATAATATATATATATAATATATATATATAATATATATATATAATATATATAATATAATATATATTATATATATAAAATATATATATATATATCCAGGTCTCTTTGAAATCTTGCCTGGTCCTCATCTGATTGAATTCTCATTAACTTCACGTCATCTGCAAACAGGGACACTTCTGAGTCTATTCCTTCCGTCATATCATTCACATATACCAGAAATAGAACTGGTCTTAGGACCCCTGTGGAACGCCGCTCGTCACAGGCGCCCGCTGTGATACCTCGTCTTCTAGAGGAGTCTAGAGGAGTCTAATGCAATGTTTGCAGCCTTGACAGAGACTCACACAAAAGATCACTTTGACAGTGAAATATGGATAAGTGGTTACAACCTTTTTAGATGCGACAGAAAAAACAGGCAACAAGGGGGGGTTGGCCTGTATGTCAAAGAGTCCCTTATCTGCACGGAGTTGCTGAACACCACAAATGAGGTAGTTGAAGTTCTATCAATAAAGATCGAGAACCAAAACCTAGTCATTGTGGTTGTATACAAGCCGCCAGATGCAACCTCACAACAGTTCAAGGAACAGCTACTGAAAATTGATTACTGTTTGGAAAACCTTCCAGCTCCATCCCCAAACATCTTACTGCTTGGTGATTTCAACCTAAGGCATACAAAATGGAAGAATGTAGCAAATTTAAAGTTATAGCTGAAACAATCCCCGGAGGGAGCGCAGATGAAAGGTCACACCACACATGAGCTACTAAGTCTCTGCGAAAAACACACCTTAAGCCCGCAGATAGTGGAGCCAACAAGACTAGAAAACACACTTGACCTTATTTTTCACAAATATTTAGGACCTGATAAGAGACACAAGAATATCAAAAACAACTAATTCCGATCACAACCTAATCGAAGTCCAACGTACATGCTTTGGGTACTGATCAGAAATGCATGTACCTGTGAAGGTGTGTTCACAAATACAACTTCAACAACAAGAACATCAACTGGGACCAGGTAAACCATGTCCTAAACGAAACATGTTGGGGAAAATGTCTTAAATGACATGGATCCAAACCAGTGCCTTGAAAGGATCAACTTCCTGGTAGCCGAAGCATGTTCTAGGCATATTCCCCTAAGAAAGAAAAAGGGAGGAGTAAAACTGGAGAGAAAAGCGCCCCTCTACAGAAGACGACGAAGAGTCACTGAGCTCCTCAGGAGTGCTAGAATATCTGATACACGAAAGAAGGCGCTGACCAGGGAAGTGGAAACTATCGAACGTAAGCTAAAATGACTCTTACAGGAACAGGAGAGGAGGAGGAGCTTAAAGCTATTAGTGAAATTGAAAGAAATTTAAAATATTTCTTTTTATTTTGCCAAAAACAAGGCAAAATACCACATCTAGTATCGGGCCCTTACTCAGCAGGATGGGACTTACACAGATGACAACAAGGAAATGAGTGAAATATTTAAAAACCCAGTACGACTCCCGTGTTTAGTGACCACTAATCGGTTGAGGATCGACGGGCCAAATGATTTCTTCATGAAAGCCTCAAAACTCCATAAATGTATGCCGATTTCCGAATTTTCCTAACCCGATAGATTTTCGAAAAGCCCTTGACAACATGCCTATGCACTCAGCCCGGGGGCCCAGACTCGTGGAACTCTGTTTTCATAAGAACTGCAAGAAACCCCTCTCGCGTGGCCTAACTACACTATGGAGGAGGAGCTTGGACGGGTGAAATTCCCCAGTCACTTAAACAACGGATATAGCCCCACTCCCTAAAGGTGGCAGCAAAGCATTAGTAAGAACATAGCCAATGTCTGAGGTCCCAATCATAAAAATCTTTGAAAGAGTGCTAAGAAGCGGATTCCAATCACCTGGATTCCAAAAACTGCACAAACCAGGGCAACATGGTTTAGGAGGTTTGCTCCTGCCTCTCACAACTACTGTCACTATGACATGGGCCCGGATGCACGGAAGCAATCAGAATGCAGATGTAATATACCAGACTTGCAAAAGCATTGACAATGCGATCAGGCGATAGCCCTAAAATACGTTTTAAAGGAATAACTGGGAAGTGGGAGATGGACTTCAACTTCCCCAACAATCGAACACAAAGAGTATGTCAAAAGAGTTAAATCGGAGGCTGCCATAGTGAAGAGCTTGTTCCCCAAGACACTACTCGCCCCATCTTATTCCTTATCCTCATATCAGAATAAACAGAGATATACACCCAGCACGTATCATCCTTGCGGAAGATACAGGGGTCTGCATGAGGCTGTCATCTGCTGAGACGCGTTAAACCTCCAAGAAGATATAAACAAGTTTTCCAGTGGGCAACGGGAAACAATATGAGTTCACATAGGACAATTCCAACTACTCCGTTTTGGAAAACTGGAGGAGATAATAATAGAACAGAGTATATACTGACTCGCCATACAAAAGCGAAAATAATGTAAGGGACCTGGGTAAATGCTGAGGGTCCATTTTAAAGGATCACCCAGTGCCACGATGCACGTGCAAAGAAAAGATAGGATGATAATGAGAAATTCAAAAAGAGTGGGCCAAACCATGATGATCCTTTTCAAATCACTTGTTTCCTAGGCTAGAAAATGGTACTTAAACATCTCCATTCAAAGCAGGTGAAATGCGATTAGAGAGTGACAGAGATCCTTTATGCACGTATAAGTTTTGTAAGCACCTTAAACTGGGAACGCTTGGAAGCACTTGACTTTACTTTGGAAGCAGGAGGGAGGATATATATAATCTACAAGGGAAAAATCGGGAAGGGAAGGCCCAAATCTGCACAAGAAATACTCCCTACGAAAGTAAAAAACGGGGCAGGCGATGAAAATCCCCCCAAAAAAAGTAGGGCGGCTTTGGACACGGGGGGAAACCCCATGTGCCCGGGGCCCAAAAAATTTTTTTAACAGCCCCCCTCAAGATTGGGGGAATTCCCAAAAAACCCTGGTGCCTTAAGAGAGAGCGGAAAAACCCTAAAGTAGTGCCGGATCACCGGCTGTGGCTCGTACGTTGGCTGCGTGCGCCGCAGTAAAGCCAGTTGATCAGGCCCGATCCATGGGGGGCCTGGCATGGCCGGGGCCCGGGGCGTTGACCCCGGAAAAAACCTCCAGGTAACCCCCAGGTAACCTCCAGGTAACCATGACTCGCTGCCCTCCCTTCAGGTTTCTCTGACCCTTACAGGCCCTTCCTGTTATACGTGCCCGACCCCTAGCTTTTTTTACTATCTTTTGTGAGGAACTGTGTCGAGGCCCTTTTTAGTCCAAAATCGCAATCTACCCACCCCCCTCTCTCTTGTTTACTTCCGTTTCGTTTTCAAAAATCCGTACGTTTTTGACACAGGATTGTTCCTGAAACCGTGTGGTTGCGTTTTTAAGCCGTTCTGTTCAGGGGGTCTACCCTTCCCCCCTATAATCTTCTCCCTGAAATTTGCATACTATACATGTCAGTGACACGGTCTATAGTTTAATGCTCGTTTCTGCCTTTTTTTAAAAAATTTGGGGCCCCATTTCCCTTTTCATTTTTCCCCAGGGAGTTGCCCCCCTTTCAAGGGATGTGTTGAAAATTGTGGTTAATGGCCCACAGCATCTTGCTCCCCCTCTAAGACCCCCCGGAGAGATGCCCCCGGGTCCCACCGCCTTTGAGGTATTAAGGTCACTTAGCAACTACTGCACCTCCTCCTCGGTTGTGTGTATTTCATCCATCACTTGTTGGTATATCCCTTGTTGGTGTACCCCTCCTTAAATCTCATGTTGAGCTCCTCATATACTTCTTGATCGTTTCTTGTGAGCTCCTCACCTTCTTTCCTCAGCCTGATTACCTGGTCCTTGACTGTTGTCTTCCTCCTGATATGGCTATACAGCAGCTTCGTGTCAGACTTGACTTTTGATGCTATGTCGTTTTCGTACTGTTACTGGGCCTCCCTCCTTATCAGTGCATACTCTTTTCTGGCTCTTCGACTGATCTCTTTATTTTCCTGGGTCCTTTGTCTTCTGTACTTTTACCATTCTCTAGTGCACTTAGTTTTTGCCTCCCTACATCTTCGGGTAAACCAGGGGCTCGTTCTGGTCTCTCCATTATTTCTGTTGCCCCTGGTAACAAACCTTTCCTCTGTCTACTTGCATTTTAATGTTACGTAGTCTATTTCGTGTACTGACTTTCCTACCAATACTCTTTCCCACCGAACCTCCTGTAGGAAGTTCCTCATACCTGTGTGTGTGTGTGTGTGTGTGAAATAAGATCACAAGAAACAAGTGTTATCGTAATATGCAATAAAACCACAGTGAAAAATATTAATATTCCAAGAGCATTCGTGATTTTTCACATTATCAAGGAACAACAAAAGAATAAAACAACAGAAGACTAAGTCACTGTGACCTCAGTGTTTCGAAGCTTTTAATCAGGTCCCATGTCATAAAATTCAAAGACTGGTTTGTCAGGTGAAGGAAATTTTCTCAACATTGCTTATATTCCTCATAAAATTGGTTAGATAATTATATGAGGTGGGAGTGGCTGGATTTAAGAAAGACCTTCCTAGTATGAGTAGGCCTACTTCAGTGCTCTTATATATAAGAACATCCCAATATGGCATTCTTCAGGTCACTCTCCACCTATACTTACTGTCTTTTTAACGTCTGTATGTCAGAAGTGACCAAGGTCCCAGGACCAAAATGTTATCTAATAAATATGTTCTAGTGTTTATGTGGCATGCAGAGTATGTTACAATTTATTCGGCGTATGTCACACTCGCATATAGGCTGCCTCCCAACCAGGGAACCAGGTGCTAAGGGTTTAACGATCGATAGGGTACCCGTCGTTAAATCAGTACCTTGGTTCATTGACCAATCACAGGCAAACCCGCGAAAGCTGAAGCAACGTGGTTCACTTGCGGTAAGCATTGGCAGACTTGCCTATCTGCTGGTTGAGTACGATGCACTCTCTCTGTGGCTTCTCTTTGCCATCTGTCACCGTGGTGTACACTTATTATTCTTTTTGTACATATTATACATAGTTTACATATCTGAATACAGTAGTGAAGGTAAAATATACATTATAGTCTACTACCATTATAGTCTACTGACCAGGTCTCACAGGCCATTCTTTACCTGTGTTCGTGATAGTTTGCTTACGTTTCTCTTTTTTTCTCTCTCTCTCTGTCTATCTATATATATATACGCATATATGCAAAATAAACCATTAGGGGATGGTAAAACTAGCTCAACCTCTATCGCTCTGTTGCGTTGCTGCGACCGTCACCTATAAACTTCAGATATCAATTGGAAATATGGTACAACAATTTTAACTCTAAATTCTACGCGCTATCACCTTGATTTGTTGGGATTCACTACGCAACATTTAAGTAAATATAAACAGATTATTTCAGGTGTTCATTACGTTTTCATAGCTCATACGTGAGATCAAGGGACAAGAGCTTGAGTCTTCCCCAGGTTGCACCACTGTAGGATGTCTTGTGCAAAAATGGCAGATGGGCAACTATCCAATAGTACAGTATATAACAGGTTGGAGAATATCCTACCAGATGTGGTGCTGGCCCAGTGGTTAGTACGCTGGACTCTCATTTCACAGACACTGCTTCAAATCTCTTAAACAGTCAATGATGTAAATCTTCACCAACTCCGAGACTACAAGTGACGTAAATCTGCACCAACTGAGAGACTACCAATGACGTAAATCTGCATCAACTGTGAGACTACCAATGACGTAAATTTGCTCCTAAATTCTAGGCCTCCAAAATGGTCCCCATTGGCCTGGTTTGGACTACATCAACGAAAATAGGCCTGTGCCATAGGTGCATTATGGGAGGCAAAGCCATTTAAATTTGTGTACATGTGTTTAGTGTGGCTGAACAATAAATTTAAGCGAAATGCGATATGAAAACATAGATATGAGCATAAAACATAAGATCAATAAAAATTAATTAGAGAAAATGTAAAAAAAAAAAAAGGTTAAAACAGGATGGAAGGGGCAAGAACTGCTGCTGCCAAGAAGCGATCATCAACGTCACCTTCAACATTTTATATCTCCTTAAGTAATAATCAGATTTTACTCATTCTTGTCTTATCTTACTTCTAAAATCAGGGAGAATATCTTGGTATGATCAAAATCGTCGGCACTGAGAAGCACGTTTATTTTAGACCCTTTTGCAGTATAAGGGTTAAAATGATAAAATTAATAATAATTATTTTTGTAATAATAATAAAGATAAAAATAATAATTATAATGATACTAGTACCACCATTACTACTACTACTACTACTGCTACTACTACTACTGCTACTACTGCTACTACAAACATCTACTACTACTAACGACTCTACTCTACTACTGCAACAACTGCTACTACACTGCTACTACTACGCTACTACAACTACTACTACTAACTACTACTACTACTACTTACGACTAATAATAATAATAATAATAATAATAATAATAATAATAATATTATTATTATTATTATTATTATTATTATTATTATTATTATTATTATTATTAATAATATTAATTATGACAAAATTTAATAAATTTCTGTTTTACTCATTCTTCAAGATTTTCACTGATGAATTAACCTTCATCCAAATATCTGAGGAGGTGCGTAGGTGCGGGAATAAAAGCTAACACAGCTAACAGATGAAATGGTAGGCAGAGGAAAATTATGTTAATGTTTATAACGTGAATGTACAAGTGGCTTGTCGTGGCCCCCGTTAGATAACCAAATACCTTCTCTAAATTAATAAATCAGTGGTCGAGAATAGGATTTTATGAAATTGAGCGTATAAATATACGGGAGCCTTTAAGACCGAATAGCAGAAAACGTGCGTTCAAGAAATAGCAAAAATTACGTGTGATACAATATTTAAGCAAAAAATACGTCACATTCAAATATGAGGTAGCCAAAAAGAACGTGAGCTTAAACCTGAGGTCGGAAAAATACACGAGCATCAAGCATTGGTGGAAAAAATACGTGAGCTTTAAGATACAGCAAGATTATGTGAGATTCAAGAGGATGTAGCAAAAATAATTAAGCTTCAAGCTGAGGCAGCAAAAATAATGATATGGTAAGTAAATACTAACAGAGCCCAGGATATAATGAAACTAATTAAATGGGATTACATCCAATACTTTTGTTGGTAAGCAGATAAAGGGGAGAACTGTCTGGCTGGCAGCTTCGGCAGTGAGCTCGTGTGGCTGATAAAGCCCCTGTGCTTCATCACCCTTCCCTAATCTCCACATCATTTAAATAGTTGCAGTTATTCACACTATTGCCTATAAATATTACTAATGATATACACATGCCCCTGGCGCTATATTGTTCAGCCAGGGTGGAAAACACGTGAATAAATGTTAGTGAAATCATCACAGCTGAACGAGGAAATCAACTCCAGCTACTGGACGTGGGACACACTGTGCTTCTGGCTGTAACATTCCCAGATTTACTGCTTAGGTCAGTGGAAAGGTTTATTCCCAAGGGCAACAGTAACAACGGGAAGACCAGAACGAGCCCCTGGTTTACCCGACGGTGTAAGGAGGCAAAAACAAAGTGCAATAGAGAATGGAAAAAGTACAGAAGGCAGAGAACACACGAAAATAGGGAGATCAGTCGCAGAGCCAGGAATGAGTACGCACAAGTAAGGAGGGAGGCCCAGCGACAGTATGAAAATGACATAGCATCGAGAATCAAGACTGACCCGAAACTGTTGTATAGCCACATCAGGAGGAAGACAACAGTCAAAGACCAGGTGATCAGATTAAGGACAGAAGGTGGAGAACTCACAAGAAATGATTCAGGAGGTATGTGAGGAGCTGAACAGGAGATTTAAGGAAGTTTTTACAGTAGAGACAGGAAGGGCTGTGGGAAGACAGCACAGAAGGGAACATCAAGAGGGAATATACCAACAAGTGTTGGATGACATACGAACAACTGAGGAGGAGGTGAAGAAGCTCTTAAGTGACCTTGACACCTCAAAGGCGATGGGACCGGACAGCATCTCCCCATGGGTCCTTAGAGAAGGAGCAGAGATGCTGTGCGTGCCTCTAACCGCAATCTTCAACACATCCCTTGAAACTGGGCAACTACCTGAAAAAAGGAAGACAGCTAATGTAGTCCCCATATTTAAGAAAGGAAACAGAAACGAGGCACTGAACTACAGACCTGTCTCTCTGACATGTATTATGTGCAAAGTCATGGAGAAGATTATCAGGAGGAGAGTGGTCGAACACCTGGAAAGGAACAAGATTATAAATGAAAACCAGCATGGGTTCATGGAAGGCAAATCTTGTATCACAAACCTCCTGGAGTTTTATGACAAGGTAACAGAAGTAAGACACGAGAAAGAGGGGTGGGTAGATTGCGTTTTCCTAGACTGCAGGAAGGCCTTTGACACAGTTCCCCACAAGAGATTAGTGCAGAAGCTGGAGGATCAGGTGCATGTAAAAGGGAGGCACTGCAATGGATAAGGGAATACCTGACAGGAAGGCAGCAACGAGTGAAGAGGTATCACAGTGGGCGCCTGTTACGAGCGGGGTCCCAGTGCTATTTTTGATATATGTGAACGACATGATGGAAGGAATAGACTCTGAAGTGTCCCTGTTCGCAGATGACGTGAAGTTGATGAGAAGAATTAAATCGGACGAGGATGAGGCAGGACTGCAAAGAGACCTGGACAGGCTGGACATGTGGTCCAGTAACTGGCTTCTCGAATTCAATCCAGCCAAACGCAAAGTCATGAAGATAGGGGAGGGGCAAAGAAGACCGCAGACAGAGTATAGGCTAGGTGGACAAAGACTACAAACCTCACTCAGGGAGAAAGACCTTGGGGTGACCATAACACCGAGCACATCACCGGAGGCACACATCAACCAAATAACCGCTGCAGCATACGGGCGCCTGGCAAACCTGAGAATAGCGTTCCGATACCTTAATAAGGAATCGTTCAAGACACTGTACACTGTGTATGTTAGGCCCATACTGGAGTATGCAGCACCAGTCTGGAACCCACACCTGGTCAAGCACGTCAGGAAGATAGAGAAAGTACAAAGGTTTGCAACAAGGCACTTAAGAGTTAGAGCCACAGACGATGCTGGCAGAATCACAAACAGAAAGATTAGACAGACACTATCATAGTTACAGATAGAAAGGTAGAGAGGCACACAGGCGAGCATGCAGGAGGTCATATTGCAGTTATACAGGCGGAGCAGGAGAGGGAATCGAACGTGCTTCAATCTGAGTCCATCACGAGCCTCGGACAGTAAACATAGCATTCCTGTGCTGTATTTCCCTGATCCCTCGTCCATCCCCTCACTCTGCTCATTCTAGGTAACTCTCTGTATGGATGGAGGCTCGATCATGCTCGAGGGATGACCGTTCTATGATATGTTCATAGCCACGAGCAATGGTACCAGGTTATATGCACGCAAACACTGGTGTGAATACAGATACGGGGATGTATGTGCATATTCACTGGAATGGATGTAAGTAGAGGGCTATATATACGTTTATAATGGTATATATGTAGGTACAGGGGTGTATATATTGATATAGCTTTAGAGATCTTTCATGGTAAATTTACATAGTTTTCATGGATTTATATTGCGTCCATAGATTTATATAGATTTATACAGATGTATTGATAAATTTATATAGCTTTCATAGCTTATTTATAGAACTCTAATGGTAAATTTATAAAAAAATTTTAATAAATTTACATAGCTTTCAAGATAAATTCCTCGAGCTTTCATGATGGATTTATATAACTTTCATGATATATTTATATAGCTGTTAAATGAATTGGATATGAGGTGATCAGTCCGACAGCCTTGAGAGACCGACGGACCGACTACCTCATGTCCACATCTTGACTACTACTGTTGTCTCCAGTGTTCGAGTCTTCTCTGTATGTCGGCTGGCAAGGAATACCGAGTTGGTGAAACGTTCCGTCAGTGAAGACACCAAACTATTCTATACAGTGTTTCAGTCATCAACTTTTTGATATTTATACTAATAATTTATACTAATTTTTACTAATAATTGTCTGTTGTTGTCAAAATAGATTCATAGTTTTGTTAATAAACTTACATATATTTTGTGACACATGAAGGAATGGTTGAAGTCCGTTGATCTGTATTCCCTGGAACACAGGCGAAAGAGATACATAACAATATACATTTGGAAAATCCTAGAGGGATTAGTACCAAACTTGCACACGAAAATCACTCCCTATGAAAGCAAAAGACTCGGCAGGAGATGCAACATTCCCCCAATGAAAAGCAGGGGCACCACGAGTACATTGAGAGACAACACAATAAGTGTCCGGGGTCCAAGACTGTTCAGCTGCCTCCCAGCATACATAAGGGGGATTAACAATAGACCCCTGGCTGTCTGCGAGAAGGCACTGGACAGGTACCTATGGTCAGTACCTGACCAGCCGGGCTGTGCTTCGTACGTCAGTTTGCGCGCGGCCAGCAGTAACAGCTTGGTTGATCAGTCCTGGTCTCAGACCTGTCCGCGGGGTCTTTGACCCCAGAAATACTCTACAGGTATAATCCAGGTATTATCTAATCTATATTTAATCGGATAAGGCTATATTAAATTGCATTGCTATAATAAGGATAGGTAAGTTTTCTAAGGTTCTTTTGGTACATTTTTTTAATCTTTAAAAGTATAAAAGAAAATTTAAAAAAAAGACGTAATTTTAAATGAGTTCTTGCTAATTGACCAGTTTTTATCTTCGGCACGACATATATATGAAGAAAGAGAGAGAGAGAGAGAGAGAGAGAGAGAGAGGAAAGAGAGAGAGAGAGAAGAGAGAGAGAAGAGAGAGAGGAGAGAGAGAGGAGAGAGAGAGGAGAGAGAGGGAGAGAGAGAGAGAGAGAGAGAGAGAGAGAGAGAGAGAGAGAGAGAGAGAGAGAGAGACGTAAGTAATGGGAGGGAGGAGGAGGAGCGAGTCTTTCATCACCACAACAAAGCACACACATTTGGTTCCAAAATGAGCCTCATGATGACAAATTTCCATGTTGGGAGGTTTTTTCCCCAACTTTTCTCCTCTCGCCATCCTTGTATATTCTCTTGGTAATTTTCAATATTCTTTGGTTTTTTTTTCTACAATTTTTCGTATTTTCCCCTTCCTCCCGTATGTTCCCTTCCTCCCGTATGTTCCCTTCCTCCCGTATGTTTCCTTCCTCCCTTATGTTCCCTTCCTCCCGTATGTTCCCTTCCTCCCGTATGTTTCCTTCCTCCCGTATGTTCCCTTCCTCCCGTATGTTTCCTTCCTCCCGTATGTTCCCTTCCTCCCGTATGTTTCCTTCCTCCCTTATGTTCCCTTCCTCTCGTATGTTTCCTTCCTCCCGTATGTTCCCTTCCTCCCGTATATTTCCTTCCTCCCGTATGTTCCCTTCCTCCCGTACGTTTCCTTCCTCCCGAATGTTACCTTCCTCCCGTATGTTCCCTTCCTCCCGCATGTTTCCTTCCTCCCTTATGTTCCCTTCCTCCCTTATGTCCCCTTCCTCCCGTATGTTCCCTTCCTCACGTATGTTCCCTTCCTCCCGTATGTTTCCTTCCTCCCACATGTTCCCTTCCTCCCGAATGTTCCCTTCCTCCCGTATGTTCCCTTCCTCCCGCATGTTTCCTTCCTCCCTTATGTTCCCTTCCTCCCTTATGTCCCCTTCCTCCGTATGTTCCCTTCCTCCCGTATGTTCCCTTCCTCCCGAATGTTCCCTTCCTCCCGTATGTCCCCTTCCTCCCGTATGTTCCCTTCCTCCCGTATATTTCCTTCCTCCCGTATGTTCCCTTCCTCCCGTACGTTCCCTTCCTCCCGAATGTTACCTTCCTCCCGCATGTTTCCTTCCTCCCTTATGTTTTGTTCCTCCCTTATGTCCCCTTCCTCCCGTATGTCCCTTCCTCACGTATGTTCCCTTCCTCCCATATGTTCCCTTCCTCCCGAATGTTACCTTCCTCCCGCATGTTTCCTTCCTCCCTTATGTTTTGTTCCTCCCTTATGTCCCCTTCCTCCCGTTGTTCCCTTCCTCACGTATGTTCCCTTCCTCCCATATGTTCCCTTCCTCCCGAATGTTACCTTCCTCCCGCATGTTTCCTTCCTCCCTTATGTTTTGTTCCCCTTATGTCCCCTTCCTCCCGTATGTTCCCTTCCTCCGTATGTTCCCTTCCTCCCATATGTTCCCTTCCTCCCGAATGTTCCCTTCCTCACGTATGTTCCCTTCCTCCCGTATGTTCCTTCCTCCCATATGTTCCCTTCCTCCCGTATGTCCCCTTCCTTCCGTATGTTTCCTTCCTCCCGTATGTTTCCTTCCTCCCGTATGTTCCCTTCCTCCCGTATGTTCCCTTCCTCCCGTATGTCCTCTTCCTCCCTTATGTTCCCTTCCTCCCGTATGTTCCCTTCCTCCCGTATGTTCCCTTCCTCCGGTATGTCCTCTTCCTCCCTGAGGTTCCCTTCCTCCTGTATGTTCCCTTCCTCCCTTATGTTCCCTTCTTCCCGTATGTCCCCTTCCTTCCGTATGTTTCCTTCCTCCCGTATGTTTCCTTCCTCCCGTATGTTCCCTTCCTCCCGTATGTTCCCTTCCTCCCGTATGTCCTCTTCCTCCCTTATGTTCCCTTCCTCCCGTATGTTCCCTTCCTCCCGTATGTTCCCTTCCTCCGGTATGTCCTCTTCCTCCCTGAGGTTCCCTTCCTCCTGTATGTTCCCTTCCTCGCGTATGCTCCCTTCCTCCCATATGTTCCCTTCCTCCCTTATGTTCCCTTCCTGGCGGATGTCCCCTTGCTCCCTTATGTTCCCTTTCTCCCGTATGTTCCCTTCCTCCCGTATGTTCCCTTCCTCCCCTATGTTCCCTTCCTCCCTTATGAACCCTTCCTCCCTTATGTTCCATTCCTCCCGTATGTTCCCTTCCTCCCATATGTCCCCTTCCTCCAGTATGTCCTCGTCCTCCCTAATGTTCCCTTCCTCCTGTATGTTCCCTTCCTCCCGTATGTTCCTTTCTTCCCGTATGTTCCCTTCCTCCCTTATGTTCCCTTCCTAGCATATGTCCCCTTCCTCCCTTATGTTCCCTTCCTCCCGTATGTTCCCTTCCTCCCTTATGTGCACTTCCTCCCGTATGTCCTCTTCCTCCCTTATGTTCCCTCCCTCCAGTAGGCTCCCTTCCTCCTGTATGTTCCCTTCCTCCCGTATGTCCCCTTCCTCCCGTATGTTCCCTTCCTCCCTTATGTTCGCTTCCTCCCGTATGTTCCCTTCCTCCCTTATGTTCCCTTCCTCCGTATGTCCCCTTCCTCCCTTATGTTCCCTTCCTCCTTATGTTCCCTTCCTCCCGTATGTTCCCTTCCTCCCTTATGTACCCTTCCTCCCGTATGTACTCTTCCTCCCTTATGTTCCCTTCCTCCCGTAGGCTCCCTTCCTCCCGTATTTTCCCTTCCTCCCATATGTTCCTTTCCTCCCTTATGTACCCTTCCTCCCGTATGTCCTCTTCCTCCTGTATGTCCCCTTCCTCCCATATGTTCCCTTCCTCTCTTACGTTCCCTTCCTCCCTTATGTTCTCTTCCTCCCGTATGTCCCCTTCTTCCCATATGTTCCCTTCCTCCCATATGTCCCCTTCCTCCCGTATGTCCCCTTCCTCCCATATGTTCCCTTCCTCTCTTACGTTCCCTTCCTCCCTTATGTTCTCTTCCTCCCGTATGTCCCCTTCCTCCCATATGTTCCCTTCCTCCCGTATGTTCCCTTCCTCCCATATGTTCCCTTCCTCCCTTATGTCCCCTTCCTCCCATATGTTCCCTTTCTCCCTTATGTCCCCTTCTTCCCATATGTTCCCTTCCTCCCGTATGTTCCCTTCCTCCCATAAGTTCCCTTCCTCCCCTATGTCCCCTTCCTCCTATATGTTCCCTTCCTCCCATATGTTCCCTTCCCGTACGTTCCCTTCCTCCCATATGTTCCCTTCCTCCCTTATGTCCCATTCCTCCCATATGTTCCCTTCCTCCCGTATGTTCCCTTCCTCCCATATGTTCCCTTCCTCCCATATGTTCCCTTCCTCCCGTATGTCCCCTTCCTCCTATATATTCCCTTCCTCCCGTATGATCCCTTCCTCCCATATGTTCCCTTCCTCCCATATGTTCCCTTCCTCCCGTATGTTCCCTTCCTCCCGTATGTTCCCTTCCTCCCATATGATCCCTTCCTCCCATATGTTCCCTTCCTCCCGTATGTCCCCTTCCTCCTATATATTCCCTTCCTCCCGTATGATCCCTTCCTCCCATATGTTCCCTTCCTCCCGTATGTCCCCTTCCTCCTATATATTCCCTTCCTCCCGTATGATCCCTTCCTCCCATATGTTCCCTTCCTCCCATATGTTCCCTTCCTCCCGTATGTTCCCTTCCTCCCATATGATCCCTTCCTCCCATATGTTCCCTTCCTCCCGTATGTCCCCTTCCTCCTATATATTCCCTTCCTCCCGTATGATCCCTTCCTCCCATATGTTCCCTTCCTCCCGTATGTTCCCTTCCTCCCGTATGTTCCCTTTCTCGTCTATTTCCTCCAATCGTAAAAAATGGCTTTAAATTTAAACATATATTTATTCAAGTCACACTTTGCGGACTATAAACAGCCCATACGTAAGTACGCAGCGCCAGTGTGGAGCCTTCGTCTTGCCAAACGGAAACTCATGAAATCTTCAGGACTTATACTGGAACTACGAAGACGGGCTGCTCGAGTTCGATCTCTTGTCTTCGGAGGAACTCAGCACAAGAGGGAATATGATCACAACGTACAAAGTACTATGGAGTAAAGACAAGGTTAACCAGATCAGACTCACTTCACATCCTAGACACAATATGGAGGACGTTTTCGTGCGCTCTCTATCATCATCAAATCACGTTGAACAACTCTGTATAAGCATCATCTGGTGCATTAAAATGCAACATACAAGTAATGATTAAGAGTGATGGGTCTTCTTATTGCACTGCAAGAGTTCATCTGCTCCTTCCTGAGGAGCTGGTGAGCAGGTGGCACTCTCGGCTCGTCTCACCTGAGGAGCTGGTGAGCAGGTGGCACTCTCGGCTCGTCTCACCTGAGGAGCTGGTGAGCAGGTGGCACTCTCGGCTCGTCTCACCAAGATCGGGAAGAACGGTAAGAATGCAGGGCAGATATTTTATTTCTTATTTCGCTCTTTTACTCTGTCGATCAATTTATTCTTATCCTACTGCAGTTCCTCAGCTGTATTGACAAATTTGTTCTTATCCTATTGCAGTTCCTCAGCTGTATTGACAAATTATTCTTATCCTACTGCAGTTCCTCAGCTGTATTGACAAATTTATTCTTATCCTACTGCAGTTCCTCAGCTGTATTGACAAATTTGTTCTTATCCTATTGCAGTTCCTCAGCTGTATTGACAAATTTATTCTTATCCTACTGCAGTTCCTCAGCTGTATTGACAAATTTATTCTTATCCTACTGCAGTTCCTCAGCTGTATTGACAAATTATTCTTATCCTACTGCAGTTCCTCAGCTGTATTGACAAATTATTCTTATCCTACTGCAGTTCCTCAGCTGTATTGACAAATTATTCTTATCCTACTGCAGTTCCTCAGCTGTATTGACAAATTTATTCTTACCCTACTCCAGTGGCTCAGCTGTATTGGCAAATTTATTCTTACCCTTCTGATACGTGCCAAGTGATTTATTTTGCGAGTCGTGGGTCATCAGCGCGTATTGACGTTTACAGATTGAATTACCTGTTAATTTCCCCCCTGCCTTGCAACCTACCTCTCCCCTCCCTTCCTGGCTCGTAGGTAGCTGTGTGTGTGTACTCACCTAGTTGTGGTTGCAGGGGTCGAGTCATAGCCCCTGGCCCCGCCTCTTCACTGGCCGCTACTGGGTCATTCTCCTCGCACCATGTGTGTGTGTGTGTGTGTGTGTGTGTGTGTTCCCCAAGTTCATTATATCTTCTACCTTCCAATCTTCAACTCTCTATATTAATATCCCTGCCTTTCCCCTCTCTTTCCTGACCTTTTCCTCTATCCCCTCTCTCACCGTCGCTCTCCCCATGCTTCTTTTCCCTTGTCCCCATCACCCCATTCCTCCCCAGGGCTGAGCGCTCCCATTTTTTCCAATCAGCGGTGATAAGCAGTAAAACAAACGTTCGCTTGAGTTGACTTTGGCAGGTAATACACGCTTTTATCCCCTCCTGAGGTCACTGCTACACTCTGAGCTCACTGCTGCTGCTGCTCTCTCTCTGAGCTCACTGCTGCTGCTGCTCTCTCTCTGAGCTCACTGCTGCTGCTGCTCTCTGAGCTCACTGCTGCTGCTGCTCTCTGAGCTCACTGCTGCTGCTGCTCTCTGAGCTCACTGCTGCTGCTGCTCTCTCTCTGAGCTCATTGCTGCTGCTCTCTCTGAGTTCACTGCTGCTGCTGCTCTCTCTCTGAGCTCACTGCTGCTGCTGCTGTCTCTGAGCTCACTGCTGCTGCTCTCTCTCTGAGCTCGCTGCTGCTGCTCTCTCTCTGAGCTCACTGCTGCTGCTGCTCTCTCTAAGATCACTGCTGCTGCTCTCTCTGAGCTCATTGCAGCACTCTTCGAACTCACTGCTGCACTCTCTGAGCTTATCGCTGCACTCTCCGAGCTCACTCTGCACTCTCTGAGCTCACTCCTGTACTCTGAGCTCACCGCTGCACTCTATAAACTCACTCCTGAGCTATTATCTTTAAGGATATCGACAATAATAATAATGATAATTACAATAATAATGATAATTACAATAATAATGATAATTACATTAATAATAATAATTACAATAATAATAATGATAATTACAATAACAAAAGAACAACGCAGCAAGAGTAACAACAGTGACAGCAGACATCAGGAGGAGAAACAACCTCAGAGTAAATTGTATGTATTCCGGTGAAGGAGGAGGAGGAGGAGGAGGAGGAGGAGGAGGAGGAGGAGGAGGAGGAGGAGGAGGAGGAGGAGGAGGAGGAGGAGGGCGACGAGGAATCCATTATTTCAACTTTTGCAACAAATTCTCCCTTGTCTTTTCTTCAGCTCTAGTAAGATTTTCTCCTGCACGTGGATTATTTTATTATTAGTTATTATTATTAGTTATTATTATTAGTTATTATTATTATTATTTTGTTATTAGGTATACCCGAGGAGGGGGATATTTAAGTGCTTGATTTTTTCTTATATTTCTTTCTTCAAGTTTTCTATTTTCTTTGGTTAAATCAAGAATCCCGTAACAGAAAAAAAAGAGTAACTATTTTTATAAGGTGTTGTACAGAGTACAACTGACGTCACAGTGAATGAGATGTATCAACTATTTTAAAGAAAGTCCCATTTATGCCATCTTAGTATTAACTAATAATTACTAGACCGTGAGATAAATAGTGTGGCATATTTGATATATAAATACCGGTGTATGAATTACGATGTTCTGAGACCTCGTGTAGCATTTTGGTGCATCATTTGTGTCACGGAATACTGAGGTTATATATATAATATATATATATATATATATATATATATATATATATATATATATATATATATATATATATATATATATATATATATATATATATATATATATGTATATATTCTTTCTTTCAACACACCGGCCGTATCCCACCGAGGCGGGGTGGCCCAAAAGGAAAAACGAAAGTTTCTCCTTTTACATTTAGTAATATAGACAGGAGAAGGGGTTACCAGCCCCTTGCTCCCGGCATTTTAGTCGCCTCTTACAACACGCGTGGCTTACGGATGATGAATTCCGTTCCACTTCCCTATGGAGGATATATATATTTGGTTAATACATATGTTGAAACAGGTTATTAATGACGTGGACTTCATTTTGAATGGTTATATGATTTTTATCAATTGGGTTGCGTTGTTACATCAGGCTTAAATATAATTTGTCTAAGTAGGGTTTAAGTAATTAGCATGTACTTTTTTGACCGAAGTTTTGAACCAGGTGTCTGAAGAGGAGTTTTTTTTACATCTTCTGGAAGGCAGTTCCAAATTTTAGGGCCCTTTATTTGCATGGAGTTCCTGTATAGGTTGAATGGAACACTTGGTATATGAAAGATATAATTATTTCCTGTATTTAAATGTGTTGTGTTACAGCTCTCCACAAAGAGTTGAAGCTCTGGGTCTTAAGTTTCGTTCGCGAGCAAGCAATATTGAGAGTAAGTTTGTTGGGTGTCATCCAGGTGTAAAAGTCTTCAAGCTCTACGTTGACTGTGTTGTTGGTGACAAGATGTGGATTAGATTTGACAAATGTAGTGGGAGGCATTTGCTAGGTCAGTGATGTAGCCCGAGGACGCTACCTGAAGGCACACCTACGTTGATAGTTTGTGTTAAGGATATAGTGTCATCACATGCTGCCGTCTGTCAGTGAGTTAGGATGTTGTGTGAGAACATGACCATTGATACCACAATGATCTAGTTTCACCAGTAAGATGTTTACTGGGTGTGAATAAGGATAGTTTCTTGAAGTCGTAATTTTCCAAGAGAAATAAGGTTCTTCTCTGATGTGGTTACAAATGTTTACATTGTATTTACCGTACCAGATGCTTTTCTCAGGTCAACGACGACAACCACACCACCACCACTATCACCAAAACCAGCAACACCAACCACACCACCACTACCACCAAAATCAACAACACCAACCACATCTCCACCACCACCAAAACCAATAACCCCATCAAAACTACCAACATCAACGACACCAACATCACCAACATCAACAGCACCAACACAATAACAACATACAATGCTAACAACCGCAATATCAACATTAACAACACTAATACAAACACACAAAAACAACAAAAACAGCAGGAACAACTAGCAATCAGGTCGACTTAGCTGGAGAGACGCCTCCCGGATGTACCAGACAGACAACCGTGTAATATTTTCTATGCTATGTCTGCCAGCAAGGAATTATATCAATTGCATTATCATTGAAATTATCATCATTCTGGTGAGAGTCAGAGTTATATTTCAGTCTAAATACATTATATGACGTCTCTTTTAGTTCAAAGATGTTATGCCTGTTCAACTACAGTCCTCTAGTCTACGAAAGTAATTGTCAAAGCTGTAATGTCATATATATATATTGATAAAACTAAGCTTTATGTGAAGGGTCGCATCTTTGAGCACTTTGAACAAATAGGCAATTGAGTAAACCTCTATTTAATGCCACATACCAACACTGTGAAGCCACAGACTACACACACTGGACATGAAATTGTTCACTGTGTTGTCTCGTCTAATATCATTGAACTGGCCACATTAGAATCTCTTTTCTAGCTTAATATTATTTTGCATTTATTCTTCATTCTTTTATGTTAACGTGATGTTTAGCAAACGTTTATATCTCATTCTTATAGCTAAAGTAGCAGCATTGGTCTTCATCACACACACACACACACACACACCACATATATATATATATATATATATATATATATATATATATATATATATATATATATATATATATATATATATATATATATATATATATATATACAATAAAATAAGAGTAAACAGGTATTACCACAATATGCAGAATAACCATTGTGAATAATTAGTGAGAGATTTTAACAACTGATTTTCAAAAGGCTTAGAAAGTTGTATCAAGTAAGTCCATGGTCGACAGGAACATATTAGAAACATCTTTCATAAAAAAGTAGTTTTGAAAATATTATATTTCTTTTGGTTTATATAAATTGAAGTCGTTTAAAATTAATGAAATTTGGGGAGAATTTAAGATACATTAGAATTTAAGATAAGTTTTATTTTTGTAGTTCCTTGATAATGTGAGAAGTCAAGAAAGCGCTTTGAGTTACTGGGAAGCACAAGAAATACCAATCAACTTGAACTTGGTGAGCTACGCGAGGATAAAAACCTTTTAGTCACTTAACGTGGCAGATAATTAAATTCACTAACAGTATGCAAATATTCTCTGCGCGAAAAAAAAAATCTCTAGAGGGGGGAAAATGCTAAGGGGGGGGGGGGTAAAAAAAAAAAAAGGTGCAATTCATTTGGAGAATTAAAATGGCAGAAAGCGAATTTATTTTCAGCGCACTCTTAAATCTGGAGAAAGATTGGTTGAAAGGGATTATGAAGTTTTTTTTTTCTTTTAGGGGGAGAAGAGTGAGAGTGAGAGATAGATAGAGAGAGAGAGAGAGAGAGAGAGAGAGAGAGAGAGAGAGAGAGAGAGAGAGAGAGAGAGAGAGAGAGAGAGAGAGAGAGAGAGAGAGAGAGAGAAGTCGTTACGGGAGAGAAATAATATTTTTCTTTTTGACAGAAAAAAATAAATATTATTTTATTTGCTCACTATTGATTTTAGAAGCAAATAGTAACAATAATATCAAAAGCAATAATAATAATAATAATAATAATAATAATAATAATAATAATAATAATAATAATAATAATAATAATAATAATAATAATGACGAAAATGACAATAATAATAATGACAATAATAGTAGTAGTAGTAATAATAATAATAATAATAATAATAATAATAATAAGAAGAAGAAGAAGAAGAAGAATAATAATAATCATAAAGCGTAGTAAGAACAATAATAATAGCAATAATACTTTTAAACAGAGACTGTACTTGGAGAGTCTTGTATTTCTTGACAAAAATGAGAAGTGAAATATTTCGTGTCTGGCTTTATTTGGAAGCGAAATATTAAATTATTTCCCAGATGATATACAGTTATTTATAAATCACGAAGAGTGAAAAATTTAGCAACAAGTAAAGATGTGTGTGTGTGTGTGTGTGTGTGTGTGTGTGTGTGTGTGTGTGTGTGTGTGTGTGTACTCACCTAACTGTGGTTGCAGAGGTCGCATCGTAGCTCCTGGGAGGGGAGCGGGAAGGGAGTGGGAGGAACAGTGGGGAAAGAGAGGAGAGGGAGGAAAGGGGAGGGGACAGGAGGAGAAAGGGAAGATTCTGGGGGCATGGGAAATGGCAGGGAAGAGGGCAGGGGAAGCAAGGGAAGGTTCTGGGTGGAGGGGAGGGGGCAGGGGAGGGGGTTGGGGGCAGAGGAGGGGGCAGGGATCGCGAAGGGGAGGGGGAGGGGGCAGGGGAGGGGGCAGGGGAGGGGAGAAGTGGAGATGATCATTCCTGATAGTTTATTTCTGATAAAAATAAACGAGAAACACACACACACACACACACACACACACACACACACACACACACACACACACACACACACACACACACACACACACACACACACGCACACACACATACACAGAAGCGATTAATACATTAAATTCAAGGAAAAACAAAAAAGAAATCCCCCCTTGCAATATTAATCCCTGAGACTCTCCCCTACACACAGTAAAATGATTTTGAAAATGGCCTCGTCGAGGACCTTTTTCTTCTGGATGGTCCAATTCCTCTCTCTATTCATCAAATTATTTAACTGTCAGTGTCTTCTTCCTATTTCCCCCCCCCCCCTTACGTCATTTCTCCCTGCCTTTGCCTCGTCGTTCCTTTCTTTCTCCATTATCTCCTCTCCTAAATTACCCTCTCGTTTTTTGCTACTCTTTATTTCCTCGCCAACTCCTTCTCCATCTCCTCTTTCCTGTCGCCTCATTGCCGATTCAATTAACTTCTCGCTTTCCCTCTTTATCGCACATTTCACCTCTCCCTCCCTTATCCCTTCACCCAGAAATCTTCATCATCACTTCCTCTCTCTCTTACTCTCTTTTCCACGGCTTGCCTCACCTTCTATTACGTTTAACATCTTTTCGGAAATCGGCGTACAAAAAAAATGATCTTGTTGTGGAAAATATATATTTTTTCTTCTCTCATAGGCTTTTCTTCCTACTAAGAGGCCTATCGAAATACTGTTTCCTAATATTTTTGGAGAGATGGCTACCCTAACGCTTTCTAGTTAACAGTTAGAAGGCTTACAAAGGGAACATTTCTCTCAAGAACTGAGCGACACAGCAGCGCACTGCTAACAGTAATGAAGGCAATGTTTCGGCTTTATTTAGCAACGTTTCGCTCTTTGTAGAGCCCTACACCCGGTGTTTTCCTTGGTACAAGAGGTGTACTGAATGGTAGATGTGTTGCAGAGAAGGTCGATCAACCTGACAGCTCGCGTGAGACCGTCAGTCTGGAATAACACCCAAATTTAACTGTCAATATTACTGTCAGTACTCTGTAGCACCTGTTGAGGTCGCAGCCTGCAGTTATACCTTAACACACTCCTATGTGACGCCAGCAACACCTGTGCACCAGCAACACCTGTGCACCAGCAACACCTGTGCACCAGCAACACCTGAACACCAGCAACAATTACTGTATCAAAAGTCGCATGAAAGGCATTTCGTTAACGCATTTCGAATAAGTAAATTATGATAAGAAACACACACACACACACACACACACACACACACACACACACACACACACACACACACACACACATATATATATATATATTATATATATATATATATATATATATATATATATATATATATATATATATATATATATATATTTTTTTTTTTTTATTTATTTATTTATTTATTATCACACTGGCCGATTCCCACCAAGGCAGGGTGGCCCGAAAAAGAAAAACTTTCACCATCATTTACTCCATCACTGTCTTGCCGGAAGGGTGCTTTACACTACAGTTTTTAAACTGCAACATTAACACCCCTCCAGTCAAACATATGCTAAACATACATGAAGAGTCAATTTCTGTGTTAAAAAAAAAAAAAGCAATATGATGAACTTAATAAATCCCTTTTTCCGCTTGGCAGTAAATGACACACAGATTAGTTTTACTAAAATTATGGCCTTCTATCTTTGTAGTGTGTGCCAGTGCTAATAGAACTGTGTTTGTGTATACTGTTATGCTCAACGCTTTTTTAAGGGAAGGTAAAGAATAACTAATATTGCTTATCTTTTTAGGTGGAAGAATGATAGATAGCAACCACCCACGGAAGTTTTTAAAAACGTTTCGCCCTCTGGCATGATTGCTGCTTATTTTTATCACCTTCAGTTTAAACTTTATTTCCTGCGTATTTCTTAGCAGTTTTATTGTAACATTTTCTTTTTCCTCCTGAACGGGAGCGAGTCACCTTTTCTTATGCATTATTGCTATTAAAAGAGAAAGATGGTTTTTTGGTGTGTGTTTCCCTCTTCAGGTGACCTTACCCTGGTGGAAGACGGCTACCATTTTCCCAGTGGTCTTTCATACTATTCCTAAATTAAATAAAAGAATTGCTTACCTTTCCTACATCTTAATTGACTTCAGTATCAAATGATTCTCAGTGTTTGTTCTTCACAAGCCACATTCTCCTGTGAGGTATGATGTCAGATGCTTTCTTGGAGTCCAAGACTATGGAGTCCACTCCTCTTCTCAGCCGTCTGTTTACGAACCCATTTCCCTTCAGGTGCACCATCAATCTCCATCTGATTATCTTCTCCAGTAGCTTACATAGCATTCATGTTATTTATACTGACCTATAGTTCAATGCTTCCCTGTCTGTCTTCTTCCATAGACAGCAGAACTACATTTGGTGTCTTCCAGACCTGAAGTATACCTGGAGTAAACCTGGAAGGTGCTCCGGGGGTCTACGCCCCCGAGGGTCGGTCTATAACCAGGCCTCGTGGAGTAGCTGTGTAGTGATTTCAGTTTATATTTGGATTTTGCTGCAATGTTAGTCTGTACTGTTCTGTCCGTCGCTTTTTTTTTGGGGTGTTACTACACTTTTTGTTTATTTCTCCCTCTCTCTCTCTCTCTCTCTCTCTCTCTCTCTCTCTCTGTATTTCCTGTCTCCTTTCATTGTCTCATGCTCTTTTGTGTATGAAGTTGTCTTCAGTCTCTCTACCCTTTCTGACCAAGTAGTCCTTTCTTTCCTTCGTTATCCTTCCTTCCAGTTCTTTCTCATTCTACTTCATTGAGGAATTCTCTCATCCTAGCTTAGTTTCCTCTTTTGAAATCTAATTTCTCTCCCCCACTTACTATTCGTCCTTGGATTATTTACTCCCACAAGGTTTTCGAAACCCAGAACTGTATGGCCGCCAGCAGACCAGAGGCCGCTCACACTCTGTTCCACCTAAATCAGATGAACTTACGGTGAATAATGGATGCAGTCTTGTTGGCTCATCCAGTCCTCTCTCTCTCTCTCTCTCTCTCTCTCTCTCTCTCTCTCTCTCTCTCTCTCTCTCTCTCTCTCTCTCTCTCTTTATCTCTTGATATGCCCTCTACTGTTCTGTAACCCTGTGCGGGTACTAGTCCTCCCGTTCTGCTTTTTGGTAGTTGTAATGACCCATGATTAGTCACTTAGCTATTGTTATTTGGACTCTTCTTGTTGTTGCTGCTGCTGTAGTGTCAGATACTGCTGTGTTGTTGTCCTCGTATTCCCGTCTTGGTGTCCTATTTGCTGGTGGTTTTTAGAGCACTGCTGCTGCTACTACTACTTTATGTCTCCCAGCCTTTATCGTGCCTATTATGTAGTCATCTGACTAATTTCTGAGTGTGTGTGTGTGTGTGTGTGTGTGTGTGTGTGTGTGTGTGTACCTGCGTGCACTTGAGCGCGCCTATGTGCAATTTCCCTGCAATAAAATATCTTTTTAAGAAAAAAGTACGAGGCAACGAAGAATAAAAACGCAATAAAGCACTGCATCTAAATATTGAAATTCCAGCATCAGTGACAAGACAAGATCTCCATAAAATAACAAAACTCTAAAACATTAAGAAAACAACTTTAGACGACCTGTCAGGCATTCTAAGAAGTTCGTTCAGCGTCCCTTGATATTCGCCATGCATATCCCATGATGTAATATCAACCAGCAGACTTCGCTCAGCCCTGGGCTAGGCCAGCCCAATAAATATTAAAGGAGCGAATCTCTCTGAAACTGACTAAGATAAATAAAATAATTCTGGTATCATTATCATCATTATGAATTGAATCATTTCCATCACTGGCATTATCATCGTTATCATCATCGTCATCATCAAGATCAAACCACTGACGGATCACTGTATGACCCATACACGTCTACCACTGTTTGACAATAATAATGCTGATAATAATAATAATAAAATTAATAGAACGACAATTATTATATTATACATAAAATAATTTTCTTAAAAACGTATGGCTTTAACATTAAATTTCTTAGAACATGCAAGTGTCCATAAAAAATACACACACACACACACATTATATATATATATATATATATATATATATATATATATATATATATATATATATATATATATATATATATATATATATATATATATATATAATATACATATATATTATATATATATATATATATATATATATATATATATATATATATATATATATATATGTCGTGCCAAATATGTAAAACTGGTCAATTAGCAAGAACTCATTTAAAATTAAGTCCTTTCTAAAATTTTCTCTTATACGTTTAAAGATATATTTTTTTTCATTAATGTTAACGTAAAAAATTTAATTTTGCACCAAAAGAATCTTAGAAAACTTACCTAACCTTATTATAACAAGAACAATTTATTTTAGCCTAACCCAACTATATATATTTTAGATTTGTTTACAATAATTTAATACTAAACAAACACAACGAAATATATTTTTTTCGTTAGGTTTAGAATGATTTTGGAGAAATTATTGCATACACAAATTTTCGCTTGTCCTATATGGCAAGATGAGCGTTGCTATTTAAGCCAAGATCGCAAGTTCTGCCTATTCGGCACGACATATATATATATATATATATATATATATATATATATATATATATATATATATATATATATATATATATATATATATATAATATATATATATATATATATATATATTCTGATAACGGACTTTCTTTTCATGTTTGTCGTCAGCAGCCGCTGTCAGTGGCCCTACCGCCTTTCTCCACAGGCTGCTGTCTACAGCCTACTGTCTACACCTCCTCAAAGCCATGCAGTCTATGAACTCAATCCAGTTCTTCCTCGTCATCTTTTCCCCTCCACTGACTTTCCTCTCTTCATCTTACCCCTATCTTCTCCTCTTCTTTACTTCATGTTCCCCTACTCATCATGTCATCTACCCTTCATCTTACCGTTATTTTCCAATCATTTTTCCTTTATCTTCTCCTGTTCAGCCTGTCATCTTCCTCTCATCTTCCCATAATCGTCTATTAATTTTTCCCCTCTCTCCCCTTCATCCTTTCCCTCAACTTCCACTCATCTCTTATCCTCCCCTTATCTCATCTTCCCTGCCTCTCTCATCAGTCTGGAGCTCAAGTCAGGTGAGGGAACCTGCAGTCATTTTCGTGAAGATGATAGTGCCGAAGGTGATTCTCTTCCGCGGCTCCCAGTAATGGCCCAGCCCAGAGAAGCGGATAAATGGCCGGATAGACGATGGATAGAAGAGTGGAGTGACTGGATGATAGAAGAGTGGAGTGAATAGATGATAGAAGAGTGGAGTGACTGGATGATAGAAGAGTGGAGTGACTGGATGATAGAAGAGTGGAGTGACTGGATGATAGACGAGTGGAGTGACTAGATGATAGACGAGTGGAGTGACTAGATGATAGAAGAGTGGAGTGACTAGATGATAGACGAGTGGAGTGACTACATGATTGAGGAGTGGAGTGACTAGTGGAGAGAAGACTCGAGTGAATAGTGGATAGAGAAGAGAAGTGGCTACTGGTTGCAAGAGTTGAGAGGCGCGGACAGATGTGCAGATAAACTACACGTTTATTCGCCTAGATCGCGAATAGATGAGTAGAGAGAGAAGAGGATACACAGCAAATAGAAACGCAGAGAGAGAGAGAGAGAGAGAGAGAGAGAGAGAGAGATAGAGAGAGAGAGCGAGAGAGAGAAGCAGAGCTCTTAGCGTATAAATAAAAGAAGTAACTTTTAACCTAACCATGTAAGAGAGAGAGAGAGAGAGAGAGAGAGAGAGAGAGAGAGAGAGAGAGAGAGAGAGAGAGAGAGAGAGAGAGAGAGAGAGAGAGAGAGAGATAATCACTCTTATAGCACGCGAGAATACAGTAAGCGTTTGAATCCGAGCGTTTTTGTATGGGTTCGAGGGGTTCCCCAGGGTCAACATGCTGGTTGAAGCTCCTAAGGAAAGAGTGTGACATCAGATGAGCAGTGAGGTGGTATGTTGAAGTGAGGGAGGGACTGGCTGGAGTAGAGAAGGAAATGGGTAAACCACCTCGTTACGTACGCTATCTCGTTAGGAAAACCGTCTTTAAGAACACCACCTCGTTAGGTACACCACCTTATTAGGTAAAACATCTCCATAGGTAAACCACCTCGATAGGTAAACCACTTCGATAGGTTAACCGCCTCGTTAGGTAAATCACCTCATTAGTGACTCACAGAGGGAAAACGGTTTAGAAAATGTACTGGACCATCATCACTATCCAACACCACCACCACTACTACCACCATCAACACCATCAAGACCATTACCGCTACCGCTACGACGACCACCACTATCACCAATACCACCACCACCATTAACGCTACGATCCCCACCACTACCACCATTACCACTGCCACCATTACTGCTACACCACCACCATCACCACCACTACACCACCACTACCACCACCACTGCCGCCACCACTACCACTACATCACCATCCACCACCATCACTACCACTACCACCACCACCACTACTACTACCACCATCGCTACCACCACCACTACCACTATCACTACCACCACCACCACTACTACCACCACCATCACTACTACCACTACTACTACCACCACCACCATGGAAGGTAGACTAAAATATTCCCGAGGGAGGAACACTCACGTGTTAACTTCTCAATAAATCCCGTAATAAAATGCACAGAAGGGCGAGATGACAAGCAAGTAGGATAAAGGTCGTTTACGTATATCGATCAATATATTGCGGCAACGTTTAGCTGTACCAAGTCATATCTCCCTCTGTTTTAGGGAAATGCTACAAGCTAAGTCAAAGAGTAAATAATGGACTGTAATGGGACTTATCTTGACAGACAGTTTTCGCCTACACAGCCGTCCCTGTAGGCGATGTCTTGAGAAGCTGTCGTATGCACTCCCTAATGGCTGTGAGTAAAAGCATTATGTAAGTTTAATTACCCCTAGGGAGTGTTATGTCAGTATTTTCATAACTGATTACTGACTTGATCCACTGTATCTTATACTAACGTCTGTTGGGCTAAAAAGCCCACTTATTACCGGGGTTTATGGTAATCTGTTAGCTCATATATTAGTTCTCAGTTGCACAGTCAACTGAACTACCATACGTTAAACAGACTTACCTGGGTTTGTGTATCGGACCCTTACACCCGGATATCGGTGTCTTGATTGATGAATAGTGTCTCTGAGAATTTCCACGTCTTCCACAGTTATAGGAATGCGCACACTGATACACTATGTTCCACAAGGTTTGTCTTTCGTGGTAATGTCATTAAAGAAGCTGATTACACTTCTCTGTAAGTGTTTTGATGTGTTCTTTGAGATACTTTTATGCACAAAAACGCGCGGATCAGTGTTCTTTGTTATCCCGGTGTCAATGTGTCCCTTAGCAGGGTTAAAAGTCATCTAAGCTAAGACGCCTCTCGCCGCACTTCGCTTGCCCCCAGCACATAAAGGAAAAGCTGATATAGCATATTTCCCTTCCTTGCCAAACTTCCACCATGAAACAATGCAGAATACATGCTTCTTGCTGTCTGGGAATACACAACAATGTACACTATCTTTACCATGGTAATAAAGTGGGTGCAGGATTTTCCTTAACTGTCCTGCTAAGGTAAAAGATTGATTATCTCTTATTAAACTACACTACTTGCAACACTGGTCTCTTGAAGAGTCGCATGACCGTAGCATACGCTCGTCCTACATCTGGAATCAATTAAAGTGTTGATGGAGATATGCAGAAGCAAGACACCATCAGTCCCTCTGGAGGGCTGAGCCCCTCAGAGGGCTGAAAGGGCTGAAGGGGGCTGATACCCCCTCCTAAAGAAAATTTTTCCACACTCTTTGTATAGCTCTGTCACTTCCTGTTTCACTCTGCGTAGCGGTTGATCGAACTATGTTTCGTTTTGTGTTGCGTTTTATCAGGCAATGCTTCATTCTATGTAGGGCTGTATCGAGTCACATTTTACTTTGTGTAAAGCTTTATCAAGTCATGTTTCGCCCTTTTAAGAGGTTTATCAATTCTCGTTTCGCTCGGATTAGAACCTTATCAAGTCTTGCACTCTGTAGACCTACATCAAGTCATGTATCGCGTCATGTATCCTAAGCTGTGGAGCTTTATAAAGTTGTGTTTCGCTCTGTGTAGAGCTTGAACCAGTCATGTTTCGCTCTGTGTAGTGCTTTATCAATTCATACTTCATTCTATGAAGAGCGTTCTCAAGTCAAGTTTCTATCAGCTTTGTAATGTTATATTCTAT